>CM029622.1:4022019-4622019 GCA_017311315.1 Dendrocalamus latiflorus | reverse complement strand
CTTGCGCGTCTACTTCGACTAGGCGCTAGCTCCGCTGCCACCACTTCGAAGGGTAGGGGACGGAGCGTTCGCGCGTCTACTTCGACTAGGCGCCAGCTCCGCTGTCGCCACTTCGAAGGGTACGAGACGGAGCGCTCGCACATCTACTTCAACTAGGCGCTAGCTCCGCCGCCGCCGCTTCGAGGGGATATCGGACTGAGCGTGTGCGGTTATCGCAACTACGTGTATATCTCGATCACACTGCCCTCGCAGGGCGCAACTCATTGCTTACGGGCGCGCGTAGTAACCCTCCGAGCTTACCATGGGACAATGTAGCCGGAGGGTGGCGATGCACTTTGCAAGATCTGGTCAAGACTGTTCTTTGCATTCGCTAAGGACGCTTACAAAGGCGCACAAACACCTCCAGCGCACCAGGCTGCTACTCGGCAGGCTCGTCCTTAACATGCGTCCGTACCGAGGCTCTACTCGAAGACGCCTGACTCGCCCAGAAATCCAACGCTTCCTCGGCTCTTTGCCAGCGCCGAAGACGCCGTTGGGTTGCAAGGTCGGAGATCAGCAGCCGGCTCCGGCTGGGTAGCTGCTTGGGACAAGGGGGCAGAAATCAGAACAGCGGGAAACAACTCCGTATTTTTGCCAATACAAAAAAAACAAGGAAGACAACCCGGGGCTTCGGTTACAACGCACACCAACACGCGACAACCTCCCATCACACCTGTGGATCCACGGTGTCCTCCGGAGCCGCGGCGCCACCCTCGTCACGCCGGGGGACCTCATCCAGAAACTGGCCAAGGTTCCCCTCGCCGTGCAAGTTGTTCCGTAGCTCGACTATGGCTGCGGTCTCGCCACAGTATTCCCATATCCGCTCATGGAAGAACCTCACGGCGCGGCGTACATCTCGCACGGCGCCAGACATTACCCCGCCCCCCGCGGGCATCTCCAGTCGGGGATCGGCTAACCCCGCAACGTGCTCACAACCGCGGTGTCGTAGGAGCGCGCACGCCAGACACGACGCCACGTAGGCGCAGTGATTACCGAAGATCGCCGCGGCGCCACGTGCAACGCCGGCCGCTTCTCCAATCCACCGGAGTGACCGCGATAGGTCCTCGGGCCCGAAGGAGCGCGGTGGCACTTCGGCGACAAGCCCCTTAAGAGTGTCTTCCAGGGCCAGCATGGCGTCCCAGGTGGCTACCGAAGCGTCGCCCAAGGCTCGATCTCGCTCCACGAGAGAGGCAGCAAGCTCGCTGTTTTTCCCCTCTAGAGCAGCGATTTGTTGTACAAGGCCATCCCGCTCTGCAGCAGCCTCTTGCCGCACTGCTTCCGCGGCCGATGCTTGCACCGCGGCAACAAGCCCATCGGTGCGCGTCTTGATCTCCGTGCACTCCAACTCCAGGCAGCGTATATGAGCATCCTGGGTGGACCGCCCTCCCGCAGCTCCCTGCAGCTCTTCTTCGGTGGCCCGCAGCCTACTCCGTATCGCTGCTCCCTCGCGGACGTGAGCACTTTGCAGGGCCTGGGCTAGCACGAGTGTCTGTGCGACGCAGAAGTTAGCAAACGCGAAGCGGCTGCAAGGGGTCTAAAAGACAGACGCTTACCCGCACCCTCGACACCTCCAATGCATCTCCAAGGCGCCCTGACCCGTAGGTCTGCAACACCTGTTGTCCGATGCTGGAGGCCACGTCCTCCACAATCCCGCGCCATGCCCTCAGAGCATCCGACGGAGGGACGAAGTCCGCCGGGCTCGGCCGCGCGACACCTGTGTCGCCAGCACCGGGACCCCCGCGCTTAAGGAACGGTTCCTCCTCCGGGATAAGTGCCGCTGCGAAGAGGAATTACACATGTCACGAGGCGTAAACAAAATGTCGAAGGATTACCATCATAGCCTACCTTCGGTCACGGGCGGGGGGCTTCGCAAAGATGTCTCCCTAGCCGCGGGCGGGACCGCTCCTACTTCGGCCCCAACGGACGGCGTTGTCTCGCAAGGCCTGGGGACCTCCGAGTCAAGACCTAGCGCCAACCGAGCCTGCGCCACGGTCACCGTGGCCCGAGGGGCTGGGAGGGCGCGGGGTGGAGGGACCTCGGTGCTCGAAGCGGGGTCCCACAGGCTCCCAACACCGGTTGCCACAACGAACCCTCGCGAAGTCCGCGGAAGGGGGGACTGCAGGCGCACTCGCTTCGCTTGGGCGGAAGATACCACCGCGGTACCCGCCACAGAAGGGGCCCCTCCGGCTGCATCACCCGCCGAAGGGGTCTCCACAGCTACGACGATAGAGGTCGGGGACTTCACCCCCGTGACCTCCGCGGGGGTTACCCCCACCTTTGCGGGAGACACCCCCGCCTCCGCGAGCGACACTTCGGCCTCCGCCGCCGCGGTTAGCAAAGGCTGCGCTCCACACGCTCCCGCGGAGGGCAGCCCCGCCACAGCCATGGTCGGAGACGAGGACTCCGCACCGGTGTCGCCAGCCGGCACCACCACCTCGGCGACGGTCGCGGGCAATGAGGCCTCCGCGGCACGCCCTCCGCTGCCAGCGCCTTCGCCCTCAGTACCCGCGTCCACTAAATCTGAATCGGCATACCTCGCCGAACCCGACCCCGGGCTCGCCGCGCCGGCAGGAGCAGCGGCAACCGCCGTACGGGCCGTGGTCGCGGTGCTCCGGGTCGTCTTGCGGGATGGCGCCTTCATCTTCGCGGCACCATCATCCTCATGCTGCTGGTCCGGAGGGGGGGCAATCCGGCACAGGAAGCCCTAAGGCCTCACACATGCGGTTTATCCGCCCCAATCCGGCCTCCGCAGTCGCAGCTGCGCGCTGCCTGTGCTCTCTGCCGGTTTATGGCCCAAAAAACACGCGCGCGACGCGCTCTGCGTCCTCAAGGCGAGCCCCTACCCCAGACAGCATATTTACATAAATGCAATACGTACGAATGAAGAGGAAGGTATGGTCGAGACTTACGAAGGCCAATCGGCACGGGCAACGAGCAAACGGACGGGCGAACGTTATCATCCCGACGTTCCCCGGTTGTGAAGCGCCAACCGTGGGAAAGCGGCGTCGCACCGAGCATCATGTACTCCTCGGCGAGGTCGCGCATATTGAAGCGGGCGGCGACCCCCACAAGTCTCCACGCCCTCAGCCTATCTTCCTGGTCAAGCGTTAAGCCGGGGGGCGGTCTTGAATGTATTCGGCCCGCCTGCGCACTCAAGGCCGCTGCCACTCGTCACACGATGGTAGAACCACCGCCTCACCCAGTTGACCTCCCACTTCCCTCGGGTCGCGTTCGCAGGGAAGAGCTTCCCACATGACGCCCGTAGGACGAAGTTGGCGCTGCCAAATTTCGACAGCGTACCGTCCTTCCGCTCCTTCGGTTGGCACCGGGCCTCACGCAGATACGCGAACAAGAAAGCGCTGGGCCAACACCCCTCCGAGCGCAGGGCCCAGCTGTACACGGCGAGGCGAGCCACTGCGTTCAGAGTCAATTGTGACAACTCCAACTTGAAGGTCCGCAGCACCGCCCCGACAATTGCTGTGGACGGAATGCGGAGCTCGGGTTCGAAGTAGGCAACGAAGACGATCGCCTCCGACTTCCCAGGGCGCGGCTCCGTCTCGTCATCGGCGGGCAAACGCACCGCATGGCGATCCGATAGCTTCCCATCTCGCAGTATTGACCGGATAGTGTCCTCCGTCACGAGCGTGCGGCCCAACTCGCCGTAGTATGGACCCTGACTCTTCTTCGCCGCCCACCACTTGTCTGCCGCCGGCAGATCGCGCTCCCCAGCGTGTATTTCACCTCGAGCGACGAGGACCGCCTGCAGATGGCGTAGCCGCCCACCTGAGCACGCTCGTCACAAGTCGCCATCAACATCCACGGGGAACTCGGTGGCAGGAAAGGAGCGCAGGAACAGGGCGAGCGAATGCGGAAAGCAACGTGAACAACCAGAAAGCGCGAGGAGGCGTGGGCACAATGCCACGGGGGGTTCTTAAAGGCCCCCCGCCTCCCACCGTAGGTAAGCGCAAACGGCGAGCGACAACCGCTCACCTCCCCACGCGCGAAGCCGAAGCGTCGCGGCGGTCCACGTAGCCAGCACGCGACCGTGGTCGTACAGAGTCCTGTCACCACGCGATGCGTCACTAGCGTCCCGCCGCGTGTCGGTCAGCGCAAGCAATAAACGCAGGTCGCGCGACCCGGCATAGCCTTCGGCGCGCGCCGGCGCGGCTCTTTGGACCCTAAACCACGATAGCCCAAACGGGGTCACCGCCCCCCCGACCCTGGCCACACCTGTCCGAAGGGACAACCGCAAGTTCGCGCGGCATGCGCAATCGAGGATCGGCAAGCAGCGCAACCGCTAGCAGCCGGTGGCGCGCGTTGGAAGGGGGCGGCCCGCGGGCGGCACGCCTACAGCACCGCGCCACGTGCCCCGCTCCTCTGAGGAAGGGGCTTGACCGCGGACGGCCCGTTGACACACCAATCATGGCCCGTCACGTGTTCATTCTGAATGGACAAGTTCGTACAGATATAGCAGCCCGCCTGTGTCAGCCCAGGGGTCGGCGCGATTCCCGAAGCCATTAAGGCGCACTACCAGAGGCGCTCACCCCAGCGAATGCGCTGCCACCACTTCGAAGGGTAGGGGACGGAGCGCTCACGCGTCTACTTCGACTAGGCGCCAGCTCCGCTGCCACCACTTCGAAGGGTAGGGGACGGAGCGCTCGCGTGTCTACTTCGACTAGGCGCCAGCTCCGCTGCCACCACTTCGAAGGGTAGGGGACGGAGCGCTTGCGCATCTACTTCGACTAGGCGCCAGCTCCGCTGCCACCACTTCAAAGGGTAGGGGACGGAGCGCTCGCGCGTCTACTTCGACTAGGTGCCAGCTCCGCTGCTGCCACTTCGAAGGGTACAAGACGGAGCGCTCGCGCGTCTACTTGGACTAAGTGCCAGCTCCGCTGCCACCACTTCGAAGGATAGGGGACGGAGCGCTCGCGCGTCTAGTTCGACTAGGCGCCAGCTCCGCTGCCACCACTTCGAAGGGTAGGGGACGGAGCGCTCGCGCGTCTACCAAGCTCCCGAGAATAATAGGGTTCCATCAGTACATCAACATCCCCCGAGCCGCGTGGTGCCGCCATGGAATGTGGATGCACTGAAGAGGCCCATTTTAGGGGAGCAGCACCTATCCGCGCGCACAATGCAGGTACAAGATTACACCAGCACACTATATATATATATATATCCCATCAACGGGAAAGTCCAACCGACGGAAGTCCATCCGGCGAAAGTCCAACCGGCAGAAGTCCAGCCGGCGGAAGTCCAACCAGCGACGGTCCAACGTTGCAGCATCGAACCGTCACGATGCTCCAAGATCCGCGCCGGGAGAAGGAACGTCGCCACATGGCATCACCGCGCCCCCCTCAAGTCTCGCGTCGCGCCAACCAAGCCCCGCGGGGTAGGCTGGCAGTCGCTTGTCGTCAAGGGCGCTCGACGCCAGAGACGCGCGCGCGCGATGGCTTACGACCCGCTCCGCCTCCTATGCCGACGCATTTGACTCCGCCAACATCTCCACTATGGACGACGGACTCGACCCCGCCAATGCAGGACTCGGTGGGTGACGAAGCCTTCGACAAGCCGCCCGGCGTCACGCCTTCGCAATAAGGCGAACACTGCACTTCGAACGTTGAAAAAGCTCACAGGCCGCAGGTACGGAGGGGGCCAAAGGGCTCGGCAACATGGCTTCGGCCCGTGAAGCCCTTCACCATGAGAGGCTCCTGTTGTAGGGGTGGCCCCCACCTAAGCCCAGCAGGCCTGTTAAGGGAGTGTAAGGCCCAGAATGGGACATGTATAGTGACATAGGTACCCCTGAGGGGAGGACTCATGTGTAAGGGTATAATTGTAAAGGCACTCCCCATGTGGATGTAGATATATAAGACATAGGCCATGAGGAAAGAGGCCTAAGCCATTCATTTGCTAAACTCTCCACCACTACACACTCTCTCTGTTTGGTCTGTAACCACAACAAATAGATTATAAAAACATGATAAAGTTGATTTTGTAACCTTAGACAATTCTATTTGATAATAAAACAAGATTTAAAATCCTACCACAACTAGCAAAATAATTCAAAACCAAACATAGTTAAATGAATAAGTAAAGTAAGCCACTCTATTATGGTAATTAGCCAATATATCATTGCCACTTAAGTTAAAATACACATTTAAATTAAAGGTGGTGCTAAAATATAAGTCTGTGAAAATAATAATTAAAGTTAGTTAGGGTGAATAATGACTATTAGGGCGAATGAATTTCGTAAAATGCTACTTGAAGTATCCACCTTAATTAATGATTTCCTAGAAAATAGTTAGATAGAAATAGAGGTTAATGTTGAAGCCATCAAAATTTGTTATGGAAACTCAAATATCAATTTGAGATCTTATTAAAACATAATATTGTCTAAATTCTAATTATCATGTTATTATCCCTAGATTTTAAATTGCAATTGATATTTAAAAATAATTAGTGTACTGGTTGGATTTAATTCAGAACACAACTTTAATAGAGTATTCTATTAAAATATATCTCATTGTCCCAAAAACATACGAACCCTTGGTCATTAGTAACAATTTTGCTAAATGGCGGTCCGGTAAATTTTATGTAGAGTAGCTATTAATTAGATAGCTGACCCCTACATTTTACGCTAATTAATCATTCGGTTAATTAGCAATTGAACCCCATAAAATAATGTGTTCTAAGCTTCCTAGAAATGTGAGATATAATATTAATACAGCTAATTAGAATTATACCTATCGCGTGTAGACCCTCATATCTGTCCGTAGGTCTCACCTAACTCAGAACTTCCTTAATAAATAGGAAATAATAAAATAAATCAAGTTAGTATCAAGAAATAATATACTCTGGTCTGCTATGCCTAACTACCGTCAAACCTAGAGTGGAATATTCTCATGAATATTCCTTCATCATCATTGATCAATCCTTGGCATCCTTCTCGGCAGATTCTCTTACTGCCATCTTCCCTTAGCTCAAACTTTGATGACTCCATCTACATCTCGCACTCACTAAAATCGTATCTCATATCATCAACTTAACCCTAAGAATGCTTGGTTGAGTTCAGTCAGATTTATTTGGATTTTTGGAGTTATTTGGATTCGGTTGCTTATCGCGTAACTAGAATTTGGGGTCGCGAAAGAGTAATAGATCAAGTGAGGTCAAGATAGAGGTAAAGACCAAGAATTCAAGACTATTGACTGAGGAGGCTTTGAGCAAGATTAAGGCCACAGTAAATTGAGTAAGACAAGTCCTTATAATCGATCATGTTGAATCTAGTTTTCAAATGCAAATATTTTACTTTCAAATACAAGTCTATTATTATTATTATTATTATTATTATTATTTACTTGTTATGTTAAATGTTGACTGCATAACTACACCATCCCATTGATACCTATTATGCCCTCTTCCTTGACTGTTGGTAACATTCTCCCCATGTCACCCTAGAATACTTTATGAAACTAATAACTCCACCCTTAGTTAAACCATACTAGATTATGGTTTTGCTTAGAAATGTGCTAGTAGTGAAATCGAATACAACGTGAACATTGTCGACCGACATTCGAAGATGTGATAATGGAAATTGAATGTGGGTTACCATTGAAGACAAGAAGATGTTTTATAAAATGATGGAGACTTGGGCAAGTGGTTAGTTGGAGACTGGTGCAGGGATTGCACATATTAGATTGGCTGTGTGAGATTGCACATGTTATTTCTGGATTGGTTATGCAGGGATTGCATATGTCATTTCTGGATTAGCTGTGTAGGATTGCACATGTCATTTTTGGATAGGCCGTGTAGGCATTGCACATGTCATTTTTGGATGGGTCATGCAGGATTTTCATATGTCCTTTCTTGAATAGCTATATAGGGATTGCATGAGCTCTGGGTTTGTGGTTGGTCTTGCCTAAGTTGTTTACGGACCGAATTCTTATACTCATCTTTTTTATACACAAATCATACAACCACTATTCTGGTTATGGGACAGACCTAGCCTATTAATTTGCTTAGCTCTGGTGTGAATCCTATGCAAATGTTGGTCTGTGAATTTCTGTTGTGATTGGTGGGAGTGACCTATAACAATTACGACCCTTGTGGATTTTATCAAGAAGGGATGTAGACTCCCTAACAATAGCGTCCCTCATTGAAAATGTAGCCTACTGATGGGAATGTTCAGGGGGTGAGGTGTAACTCGAGATGGAAGTGGTCACTATCACTATTATTGAGGACTCTACCTTGGAGTAGGAGTAAGCATCAAAGCTATGCATTGTAAAAGCCTTGTTATAATTTCTCAGTTGCACACCTATGAAAGCTTGTAGTAGCTGATATTATGAGTTAATTATATCTTATGGGTAAAGTTATATAACCCATGTAGAGTGTTGAAAACCTATTTGAATAGTCATGCCCCTGGACATGGACAAAGTGTAGAAAGTTGACACTTGCATAGTTTTGACAAAATAGTTACTAGTTACTGGTGGTTATGGATATGGTATTCTGGTATGGAAATGGAATTCATTGGTTACCTTGGAAATGTGGTATCCTAGTATGGACTACTGTTAATCTTGGTATGGACATGGAATGCGGAAGCAAATGGATCTCTCCCTTATGGTAAACTTGACTAAAGACATTTGGTTTTAGTTAAAAATTGCTAGGTCACAAGTGTAACATCCTTAAAATCAGGAAGCCTAAAAATTTGTAAAATTTTAAACTTTTTGGCTTGCATTTTATTGGCATTTGATTTTCCTGGCTTTTCATTGGTTCTTGGGAAACAAAATTCATCAACATGGAATTTAGAAGAAAATGTACAATTGATGAGACTAAATTGAATTAAAACTCAAATTTCAAAAGATGATCCAGAAAATAGTGTAGGAGAATTTACAACAAATTTAATTAAATGCATTAGAGGAAAAGTTGAAATTTAATTCAAGAAATAAGTCATTAAAATAAGCTATGAGCTAAAAGAAAGAAATGTGAAAACGAGAGAAATTAAAATCAAAAGTCCAATAATGAAACCATAAATTTAGAATCATTTCCAATTCAAACTTGATCAAATAGGAGCCCAATTTAAAAACTTGAAACTTATAATTCAATTGTCATCCAAAAGCAATAACTGGAGCTTTGAAAAAAATTGGAATTCTTAGTACAAATTAGAGTCGTGTTCAAACTCAAAGTCTAATAAAATTCATTTTAAACTCAAATCGACATTTAAGATTTAAATCATATTTTAAACTAGGAAATGAAAAATAGGAACTATGTTTGGTCCTGGCCCATTATTCCCTCTTTTCTTGGCTCGACCTAATGGCACCAGGACGCGCCCAGCTCGCTCAGCTCGCGTGCTGGCCATGTCTTCGCCATGCCAGCACTGACATGCTTGATGCTTCACGATGTTCCAGAAGTGCCTGGCCTGCACCAACACGTGCACAAGAATCGCTTGACCTATGCCTACAATATGCCATGAATGCTCGTGCCCACGCTACTCTCCCCATGTGCCACACCATGCTCTACCCCACGCCGGCCGTGCCACGCCAAGCTTCACCCTTCACGTAAGGTTTGACTGGAATACCACCATCTTTGCCTGTGTTCAGACCGCCATAGCCTAGTCATCCCCTGCATTCAATTGCGCCGCGACATCGACTACTTCACTGGCTCACCTCTGCCATGCCATCAAATCAGGTTGACACCCACTCTAGTGATGGCCTATGAGAGCCATCCCACCGTTTGCTTTGCCACGCCTTAATCAATCGCCTTGTCGTGTGTGCACTATCAACTCATCATTCCTATGACCATGCCCATGCTGGCATGAGCCATTAAAGTCATCGTGCCACCTCTCCTGCCATCGCCATGCCCTAGCCACATCGCTCAGTCACCTGACCGCCTATAAATACTCGGTCAAGCTACCATTACCATCACCACAGCCCCCTCTCCCTTCCCCTCCAACGAATCACCCCCTCCTTCCACATAGCTCGTCGGAGCTACTTCCTTCGCCAACTCTGACGGCCATAGCAATCGACCGATTGGAGACTTCCCCGATCGATTCCTCTTGGCCGTAGCTTCACTACGATCCTATCGCCAATTTGGAACATCACCATACTTGTAATGCCGGTGCCATGCTCCAACTCTTCACCACTATGTCATTCGTCGCCGTGTTTCCTCGGTCTTCCTCGAACCCCTGTTGACCCCTCAGGTAGCTTCTCTTCATCTTGTTGATGCTCTCAGTGTCTTCATTTAGCTTGCTGCACCATTGGTGCCATGGCTGTTATGATGGACATGCCTCCACCATGCCCCTCTTTGTTGCACCACCCCTCTGGTGCATCTCTGGCAAAAACATCACCACCCTTGGGTGTGCCATGGTCTGGGCATTCCATTTCTGCCCATGTTAGCAACCGCCATGGACCCCTTCATCGGCGATGAGCTCGACTATGTCCTCTCTATTGCATGCGCGCTGTAGCATCTTTGTTAGTTTAAATTTGATTTTGATTAAATCAAGCAACATCATTAGCCTGAGTAAATCTATCACTGTTCAGTGGCCCATCCATTAAGTTAAGTAAGCACTCTGTGACATGCGAGCCCATATTAATTAGTAAAGTCATTAAAAACTGGTTAAGAGGTGTGAACCACTAACATGTGGGTCCCTCATTATTGTGAGTACACTATGCGGGGCCTACCAGTGAGCCTTTGATACTTTTCCTTTAGGAAATAAATTCAAAATTAAATTCAAATCCTAGGAGGCCCCACCTGTCATACACTATGGCCTTTTCAATAGAAAAATAAATAGAAAATAAAATTGAAACCCCTGGACCCCACCTGTAGATTAGAGAGATTCTCTCACCTTTATTATTTTTGGAATTAATTCAAACCTTAAAGTTTAAAGGACCGTTGTCATTCATCTTAAATCCAAATTAAGTGAAATTTGTTTGTAAATTCATCTAAAATCAAGGTCTTTCTAATGGAACTAAAATAAAAAAATTTGAAGTTCATTTGAATTTATTTCTCTTTTGTCAATATTTATTCGAATTAATGTGTGATTGTTTAACTAGACTACGAAGCCCAAAAAGAGCATCGAGTTAAGCTAGGATCCTCAAGACAAAGCAACTTGTGAGCAAGGTGAGTCAATACTTTAATTATATTTAACCTATATTTTATTCAAGTTATATTTGTTTAAATTATCAAAAGGCATGTTTTTATTTGTTACGCAAATTTTGTTTATCTTAAGGTTGTAGATACATCCTTATAAATCACTGTGTTATTATTATATCCCCCATCCCTTGGAATAGTTGAATGTTTAATCCTTGTTACCCTAGAAATTTAATGGTACCATATTAGCTATAAGTTGTATCTAACAACCATACTTAACCTTGCTTAGATACCTGGGGCATTAAACTGCCTTGATATCAATTTAAAAATGTGAAATTGGTTTTGGGCAGCTATTGGAGGGAAATGGCTGGTATTTTGGGGTAACTTAATTTTGCGCTTTTCAAAACCCTAAAACCTACTTTACATTTTCTAGCGGATGGTAAGAGGGGTTGGTGCAGATGTAGCACGAGAACATGTGGTTTGTGATAGCACTGCCCAAATAACACTAAGGATTGAATTCTATGATGATTTTTCAATGTAAAATAGTGGAAGAATAAGTCTATAATGGGTATGAATTGGCTAAATAATTTGCCAAACTTTAGAGTCATCTCAATCAGTGGAGGGGTGGAGATGGTGCATGCAGATTCTGATCTGGCTTGAATGGGACATTATGGAAGGGTGATGTTCCCGCTGTGCTAGTCGTTGGGCAAGCTCCATGTTCCTACTGTGCTACTCATTGGGGAAACTTGCCCACAACTATGGGTCCTTCTTTGGAAAGGATAAACCAATTGGTCGAGATGATGAAGGGGTGAGGTATTATAAATTCCTCATGGCGATCTCCTCGATCTGCATGTCTAAGGAAGCATGTGGAACATAACGAGTTGATTGTCTCTCGTGGGTAAAGTGTACAGCCTTTGCAGAGTGAAAATTATTCAAATAGTCGTGCCCATAGTCAAGGGTGGGCATGGGAATTTACTCGAGTTAGTTTCTATTTCTAAAACTTTGTGGTGGGACGAAAACTTGTCAGGTGGATGTAACCCTAGTTTTGAATTGCCCTAGGTGGATGTAACCCAGTGATAATAATAGGTGGGTACAATTGAGTTTTGAATGTCGGAAGCAATCAGCAATCGAAAGCAGTCAGTGGTCAAAAGCCAGAAGCCATCAACATCAGAAGTAGTCAAAGGTCAAAAGCCAGATGCATTCGTTAATCGCAAGTAGTTGAAGGTTGAAAGCTGAAACCCATTAGCAATCAGATGTAGTTGGTGGTCGAAAGCCAGAAGCCATCAGCATCGAAAGTAGTTTATGGTCGAAAGCCGGAAGCCATCAACAATCAAAATTAGTCAAAGGTCGAAACCCGAAAGCCATCAGCATCAGAAGTAGTTGGTGGTCAAAAGATGGAAGCCATTGGCAATCAAAAGTTGTTGAAGGTCGAAAGCCAGAAGCCATCAACAATTGAAAGTAGTCAGTGGTCAAAAGCTTCCGATTATTGATGGCGGTCAAAGACATTCGAGCAAAGAAGGTGGTCGGTGACATCCGAACATAGCGAATGGTCAAAAGTGTTAGAGTCAATTGAGTGCAATGAGTGGTCATAGGTGTCCAAGCATAGCAAGCAATCAGAGATGATCGAATATCAAAGAAGGTTGCTGACGCTTGAGTACAGAAGGCACTCAAAAGCGACTGAGTATCACAGATGGTCAAAAGCGTCCAAGTATTGGAGAAGATCGGAAGTGACCAAGTACAGTGACCAATCATAAGTGGCCGAATATCCACAGCGGTTGTAAGCAACCGAGCATAGAAGGCAGTCAGTGCTGTTTGAACATAGCGAGCAGTCAAAAGTGTTAGAGTCGACTGAGTACAATGAGCGGTCATAGGCGTCCAAGCACAGTAGGGACAACTCCAATGTGGCGAAGGCACACAACAAGAGAATATCAAGATTACGTGGGCAGTCCATCCTTACTAGATTGCAAAAACGGTCGGTGACATTGCATGTCTCAAGCATCGGGAAGATCTTGCGAGTAGCGCCATCTACCCGACCTTTGAGGAGCTATCACTGGATTGTGGATACATGCAAGCAATCTCGGCAGTCCGATCATGATGGTTGTGGTCTACACAACGGTGAGCTCCAAATCATCTGAGTGATGGCATTACCAGCAGCAACTATAGGCATTGGCAACATTCCCATCATTGTCACCATCCATTGGCCTGCATGCTAGCTAAAAAACAAAGAAAGGGAAAAGGGAAGATCTTTTACCATCTTGAGCGTAGTACACCATGGCTTTAGCTTGCACAGATTATGCCAATGGATGTGTGCATTACTTCCTCCCTTCATCTGTCGCCTCTACATTCATCTCTATGTATTCCTTCCTCTGCAGTGTGAATGCAAAGGGATGTGTGTTCTATCCTTTTGTATATATGGGTGTAATTGGGTCTCCTTTTTCATCCATCTCCCGCTGTCCTCCATCTCTCCTTTTATAGGCACGAGCTAAGGTCACATGCAACGTACATGGCTTCCACATGGTGTCAATCATGCTATTAATTTTGAGATCAAAATCCAGATCGATTACTGATTTCTTGCCTTTTAGAACTCTACTTTCCATACAGAAAGATTCATTGAGAATTACTTCCATCAAATAGAGATACAGTATAATCGTCTTTCCATTGCTAGAATGATGTGCTGAGAATAAGTCTTTCCCTTCTATTTCAATGCGTTAACCTGGGTTCAATTGTTGGCCATGCAGGATGCCACGTACACACAAGCTAGCCGGTGAAACTATTCATCCGTTGTTTTGTAGCTTGGCCGCAACAGACTTATCTCGCACATACTCTTATTTTGTTGGAGGTAAACCCATATTCCAGGAAGAAAAGTCTATGCGAACAGGTCGTGAGACAGTGATGTTAGAGCTCCTTGCGGATTAATGATGCATGGTGAGCACAGATTTGAAAGCAACGTCACGTACTGCTATAGCAGTCGTACTGATGTTAGAGCCCCTTGAGGATTGATGATGGCCTGGCTAGCTCAAAGACCTGGGTGGTCAAATAGAATAATATGCTCAACACAATATGGTCAAAACAATGTGGTCATAACTACGTGGTTAACACAACGTGGTCGACACAATGTGATTGAAAACACCATGGTCGTAACACCATAGTTGTAACATCATGGTCGTAACCGCATGGTCAACACAGCATGGTCGTAACATCATGGTCGGCACAGCATGGTTGGCACAACATGTTCGTAAAGCGTGGTCAAAAAACATGGTAAGCACAATGTGGCCGACATAACATGGTCGACACAACGTGGTCGACGAAACATGGTTGAAGACCCATGAACTTAGTGGATGATCTTGGTGCATATACTTCATAGTTTGGTCGGGGACATGTAGTCATACAAGGCATAACATAGCAACCGTTTGAACTGGGCCGTAGAACGTGTAGGTAACATAGTCTTTTTCTTCGCAAACATATATCTCTGTATTTGCTTTAACTTATATATTTGTACAAAAGTTCACCAAACACAAAGTATGCAATGACCAAGCAATTGAGTGTTGAGCGGTTGAAAGCTTCGTCGACCACTAGGAGACTCAAAAAGCGGCAACAATCATTTACCCCATCTGATTGTAATATTCGATCCTACAATTTACCTCAACTAACTCACAATCCTATTGAACCTGGAAAATAACTCATCAATAGACTTTAACAGCCCAGCTACTTATTTCAAAAATTTTAGTCAAAAAATAATTAAATTTAAAATAAAAAAGTGTTCTTTGGTTGCCTACATTTTGGAGATTTTATTTGCCTATTTTTAGCTCTTAAAAAGGCTTTCCTTAAAAGTATTTAATTAAAAGCCATACAAATATTATTAAATAAAGGGTAGTTTGAATTTATATAAAAAACCTATTTCAAATTAATTATTTTAAAGCATTTGGCTTTTATCTGGATTTTCTGTGTTTTCTGGATTTTGAAAATCAATTTCAAAGCTAAAAAGTATTTTTGAAAAAAATGTAAAGACCAACTTTACATTGGAAATATTTTTCCTAAGCCCAGAATATATTCAAGAATTTCTATGAATTTTTCTGAATTTTTTGAACTTTATGTGCTATTTTCTAAGTGTATTTGAAATTTCTTAGATTTTCTAAAAATTATAAAACAAAATTTAAACCCAAACTCTCTCTAGGCTAACACGTGTCAAGCGCAAATCGAATCCACCCCGGTCGATTTAATCTTGGCCATCTGTTGCCACTTACCCCTTCATTTCTCTGCTGACAGCTTCGATTGCCTCCATGCGCCATGTGGCGAACATCCAGCCATCCACTTCCCTTCGCTCACCTCTCTCATTCACTGACACACGGGACCCACCGCCTTCTTGTTCCTTCCCCTTCTTCCACATGCTGATTGCCATGGCCGCCATTGCCGTGACCCTCAAGCTATTAAATTCATCCATTTCTACCTATTAGCTCGGTCAATCGCTGCCATTATTAGCCTTATTCACTCCCCTCTTCATTCCCACACTCTCTTGTCCATTTTCCTCTCTTTAAACCCTACCACTGCCTTGAACCCACCACCAATGGTCGCCTTTACTCCGTCGAGTAACCACCGGCATTCTCCTCACCCCGAGCTCCTATAAAAGCCTCCCACTCCATTCCTTCCTTACTCCGCACCCCAATCCTCCCTCAATCTCAATGCTCAGTGCCTGAAGCACGGAGCCTGTCAGCTTCTCCCTTTGCTCGCTGGTGGAATACCAGCAAGAAATCACCGTCGACTCAGTCTACAATGTGCCTTGCCAACATCATCTGCACCTTCCTCATCGTCATGTGCACGTCCTCTGCCCCTCTGCGGAGCAAGCCCACCGCTGGAGAGCCCTCGTCACCAATGCCCTCACTCTATTGCCGCCTCCTCCATGCCACCGACTGCTTCCAACACCCACACAAGGTATAAAAGAACTCCCTAGCATCTCCTCTCTTTTACACTCCCACCGACCGTTGCCGAGCACTGGAGCTTCGATAATCATCGTTCCTGAAGTGCCATTGAAGTACCTTTTGACACCTGTCATCCTTGACCATAATCGATTTCGACCGCTATCTCTTTCAACCGCTCTGGTTGGTTTCGACCGCTCTCTGGTCGATAATGACCGCTCCCGGCAGTCCGACACCTAGGAGGTTTTCGACCACCCTCGCTTTCGACCCCTTCGACCACTCTTTAAAACTCTAAACTCCTAGTGTTTTGACCATAACCACACACAAAATCATGTAGCTTTCGACTGCTCTTCTTTCCGATCACTCTTGCCTTCTGACCCCGGTCGCTCTTGACCGCAACTGCACATGACCACGGATTCCTCTTCGATCACCTCAGTCACTCTGACCGCTCCCAATCACTCTCGAGCCCTAACCACTTCTTGCACTCTATGGCTTTCGACCACACCCTCTCATGTGACCATAGTCGATGTTGACCACTACCATCTCAAACTACCTCTGACTATTGACTATGACCGCTGCAAACCACCGACCACCCAAACACTCCAAAGCCCTCGACTACTCTCAAAATTCTATAACCTTAGATCACTCCAGTCTCTCCGACCACTTTATAGCTTTCGACTGCTCCGACCACTCTTTAGACTTTGACCACTTTGTAAGCCTTCCAACCACCAACTTTCGACCACAGTCGGTTTTCGACCACTTTAATCCTTTCGACCACACCATCCGACCCCTCTTAGCATTTCGACCACATATAGTTTTTGACCAAGTATAATTTCCGAACACAGCTGTTCGAATACCCAAAGTCTATCGACCACATATAACTTTTGATCACCAAGCTTTGATCATTCAACTACTCTTGTTCTGACCACTCTCTTGCTTTTGAACACCTGAAGATTCACCCAATACAACTACTCTGACCATGGTATAACCTCCAATCCGTTCGACCACACTAAAACTTTTCTGACCATTGCTTTGCCCAATATTGCAAGCTTTCGACTACATATATCCTTTGACCTCTAAGCCACTGATCACTTGGAAACCTTCGACCACTCCTACTTCTGACTACTGCCATTTCCGACCATAGCAAAAATACTTCCAGAGCCACTTTCTCCTTCATCCTAGCTCTGATTGAACCTATTCAAATTTCTAAATTCATCAAAAATTATAATCTATTCATTTCTGCCATCCTTTTGAATATCTAGAGTTTATTTGGTAACTCCATAATTTGAATTCCAAATTCTAATTCCCAGTTCAAATTCCAAAGTCTCAATTTCATTCCAAATTTTTAGTTCATTTCCAAAATTCAAATTCTTTTCAAAATCTCCATAAAAATATTTGTTCTATTTTTCTGGGTCCAACTATTATTTTTCTTGGCATTTTTATTTTTTTCTAAAAATAAAAAAAGAAACTTCCCACTAGGTCACCCATCCAACCCTTCTCCCATTAGAGCACGCTCAACTTTGTTCACACAGGAACCACTGACATAGATGCTCTTCCTTCATTCGATCTAAGCACCTATGGCTTTCTTCTTCTATCTTCTTCCATTCCTGTTCATCTTCCAACTTGGCCTAGCTGTGCCGTTGCTTGTCTCTCTCCTATTTCTTTCTTCAACCGAGCCATCTAAGCTGTGCAAGCAAGAATCAATTTCTTCCCACTAAAGGAAATAAGGGCAGCAAGAAATGCCTTCCTCCACTACTAGCAATAAATTTTCTCTTCAGTTCTTGGCCATTTGCATGCACAGTAATGCTTCCAACTCAAAACCGTTGATATCAATGTCATGTGGTTGATCACCTTCCTTCCCTTCTTTGAGGCTATAAATTGGAGCCATGGCCTATGTTTCATTCCTCATTCTATCCCTAGGATTTCTTCACTACCTTATGCATAGTTCAACCAAAGCCGCTGCCATCGCCATTTTGTTTGCGCAGCAGCCACCACAGTGGACCACGTTGGCCGGCATCGCCTTTGGCCATCTGTTCCTCAGGCTTCCACAGTTCCATTTTGCCCTCTCGCCACACCACCCACTCCTCCCCTCGCCAACGAGCTATCACGACAGAGCCGCTACCTTGCACTTGTCTGATCCCTCCATTCTTTTCTTCAAAAATTTTTCCTTCAGTAAATATCATGTGAGAACCATTGCTTAGTTGGTTATGAGAAGGAAGCTAGCGCATACACTCCTGAGACCTTGTATTCGAATCCCCATTTTCCATAGCCTTCAAATATTTTTCCTTGAGCCAAACGACATGTGAGACCCACCTGCCATACTAACAAAATTATGAAAATTCCAGCAAAATAAGATTCCCTGGAATTTTCCCTCATTTGGAATTTTCTCGAATTTCTATTCCATTCGATTGTTTAGATGTTCATTCTCCCTCATACGAACTTCAAATCTATCTCCCAGTATATATTTCATAATTTTTGGATTTTATTTAGATTTATTTTGTTGGTCGCTTTGTATGTGTAGACTACGAATCTGGAGAGTACAATTTCTATGATTCACAGCACCAGGTCTTCGACCCAAGCAGTTACACATTTGATCATGTTGCTCCTAGTAATTCAAATTATTTATGTTGTTTTTAAAATTATTATGCATGCATACTTTTATTCAAACCTAGTTTAAATTCGATTTAAATTCTAGTTATACCCAATTCCTTTGGTTATGGACAAATTTGACATTGAACTTTCTATGCCTTGTCACCATAGAGAAAAACCTAGTTGATACATTAGTATTAACGAGATATTTTGTAGCAAAGCTTAGCCATGCTTAAAATAATCATAGACTAGAAAACCTTTTCACATAAAATGATAAAGTTTTCAAATGTATTCTTGACTTCGGTGAGTCAAAAAAAGTATGTAAAATGTTTCAAAACAAAATATAAAACTTGGTTTGGACCTAGTTTAATGGTTTGGTGGTGGGTGCTGCCATGCATGGTTGTTCAATGACACAATATTGATTGCCAGGCACAAGGGGTATGTGGTTTGAGCCTAAGTCAAGTTAAGGACCGGTCTATGAGCTACTGCTACAAAGCTCTATCGTACTATCACAAGGCTGGTATGGGATAGTCTTGGCTGAGTAATTTGCAAGTCCCAACCTGAGTCTCACTGTAGGTTGAAATTGAGCGTGGCGTAGGCCATGTGAAGTCTTACTTGGCTCAAGAGGGTGTCCTGGTCTAGTGGATTCCTTATTGGGGTGAAATCTTAGGGTCGGCTTGGCCAGGTTGAAGGCTTTGCATTGTAAAGGCCTTGTTATGATTTTCTCAATCGCATGCCTATGAAAGCGCGTAATAGCCGATGTTATAAGATAATCATATCTTGTGGGTAAAACTGTACAACCTCTGTAGAGTGTAAAACTATCCTGGATAGCTGTGCCCACGGTCATGGGCAAGCTGAGTAAAGTTTTTTTATGAATTACACTTTGTTTTCAAAATGGTTTTACAAAATGCTTATGGATGGATGGAATCCATATGAGATCTTTTTGAGGAAAGATGGACCAAGTGGGATACCTGTGGATAGGTTAGTGTTTGGTCAGAGCCTGCACTAACGATATTATTTTGTTAAAATCTTCTTTCTATATATTGTATTAAAGTCAGCTTTTGAAACTACTTAAGGTATTTACTTCAATTTCGATTAACACTCAAATAACCGTACTATACCTTTCTTTGTCAATCCTTATGCTTGCATTAACTCTGTTAAACCTCCTGGTGTAACTTGTGGAGTACTTTATGTGCTCATGTTGCTCAATTCATCATTTTTTCAGAGGACAACTTCGACTTCGGTGAGGATCAAGACGTATAGGTTGCGTCTTACTGTCATTGGCCTATGGGCAGGCTTGTTGGGCTTCTTCGCTGGTTATATTTAATTTTGGTTTATGGACCATTGATGTAAACTTTGGCCGCTAGGCCCATATGCTGTTAAATAAAGTTTGTCATTGTGCATGATATATATCCCTGTTACCACCATATGCACTAACTAATCCTAGACTAGTGCGATTTACACAGAGGATCTGGGAGTAACTGCTCTGGGGTCTGACATAGACTCACTAGGTTTCTTTTCAAAGGCATTGAATTCAAGCTTGTAATGGTCTTGGTGATATTCCTTTATTTGGGACAAGCCCTTATAATTGGTCTCAAGTGTCCTCTAGATCTCATGCACAGTAGGCAAATGATAAACTCTATCATACTCATTCCTACCTAAGCTAGAGAAAAGAATGTTTCTTGCCTTGCCATTGTTCTCCATATCAGGGGTGTTCCCTAGAGTAATGACCTTAGGCACTTCGAATGGATCTCGAACCATTTTGGAAATAGCTTGACCTTGGTTCTGAATAGTCGACCCCACCAAAGATAGGAGGCTTAGCCAAAAACATCTCTGATGCCATACTTCAAAGACCAATGAAGATCTTATAGATAACGAAGTCATCAGGCTCTAATACCACTTGTAAGATCTATGGCAGAGATCAGAGGGGGGTAAACGAGCCCCCCTTGGCTTGTTCACTCAATTAGCTATTAGAAGCTAACAGATCAGATGCATAGCGAAAACAAGCACAAAATAGAAGCTAGCAAGCCAAGATAACAAAAGAAGTAACAAACGGGTCAAAGCATCAACTGGTCGGTCTGACTGCTCAGGTCACAGTGGTCTGACTAAATCTAGGTGGTCTAACCACTCGAGTTATAGTTGTCTAACAGCTCGTTGTTCCATGATAGAAGACAGTTCATCGCCAAGAACTCAAATAGATTCAACTTCTAATCTACTAAACCAAACGACTTGAAACTTGAAACATAGCTTCCTATGGGTCCTATAAACCTATTCCATTAATGCATCGAGAAGCTACTCAACAAAGTTTTAACATTTGCCCAAAACAATGCAAATCACATCGAAATAGGGCAAATGTAATGCCCTAGATGTTGATTGGCATTTTTGGAAGTATTTAATGGATAAGAGGAGATTTATCTTTCTTTCATTGAATCACGAAAAGCGGGTGTGGGAGGCAGGTTTGTTAAAAAAAAAGAAAAAAGAGAAAGAGGAGGGTTGGCAGGTTGTCCAGAGAGGGAGGTTGGACCTTCCACCTCCCACCTTGGCCTAGGCCAGCCCAACCAAAGGCCCAGCTGTCCCCCCTTTTTTCTCCATCCCAAGGCTGCCCCCCTATGGTTGCCACTCCTTCCCCCTGTGCCCCTCTATAAGATCGAGGAGGCCGACTAGAGAGGGGCGAATAGGCGGTCTAAAATCTCTTTTTATTATTATTAACAATTCAAGACATTTTCTATTTGTCTAAACCAAGTAAACAATGTGGAAACTTAAATTAATTTGGTTTAGCATAAAGAACGGCTATATCAATTAAGTTCACCTAAGTGCATCAATAATTTTAGGCTATGTAAAGGTGTGCAATTTTAGATGACAAGTAATCGATTTAATTCTATGAAAGTAAATTGCTTGAAGGTAAATTGAGCACAAGAAAATAAACCACAATAGACATGGTCTCTTTTTACCATGGTGTTCGGAGAGTTGCCGCTCTCCCCTAGTCCACGCTGAGGTAAGCCCAAACTAATTTGAGTGACTCCATGAATTAAGCCTTCCATCTCAAATCCTCTAGTGGTAGCTCTTTCCCAATCAGGGTAGGTGAGCTCCAACCTTCACACTTCACTGGGTCTTCTCACAACCTTCTCTGAGAACATCACCGCGCACGACACCTCCAAAGCCGTCCAGGAGTCGGCAAACTCCAAGAGTAACAAGTCAAGCCCCTCACTTGACTCTCACCATATGCAACGAATGCACAAGCTCAAATGGACACTAAGTCCTCCTCTAGATGCAATACATACAATCTAGATCCCTTCTCCTTGCTCACAAAGTGCAACACAAGCACAATTGAGTGGAGAACCTCACACTAGATCAAGGGAATAGAAATGGGTTAAACAACTACTTCTCCAATAGGCCACAAGGGGGTATTTATATCCCACAAAAGAATACTAGCCATTGGAGCCGGTACTTCTGCTCGCCGATCGAACCACTCACACAGAGTTGATTGGACCACTCACACAGAGCTGGTCGAAAACTCCGATCGTCGACTACCCTGGTCCACGACCATGTTTGTCTCTGACAATGTTGTTCAGATCAACCACACAGGTCTCTGATTACACTGGTCTCTGACCATGTTGGTTACAACCACTCAAGTCTCGACCACATCAACCATGTCGATCTTCAACCACGTCAATCTATGATCACACAAATCTCCGACCACCCCATCGATCTTCGACTACATTGTTTTAATCATGTTGTTTCGACCCTGTCATTTTTGACTGTTGATTTATGACCACAAAGGTTTAGGACGACGTCGATTCCGACCATGCTGGTTTACGACCACGAAGGCCTACGACCATGTCGATTCCAACCACGCTAGTTTACGATCATGAAGGCCTACGACCACATCGATTTTGACCATACTGGTTTCGATCACATAGGTCTCGACAATGCTTGTTTCGACCACGCCGGTTCAACCACGCTAGTTTCAACCACGCTGGTTTCGATCACACAGATCTTGACCACACTGGTTTCGATCACGTTGGTTCGACCATGCTGCTTTACGACATGAAGGTTTCGATCACACATATCTCAACCACGATGGTTCCGACCACGTTGATTCAACCAAGTCCGTTTGACCACTTTGGTCTTCGACCACTTGGGCTCGACCGCTCTGGTCTTTGAACACCTTGGTTTGACCACTCTGGTTCTTGATCACATGATCTTCGACCACACAGGTCTTCGACCACATCGATTTTGACCAAGTCGATTCATCCAAATCGATTTCGAACATGTAGGTTTTGACCACCAACGCACGTGTAGTTCCGTGATTACAATGCCGGTAGTTCTGGTCTACGGTAGTACTGTAGGTTATACTGCGGTAGTTCCAATTGTCCTGAGGAATGCAGATACTTCACCAGATTTTGCAAAACACATTTGCAAACTTTGGTATCATGCATACAAGTACCAAACATGATTCTCAACAAATTGCAAAACACATTTGCATACTTTTTGAATCATGATACAAGGATTAAATATGAGCTTCAACCATTTGCAAAACATGCAAATATAAGCCTCATATCACAAAGAATGAAAACATGGACATCAAGCACATGCAAAACACATTTGCAATGCATAGTCCCATGTTACAAGGATTCAATACATGAGCTTTAACTATTTGTAAAACACATTTGCAAATACATGCCTCATACCAAGATGAGCTATAAGAGGTGAGATTGAGCTATCAACATATGATGAGACGCAAGCTATTAAACATGACCCCTCTTAATAGTACAGCAACCTATACTACCAATCTGGTCTTCCAACTAAACACCAAGACTGGTAAAAGACTAGGAACACATTCTTAGCCCAAGCTAGTCATACCTTTGCCTTGAGCATCTTCTTGAAGCTTGATGACGCACATCATTACTTCAAGTCCAGGTCATCGTCTTGACATGTATCAACACATGATGTATCCACTTCTTGAATTTCATCAACACATAATGGGTCTTCACTTGACTTGAAGCCACCCATTGAAGGGAAATCAAAGTTTCACAAAGAGCTCTGCCTTCAAAACCCTAGAACAGTGAAAAACAGAGGAAGAGCTCAACCAGATTCCTCGGGAAGAAATTTGCAGGGATAAAATGGATGCTTTCAGGAATGTTCTATCCAAGTGGCTTTGGAGTATCTCCCAGTTCAAAACAATCCATTTTGCAAACTTTTGAGCAAAGGAACAATAAAACACTTAAATCAAAGAGAACAACACAGAAAAGAACTGAAGCACAAAGCACTGATGGACAAGGCTGAAAATCAAATCATCTCAGACATGAAGTTTCTCATATTTCTTAGAGGTGAAAGATTACAAGCAGAGTTCTACATCCCCATACGCAATTTAAAAGAAATGCTACCCTTTCACTACATGCTTGAGAGAGGAACACGCACACACACTGAGCTCAACGCAGCCAGGACACAACACATTGCTTTCTTGAGCTCTCCACAACCAGCTGCCCCTTTTTAACTCCATGCACACAACCACAAGGAGAAAATCAAGAAGAGGCAGCCGAAACCAACTCCATGCCTCACACACAATTGAGGCAAAAAGTCAACTCACATAGAAATGGAGGGAAATCAGCCTCTCCACTCCAAACTTGAGTCAATTCTCCAAATTTCCCTCAAGCAGCTTCCCGAAAGCTTCCCACAACCGGTACCTTGACCGTCTAGACCTCGACTCCTCCCTGAGTCTCATCCCGGTCCGCTTCGCTGCACACGACCGCACCCGGCATCCTGACCGTCTGGACCTCCAACTCTACTTGAGTCTAGTCCCGGTCCACCTCGCTGCTGCCCGTCGTGTCCACCGACTCCGACCGAGACCTCCGACTCCACCTGAGTCTAGTCCTGGTCTGTTCCGTCGCACATGACCTCAACCGACCTCCAACCGTCTAGATGTCAGGCCCCCGGATTTCCAAACCCGGACCCTCTGTGTATTTCTGCACTAGTCCCAGATCAAAGCTAGTGCACACAGTTAAACAGAAATGATTCATGACCAACAACGTATTTATTACAATTATAAAGAGTACTGACCACCAGGTCTCATTATTACATTGGAGGTTTCAAGACCTCGCACCATCAAAACACAGCGGAAGCAAAGAGAAATCAAAGTAGACCCATCAAGATGCCACAGGCAGTTGACTGGGGAAGCGAGACCTAGTCCTCCGGGAAGAGTCCATCGCAGCCACAAGCGAAGCAGTAGTTGTAGCCACCTTCTTGAGCTTCAACTTCCTCTGAGATGTTTATTTTTAAGTGTAGCATGTGAGTACATAAAGTACTCCGCAAGTCTTGGGAAAAATGCATAGATGCAAGGCTTAACAAAGGAAGGCCATACGGTTCTTTTGCACAAAGCAATATTTGAAATCTCAATTACTACTAATTATTTTCGAAGGCATCAATTTAATGAAGTAAATGTTTTAACAGAATTAACTTTCTAGTGAAGGTTCCAACTACCAACACTAGCTAACCAATTACCATTGGACAAGTTTTAAACTGCGGGTTCCATCCACCCTCTCTGGCTCCATCCGCCAGGATTCCCTTCCGAGAGTTCCCTCCACTCTCGGAATACAAAACTTTTGATTTTAAAACAAAACCAGAAATCTACCATGTGAATGCATTCCTTGCCCGCCCTTGACCGTGGGCACGGCTATTCGAATAGTTTTACACTCTGCAGAGGTTATACAACTTTACCCACAAGAGATAAATTATCCTAAAAGTCACACGCTTCCTTTGGCATGAGACCCAGATAAAATACCACAAAGCCTTTACCTTACTCTAATCTAGCTAGATACCACCCGCTGAGGTTTCACCGCAGAAGGGTTAAATCCGCCCAATCTGAAGCCCCCTCTTGCGCCATATGAGTACAGTAAATCCCTGTCCCTCACTGTGAATAACCAGTCCATCCCTGGCATCCACTTTCCACTGTTGGCACCTAAACTAGACTATCGTAAGTTAGTCAGCTAGGTCGTACCCATATAGACTTGTGGTTGTACGGTTAATGCTCAGTTTGGACAAACACAAGCGTCGGTCCTTAATTGACTAGGGTGGAACATACACTTAACAAGTTCTCGTGCTTACTGCACCAACCCAAACAGTCATCCACCCTAATCTAAACCAACTTTCACATTTTTATTTTATTTTGAAAGATCAGTGGCAACTCCAATTACCACTACATTTATAAACACAAGGGTTCAATCATAATTTCCCATTTTCAAGATTTTCCAAAGTTATTAGATAGCATGACTAAGCATTAACCTACCACTCTAATATTCACAAGATTAATAGTAATCTCATTATTGAGACAAAGGGAGTTCTAGGGTGACAATGTACATGGCAATCAATGTCAAATGAGGGTATAACAAAGTTGGAATAACTAATTCCTAAAGACTTGAACTAGTGACTTTATGTAAATAGCAATGCACATAATTTAAAATATTTTAAAAACATTTCAAAAGCATGGGTTCAAGATGATCAAAGGAGACTTGCCTTCTTGCAGGGATTCTGGGTCTTCTTGCTGCTGTGAAGAAGGTTCGTCGACAACGTTGGAATCTACGCGAGAAAAGACGAGGCAAACAAAGCAAATAAATACAAATAAAATTCAAATAAAATCCAAAAATTCAACAGAGGCCACAGTTGGATAGATTACGATTTTAGATGAATTTAGAAATTTGAATGGCTAGATTTGGAGTTAAAATGAGAAAGTTATGCTCATTTGAAAATCTCAGATTTGAATAAATCTAGAAATTCCCAAATTTCTGACAGGTCGGGCCCACTGGAATATTAGATTTTAATTTCTATTTTTATTCTGAGAGACTGACAGGTGGGGCCCACTGAACAGTAACCACTGGCGGTCACTGACATGTGGGACCCACTGGACAGTGAGCCCACTGACTCAACCTCTGACACATGGGACCCACTGGACTCCGGGCCCACTTGTCAGAGACAGCACAGAGGGGTGGGGCCCAGGCGGCAGTGGCCAGCGCAGACCGGCGGCCGCTGACATGTGGGTCCCGCTTGTCAGTGCGAATTTCTAAAAGAATGGCTCGACCTCAGCGTGCGGAGCCAGGGGCTCGAACGCGCGCCGAGGGAGCCGGGGGAGGGATGAGATCGCGCTGATAACCAGATGGGCGGGGAGGCTTTGCCTACCCATATAGGGCAAGCAATTCTTTTAAGTTACCTGCCGGAGGGGAGGCCGGGGAAGGTGGCCGGAGGCAGGGTCGTCGGCGGCGAGGGAGTGGCGGAGGGGTGCGGATGACGCGTGAAATTCAAACCCGGAGCGGAGATGAGTCCAACGAAGGGGTCGGCGAGGCTCGGGGGCAAGCGGGGTGGCCGGCGACGAGGGGAGGGCGGAGCTGGCTCGGGTCCTCCGGTGCGACGGCGCTCCGGCGGCGGGGAGGGGCGGCTGAGGTGTCGGGGAGGATCGCACGGGCACGGGGGTGCTCGAGGTAGCGGCGGTGAGCTTCGGGGAAGACCGAGGCGACGGCAATTACTCGCCGGAGCACTTACCGGACGCGCACGGGGAGCTTCTGGTGCGACGACGCTCGGGGCTCAAGGGGAGAAGTGGAGGGCGCTGGGAGGTGGTGCGGAAGAAGGCGGAGCCGAGGGGGGGCTTTTATAGGGCGGAGGAGGGGACACTGGCGCGGGATTGCTCGCCGGTGTGTCGGCCGGAAAAAGGAAGGAAAGGGGGGGAAACGGGAAAGAGGGGGCGCCGATGGAAGGGGAGCCCGGGAGATCGGGGATTCGGTCGCGGCGGCGTCCGGGACTTCTAAAACCGAGGAGGGCCGGGTAAGGCAAGGCGGGATCCGGCGCGGTCTTGGTCGGCCGGCGAAAAAGGAAAGAGGGGAAAGGAAAAGGAAAGGGGCGGCTCCGCGGGGACGACAGGCCTGACAGGCGGGGCCGGGTGGCAGCGGGAGCGAGGCCGCGAGCAGCTGACGGGCGGGGCCCGCAAGTCAGCGAGGTGAGGGAGGAAATGAGAGCGGGCGGCTGGATGGCCCGTGCGGGGACACGGCTCATCCGAACCGTCCACGCGTCGGGCGAGGAGGAGGGGAAGGCGGGGCCGCCGGCTGACGGGCCAGGCCCGCTGGACAGCGAGGGAGGGGGAGGTGCGGCCTGGATTGGCTGAGCGGCGACGTGGGCGGATCTGGGCCGTCCACGCGTCGGCCGGAGGAAAGGATTTGGATTTTTAATGATTTTTAATTTCAGAAAATGCTAGAAATTTATTTAGGCCTCAGAAAAATATGAAAATACCTCCAAAAATTCCAGAAAATTTCACAGAAGCTCCTGGAGATATTTTGGATTTAATAAAATTATTTCCAACTACTGTTGATATTTAATTTTCATATTTTGAATTACTTTTTAAGTTATAAAAATAGTTTTTAAATTCCAAAAAAATCCAGAAAGGCAAATAAAAGCCAAGTAAAATCCAATTACCTTAAAATAATTAATTTGGATTTAAATTTTTCAAAAAGCCAAATTTTGGGATGTGACAAACCTACCCGCCTTAGAAAGAATCTCGACCCCGAGATTCGGATGGACTGGGAAAAAGGTCGGGGAACTCTTCTTTTAGATCCTCTTCACGCTCCCAAGTTGCTTCCGATTCTGAATGGTTGCTCCACTGCACTTTACAGAACTTGATAACCTTGCTGCGCGTACGGCGCTCTGCTTCCTCCAATATCTTGACTGGATACTCTGGATAGGTGAGGTCCTCCTTCACGTTTATTTCATCTAGAGGCATCTGCTCTTCTGGAACTCTAAGACACTTTCTTAGTTGAGACACATGGAAGACGTCATGCACCGTTGACAGTTGTGGTGGAAGCTCCAACTGGTAAGCCACTTCTCCTCGTTTCGCCACAACAGGAAAAGGTCCAATGAATCTGGGAGCTAGCTTTCCACTGACTCCAAAACGTCTCATTCCTTTGAGAGGTGACACCTTCAAATAAACATGATCCCCAGGTACGAATTCTAAGCTTCTACGTCGATTGTCCGCATAACTTTTCTGTCTGGTTTGTGCTGTTTTTAATCTGTCCTGGATTAGACGAACTTGTTCTTTTGCTTGCTTCAGCACATCTGGTCCAAACACTTGTCCTTCTCCTGTTTCCTTCCAATACAATGGAGTCCTACACTTTCTGCCGTATAGGGCTTCGAACGGAGACATTTGCAAACTAGATTGATAACTATTGTTGTAGGAGAACTCTGCATAGGGCAAACTCTGATCCCAATTACTCTTGTTTGCCAGTACACAAGCTCTCAACATGTCTTCCAGGATTTGATTTACTCTTTCTGTTTGACCATCTGTCTGTGGATGATAAGCTGTACTGAAGTTTAAGTTTGTGCCCAAAAGTTCATGTAGCTTTTGCCAAAATCTCGAAGTGAACTGGGTTCCTCGATCTGACACAATCTTCTTTGGGATCCCATGCAAGCACACAACTCTTGACATGTACAACTCTGCAAGTCTATCCCCGGAGTATGTGATCTTTACTGGAATGAAATGGGTGACTTTTGTCAAACGATCCACTATAACCCAAATTGAATCGTGCCCTGTTTTGGTTCTCGGCAATCCAGTTATAAAATCCATACCAATTTCTTTCCATTTCCACTCAGGTATCTGCAAAGGTTGTAGGAGCCCAGCGGGTCTCTGATGTTCTGCTTTAATTCGCTGGCACACATCGCACAAAGCTACATATTCTGCAATTTCTCGTTTCACACTTGACCACCAATACCTTTCCTTGAGATCTTGGTACATCTTGGTACTCCCAGGGTGAATTGAATATCCAGATTCATGAGCTTCCTTCAGGATTAACTCCTTTTCCTCTTTCTTTTCGGGTACCATAATTCTTTTCCCAAACCACAGGGTACCTTCTTCATCCTCTGAAAATTCTGGTGCCTTCCCTTTCTTCATGTTTTCTTTAATTTCCTTAACGTACTTATCCTCTACTTGAGCTGCCTTGATTTGGTCCTGTAGCCTGGGTTGAACCTCTAGAGTTGCCAGGAACCCTTCCTCTACCACTTCCAAGTTGAGCCGCTCAAATTCTTCTTGAAGGGCAGGCATACTGTCCTTAATCCACAGCTTGGCACAATAACTCTTTATGCTCAAGGCATCCGCTACCACATTAGCCTTTCCTGGGTGATAATGTATTCCAATATCATAATCCTTTATTAACTCAAGCCATATCCTTTGCCTCATGTTAAGATCGGGTTGAGTAAATATGTACTTGAGGCTTTTGTGATCCGTGTAAATCTCGCAGCGATTACCAATCAAGTAATGCCTCCATATTTTCAGTGCATGCACTACGGCAGCAAGCTCTAAATCATGAGTTGGGTAATTTCCTTCATGGGGTCGCAGCTGCCTTGAGGCATATGCTACTACCTTTCTTTCTTGCATCAGTACACAGCCTAGTCCTTGCCTTGAAGCATCGCAGAAGACTTCGAAATCCTTCCTAATGTCCGGAAGCGTTAACACTGGTGCAGAAGTTAACCTCTTCTTCAGCTCTTGGAAACTATCTTCACACGGTTTACTCCATTCAAACTTCTTCTCCTTCTTCAGCAACTGGGTGAGAGGTCTTGCGAGTTTGGAGAAGCCTTCAATAAATCGACGATAGTAACCAGCCAATCCAAGAAAACTCCTGATTTCGGATACTGACTTTGGTTGTGTCCAGTTAAGCACATCATTTACTTTCTCAGGGTCTACGGACACTCCTCCTGCTGAAATCACATGGCCCAAGAAAGCTACTTTCTTCAACCAAAACTCACACTTACTGAACTTGGCATACAACTGATTCTCTCTGAGCTTTTCCAAAACTATCCTCAAATGTTCTGCGTGCTCTTGCTCATTCTTGGAGTATATCAGAATATCGTCGATAAACACAACCACAAACTTATCCAAATATTCCATGAACACCTTATTCATCAGATTCATGAAATATGCAGGGGCATTGGTTAGACCGAAAGACATCACTGTATACTCGTATAATCCATAACGAGTAGCAAATGCTGTCTTGGGTATGTCTTCTGGTCTTATCTTCAATTGGTGATAACCTGATCGAAGATCAATCTTAGAGAAGACACATGATCCTTTCAACTGATCAAACAGATCATCTATTCTGGGCAAAGGGTACTTGTTCTTGATCGTCACATCATTCAAGGATCGATAGTCCACACACATGCGAAGACTTCCGTCCTTCTTCTTCACTAACAGTACTGGTGCTCCCCAAGGTGACGAGCTTGGCCTTACAAATCCTTTATCCTGCAGCTCTTCAATTTTTTTCTTAACTTCCGCCAAATCATTTGCGGACATCCGATAAGGTCTCTTGGAAATTGGAGCTGTACCAGGTACCAGATTTATAACAAATTCAATCTCTCTATCTGGTGGCAATCCTGGCAAATCTTCAGGAAATACATCTGGGTATTCACTTGCTATAGGCACTGTTTCCAAGGTTATTACCTTCAAACTGGTTAACTTACTCTTCTTCTGGGAAGGTGCATTGGACTGGAACCTTACTCGAATCCCTTCAGAATTGGTAAGAGTAACAGCTCGGTCGGCACAATCTATACCAAGTATAGATTGTATACTTTATACTTGGTTAACCAATCCATACCAAGTATTACATCTAAACCCTTGGAGTCTATTATAATAAGATTCGCTAAGAACTTAAATCCATTTATATCCACAGTTGCGTCAGGGCAAACTGTGTTAGTCCTCATTTCCTTTCCAGGGGACTGGACTAGCATGGGGTTCTGTAGTTTACTCACATCCCAGTTATACCTTTCAACCACATCTTTTGACACAAAAGAATGCGAAGCTCCAGAATCAAATAATGCTGATGCAATTACTGAGTTGACAAGAAACTTACCCAGAACTACGTCGGGTGCATCCTGGGCTGCTTCCGCGGTCACATGGTTGAGATGCCCTCTGCTCACCACTTGTGGAGCCCTTGGGGTCTGAGGTGTCCCACGGCCTTGTCCTGCATTTGGAGCTCGTGCTGGTGTAGTCCCTAGATTGAAATGAACTGGGGTCATTGCTGGGCGTTTCTGGGGACAGTTGCTGGCATAGTGCCCCATGTTCTTGCAGTTGAAACACTGCACTCCTGCTGCTGAAGTCTTGTTCTGCTGGGGTTGTCCACCATTGCTTGCCCGGGGAGTTTGTGGATTTGGGCGAGGTCCTGAAAAGGGAGTCCTTGGTATGCTTGACTCTGAAGGTTTGTGAAAGTGAGGTGCGTTGGGGCGGAATCGAGAGCTGCTTGCTTCTTGCTGGGCTTGAAACTTCCTCTTCCGAGTTTTGTATAGCTGACGCTGAGCATCTTCTTGGACAAAGGCCTTGTTCACTAGGTGCTGGAAAGTTGGGAAATCATTGGACACCAGCTGCACCTTGAGGTTGGGGTCAAGTCCCTGCGTGAACCTCCAAATCTTGGTCGCCTCTGATGTGACCTCTTCAGATGCATACCTGGACAGTTGGGTGAACTTGTTCAGGTATTCGGAAACACTGAGGTTTCCCTGCTGCAGTTGATAGAATTCTCTTTTCTTCATTTCCATTATTCTCGTAGGAATATGGGCAGTGCGGAAAGCTTCAACAAACTCATCCCAATTGATGGCTTGTGCATTTTGATGGGCGGCGCGGTAGTTTTCCCACCAGTTAGCAGTCATTCCCTTGAGCTGGTGAGCAGCATACAACACCTTCTCGTTGTCATTACACTGAGCTAGGACCAACTTCCTTTCCACATCCTTGATCCAATCATCTGCCTCCAGGGGATCCACTGATCCAGCAAAAGTGGGAGGCCTTGTCCTCATGAATTCTCCCAACTTAGACTGGGGTGCCTGGTTGGGTGCATGCTGGGCTGGCTGCACTTGGTTTCGTGCTAAAGCTTGAAGAAGCTGAAGTTGCATGGCCATCATCTGTTCCATGTTGGGGGCCTGAGCAGGAGGTGGTGGAATGTTGTCCTCTGGCTGATTGTTGGCGTCACGGCTGTTGCCAGGGTTGCTCCTCGTGTTCACCATCTGAAGCGGTTTAGGTTAGCAGAAGGTAAGAGGGAAATAGCAAAGGTAAGAGATTAGGGAAACTAAATCACATCCCAAGCCAACACACAAGAAAGAACTAGCAACCACTTAGGGGAAAACTTTTATTAAAATCAAGATAACTCCAAGGATGGCTGTACCACAAGTGCACATAGGCCTGGTACAGTCCATCTAGCACACCAAAACATAACAATAAGCGTTCTAAGGACGCGGACATTTTATTTGGGTACTACAGACTCAAAAGACTACTAATCCTCTCCAAAGACGCGCTCCTCAGGGTCCTCTTCTGGATCCTCCTCCGGGTCTTCCTGACGCTCTCTCACGTGGTGACGTGAACAGTCACACTCGGCCGAGGCACGGTTACGACTAGAGGCAGTCGACCGAGAACGAGAACGAGAAGGCTTGCGCTTCTTGAGAGTGATGACAGGTGGCGGACTGGGGCGTCGCACCTTCTTGCGTGCTGTAAGTCTGATGTGGAGTCCTGAAAGTCGAGCTGGTGCCGGGTTGTTGGGGATGACAGCTGGTACTGGAGAAGACGGCGTGTAATCGACTACGGGTGAAGACGGCGCGTAGTCGGCTGCGGCCCTGAGACGTCCCAGCTCAAACTCAGCTGCCTGGCTCCGGAGAAGCTGTGCGCGAAGCGTGTCGGAGTGCTGATAGCTGGAAGTGAGAAGCATCCGGAGTTGTCCAATCTCCTCCTGAGCTCTAGCATAAGCGACTGCCATCGCCTGGGTGAGCTGCACCTGATGTGACAGTCGAGGATCGTCAGCTGGAATATCGAAGGGATCTGGATACCTCTGTCCTACCCTGGGGTTGATGAAGAAGCAAAAAGGGGACTGATGTACAGCATCCTTGTGCAGGTGGCACAACTCGTCAATGGCGAGGCGTGCTGCGTCCTGGACAGCGTCGAAACAGCGGGACCGAGGGTGCTTGATGGGGTATGTGTGGGAGTTGAATTCCTCTTCCCGTGCATACAGGAATACCTCCATCGTCCATGAGTCTCGATCCAGGATCCGCGTCTTTCGACCCCTGAAAATGGGCGGCTGATGGTACTCCAAACACTGCATCAGCTGCCGGAGAAGGCTAGCGAATGCTCCAGCATCCTCTCCATGTGAGTAGTAGTCCCACGGGGCAGCGGAGGATGAACCAGCCATCTACAAAGTTGAGTGAAAGAAAAGATTAGTAAAAGTTTTTAACAAATGGAGTTGGAGACAAGAACGAGATTCTAAGTAGGAAGAGAGTAGAAGCAAAGAAGCTTATATATTTTTAATATACTCTTTTTATAAATATAAGTCCTTATGGTTTGCCATTCTTAATCTAGATCACGTCCTACAGTCAAATTGGCTCTGATACCATCTCTGTCGGGCCCCCGGATTTCCAAACCCGGACCCTCTGTGTATTTCTGCACTAGTCCCAGATCAAAGCTAGTGCACACAGTTAAACAGAAATGATTCATGACCAACAACGTATTTATTACAATTATAAAGAGTACTGACCACTAGGTCTCATTATTACATTGGAGGTTTCAAGACCTCGCACCATCAAAACACAGCGGAAGCAAAGAGAAATCAAAGTAGACCCATCAAGATGCCACAGGCAGTTGACTGGGGAAGCGAGACCTAGTCCTCCGGGAAGAGTCCATCGCAGCCACAAGCGAAGCAGTAGTTGTAGCCACCTTCTTGAGCTTCAACTTCCTCTGAGATGTTTATTTTTAAGTGTAGCATGTGAGTACATAAAGTACTCCGCAAGTCTTGGGAAAAATGCATAGATGCAAGGCTTAACAAAGGAAGGCCATACGGTTCTTTTGCACAAAGCAATATTTGAAATCTCAATTACTACTAATTATTTTCGAAGGCATCAATTTAATGAAGTAAATGTTTTAACAGAATTAACTTTCTAGTGAAGGTTCCAACTACCAACACTAGCTAACCAATTACCATTGGACAAGTTTTAAACTGCGGGTTCCATCCACCCTCTCTGGCTCCATCCGCCAGGATTCCCTTCCGAGAGTTCCCTCCACTCTCGGAATACAAAACTTTTGATTTTAAAACAAAACCAGAAATCTACCATGTGAATGCATTCCTTGCCCGCCCTTGACCGTGGGCACGGCTATTCGAATAGTTTTACACTCTGCAGAGGTTATACAACTTTACCCACAAGAGATAAATTATCCTAAAAGTCACACGCTTCCTTTGGCATGAGACCCAGATAAAATACCACAAAGCCTTTACCTTACTCTAATCTAGCTAGATACCACCCGCTGAGGTTTCACCGCAGAAGGGTTAAATCCGCCCAATCTGAAGCCCCCTCTTGCGCCATATGAGTACAGTAAATCCCTGTCCCTCACTGTGAATAACCAGTCCATCCCTGGCATCCACTTTCCACTGTTGGCACCTAAACTAGACTATCGTAAGTTAGTCAGCTAGGTCGTACCCATATAGACTTGTGGTTGTACGGTTAATGCTCAGTTTGGACAAACACAAGCGTCGGTCCTTAATTGACTAGGGTGGAACATACACTTAACAAGTTCTCGTGCTTACTGCACCAACCCAAACAGTCATCCACCCTAATCTAAACCAACTTTCACATTTTTATTTTATTTTGAAAGATCAGTGGCAACTCCAATTACCACTACATTTATAAACACAAGGGTTCAATCATAATTTCCCATTTTCAAGATTTTCCAAAGTTATTAGATAGCATGACTAAGCATTAACCTACCACTCTAATATTCACAAGATTAATAGTAATCTCATTATTGAGACAAAGGAAGTTCTAGGGTGACAATGTACATGGCAATCAATGTCAAATGAGGGTATAACAAAGTTGGAATAACTAATTCCTAAAGACTTGAACTAGTGACTTTATGTAAATAGCAATGCACATAATTTAAAATATTTTAAAAACATTTCAAAAGCATGGGTTCAAGATGATCAAAGGAGACTTGCCTTCTTGCAGGGTTTCTGGGTCTTCTTGCTGCTGTGAAGAAGGTTCGTCGACAACGTTGGAATCTACGCGAGAAAAGACGAGGCAAACAAAGCAAATAAATACAAATAAAATTCAAATAAAATCCAACAATTCAACAGAGGCCATAGTTGGATAGATTACGATTTTAGATCAATTTAGAAATTTGAATGGCTAGATTTGGAGTTAAAATGAGAAAGTTATGCTCATTTGAAAATCTCATATTTGAATAAATCTAGAAATTCCCAAATTTCTGACAGGTGGGGCCCACTGGAATATTAGATTTTAATTTCTATTTTTATTCTGAGAGACTGACAGGTGGGGCCCACTGAACAGTAACCACTGGCGGTCACTGACATGTGGGACCCACTGGACAGTGAGCCCACTGACTCAACCTCTGACACATGGGACCCACTGGACTCCGGGCCCACTTGTCAGAGACAGCACAGAGGGGTGGGGCCCAGGCGGCAGTGGCCAGCGCAGACCGGCGGCCGCTGACATGTGGGGCCCGCTTGTCAGTGCGAATTTATAAAAGAATGGCTCGACCTCAGCGTGCGGAGCCGGGGGCTCGAACGCGCGCCGAGGGAGCCGGGGGAGGGATGAGATCGCGCTGATAACCAGATGGGCGGGGAGGCTTTGCCTACCCATATAGGGCAAGCAATTCTTTTAAGTTACCTGCCGGAGGGGAGGCCGGGGAAGGTGGCCGGAGGCAGGGTCGTCGGCGGCGAGGGAGTGGCGGAGGGGTGCGGATGACGCGTGAAATGCAAACCCGGAGCGGAGATGAGTCCAACGAAGGGGTCGGCGAGGCTCGGGGGCAAGCGGGGTGGCCGGCGACGAGGGGAGGGCGGAGCTGGCTCGGGTCCTCCGGTGCGACGGCGCTCCGGCGGCGGGGAGGGGCGGCTGAGGTGTCGGGGAGGATCGCACGGGAACGGGGGTGCTCGAGGTAGCGGCGGCGAGCTTCGGGGAAGACCGAGGCGACGGCAATTACTCGCCGGAGCACTTACCGGACGCGCACGGGGAGCTTCTGGTGCGAGGGCGCTCGGGGCTCAAGGGGAGAAGTGGAGGGCGCTGGGAGGTGGTGCGGAAGAAGGCGGAGCCGAGGGGGGGCTTTTATAGGGCGGAGGAGGGGACACTGGCGCGGGATTGCTCGCCGGTGTGTCGGCCAGAAAAAGGAAGGAAAGGGGGAGAAACGGGAAAGGGGGCGCCGATGGAAGGGGAGCCCGGGAGATCGGGGATTCGGTCGCGGCGGCGTCCGGGACTTCCAAAACCAAGGAGGGCCGGGTAAGGCAAGGCGGGATCCGGCGCGGTCTCGGTCGGCCGGCGAAAAAGGAAAGAGGGGAAAGGAAAAGGAAAGGGGCGGCTCCGCGGGGACGACAGGCCTGACAGGCGGGGCCGGGTGGCAGCGGGAGCGAGGCCGCGAGCGGCTGACGGGCGGGGCCCGCAAGTCAGCGAGGTGAGGGAGGAAATGAGAGCGGGCGGCTGGATGGCCCGTGCGGGGACTCGGCTCATCCGAACCGTCCACGCGTCGGGCGAGGAGGAGGGGAAGGCGGGGCCGCCGGCTGACGGGCCGGGCCCGCTGGACAGCGAGGGAGGGGGAGGTGCGGCCTGGATTGGCTGAGCGGCGACGTGGGCGGATCTGGGCCGTCCACGCGTTGGCCGGAGGAAAGGATTTGGATTTTTAATGATTTTTAATTTCAGAAAATGCTAGAAATTTATTTAGGCCTCAGAAAAATATGAAAATACCTCCAAAAATTCCAGAAAAATTCACAGAAGCTCCTGGAGATATTTTGGATTTAATAAAATTATTTCCAACTACTGTTGATATTTAATTTTCTTATTTTGAATTACTTTTTAAGTTATAAAAATAGTTTTTAAATTCCAGAAAAATCCAGAAAGGCAAATAAAAGCCAAGTAAAATCCAATTACCTTAAAATAATTAATTTGGATTTAAATTTTTCAAAAAGCCAAATTTTGGGATGTGACACTAGACCTCCGACTCCTCCCTGAGCCTAGTCCCAGTTCGCTCGTCGTTGCCCGTCGTGTCCACCACCGGTAGCTCCAGCTCTGGTTCCTCGTCTCCCGACTCGCAACCACCTCAGCAGCCTCGATCATCTTCGGCATCTCTGACCGTCTGGACCTCAACACCTCCTGTGCCTAGTCCTAGTCCACCTCGCCTCACCATGACCTAGCTCCAAAGTCCTGCAGCCACACAGACAAGCAAACCGTCACATAGCACCGCACAAAACAGCATAATCAACAATAGTATTAATGAAAGGTACTCAAACCTAGAATACCCAAAACAAACTCAAACTCTCTAACACAACCGTCAATTACTCATCACAAACATGGGGATACCTCCACATGGTCTCTCAATATATGAACTACACAAGCTATATATACTCAAAGGATGTGTCTGAAAGTAAGAATCCTAAATATGCATATTAAAGGAAACATAGATCAATACATATGAAACCTCAAAACATAGAGTGAACTCCCCCTAAATGTGTGCATACAAGTTTGTATAACGAAGTCATATGCACATATTCATTTTGGACTACTTGTGGAGTTCAATCTATATTTTCGATCCAACGAATGCACTAATATATGAGAATGTAATTTCGAATGCATACCTCTTATAGTTTTCACCTTTTCATCCAAATGAGACTAAGCAATAATATACTCAAACAAGCATGTTAGTTGTTATTTAGTCATATATTTGGATATGAGGAATGTAATAAGATTATAAGAAAGATATCGAATACATACCTCAATGATTCCACCTTTTCATCCATGTGAAACTAAGTAATATCATAATCAACAAACAAAGTTAGTCTCACAAATGCACTTGTCGTTATCACCAAAATCTCATAATAGTATTTATCATTATCACCAAAACTAACTTAAATGGAGCTTGATCTTTCACCTTCTCTCCCATGCGTCCTGTTCCCCCTACGCCTAGCTATTTCCCCTGCTGGAAAGAAGGGAAGGAAGGAGAAGAAGAAGAAATGAAGGAGGAAGGAGGAAAGGATTTCTTATGAGGACGACCTAAGTTTGGAATCCCCACCTTTCCTCTTTGTTTTAGGATGATCTTAGGTGTTTGCTCATCATCAGGGGTGGATCATCTAGGGGAAACCGTTGTTCTGCACTTAATTGGTGTTCTGCGAGTAGTTCGATCAGGAGGTGCTGTTGTTTGGGTGGTTTAGGCAACCAAGACAATTTTTCCTGTAGAACCCATTAATAGGAAAGTTGTAGAAGACTCAGAGAAATTGTTTTATTTTTCTTTCATAATTTTTTGGATGAGTGGATTGGGTGCAATAGAGGTTGGAAGTCTGTTGTGTAGCAGAGTTGATTTCAAGATTCAGTTTCTGTTCGTGGGCAGGTTCAGAGGCTCTAATGTTTGTTATGAATTTTCTCATAATATCGGAAGTTTTAGATAAGTTTCTAGCATAGCTTCTCGTAAAAGTTAGTAATTTTAGGAGCAGTGTACTATCGTTGGTGGTCTGTAGAAGTTCACTAGTCAGAACTTAGAGGTAGATTCTATCCTCTATTTTCCATTGCGGATTACGCCCTTTTAAAGATAGAATAAAATTATGGTATCTACACAAAAGTTGTAGCTTTCATTCTGTAGATTTCAAAAATGCTATTTGTTTCTGTGGTCCGTTTAGTGGATAAAAAGATATGAAAATGCAGGCAGCGCTGCTACAGTGAGCTGAGTATCGAAATGGCAGTTTGAGAGGGAGTTGTCGGGTTTCAGGTGTAGTGGTGCTTTACCTTTCAGTTATGAATGTTATATTGAGGTTTTATCCTGAGTGGTGATTTGCGAACAGGTGGCTTTGCTCCTGACCGTGCTTGAGCCTTGCGCCCCTTCGGTAGAGGCAAGTAAATGTAGCGGTTATTGCTATAGTTTAACTTATTAAATTTACTCCCTTCACCGTAATTGTTGATGTTTGGTAATTAATCCACCTTTAAATAAAGATGCCTTGCTGCGCTATATGCCTTATTTTACATATTGTTGTCCATGTGGTTATATTCCTAATGAATCAATTGTGGCCATATCATGCATGTCATAGCAAGTCATTTGCATTGAAGCTATGTCGCTGCATCTAACCGTGATCATGCTGGTACAACATCGTACGTTGCCATAGTACAATGCGCATTCTTACGTTGCCAGGTAAAAGTTCAGTGGATCATTTGCACACATATGCATTTCATGAGGATAATCCTTGTTCTGAGATGTTAAGAGTTTTTGGCTCATGAGAGTCACTTGTGGCAGGGGTATTATCTTTTGGTTGCTGTTGGTAGGAGTTGTGGTTTTGGATATGAGTGAGGCTACAGTGTGGATGACAAGAATTAATTGTTAATGCTTTATCATTGTACCACAAGTCGTTAATTTGATGCTTAATCATCTACAGTTTAATTAACTTGTTAAACAGTTTGCTTGCTGAAATTTCATCTCACCCCTGTATTCTCTCTCCCAGGGGATCCATAAGCATGCTTGGAAAGGGTGGAGCAGCACAGCACTATTACACAAGTCTTCATGAGTTTTGCTGTAATAAGTTAGAGTATTTTTAATCGTTTCTTTCTCCCAGTCGTTGAGCACTGTTTCTTAATAATGCTAGATCATGGTTGGCTTTAGTAGGGTTTGAGCATTCAAAGCTAGGTTGATAAAGGATGTTAGCGTGTAGTTGCTATTTTACTATCTCCCATTATATATTATGTTATCATGCTTCCATGTAGCCCTTTTTCTGGGGAGGTGCTGCTAGGTTTTCTTTGTAATCTAGCTGGTCGTAAGTGTAGTTTGGTAGCATCCCTTGGTAATGTGGTTCCTGGGGTGTTACAGTTAGTATCAGACCCTAGGCTTTAGATTCTAGGAAAATAATAAGTAATTTGACACACTTGCACTTCTAGGATGGGAAAGCGTTTGCATATCTTTGCATATACCTTGTTTCATTTCATTCTGTTAGTGCTTATGCCTTAATTGCTTGGAGTAGATATTTGTGTATGCTCATGTACCATGGTGGCTACAGGAATGCCACCTAAGGCAAGCAGCCATGGCCGTGCTACTGTGCATGGTGCGCTGTAGGGGCCCAGATTTTACAATCCGGATTCTTCTGTGATTCCACCGCACTATTACCTAGATCAGTAGATAGTGCTCATAGATTACAGTTCTGAATATCAAAGTAAATATCATGCGGAAGCGTAAATATATTATTAGACTTACTCATGGGCCGATTAGGCCGAAATCATTAAATTGCAGCAGCGGAAGAACGAAGCACACAGGTGGGACCTTGACGTCTTCATCTTCTTCGCCATCAGGACCAAGAGTGTTGTTGAAGCATAGTGATCTGATTCTTGGTTCTGGATTTGTTGTGAAAGCGAGTGTGAGCACAAACCACCGTGCTCCACGAGCCAATACGCAGAATGCAAATAAATAGCATGCATGGCTTATCAAAGGAATGGCTCGGGTTTATTTTATTTGCCAGAAATTGCTTTTAGCGTTATTTTTATTATTTAATCATGGTGTTATTATTGCTGCCTAAAACTCCTCACAGCGATTGCCATAATTGACTTGATCCACCAAAGGTACATTTTCTTTATTGATTGCTGTCTAGACTCCAAACAGCAAGTGACATCATTTATTTTAGATCCACCAATATCTTTTGTACTCTAAACTCCTAACAATCTAATCTTGTGGTTGCTAATTATCAACTCTTCATTTCTAAATTCTAATGATTATCTAAGGTTTCTGCTTTTAAATCCACCGAAATCATTTGTATCGGGACTTCCTAACAATTCAATCCTTTTGTTATTGATCCGAAACCATAATTTGTTCTCCCAATAATCAATCTTATTTTCTACTATCTGTCTCTAACTAATTCACTAGTATTCATCCACCAAGAATATCAATGATCAAATCTACGACTCATTAGTATACATCCACCAAGAATATCATTGACCAAGATTATAATCCGATAATTGTTATCATTCCTCCAATATTCCCAGAAATTCAATTCATCCATCTAGTATTTGATCCAACCCTATTAATCCCATTATTGCCAACATCTTCCAAGAATTTTTATTAGTTATCAGTGTTGTAATCCAGCAATTACCTTTGCACTCCCAATTTCTCCAAAAATCATTTAAATCATCTATCTAGCCTATATATTCATTTAGGCTCCACCAATTTATTTCTCCCAGAATTCACACCATCGTTTTCCCTTTTATGACTGACATGAATCCACCATCTTTATGCGTTTACCACAAACAACTATCTTCTTTTCTTACGACTCTATTTATTCTTCCTGCCATTTTATCTTGTGAGAAGTAATATCATTATTAAAAATATAATACATAGAAATTCCCTAAGACCTAGCAGTTTTGAACATAAACATATTATGTAAGAAAATGCATTGATAATAGCGATCCAGATTCCATCCACTGTTACATGGCATCTGCACCATATGCTAACCTTTCAGCATTATAACTGCTTACATTATCACTGGGGCAACACCCAGGGCAACACAAATCAGGGCTTTCCGCGGACCTTCACTTTTCCCATTCCACCCACAAAGTTTTTGAAATAGAACTATATCTGGTTAAGTTTCCATGTCCGCCAGTGACCGTGGGCATGGCTATTCGAATAATTTTGACTCTGCAGAGTTTGTACACTTTCACCACAAGAGACAATCCACTTGTTGGCCCCATGATTCCTTAGCCACGTGGTTGAGTATACCATCACAATAACCGTTCAAAGTACCTCGCCACTTCCATCATTTCACCCTATGGGTCGCTCCCACTTGCGGTGGGTCCCATACGCTGTGCGGGATGTTCTCCTTCTGAACGTCTTGCAGCTGGCTACCCACACTGCTAGCACGCCACAGCAGAAATTCACCCTCTACGAGTGTCCCATTCAAGCTGTCACACAGACAGCCACTTGCACTACCTCACCTCCTCCTCCTGTGAGGATGACTTTCAGGGTCTGGTAAATCTACTAAGCCAAGTTGTACTTTACAGACTTGTGGTTGTACTATTTTACACAAGAGGTCATGACAAAATTCAGTCCTTAGTGGTATCTGGGCGGTTCTACCACTACCCACTTTGTGCTTCCACTGCACCACACACACACCCTCGAACCATACGTCCAGATATTTAAGCAATTTGAAGTTTTTTTGGGAACATAAAATCATACCAACATATAACAGTCATTACCAAACCAGTTTCTCATGATTAAAAATGATAATGATGCTTGGGGCATTTGAGTATCTATGCAGTACTAAGCATAGTGTTTATTTACGGACTTATTTTCGAAAGGTTACTGTTATAATTTTGCTAGGGCGACAAGGTTCACATATTCAAGTATTCCAAAGGAGATGTAATATTAATCAAGTTAAATAACGGGCATATATCTAGAATATTGAATTAATCATGTATTTGCATATAAAATAGCAGCATGCAATTTGATAATTTAAACAAAAGTAATTTGTAGAAAATGTAGGTTCAACATGATCAAAGTATTGACTCGTCTGGCGCGGTTTACCGCGGTCTTGAGCTCACAAGATGCTTTCCCTTGAGCTTCTATTCTTTATCTTCACTTTGCTCTGACCGCGCTTGATCCATGGAATCTTTACGACTTCCAATTTCTAATTACGCGACAAACGACTGAATCTAAATAAAAGCAAATAACTCAAAAGATCTCAATAAATCCGAATAAACTCAATTTAGATTTATTATAAGTTATTGGGTGATCCAGGTGATTTGAGGCAAGGCCGATGGCAGAATACGATGACTCGATCTGTTGATTAATAACTTTCTTTTGTTATCTTTATATTTATAAAGGAAATTCCACGAGTCAGGTTAGATCTATGAATTGGAGTAAGAGTTTAGCTGAGAGTTATTTTGTCGGGCGTTAATACCCATGGAATATGTTATGTATACAGTTTTTAGTTTACTGAAGTAAGCTTATAGTCCGGGTTTATTGCACTTTGTGGTACGATATCTTATGTACTCTTAGTTATTAGTAAGCATAATTTAATTTGAATTGAGATCTATTTATACGGGTCCTAGCTTGTTTTATACATTTATACCCAGTATCATTATTCATTTAAAACTAACATTAAGATTTAATTAATGTCACTTTTATTATCTTGCATTTACTTTAGCTACTATTAGGCTTAGCTTCATTTCTAATTTTAGTTTAAACTTAGTCATCTAGGCAAAGTTTGGTATATAAGGTTATATTTCAATATTCGCTATTTAGCAAAATCTACGGCTAAAATTTATTTAATGGAGGCATATTGAATATTGGGCATAGATTTTAATTATAATTAATGGTAGTCTTTATTAAATTTGAACATTAAACCAAACAAAATTTTCTTTATTATTGCCTTTAATTAATATTTAGTCTTTTAGTTAATTATTAAAATAGTATTAATTATTCACATATAATAACTATTCCGCATTTAAATATTAAACAATCTGGTTTTATGACCCAATTAAATTTATTAGCTTTTCTAGATTATTCTTAAATTTATCTTGATTTTTATTAATTAAAAAGAGCTACAAAAATTAAATAAAAAACGTGGGCGAAAAGTTGCAGCCGGCTGGAATCGAACCTAGAACCTCGGCGGTGTGTGTGTTAACCATGTGTTGCTAGCCAAATGGGCCTACGGCCTGGGCTGACAGGAGTGCGCAAGATATTTTGATGAGCCATGGGACGGGGGCCAGAACAGAGGAGTCCCGGCGGCACTCTGAGTTGATGCTGCCGGCGGTGGACGGCGGCCGGGGAGGAAACAGTGACCCGCAAAATGGATTGTGCAGGCTACAAGGAGGCTATGGGTGGTTGCGCATCGGTCGGAGCGGCAGCGAGGTGGGTGGGCGACGGCGCAGGGCGGCCGGCGGTGAGGTAGGAATGGGGCGACGGTGCCGGAGTAGGAGGAGAGGGGAGTTGAGTTGCGAGGGAGCAGGAGGGGGCTCCAGGGAGTCTCACCTTGCGGTTATTCAAACCGAAGGGGGTTTGAGGCCGGCCGACGGCATGAGGCGGGGTCAGGCGGCGATGGCGCACGGTGCGGGCGGCGTACCGGCGGCAACAGCTTCGGCCGGTGGTCGGACGCGCTTCAGAACATTGAGGGAGTGCTCCCACCGCGACGAATCAGAGGGGAATCCACCGAGGCGGAGGGGCGGCAATAATGGCGGCGGCGGCCGGGGATTGGAGAGAAGGCCGAATCAGGGGAAAAGTGAGGATAGAAGGGGAGATGGCGCGGGGGCTATAGAGGGGAGGCCGGCGGCTTTTATAGCTGCAGAGAGGGGCGGGGGAGGCGCAGAGGACCGGGTGGCGGGGAAAGGACCACCGGTCTTTGCCCGGCGCAGGGCTTGGCGCGTGGAGGTGTGACGTGCGGGGCGTGGGCGCACCCGGGATTTGTGCGACGAGGCGACAGGCACCGCGGGGACGCCAGGGTGTGCGTGAGAGCTACGACGTGGGCGCATGGTAGCCGTGTCAGCCAGCTTTTGCCGAAGCAGAGAGGAGGAGGGGGGCTCGGGTGCGCATGGGAAGAGGAGAGGAAGAAGAGGCTCAGCCACGCGGTCGGCAGGGAGCAGGGCCCGCAGGCAGTGAGAGGGTGAGAAAAGAGAAAGGAGGGAGAGAGAAAAAGGAATGGGCCCACTTGGAAGTGAGAGAGAGAAATAAAAGGATGAGAAAATGAGAGGCTCAAGCATTACTTTAAAATTTGGATTTTTATTTTAAGTTTCTATCTCACATTTGAGGTTATTTATTTAAATTCTTGCATGCCATTTGAACTTTCAGCTTTTATTTTCCCCATGGCTATGCTTACCATAATATTTATATTAATATATTGCATATTTTGTTTCACTTGTGTGTGTGTGTGTGTGTATATATACATATTCCAAAATAGGGTCTTATATTTAATTCAAGTTTTTCCCCCTTTTCTGGATCATCTTTTCATATTCAAATTTTAAATTTTAATTCTCTATTATTTGCATATTTCCTTGTTATGGCATCACTAGTGTTAGTTTCTTTCCTGAACTTTTTAATTTTTTGTGATCTCAACCAAATTTCAGAAAAGTACCATAAACTCTAAGTTCAAATAAAATATATTGCAAAAATAATTCAAAAGCTTCACATTTTTGAAATTTAAATTTTCAAGATGTTACATGCGCAATCGGCGGCTGATGAGGCCAAGTCTCCTCGGTCAGAGGGTGGTAGTTAGGAGGAGCTGTTGGCTGCTATGAGGGCCATGTAGAAGGAGCTAAGGATGTTTATGAAGGGGTAGTTTGCCCCTGATGCTGGTGCTGGTTCGGCGCCTAGGGCTACGGTAGCTGGTGCTGCTAGTGGCATCTCACTTTGAGAGTGGGTGGGGATGAAGCTGGATGGCTTTGATAGGGGGCCACTCTTGTTCAGGCCATTGACTGGCTATCCTACATGGAGGGAAAGATGGAGGCATTCGAGGTGGTTGCTCTGGATCGTGTGCGGTACTTGGCACAACTCTTGAAGGGTGAGGCACAAATCTTGTGGAAGGGGTGCAGTCAGCCCACACGGTTGTACACGAACTGCTGTATTGGGCTGAGTTTGTCCCGTAGTACGAGCAGAGGTTCTATCCAGAGACGTTCCTCAATAAAATGAAGATCGATTTGAGTAAGTATGCTTAGGACAGGAAGACTATGGCATAATATGAGATGGGCTTCAACCAGATAGTTTGCTTCATCCCTCACATGGCACATGATGATGTAGAGAAGGCCAAGCAATTTCGTCAGGGGCTTAGGCGTTCGATCAGCCACTTGCTAGGTGCTTTTCCAAATCATGGACTTCTGCACCATGGTGGAGCAAGCCTTGGAGATCGAGATGCAGCAGGCTTACATGGACGACATCCGTAAGGCCTCTAGTGGATATCAGCTTAGAGGGCAGAGCAAGAGAAGGGCCATTCTGGCGGCCCTGTTCACAAGAAGGAAAAAGTCATCACCACCAGCCTTACCGTGGTAGTTCTAGGCAGTCCAGCTCTTTTGGAGGGAATTCTCAGTAGTGTCATGCCACGGTGATGCCTGGGATGGGCTTGTGTGTTTTCGCTGCGGTGATCCACACAAGCGGAGTGACTGCTCTTGGAAGGGGCCGTTTCTATCTATGGTTAGAACCACACGGACTTGGTGTGTAGGTAGAATCCCAAGGGGAAGCAGGAGTGGGAGTTAGCACCAGCACCTCTAGCTGGATCCACCCTTCCTGGTGGCACCGTGCAGATGATGGTTGTGGCTCCTACCCCGCAGTACTTGTCTGCAGCTCCTACACTGCATTACCTACCGACACCCTCAGCAACTTCGTCGACTATTCTAGTGCCTCTTCCTAGAGGATACTAGGTTTAATAGCCTACACCTCAGTGGACTTCTGCACTGGCTTGCTCGGGTGCGGGAGGTTCTTCTTCAGCTATTTCTGGGGCATACACTATGCCTGCGGCTGATGGTAGGGACTGTGGAGATGTGGTGACAGGTATTGTATCTGTTGATTTTTTTTATGCTCGTGTTCTTTTTGATTCGGATGCTAGTTTCTCTTTCGTCTCGGAGGTTTTCGTCGGTCGGGCTGGTCTCACTATGCAGATGATCGGGAGGGCAGTGGTTGTCAGCTCTCCTGGTGGGCTTATCTCCAGTTCTAGGGTTTGCCTGGGTTGTAAAATGGTTCTACAGATTTGGAGTTCATTGTGAATCTGGTGGTTATTTCTCTAAAGCCTTTCAATGTGATCCTTGGCATGGATTGGCTTTCTCGATATCAAGCAGTCATCTCCTTCTTCTGGAAGACGTTCACCTTATAGTCTCCATCTGGGTGTGAGGTTATCTTCCAAGGGAGTGTCCCATAGTTTCCTCTCTCATTGTTGTGCCAGTTATTTGCTAATCAGTGGATGCAGAAGTCTGGGTTGCTATTGGCCATGGTTGATGGTCGCGAGGCTATGTTGCAGGTAGAGGGTATTCTGGTGGTTTGTAGGTACCCTGATGTTTTTCCTGATAAGCTCCTAGGGTTGCCATTGGAGCGGGAGCTGATCTTACATATTAAGCTTGTTTCGGGTACGTGTCCTATCTATAAGTCCCCATATCGGGTGGCCCCTATGGAGCAGGTGGAGTTGAAGAAGCAGTTGGATGAACTCCTGGCTAAGGGGTTTATCAGATCGAGTACATTGCCTTGGGCTGCTCCGGTATTGTTTGTGAAAAAGAAGGATGGCACCAAGAGGCTTTGTGTGGATTATCGAGTGGTTAATCAAGTGATGATCAAGAACAAGTATCCTTTGCCTCATATTAATGATCTCTTTGATTAGTTGAGGGGTGCCAAGGTATTCTCAAAGATCAATTTGTAGTCTAGTTATCATCAACTATGAATCAAAAATGAGGATATAGAGAAGACATCTTTTAGCACAAGGTATGGGCATTTTGAGTTTGTCGTTATGTCCTTTGGACTAACAAATGCCCCTGCTGTCTTTATGGAAGCTATGAATAGGATGCTCCATGAGTACCTAGATGTTTTCATGGTGCTTTTACCGAGCCTTGAAAGTCATCATCATCGGTGGAGGAGTGAAGTAGTGCAAGTGGCGGCCTGCTGGGTGGCCGGCTTGAATGGGACACCCGCAGAGGGTGAAGTTCGTCTGCGGCATGCTAGCAGTGTGGGTAGCCAGCTGCTAGGTGCATAGGAGGGGAACATACCGCACAATGTATGGGACCCACCGCAAATGGGAGCGACCCATAGGGTGAGATGATAGAAGAGGCAAGGTACTTTGAACGATTACTGTGATGGTTTGCTCAACCGCACGACTAAGGAATCGTGTGGGGCAATGAGTGAACCGTCTCTTGTGGGTAAAGTGTGCAAACTCTGCAGAGTCAAAACTATTTGAATAGCTGTGCCCACAGTCACAGGCGGACATGGGAACTTAAGCAGATATAGTTCTATTTCAAAAACTTTGTAGGTGGAAATGAGAAACTGGATGGCAGTGGAAAGCCCTGTTTTGAGTTGCCCTGGGTGTCGTCCCAGTGATAATGTAAGCGGCTATAACGCTGAAGGTCTATCATATGGTGCAGAGACCATGTAAGGGTGGATGGAATCTGGATCGCTATTATTATTGCATTCTCTTACATATTATGTTTTTGTTCAAAACTGCTAGGTCTCAGGAAATTTTTATGTATTATATTTCAAATAATAACACTTCTATTATTACAAAATAAATAGAGTCGTGAGTAAAGGAGATGGATGTTTGTGGTAAACACATAAAGATGATGGCGGATTCATATCGATCATAGAAAGGAAACAGTAGTGTGCACGCTGGGAAGATAAATTGATGGAGCCTAAATGAATAGATAGTCTAGATAGATGAGTTAAATGATTTTTGGAGAATTAGGGGGTGCAAATGTAATTGTTGGATTACGACCCTGATAACTAATATAAATTCTTGGAAGATGTTGACAATATTGGGATTAATAGAATCGGTTACTAGATGAGTCAATTGAATTTTTGAGAATTTGGAGGTATGATAACAATTATTGCAGTATAAACTAGATCAATGATATTCTTGGTGGATGTATATTGGTAAATCGTAAACTTGATCAATGATATTCTTGGTGGAGGTATACTAGTGAATTAGTTAGAGATAGATAATTGAAAATAAGGTTGATTATTGGAAGAGAAAATAATGGTTTTGGATAAATAACAAAAGGATTGAATTGTTACAAAGTCCTGATATAGAAAGTGTATAATTGGTGAATTACTTAAATGATGTCACTCGCTGTTTGGAGTTTTAGACAACAAGCAATATAACAAGAGTATGATCCGTGGATTAATTAAATGATGGCAATCGCTATTTGGAGTTTTAGACAGCACTCAATATAGAAAAGTGTGTGTTTGGTAGATTAAGTAAATGATGAAGTAAATGATGATACTCGCTGTTTGGAGTCTTAGATAGCAATCAATAAAGAAAGTGTATCTTCGGTGGATCAAGTCAATTATGGCAATCGCGGTGTGGAGTTTTAGGCAGCAACAATAACACTATGATTAAATAATAATAATCCTGCTAAAAGCGATTTATGGCAAATAAAATAACCTGAGCCTCTCCTTTGATAAGCCATGCATACTATTTATTTGCATTCTGTGCATTGGCTCGTGGAGCACAGTGGTTTGTGCTCACACTCACTTTCACAACAAATCCAGAATCAGGAATCAGATCACTACGCTTCAGCAACACTATTGGACATGGTGGTGAAGAAGATGAAGATGTCAAGGGCTAGGTCGCATACCCCCAGTCGGCTGCCTGTGGGCATGTCCTGAGGGTCCCACCTATGTGCTTCCTTTCCGCTGCTGCATTTCATTGATTTTGGCCTAAGCAGCCCATGTATAAGTCTTCTATTATATTTATGCTTCCGCATGATATGTACTTTGATGTTCAAAACTATATTCTGTGAGCACTATCTACTGATCCAGGGAATAGTGCGGTGGAATCACAGAGGATGCCAGATGTTAAAATCTGGGTCCGACAACCCCCTTCGACCACAACCCCAACGTCGACTATGGCCCCCTTTGACCACGGCCCCGACGTCGACCATGGTCCTTCGACTTCGACCATGGACCGACTTCCCACGGCTCTTTGACTTTGACCACTGCCCCTTCGACCACTATCCCCTTTGACCATGGCTTGGACTTCGACCACAACCCTTCGACTTCAACTACGGCCCTTTGACTTCAACCGCGGACCGACTTCATCCACAGCCCTTCAACTTCGACCATTGCCCCTTCGACCACTGTCCCCTTCGACCACGGTTTCTACTTCGACCATGGCCCTTCGACTTCGACTACGACCTGACTTCAACAACAACCCTTTGACTTCGACCGCGAACCAACTTCGTGCATGGCCCTTCGACTTTGACCACTGCCCCCTTCGACCATGGCTTGGACTTCGACACGGCCTGATTTCGATTATGACCCTTCGACTTCGACCACTGCCCCTTCGACCACGGCTTTGACTTCGACCACAGATTTTTGACTTCGACCACAGCCCCCTTCAACCACGGCTTCGACTTCAACCGGCCCCTTGACTTTGGCCATGGCTCCTCAACCATGGCCCCATTCAACCACAACACTGACTTCGACGACCAGCTAGGGATACCAAAATCGCCAGACAGCGTGACGGGCTCCAAGCAAAGAGTAGGAGGTAGAGAGGCTCACCGGGCGAGCAACCTGACATGCGTCATTTTTAAATATATTTACCTATCATTTTACCCTCATATTTTTCATATTTGGGACCATTTATCATCATTTACACGTTTTTCTACAATTAGTTGCTTAATTTAGACCATTTTACATTTTTATATTTTTTTAAGGCGGGCGCGATCAAGGCGCATAAACGACAAATTTGGCATTCCCGTACTACTCTGTAGAAATGTGCGCATCGACACGGACGCGTAGGATCTTTTTGCAAAGAAATCAGAGTTTCTGAGGGCCAAAACAGAAGAAAACACTAATGGGGAAGGACCTTCTTGTAAACCCTAGATTTTTCGAGGACTAATCCGCAAAATGCCAAAATACCCAATTCATCAAAAGCCAGCATCGCCGCATGTGATTTCCCGAGCCCGGCACTTTCTTCTTCCCTACCTCCCTTTGCATCCTCTCCCCCTCTTCTCCAGCCACGGCGCCGGCGAGGCCGGGCATGTCGCCGGCGGCCGCCCCTCTCTTCTTCTTCCACTGCATCTCGTCTCCCCTCTTGCCACGCCACATCACCGGCCGCAACAACTCCCTCTGACAACCGTCCTCCGCAGCTCCTCCGCCAACTCCACCGGGCGTCGCAGCCTCTGCTCCCCACTCCCTCTCTTCTGCTTCTTTCCCTTGCCTCCCCTTGCTTCTCCTCCTCCCGCTACTCCGGCCGGTACCCCACATCAGAGCTGCCACCATCGCCTTGATCTTCTCTCTGCTGCTCGCCACCAAGCGCCTCCGATCAGATCTTCCACCCTGGTGCTTTTCTTCCTTGGATCTCCCTTTTTCTTCACCACCGGCTCCTCTCTGCATCGTCGGCCGCCGCCTGTCTCTGCCACCACAACATCGAATTCCTCCACCAGCAAGAGACGTTGTGGTCCTCATCTGCTCCATCCACTGGCGCATCACCTCTCCACCGACGGTGACCTCTCCACTGCTTCCCCTTCAGCGTCGCCGCCGGCCACACCACTTCATCGACATCACTGGCACCATCTCCCTCCTCTGCATCGCCACCGTGTCACCGGCGATGCGACCCCGTCTTCTTCACCATCCCCAACTGCTGCTACTCCACGGCGCTGCCGACACCTCTCCTCTGCTACTTCTACTCCCCTCGGTTCACTCCAATCCCCAATTCCTCCTGCCTTCCTACTTTTTACAATTAATGTTTACCTTAGCTGTTGTTAATCACTATTGATGTATGCATGTGATCTGTGAATGTGAAGTACTCTATTAATTTGTTCCAGATTTGGTTCCAGATTTGCTCAATGTTCATATTATCAGTAGTTTAATTCTAGAATTGTTCCCTGCTAATTCGTGCTATGTGATTTGTAAGCTGTGACTGTGAGCTATGTTATGTGATAATTGTGCAATTTGTGTTCTGTTAGTAGTTTAGTGGTATTTTCAATAATGCTAATTGTTATCTATGTTGGTGTTGTGATCTTTGTGTTAGTTAAATTTGATGTTAGTAATTTGTGTTAGTATTTGTCATTTATGTCAGTGTGAGTTGTTTCTATGGATCTGCATGTGGTCAAGTTGTGCGAGTTAGCTATTCAGCGACTGTTCCCTTTCCCTTGCTGTCTCGACCCTCTCCTTGCTTCTAGATCCTCCCTTGTGCTTCTCGACCTTCACCTTTTCTTCTATCTCATGGTCGGTCGGTAGTTAAGTCGTGCGTGCATTCGTAGTTCTGTGTTTTGTGTTGTCCTGCCGCCGTCATCTGTGTTTTCGTATTCTCCCTCGTTCTCTTTTGACTTCCTCTATGCTTCTAGACCCCCCTAGTGCTTCTCGACTTCCTCCTTCAGTCTCGCGGTCGGTACTTAGTTAGGTCGTCGGTCGGTAGTCGTGTTCATTCGTGTAGTCGTCATTGTCGTTCGTGTGTCATTCGTGTAGTCAGTTGTCATGTAGTTCATTCGGTTGTTTCGCCCGTGCAAATTAGAGTTCGTTCAATAGTTAGTTTGTTCAGTTAATTTAGTAGTTGTTTTAGGTTTAGTTTTCTCCACCGTTTTGTTTGACCTAGCTTTAGCTGAGCATCGTTAGCCTCAGTCTAGTCTCTGTGGAGAGCACGACACTCGCCGTTATTTCAGTGGCTACATGTGCACTTGCGGGTGTGCTATTTTGCACGATCAAGTATTTTGGCGCCATTGCCGTGGATTAGCTTAGAGCGATAGTGTTAGGCTATAGACTAGGTCGTTGTTTGTTTTCTTTTGTTTGTTTTGTGTTTGCGCTAACCTGTCTTACATATTGTCATTGTCTATATTTGTGATATATTGCTAATCCCTAACCCTTTTCCATGTTATTTCTCTCTTTTGTGATTTTTTGTATCCATTCTCACAGGTTTCTTGATATAGGAACTTATTGAGGCTATGGCTTGCTATTATGATTCTCGTGGTTTTATGAGCACCCCTACTTATGATACTCTTCAAGAATAGGTAAATCTAGTGTCTTGTCAGTTAGAACGCTATGTTTTAGAGCGAGGAATTGTGTTAGAGAGCGGGCATGATCAGTACAGTTCTTTATCAGGCGCCCGCTCTCCAGTTGTTCCTATATGCCAGACTTGTGGTTTTCAGGGCTATTCACGCACTGAGTGCCAACGTGGTTATTTGTCCACTCCTGAGTGTTACGAGATGAGCTTTGCTCAACCGAGTGGGCCATTCCCTGACACTTATCACCCTGGATGGCCTGAGCACTCGAGTATGTCATATGGAAACAACAACCCTGATATCTCATCATTTTCTTCTAGTATACCATTGCAGGGTTTTATGTTTGGAGATCAGGATAATTCTCATTGGTTACACCAGCACTATCCTGTACCTCAGCACCAGACTCCTACTCCTACTCCTAAGCTCGATCAGATGACCAGATTTGAGGAGAGGATTTCTAGGATGATAGGAGATTTCGAGAGAAGAATGAGTAGCGACTTCGCATTGGTTCCGACATCTCCTTCCTGCAATTTACCTATACCTTCACCGAGCCAGTTTATAGTTCCTATGTCTGAGTTCTTAGAGCAGTCTCATGAGCCACCTCCTTCACATGAAGATCAAGCTGCCAGACTTGATGCATTATGCAAGGAATTCACGACTGTGCCTCCTGGTGGTGATCGTGCGATGGCGATTCAAGATGAGATTGAGGCGATTATGAGCACCATGTCTACTTGTGTGGATAGTTTTACCGCTTCACAGCCTTCTACTAGTACCACAGAGATAGTTCTGGATAAAGATGAGTGTTAGCTTATCAGTCCTACACCTGATCTTGCTAGCGAGGGTCTATTGTTGGAGACACTATAGATACACTTGAGGCACCTCAGCTGGATCCTTCGCCTATTGTCGGGACCCGGAGCAGCAACTCCAGAACCCACTGTGTATTCGCACTATCCCAGGAAAAGCTAGTGCACACAGGTTGAACAGTGATACATATCACGCATGATAACCAAACTTTATTATAAAGCAAGAGTACGGGCCTTATGGCCAGGTTTACAATAGGGTGGCTTCATGGCCAAACATAAAAGTAAACAGCGGAAGATAAATAAAAGGAGCAGCCCATCCTGCCTTCCCACAAGGCGAATTGACTGTAAGACGTGGCCTAGTCGTCACCATCCTCACCGAAGTTGTAGACGTCATCCTCTGGCAACAGATTTTAGCAAGGTGAGCACATAAAGTACTCCCAAGGTAAGCACACGAAGTGCTTACGCAAGTTACACCAGGGAAATATAACAGAGTGTATGCATGCATAAGGGGTTACAAAAGAAGGCATATTATGGTTTATTTGCACAAACAGTATCATTGGAGTAAATATCAATAATAAGTGCAAAAGCTGAATTTGATACAATAGATAGAAACAAGAATTTAACAAAATAATATCGTTAGTGCAGGCTCCGACCAAACACTAACCTAACCACGAGCATCCCACCCGGACCATCTTTCCAAAAGATTTCACAAGTTCCACAAACCAGGTTTTAATAAAAACCAAAGTCTAATCCGTGAAAAACCATACTAAGCATGTCCTTGACCGTGGACACGGCTATCCAGGATAGTTTATTACTCTGCAGAGGTGTACAACTTTACCCACAAGACATGCTCTCTCGTTTTGCCACGCGATTTACACACTGCCTTAGGTGTGCGGCTGAGAGTTCATGACAAGGCTGTTCCAATGTTCCATTGCCAAATTAGTTACGCCGCCACTAAGGTTTCACCACAACATGAATCCACATGTTGGAGCCCCCTCTTGTGCCATGTGAGACTTCCCATGGCCTACGCCACGCTCACATTCAGCCTATAGCGAAAACTAAAATGGAACTTCACAAATTACTTAGCCAGGTCTGTCCCATTCCAGACTTGTGGTAGTACGGTGTGACTTTGTATTAGTAGCTCACAGACCGGTCCTTAATTTGACTTAGGCCTACCCGCATACCCCTTGTGCCTGGCAGTCAACAACGAGTCAACAAACTACGATGCATGCCAGCAAGCACCCACCACCATACCAATGCCCAAGTCTAAGAACAGGTTTTATAATTTGTTTGAAAACATCTCATAATCATTCTTGACTCACCGAAGTCAAGAATACCCTCGAAAACTTTATCATTTTATGTGAAACAAATCTTCCCACCCGAATTATTCTAAGCATGGCTAAGCAATTCCATAAAGTGTTCTAGTTAATACTAATGTACCAACTAGGTTTTCATCTATGGTGACAAGGTATGTTCGTTCAATATCGAAATTGGCCATACAAAGGAAATTGGGTGTAACTAAAGTTTTAAGCACATTTGAACTAATTTGAATAAAAATACGCATGCATATAAATTTAAAAACAACATAAATAATTTAAATTACTGGGATCAACATGGTCAAAGGTGTAACTTGCCTTGCTCGAAGTCTTGCTGCGATTCGTCGAAGAAATATTCTCCGGATTCGTCGTAATCTACACGCGAAGAATCAAAAGAAAATTCAAACAAAATTCAAATAAAATTTAAAAATTCAAAAAGAGTCTAGATTTGGGTAGTTTATGATTTTAGAAGAATTTAGAAATTTGAACGGGTTAAATCGGAGTTAAAATGAAGAAGTTATGGCCTTCGGAAGATTAACAGGAGGGAAAAAGGAAAAGGCTGGTTTTCGGGAATTATTTTTGTACTGAAAAATGCTATTTATGACGTCAGCAATTTCGAATTTTCTGAGCGGGAAAATGATGTGAATGACCGGTGGGCCCGGTCTACCGTGGACCAAGTCCATGGACCGCGGGGTTTGCCGACGTGGCACACCGACCACATGGCGCCATGCGGGCGTGACGTGGAGGCCACGCGGGCGACCACGCGGGCGAGGCCGGCCATGCGGGCGGCGTGCACGGGCGGCACGGGAGATGGCCGGCCGGTGGCCTTGCCGGCGGCCGGCGGCCGGAGGCGGGGCGGCGAGCGGCGGCGGGGAGAGGTGGGGCGGCGGCGCACTCACCGGTGGTGGCGGCGGGACTCGGGGCGGCCGACGGCGGCGCAAGGAGGAGGCGGCGGTGGTGAAGCGCGGGCGGCGGCGGGAGGCGGGCCGGGAGGCGGCCGGGGCGGCGGCAAAGGGCGGCGGGGTGGCGGCCGAACGGGAGGGGAGGGGCGGCGGTGAGAGGGAGGCCGAATGGGAGGAGGAACCGGGCATGGGGAGGGATTTTATAGATGGTGAGAGAAGAAACGGCCGCGGATTTAGAGGGGGATTAAAGGGAGGAGGTGGCCGGGCGTGAGTGGGGAGTGATGAGGGCTTCCGTTTCCACCCTTAAACGACGATTAAAGAGGTAGTAACGGCCGGGAATTGAAGCTTTCATTCGGCATCAATGGTGGAAGAGAGAGAAGACTAGAGGAGGAAGAAGGGGAGGAAGAAGAAACATATGACAAGTGGGTCCCATGTGTCATAGAGAGGGAGGAGAATGAAGGGGTACGGGCCGTCGGATTGTTGACACGTGGCAAGTGGATGGCTCATGTCCTTTGGATTTTATGAAGGGGTAAGTTGTGGTGGATGGCTAGGATTAAAACGTGGAGAGAGGTGGATTTAATCTGAGAGCGACACGTGGCGGGCTTGGAATAAATTGATTTTTATTTTCGGATTAAATTTTCAGAAAATACTAGAAGCTTTGCAAATACTTAGAAAAATAATATTTAATGTCTAAAAATTCCAGAAAAATTATAGAATATTCCTGGAAGCATTTTAGACTTAGTAAAAATATTTTTAATTTCAGATTTCCATTTAATAATTTTATAAATTACTTTTTAACCTTTAAAATTGATTTTAAATTCCAGAAAATTCTCAAAAATTAATTAAAAATTTAGGGAAGGCTAGGAAAAATCAAATAAACTCTAGAAAAACAAATAAAAGGCAAATAAAATTTTTGGGATGTTACACCTATTGACTCTGAGAGAGAGATCATTGAGCTAGATGATGAGTAACTACTTCCTGATGATGATTGTTTCACTCCTGATTATGAGGATGAGTTTGCGGTAGATCCACTCTTGAGTTGTGATGAGTTAGATTTAGATGATGAGAGCTTTGTGCCAGATGATGATGAGTTCATTATGGATATGCTTTTGAGTTCTGAGGTTCCACATCTTGATGAGGGGGCTGCTTCTGATGTTGAGGAGGAGCATATCTCTATTGATACACCACCAGCTACTTCCTTGGTCGACATCGCCCCTCTGGAGGTTTCTACTACCGTACAGTCTACTTCACCTACACTTCAGGTAGTATGGAAACTCTTCCCCGACCATCTCAGCTTTGATTTCCTTGGCTCTGACGAGACATACTCTATTATTGATTGTGCTCATCTCACTTATAGTTCTCATGATGTACTTTATCGATATGCCTACGTGATTGGATATTCTATTGATGACTTAGAAGGTGTCAACCCTATCACACATACTTGCCATATTTTTGAGTTTATTTGACGGGTTACGCTTGTGTACCATCGACTAGGAGCAGATTTGGCTCGAGTTGATATTCCTTGGGATCCTGGTGGATTTCGAAGCATGTTGTTTCATGAGGAGGACGGACATGTGCCTTTTTCATGTCTCGTACTTGGCCCTCCTCCCGCTACACCCAAATGAGCATCTCTTTATCATTTTATTTCCGTACTTTTTTTAGTTTTTGTTGGTTTCTCCTCTTTTCTTTCATTTTTTATTTCAGGTCCCGTGTTAGATCTTCATCCTTGTACGTGTGAGAAGCCATGGGATGATTTGTCTACTTCCACTATATCATATATGCCCGGTGAGCTGTTTCTTACCCCTTTAAGCACATTCTTGACTCATTGAGCAATTTAAGCTGGGGGGAGGACTTGTATATGTATGGATGATGTTCTAGTATGTTTGTATTATATTTGTGAGTATTTGAGCTTATTGTCGTGTAGTTGATGATATATGGCCATTCTTATGCTTCATATTATGCTTATGTTGATGATATATGGCCTTTACCATTGCTCTCATGTTATACTTGATTATATATCTTGACCATGTGAGCCCATGCCATGATTAATCAAGAAAGGTCACGTCGAAATTTTCATTGAGCTATATTGTCACTAGTTCCTTGTATGTCTTAAGTCACTTGGCATCATATTGTAGATCTTGAGTTTTCTTTATTATCCTTGATGTGTTTAGAAACCTTGTAATCCTATAGCATTTGATTCATTGTGAGTTACGCATGTGTTTTAACCATTTGCAGATTGAATTGGTTCTAGTCATCACCTCTTGAATGAGTATATCTTAGTTTCATGCTTTGGCATGCTATGTTATTTTACATATTGATACTTGAATGGAAAATTTGTAAAAGGGGTAGTCCTATCTTAAGCCAATGACTTGGTTGATTTATTTAGGTATCCATGTCTCGGGACACATGTTACTTAGCATTAATGAAAACCGGTTATAGATGCTTAATCAAAACTGAAAAAAATGAGAAAAGAAAATTTGTGATGCAATGTGTGAGTGTGTAGAATAAGTGACTATGTCACACTGGTTTGGAAATGTGTTGAATAAGTGGCAAAGTTTTGCCCAAGTTAAGTGCGTGTGAATAAGCAGCGAAGTTTGCCCAAGGGTTTGAATAAGTGGCACAAGTGCCCAATGTGTGTTCCAAATGTGTTAAAAATTAACAAAAATTAGATATCATGACTCAGGTGTGGGCTTTTTCATAAATATCATGCAAGTATTAGTCTCTTTGTCTCAAATAGCAAATGTCTTAGTATGACCCTTTGATATGCTCATTCTTGATGTTATACCTAGTTCCGATGCCTTACAATTTTGGTTGGATTCATGTGATCACTTAGTGCATTTCGACACTTGTGTGTGTAACTTAATTTGGTCAAATGATGTAGTTATCATTTGAGATCTTTGCTTGAATAATCATTCACATCTTGGATGGTCCTCAAAACTCAAGTTAGATAATCTCATTTTACGTTGTTGTATGCCTTTTGACTTATTACATGCATTTAACTAGTCTTTTACCATAATGATCTGTTGTTCAGGTTCAATAATGTCATGCCATTTACTTGAGGACAAGTAAAAGTTTAAAGCTTGGGGGTATGACATGCGTCATTTTTACATATATTTGCCTATCATTTTACCCTCATATTTTTCATATTTTGGGACCATTTATCATCATTTACACGTTTTTCTATAATTAGTTGCTTAATTTGGACCATTTTACATTTTTATATATTTTTCATAGGTGGGCACGATCAAGGCACATAAACGACAAATTTGGCATTCTGGGACTGCTCTGTACAAATGTGTGCATCGACATGAACGCGTAGGATCTTTTCGCGAAGAAATCAGAGTTTCTGAGGGGCCAAAACAAAAGAAAACACTAATGGCGAAGGACCTTCTTGTAAACCCTAGATTCTTCGAGGAATAATCTACAAAATGCCAAAATACCCCTATTCATCAAAAGCCGGCACCGCCGCCTGTGATTTCCCGAGCCCGGCACTTTCTTCTTTCCGACCTCCCATTGCATCCTCTCCCCCTCTTCTCCAACCACGGCGCCGGCGAGGCTAGGCCATGTCGCCGGCGGCCGCCCCTCTCCTCTCCTTCCACTGCATCCCGTCTTCCCACTTGTCATGCCTCATCACCGACCGCCTCAACTCCGTCCGACAACCGTCCTCCGCAACTCCTCCGCCAACTCCACCGGGCATCGCCGCCTCTGCCCCCCACTCCCTCTCTTCTGCTTCTTTCCCTTGCCTCCCCTTGCTTCTCCTCCTCCCACTACTCCGGCCAGTACCCCACATCAGAGCCGCTACCATTGCCTCGACCTTCTCTCTGCTGCTCGCCACCAAGCGCCTCTGATCAGATCTTCTTCCACCCCGGTGCTTTTCTTCTTTGGATCTCCCTTCTTCTTCACCACCGGCTCCCCTCTGCATCATCGGCCACCGCCTGTCTCCGCCACCACAGCACCGAATTCCTCCACCAGCAAGAGATGCCATTGTCCTCATCTGCTCCATCCACCGGCGCATCACCTCTCCACCGACGACGACCTCTCCACTGCTTCCCCTTCAGCACCGCCGCCAGCCGCCACCACTTCATCGACATCACCGGCGCCATCTCCCTCCTTTGCATTGCCACCACGTCACCGGCGACCGCGACCCCGTCTTCTTCACCATCCCCAACTGCTGCTACTCCACGGCGCCACCGACACCTCTCCTTTGCTACTTCTACTCCCCTCGGTTCACTCCAATCCCCAATTCCTCCGCCTTCCTAGTTTTTACAATTAATGTTTACCTTAGCTGTAGTTAATCACTGTTGATTACTATTGTGATATGTGTTTGTGAGATGTGAACTATGATGTATGCATGTGATCTGTGAATGTGTAGTACTATGTTAATTTGTTCCAGATTTGCTCAATGTTCATATTATCAGTAGTTTAATTCTAGAATTGTTCCCTGCTAATTTGTGCTATGTGATTTGTAAGCTGTGACCGTGAGCTATGTTATGTGATAATTGTGCAATTTGTGTTCTGTTAGTAATTTAGTAGTATTTTCAGTAATGCTAATTGTTATCTATGTTGGTGTTGTGATCTTTGTGTTAGTTAAATTTGATGTTAGTAATTTGTGTTAGTATTTGTCATTTATGTCAGTGTGAGTTGTTTCTGTGGATCTGCGTGTGGTCAAGTTGCGTGAATTAGCTATTCAGCGACCATTCCCTTCCCCTTGCTGTCTCGACCCTCTCCTTGCTTCTAGATCCTTCCTTGTACTTCTCGACCTTCACCTTTTCTTCTACTCGTGGTCGGTCGGTAGTTAAGTTGTGTGTGCATTCGTAGTTCTGTGTTTTGTGTTGTCCTGCCGCCATCATCTAGTTAGCCATCGATCGTATTCTCCCTCGTTCTCTCTTGGTTCCCTCTATGCTTCTAGACTCCCCAGTGCTTCTCTACTTCCTCCTTCTGTCTCGCGGTCGGTAGTTAGTTAGGTCGTCGGTCGGTAGTCGTGTTCGTTCGTGTAGTCGTCATTGTCGTCCGTGCATCATTCGTGTAGTCAGTTGTCATGTAGTTCGTTCGGTCATTTCGTCCGTGCGAATTAGAGTTTGTTCAATAATTAGTTTGTTCAGTCAATTTAGTAGTTGTTTTAGGTTTAGTTTTCTCCCCTGTTTTGTTTGACCTAGCTTTAGCTGAGCATCGGTAGCCTCAGTCTAGTCCCTGTGGAGAACATGACACTCGTCGCTATTTCAGTGGCAACCCGTGCACTTGCGGGTGTGCTATTTTGCACGATCACAACCGCTAGGCGGCAGCGGCGGGGGGAGAGCCACGTGGGCGAGTGTAGTAAGAGAAAGCCGCTGCCATCGCTGAGTGCCCTTCTCTTTGATCCATCGGCCGCTGTCACCGAGCGCCATTCTCTCCGATCCACCGGCCGCTATCGCCGAGTGTCATGCTGCTGGTTGGAGGGGCGATGGGAGATGGAATTGGTGGCGGTGCCCTGGGGAAAGTTGGGGGACTGCGACCAGACGCTGCCGTGCGAGGAAGAAGTTGGTGGCGACGCCGAGGAGGAGGATGTGCGACATGAGGGTTCAGGGGAGGAGTCGGTGGCGAGTAGATGGGGAGAGGAGACAGTGGGCAAATGCATTAGGGAGGTGACGACGAGGGGATGCGACGCTGTTGGGGGAAGTTGGAGGACTGCGACCAGACGCTGCCGTACGGGGAAGGAATTGGTGGCGGCGCTGAGGAGGTGGAGGCACGACATGAGGGTTCGGGGGAGAGAAGGAGGCGGCGGTTGTGGGAGGTGGAGTGGTTGTGGGAGGCAAAGGATGCGGGGGAAGAAAAGAGGAGAGCGGCCCACGCGTCGGCGTGACCTTTTCTACAAGGAGTAGAAGAATTATCTACATGTAGATCTGGACGACTGATCTTTGATCAGACGGCTGAGAAGAGAGGAGGGAGAATGGACCGACGACCACCAACTCACATTTTTATAATAGGAAAGAAAGAAAAGAGAATTGTAGTAGCATATAGTATCTGTGGGATCTAAACGTATCACTTTCAAATTAATTCTTTTATACAAAACGAGAACAAAAGTGTAAATAGGATGCTATGTATGTATAGATCCCCACACGGTAGGCTAGGCTTTGAACGAATTTTTGGCCAGAGTATTACAGAAAAACGGTGGGTGAACACGTGCTAACGCAAGGTCGATCTTGAGTTTGATCGCCTACCTCGCGAGCGTATGTATATATATATATATATATATATATATATATATATATATATATATATATATATATATATATATATATATATATAGATATATATATAGATATATATATATATATATATATATATATATATATATATATATATATATATATATATATTGAAGCCTAGGACTGAAAAAAATCTAAAAACAGCATTGGTCGGCTCTAGCATCCACATGGTATTCTCTAAAAATTGAAGTGTTTTTTATAAAACTATTTAGATTGATCATATAAAAATAGTTTTATTACATTTGTTACGAGAGGACTTTGAAATATAATATTTTTATACTTTGAACTAACATATTACTATAGTTTTTCTCAAGCTAGAGCAATACACTCAACTCAATTAATAGAGACATTTGTGGTGTCACTAAGACAACCAGGTTACCTTTAAACTATCTTATTCTACCCTTAAAAAAGAATAGAAAAACATAATGGCCCAGCATAGATACCACAAGGAAGCCTTTCCAACCGACCAAGCAAAGAAAAGGGAAATTATACCCAATCAAACGCCTGCAACACTCGTAAAAGTCAAAGGACGCACCGCGACTTACCTGGCTATTCCCATCAAAGCAGTTTTCAAGGACTACTACACAGCTACGCCACAAGAGACAGTTCATCATTCACAGGTGCCACTGCAGATAAATGAAAAAAAAAGAGCTAGCAAGCCCAATCATTCTTTGACCAATGTCAGAGGTTCTATACTATATATGTGTGTACAATGTGTGACAGTGTGATGCATGTGATGAATGAATGGCTAGGCTAGGGCTAGGGCTAGCTATCTCTGTGTATTTTTGTTTGCTCCCTTGTCTTTGTGCAGCAGGTGAGGTCCTTGCAGACTTCAAATCTTGACTACTACTGCAAATCCTTTGCCAGCTAGTGCAGGCAGTGTGTGCTCCTTGCAAGGGCCACACCCTGGCTGACCCGAACGCAGCTTCCTTAGTTCCCTTCTTTCTGTTCCTCTCGTGTTTCCGTCGACGTGGCGGAGATCCAGAGCACCAGAGGAATATAAGGGGAACAGGAAGAATACTCTGGATCTTTGCCACGTCGACGAAAACACGAAGGGAACAGAGAGAAGGGAACAGGGAAAGCTACGTTCGGCTAACCCTGCTGTTGATGAAAGCAAGCCATCCTTGGTTCAGGCTTTCAGTTGAGATACTTGAGACCACAGCAGTATAAAATTCCAACTGCCATTCCTTGCCCATTTCTTTCAAGAGCCACTTCGCATTTGTCTACTTATTTTACAAGAAATGTATTCATGTATTTGCATCAAAATGCGATTCTTTTTTTTAAGTTTACTCAGTCTTAAGTTTGATAGAATCATTGACCAGTAAAGGTGATGAAACGAATATTAACATTTCATCCCCTACTAAAGAAGGAAAATACTGGCATTTCACCGATGTTGTTGATGAAATTATTTACATGTGTGTCATAAAAATTTTACTGTATGTATCTAGCAATATTTCCCCTAGTCTTAGCAGGAGGTAGAAAGAAAATTCGAGAAATTTTGGTGCCGCAGAAGATCGCTCACTCGAATCGATTGAGCATTTTTCATTGCATGCCGCAGTGCGTGCAACCTTGCAGTGCAGGAGGGAAAGTAAAAGCCTTTTCTTTTTTTCCCAGCTGTAAGGCAGGCAGCACTAGGTAACACCTGCGTGACTGCACACGCTTGGGTCGGTAAAGCCAGAGGACTAGAGGAAAGTGCCAGCTAGAGCTCTAGCCCTTCTTTTCAACATATAGTTTATGACTTATACCTTTTTTAATAGGTAAATTGGATGATTTCCTTTTGGGATAGTTTATTCAAAATGGCTTATCCGTATCCAGTTCATTCATACAAGCGTTTGCGCTAGGATCAAAAACCATCAACCGCAACAAAAAAAACCACCAGATCTAATATTGGACATGATGAATGCAAACATAATCTAATCTTACCTATATCTTCCTCTTACATATATCTTCTTTTTGTAAGTAAGCTAATAAACATGGATTAAATAAATGGAAAGAGTTGGCTAACTTTGGAAGCATAGGCAGCAACAACCTAGTAATGTCAATATCCCAGTTTACAATTTAAACAACGTTGCCAATCTTGAGACCAATCCGGTCGATTGAAATTAGGTAGAACTAATGAAATAATGGTCTGGATCTCATAGTCTTTAAAATCAAAAATTTTGAGGTGCAGACGGGCAGTTCTTCTACCATGATCTTACGATTCTGATCATGTCAACACAAAAGTTATCATCCTACCTAGGATCCCGATTATGGCAACATTGATTTAAACAATAGGAGCAAATATTGCCGTTGTCCATGCTTTCATTAGAAAATAGTAATACCTATGGACACTGGCGAAGCCAGGATTAAAATTGAGGGTGGGCTGAAGTATTTGTCGGGCTAAACTAAGTTGACACAAATATAGTATTATACTCTTATAGAATTTCAAATTTATACAGAAATTATACAGTTGCTATAGCAAAATTCAGTTTCTACAGAAATTATATAGTTGCTATACAGTTGACACAAATACAGAAATTCATTTCTCCATTATAGCAAAATTTATAAATAAATTATTAGTTTAAAATCTAAACTTTAAAATGCTAAATTGATTAAAAAATGTATAGAAAAATTACCTAGAGCAGTGAAGCCGGCCGACCATAATTCCCTTTCCCTGTCCAGCTGTCCTCCTCAATTCTCTGTCGGCCACTGCTGTTCACTGTGGAGTATGGACACTCGTCGGTCGTCGCCTCGTCGGCCCGACCGGCCGCACCCGCACTCGCGCAGGCAGCAGGCACGCAGCTCCGTCCTTTTTAGTTTCGATTCGCCCGCACGGCCGCACTCCCGCAGATTTTTTTCATTCGCCCGCACGGTCGCACCCCGCAGCTCGGCTCCTCACGCCCTCGCTCTCTCTCTTAGTTCACTCTCTCAGATCTCGCTCGACGCAAGCCCGCAACTGATCGCTCCTCGGCTCCTCTGCAGCTCCGCTCCTCGCCTCGCTCCTCTCCTCGGCTCGGCTCCTCCGCTCCTCACTCGGAGTCGCCGCCTCGCCTCGCTCGGTCGCTCCTTGGCTCCTCCGCAGGCCGCAGCTCCGCTCCTCGCCTCGCTCAGAGTCCGCCGTCCCAAACTCGCCGGCGGCGGCTCGACCCTCGCCGCCCCGGTCCGGCTCCTCCTGCCCTAGCTCGGCCCCCTCGTCGCCCCGCTCCGACTCCTCCCGCCGGGTCGCCGCGGCGCCGCTAGATCTGGCCTGGGATTTGGGTGTGCTACTGTAGTACTGTGCTTTGTGAATGTTTTTTCTGCCGCCGCCTGGTGAATGCGCTTTCATGGATATTTTGGTGGGCCAATAAGATAATTTGTTGGGCCGAAATGAGCTGCCACTTGAAGTTTAAACATTTTTGTTGTTTGTTGCTTGTTGGGCTTAAAGCCTCTGTGATTGTCGCCGTCGGTCGGCTCGGGCGCTCGCCGGTGGTGGGGGGCGCTCGCCGGGAGGGAGGGGGTGTTTCTGCCGCCGGGGGAGGTGAGGCTCGAGCCTTACTAAGCCTCCCCCTTGGCTTCGCCCCTGCCTATGGAGCGAGGAGAAAAACATAAAATATAAACACTATTTTGTGCAGGAGCGTCTACGCCCCAGCCAGTCTCCACCGCCCTGACCAAGCCCATCCCACCAATTGGTTCCCACCAGCTTGCAACATTCACAGGCCATGAACCCATGTCTCGCCTATGCCCACCCACTCGTGGTTCAACTTTGATAGTAAATTGGCATGCATCTAGTCGTAAATATGGTATCTTTTTTACTTCCGCCATCATATACCCAGCGTACGCCACGGCAGGTGTGCCGGTAAACTCTAACGACACGTCTAGTAAATTCGTCAATATAGTAAAAATAGCTTCATCTGGCCGTAAATTGATATGCATTTGGTTGTAATTGTGATTTCCAATTTTACTACCACCATCACATGGTCAGTGTGCGCCATGGTTAGGTACGGCAGTAACATCTAACAACATGTCCAGTAAATTTGTCGGTACAATTAAAATGGTTTCATTTAGCCATAAATTTGTGGTTTCCAATTTTACTGCTGCCATCAAATGGCCCCATGAACCATAGCTTGGTGTGGCAGTAATATGTAACGACCCATGCAATAAATTTGTCAGTATAGTAAAGTGATTTCATCTAGCGATAATTTTGGTATGTATCTGGTCCTAAATGTGATTTCCATTTACTGTCCCGTCACACAGTTGTGGTGTCATTACGGGAGGCGGTGGCAAAACTGCACATCACAGGGGACTGTGATCAATTAATGTCAATCGGTGGGCTACCACGTCAATGTGTGGACGGCTTTGCGCTATTTTACGGTTGATTCCATGTGGCACCATTGTGTGGCACGGTGGAAGACAAGGGGTAGGGTGGAGGCAGATAGGGGGTGGAAGCCGGAGCTATTTTACATGCGGTTGCCTAGAATTGTGCGGTGTGTGGGAGACATGGGATCACATGGCTCCCATTACAGCTGGATCATAGAATAAGTTATTCTATCCTCCGAGCATAACAAAATCCGCATGACCCGACAATGCCACACGAGCTCGACCATGACCCACCACTTCCATGCATCCTCCGGGCAACCACCAATAAAACCACACGACCCTGTTTCCACTGCTCTCACTACCCCCTATCCCCATCCCATCTTCCACTACACCACGTGGTGGCGCTTCACGTAATCGACGGTAAAATAGTGCAAGGCCACCCACTGATAGGTGAAATCGACAGTAAAATCCCATGGTAGACCACCGATTGGGCAGTAATCTATCACCGTCTTCCTTGTCGTGTAGTTATGCCTCCACTGTACCTCTGCCATCCCCTATGCAATGGTGGTACTAAAAATAAAATCTAAATTAGGGTCAATTTACGGCTAGATACGTACCAATTTACGAGATAGTGGTAAGCTCCTAAAGTTAACCTGCTTCTTATTTTAGCCCGAGATAGTAGTTTGTGAAGTCACCGACGTAGCTCTGTTTTGCACCATCACATTTTGTCACCGTCGGGTCACCTCCGATGACCTTATGTCCCTATGCCACCTCCATTAGCTTTGTGGAGATCCTTGGTTCTATCTTAGCACCCAAATTCTTACATTATTTATTGCCCACATGAAGCCCATCCCCTACTTGAGGTGCTTCACTGCTCAACACTTTCGTGCTGTCGCCTCCGTCCACCTCTCCAACTACCGACACTTCCCAGAGCTTTGCCGTGGTATCCTCGTTCCGTTTGTGAGCTCCCCCATGCCCCTCCAACCCTCCTTCGGCTTCCGTGAGCTCACCCAAGCTAGCCACACTATGCTCTGCATGATGCAGAGCACAATAATCTGTCTCATTAGTTCTCATTAGTGCTAAGATTAATGAGTCTGTGACATGTGGGCCCTACCCTTTAAATCGATTTGTAAATCTAGAAAATAGAAAAGACTCCTTCGGTTATAATAAAATATGATTTATTAGTAGGTTAGCATATTTCAAGAGGACGCCTTCGATGACATCATTTTGGCGCACTATATTCCTTCTCTTTTCTTGGATTTTCTCTTACGACAAAACTTTGAATGCTCATAACTTTTGCATACAGACTTCAAATTGAGTGAAACTTGTTTGTAAATTTTTATAAAATTATGAAATTTCATAATCTATAAAAATAATTCAGTATTATCTCTACTTAAATGTATTTCGTATTTATTGCCGTTATTTGTCTTTATGCAATAGAGATTGGCATTTCGGGAATGCTTCGACATTGATTGAGAGCAAGAGACAAGTGTTCGACAGCAAGGCAAGAACCCCCTTTGACCATGTGGATTCCATAATTCAATTATATATTTTTTTTTGCAGAAAATATTATGCATGCGTATTTTCAGTAAAATTGCTATGTTGGTAAGGTTGGTAATTATAGCAATTTCTTGAATTGATCCTACCTTGAAAAGTTTCTATACTTAATGTTGTCACCTTAGTAATGATATTCACAGCTTGTATGATTCATTATGGAATTTTATAATAAGTATAAGATATAATTTCTCCGTCTAAGTTTATAAGACATAATAAGGCATATTTTTTTAATGGTTATGTTCATAAATATAAGGCATATTTCATGTTCCAACACAAAATTAGCGTGAGGTTTTCTCTATACCCCTAATAAATATCCAGCTTTACTTTATATTCTCTATATGCATGCATTGAATATAGTGTTTAGAGATAATAATTAGGGGTGGTCTGGTCATTTCTAATATTTCCTTAGTCTATATGCTAGGAGAAAATACGCCTTATAAAGTTAGACGGAGGTAGTAGATGTTTAGCCATACATAGTTTGTCAGTATGTTAGATGATAGGTCAGTTACACTTCAAAATATGGGTTTGGTTAAGTTGCTGGACCAATGGAGTCACCCTTCAGACTTAACATAGAAACAAACCTGAAAAACTATGGTTTTGACTTGGGCAAGATATTTATATAACTTGTGGTATGAGAGGGAACTCGTATGCAGTGGTATGTTGTTGGAGACTCCCACCCAAGTCGATTAAGGACTGTAAACTTATATGTTGATGATTTAAGCCTTTCATACAACCACAAGCGCCTTTGCGGGAAGGCCTTGACATAATAAGTTGTTTGGGGGTCTAATATTGTACTTATGGTAGATCAGAGCTGTGCGAGTCCCAAGACAGTGGCTTGAGGTGATTCTTGTCGCAGTTGAGTATGGGTCAAAACTGTTGACACAACAGTGGATTCCTCGGTGTTAAATGTTGTTTTAACCCCTGAGGGCTAAAATTCATCTAGCAGGGCAAGATTGGAGTCGAGCAATACAAAGACCTTGTTATGATCTAGCATTGGCTACATTGTTCGTATCTTGTGGATAAAGTGTACAACATCTATAGAGTGTAAAATCTATTTGAATAAACATGCCTCCGTTTATGAGCAAAGCTTAGTGATATCACTAAAGTTAGTATTATGTTTTCAAAACTTGGCTGAGAATGGAAGGTATCCATTTATTTGAAACTTGATCACGATTATGTGAATGTTGTTGCTCATGGCTATGGAGAGACATTTGTGATTTATGCTTACACTACCTATACTTGTTACTTTGTATCAAATATCAATTGCTTTTACAACTTTTGATTGCAAGCTACACATTATTGCAAATGACAGTTTGCTTTCTGCTGAAAAATGGACAACTTGGTAGGATAGCCATTTCTGTTGACGTAGCCTTGTATACTATATAACTTTGCTATAAAGTATTGCATAGTATATTTTTGTCCTCAGAATTTCTTTTTGGACACTATTAGAGCAAGTAGAAGGTGTTTTCTGATCGGTTACTTTCACGCCATAGGTTTTGAATGAAGCATTCTATGTTTACTAAGTTTTAACTCCAGTCAGTTGCCTGTTTTGGGCCATGGCATGCTTGCTAGATTTTTTTGTCTTATTTATCGTTTATTCTGTTGTTATTCACTTGTTATGCAAACTATTTGGATGGTTGGTCCTTTTATCAAAAGTTTAGTTGTATAAACCTATGTTCACTTGTTTGTTATTATATGTTATTCTATTTATTAATACATGTATGGATGTGATACTAAGGAGGTCGAATGTGTGTAATAGCCATGAATAATGGGACTAGTATGGTATACACATAAAGGTTCAGAATTAAGTTTTCGGATCCAACATGTTGATAGGTGCATTACATTGACCGATTACACCACTACTACAAAAAGCCTAATACTAGATGCCAAATCACAGACGGTTTGACAAAACCGTCTGTGACCGACACTAACACAGACGGTTTTAATTTGGACACCGTCTGTGTTGATGGCGTCGGAGAAAACGAGTATCACAGACGGTTCTTACCGATGAACTGTCTGTAATATTCCAGTATCACAGACGGTTTTTATTTAAAAAAAATCGTCTGTGATAATTCCAGATTATCACAGTTAAAAACCGTCCATGATATGTTTCCCGCCTTGCAATTCCCCAAAATTTCATAATTTCCCACCTGAATCTGAGTAGGATTCAGTTTTGAGACACCTTCAGTAAAACGGGCATAACTTTTGCATACAGTGTCCATTTTCGACGTTATTGTACTCGTTGGAAAGCCAACGACGCGCCCAATCCAAAAGAAATGACTAGCTTATGGTAGTCGCCCTCCAAGACCCCAAAAATCGGCCATCTTTGGACCTAAACCTGCATCGCAAGTTTTTGGTTTCTGTTTTTGCCTTTTTTTTGCTTGGTCTTCCTTTCGGAATTTGGATTTTACTTCAACTGAAGAGTTGTAGATCTCATTGAAACCTTTCAAATGAGTATATATAAGCCATATAAAATTGTGCTATTTTATCTTTTCAGACTAGTTGTTTATATTGCATCGGTATATAAAATTTTGTGATGTAATTCACAGACGGTTGGCATATAGAACCGTCTGTGATATTCATTCATCACAGACGGTTCTAGCTACGAACCATCTGTGATAATCTGACCGCTGGGCCCGTCGATCCTCCTCAACCCAATCCTAGCCAATAGAAATCCACCAATCCTCACCCCACGGATCGTAGCTCCGCCTCTCATCCTGTAAATAATGACCAGAACCCAGCCTCCTTTCTGTTCTCCTCCTTGCTGTTCTCCTCCTCCTTGCTGTTCTCCTCCTCTTTGCTATTCTCCTCCTCCTCCTTGACCCATACCATAATTGCCCCCACGAAGCAGACGATGCATAAGGCAGCGCTCAATCAACGCCGACGATGGTGGGCGTCAAAGACATCCAGCTCGTGCGCTGCATCAGGGGTGAGAAGGCCTAGGCATAGAGGATCTTTGCTTTTCTCTGTTCTTGTTGTGTTAGCTAGATGGGCAGTCTATTTATTGTTTTGGGATATTGTAATGGTAGGCTCTAATCTTAATAGAAATAAAATGTGTACTGTGTTTCATACTATATTTGCTTATTTTCATTTCAATTAATTGATTTGCGAAATGGATGTTTTATGTTTGTGAAATAAATTGAGATGTGAATTGGATGTATACATGTACATATTAATCTACTTGTTTCAGAGGGCATGGCTAGCATTTCCTGAGGCTAGCCAATAAACAGAAATAGATTTAGGGGTAAAAAAGAATAGCACAGATGGTTTGTAAGTAAAAATTGTCTGTGATATATCAATATCACAGACGGTTTTTTACTAAAAACCGTCTGTGATTATCACCTATCACAGATGGTTTTTCACTTACAAATCATCTGTGATATTTACACCACAGACGGTTCGAAAACCGTCTGTGATAACCTTCGATTATCACTAACCCATAAATTCAGACGGTTCAGAAAACCATCTACGATAACGTTTCTGAACCGTCTGTAATACGGTTTTCTGTAGTAGTGCACATTGCCAAAAGGGACTGATGATTTACTTCTTACGGCATGTAACATGAACATTTACTTCCTGTGATGATGTAATTTACTGATGGCACATGCAAGACATAGAATGATGCCCACTAAGTACATAATCAGCTACCTAGGGTTATATTTTCAAAAAAAACAGAATTACTTGCTGTTTCATTTAGGATTGTTTGTTATGCATGCCAAAAATTAACTTTTACGGAGAGAGACCACAAGATTTCTCATATGTACAACCGCGAATTACAAGGTCAAAATTATGCACCATCATTTCATCTATAGCAACCAGGAAAGTTTACGAAAATTACTGTAATGTTAATACAAAATTACTAATGCATGCTGCGCGGCCTATACTTCTCCAAGATACCCGGGAAGGTGTAGATCTTGTTTTCTTTGACAAAGAAAATAGTAGGGGAAGTCCCTACAGTATAATTAAATTAAATATAAAGCAGGAGATTTGCAAGCCGAAGCAAAAGAACGTACAAAACCCTGTACATGAAGAGAAATTAAGATGCCAACGACTCTAGCCAGGAAATGATGAGGTCCTTATGAATTTCTTTAACTCTACACACATCAAGAGCTAATTCTTGCTTGAAAAGAATTTTCCAACGCTGGAAAGAAGGTTTCTGTTGTTAATTTTTTTTTTCATTTCTTTGCTTCCAGATATGCCAAGCCCCAATAATGAAAACTTGCATGGAAAAGGGGTGTGGAAATTGCTGCTTAGCATGCAGGATCATGTTGTCAATAGACGCGTTACCAGACCAGGATATATCCAATAACTCCAACAAGTTTGACAAAAATAGCATGTGAAAAAGAGATGATTAATGTCTTCTTCAATTCTATTCTGATAGAGCACACAATGTACATCATTTCCAGGGTAAACGTGCCTTCGTCGAAGGTGACTTTGTTTGGTGTTTAGCCTGTCCATTAGTAATAACCATGCAAAAACTTTGAGCTTCATGACACATCTGCTTTGCCAAATAAGCTTGAACGACATGTCTACTTGTATCCCTTGGAAACGAAAATTGTAGAATTTAAAGGAGGGGTAAATTCCATGTCCCCAAATGTAGCTCCAAGAATCTTGATCAATGAGGGATAAGGAAACTTCCTCTAGATCAAGCATGAGCTCACTATACTCTTGAAAAGCCTGCGTTGATAAAAAGTATATGAAACTGATCCGCAACTGCCAAGTTTGAAAAGAAAGCCTGAACCGAGCAATCCTTATGCTTTGCAAAAGTGTGTAGTCTTGGGTATTTGAGTGAATAAATAAGACCATTCCATAAATCATCCCAAAAAAAAGAACTGTGTTACCTTCCCCCACTGTACAAGAAGCAATGCCCCTGAAATAATTTGATAGCCTTAGAACATCCTTCCACCAAAAAGAACAAACCTCCGTTGCCACATGCGGCACTTGATCATGGTGATAACTGCTCCAGATTAGGAAATTTTTATAGCATATTTTACTGGTAGTAAAAGAGTAGTAGTAGAAATTAAATTTAACCGTTGATTCCTGAGGGCATAATAGACTTTTCTTTATAAATCCTATTTTCGCGGTAGCTACGGATATGCAGTATCTGACGTTCATGGAATTGCCGGAAGAATCACATGTTCCTTGATCCTCTTGTCGGGCACCTTCTTGCAGGGAAAGCTCTTCTGTATGCAATGCCTCAGGGAAGCCAGTACTACTTGGCGGCGCGGCCCTGGCGTTTCGCAGCGCGAGGAGGATTAGAGGCCAGGTTGCTGCTTCGCTGCCAAGACCACCAGATGCCTGAGAAAAATTTCGTTTTGGGAATTCTTGTACGTGTTTCAGAAAGCACTGATTTAACTGGGGTTGTACTCGAATGCTTGGAATCGTTCACTCCCTATTTCGAGTCCACTGTTGAGACCGTGAAGCAAGAGCTCACTCGAGTACACAATCGGGGTGTGTCTTTCTACTGCTACAAATTAAGAAGATGTCACCCCGGCGGCAAGGAGGAGCACTGGTCGCAGGAGTCGAGAAGGCGCAGCAGAAGCCCATGGCGAGTGTCGGCATCATCGAGGAGGAGGGGCTAGACAAGCGAGCGATCGCGGAATACATCTAACAATTCCGTGAACCTCTGACGGAGGGCTGCATTGTGGCGATGGCGGCACTGTGTCATTTGACGGTGGAGGAGGAGGAACCGGCGGTGCTGATAGCCGTCCCTTAGCTTCTGTCCATTGGTGACCCTTTGTAATTTTATCCTTTTGAAGATTTTACTGCTAGTAGTGTGAGTGGTAGTATAACTAAATTCTAACTAATCTGAACTATTAAATCGTAAAGATTGAATGACTTATATTTATTTTAAGATACGGTAAAAGAGCTCTCAGATTAAGTAAATCCCTAGTGAGTCATGAGTGCTATAGAACTTGTACAAAAATTTTGAGAAGTAAAGGCTCATTCTGCTATCTCGAGCTGAGTACCCTGAGTCCACCCTTAGATTTTGGCCGACACATCTTATTCCAAGCTGCAAGTGACATTCCTTTTGCATTGATGTCAGATCTCCTCAAAATACAATGCCTACGCGTAGGACCGGAACCAGCTCATGTCTCGGCCTGGGCCAGCTGCTCTTAGACCAACTCTTAAGCTAACTCTGTTTTTTTTTTTGTGTGATTTTTCTGTATTTTACATGGGTTTAATTGCCAAGCCTCGGGCTACAGCTCAGGTAGCCCGAGGCCTAGTTCCGCCACAGCCTACGCACATGATCAATCGTTTCTACGTCTGCCAGTGACAGCTAAAGAGTACACATGTAATAAGTACGTAGGTGCGAGAAGAAAGGGTTAACCAAAGTTAACCACCTACCATAAGTGAGGAAAGATGAACAAGCAGTCAGCCTTCACTATATCTGTGAGGGGTAAAGTCCTATATCCTGTGTTTGCTTTGCTCCCCGCTCCAAACAGTTTTAGCTTTTGACTTTTTAAGCTTTCAGCTTATTTAAGTCAGAAGCCATTTGGAACACATTAGCTTCTAATTTCGTCTTATTTTAGCTTTTTCGGATTTTTTTCACTTTTCTTTTTTCCCATATTCCTTTGCATTGTCCTTTATGATATAACGTTTTTATTTTTTTCTCAATTTTTTTTATTTTCCCTCTTTTTTTCTTAGAAAAAGTTAACAACCACTATAGTGTAATTTCCTACCTCGTTGTCAAACTTTTCAAGAGCCTCCATCACAACCTGTTGCTTAGCCATACTCAAGGATCGAAGGGAGTCACCGAGCAAGGCACCAATGCTCAAAACCTAGCACTACTACAGAAAACAGTATTACAGACGGTTCAGAAACATCATCACAGACGGTTTTCTAAACCGTCTGAATTTATGGGTCAGTGATAATGGAAGGTTATCACAGACGGTTTTCGAACCGTCTGTGGTGAAAATATCTTTCAACCCCTAAATCTATTTCTTTTTATTGGCTAGCCTCAGGAAATACTAGCCATGCCCTCTGAAACAAGCCGATATACATACAATTTCTGACAAACATACAACATCCAATTCACATCGCACTTCATTTGACAAACATAAAATATCTATTTGACAAACATAAAACATCAATTTCTTTAATCAATTAATTGAAATAAAATAAAATATCCATTAACAAATATACAATTACAAAAGATGTATGTTGCATTTCCACTTAGATGGTAACATTGCATTTTTTATTGCTCTATCACTCCGGAATTGAGGTCTCGCGAAAGGAACAGAGCCATAATCAACGAACTTTGTCAGGCTGCACAAGCAATACTTGGATGGTGCATGATTGACATTCAAGTATGCTTGTGCAGCCTGACAAAGTTCGTTGATTATGCACTGTTCCTTTCGCGAGACCTCGATTCCGGAGTGATAAAGAAATAAAAAATCATGGTGTGCAGTGGAACTTTCCAACTGGGTTTATGATGTTAGCCACCAGAAAGTACGCCATCTCTCCTCCAATGTGTGAAAGGTCGGGCTGTTTCAATGTAGTTGACGGGATGAACACAACCTGTCGATAGGAATATCAATGTGCGTATATATATATAACGTGATAAGTATGAAGTAATTATGGAAAGATTGACAAACCTTGGAATTGGTGATCCTCGAGGAATCGAGGAGTAGTTCCATATGGTGGCAAGCGTAGAATCCACATGTGTTGCCCGGCGACTGCTGGTGGCACTGCAAAAAATGCAATGTGTGAATTCAAGAGGCATTACTACCAACTGTTGCATAGGATTAATTAATGTGTACTAGCGAATACCTTAAAATCGCGAGCATGTGTCAGGCCTTTGGCCCCTTGCTTCGAGACACCTCCCATTGCAATGTACATCTCGAACGCCCTACGTGATTCAAAAAAGTTAACCTTAGTCATTCGGAAGGAAAGAAAACGTACAATATAGGTATATAGGGAGAAAATGTACTTACCTATCGATTACTTGGCTGACAACTGTGAAGTCCATTTTATTCTTACTTAGTGAATCAAGGTAATATACTTTGTTCTATTTTGGTACAATTACTATTAAAATCCAATGATAGTTCTGATTGAAGGGCATAAGTACATATTCCTTATTGCGGCATTTCAGCAGTGCTGCTGCAATGTACCTCTCGACGATGGATGACTCCTCATCGATGGTAGTCTTGGCGACCAAGTGTGGGTCCAAGAAACCAACCGATGATGATTTGGATGTTCTAGCTCTAGTCAGCATGTGTCTATACATATACACACGAAAGCAACAAATTATATATGACATTTATCGGTATGATATGAACGGAGACTGTGATTGTACACACTTACAGCGTCCAGCATCGAATGAGTGAGACGTCAAGAGCGTTGAGCGTGAAAAGATCGAATAAATCCTCAAAGGCGACCACGAAGACACACTCTTGAAGACTGTGATGTAAATCATCCGTCATGAATTTGACAGTGACACTTGAGATCCGTTCTCCCTCTGGCTTATTGGACTGCTCCATATACCACTTGTGCAATTGCAGGCAGCTATATGCTAGGGGTTGGAGGACCTTGTGCTCGAGCAACGGCTGGCCAAGCACGAATTTGCGGGCCAATAGCAGGTACGAAATATCATCATTGGTCTTCTTTGCTTTGCCCTTGCTGCCCTTGCTGCCTCGGCTGTAAGTCGACTTAATGGCAGTCGAATGTGAAGGTAGCAGTGGTGCAAGTTGCTCTGGCGAGAATAGCACCCGTGGAGATAGCACCGGTGCAGCTAGCGGTGGTGGAGACAAGTCTTGTAGTGGAGATGGCACCAGTGCATGTAGCTCTGATTTGCACTTCCCTTCTGGTCCTGCCACCGGTGAAGAAGCCTCCAGGGAGATGTCGCTTTTGGGCCACTGGATGAATGTTCCAATGGCCTGCCCTAGAGTCACGATCTCGTCGTTGGGGGGCTTCGGTAGCGGGACGACCTCAAAATTGACATGCACACCATCCACATTAACTTTTGCGAAGCCTGGCACTAAAGCTTGACCGTGCAGCATGGCTCCGATACCAGACGGATATGCCTGGCTCCAAGCAGCGTGCAAGGGAACGAAGGCATATCTCACTTAGAGCCTGCACTTCGTAATTATTACCAGGATGTTGTCCACAGGAAATCTGGCATCGGTTTGCGTCGGATTGGACGCGCAACTACTCAGACGGTTGTGCGGGCTAGCTAGCACAGGAGCGGCACTTTCTGTATGTTTCCCATCAGCCAGCTCACTCATTAGCTCCTCTCTAAGAGATGCATTGATGTCTTCTCGTAGCCGTGCGTCACGCTCGGCTTTGTTTCTCTTCCTGCGGCAATATCTAATAGCCCAGGTTTTTATTAAAATAAAAATAAATAAAATTAAAATTAAAATAAGTATTTTTGTGCCTAAAGTTTAAACTTGGATTTGCCTTGAATTTCTGTTTTTGAAAAAGCTAGACTTGAAAAGTATTTTAAGTAAAACCCAAAAATATTATTAAATAAAATAATATTTTGATTTTCTATAAAAATCTTATGTCAAATTAATTATTTGGATTTATTTGGCTCTTATTTGGTTTCCTGGATTTTCTGGAGTTTAAAAGTCTATTTTTGAAATTAAAAAGTATTTTAAGTATGAAAATTAAATACCAAAATTAGTTGGAAATATTTTTGTTAAGTCCAAAATGTCACCAAGAGCTTCTGTGAATTTTTCTGGAATTTTTGAAAGTTATTTCATATTTTTCTGAGGCTTAATGGTTTTTCTGGGGTTTTCTGAAAAATCAAAATCAGAAAAATAAAATTTAATTCCCTCCCCTCCCCTCTGGCCGCCATCCGATTCCGCCTCCCGCTCCTCAGCGCTTGCCACGCGTACGGCCCAGATGGCCCGATTGCCCCACGCGCCGACCCATCCCACCGCCCGCCTTGGCCCCCCCTCGGCCGTCCGATCCCCGCCCCCGCAATCCGGCCGCTGCCCGCTCGCCTCTCCCTCTCTCCCGCTGACAGCCGGGCCCGCTGTCAGGCCCGTCTCCTTCCTCCCACTCGGCCGCACCATCTCCGCCGCCCCTCGCCCCGCCTGGTTTCTTTCCTTTTTCCACCGCCCGTGCGTCCCGCGCCCTTTCCTTCTTCCTCCCCACGTTGCGCACCTAACCCCCGCTAATTCTGCGCCACGCCCCACGTCCGCCGCAACCGCCGCCCACCTCCGGAGAGGAATGGGCTCCGCCCCTCCCCCTCGCCCCTATATAAGCCCACCCCGACCTCCGTCTCGACTCACCCCACCTCCTGCCACTCCTCCCGTCGTTCCCCGAGCACCCGAGAGCTTCCCCCACCGTGCGCCTTTGCCCCGCCGCGCCGCCCTTCCCTCCGGCGAGCAATTGCCGGCGAAGGAGCGTAGCCCAAGCCCCTCCGAGGCCGCCCCGAGCTTCCCCATCGTCGTGCGCAACTCCTCCACCCCTTCCCCGGTCTCAAACGTCGTCGGAGCACCGCCGCACCGTGGAACCCGAAGCCGCCGCCGCCCCTCGCCGTTGCCGACCACCTTCCGGCCGCCCTCGGTAACCGCCACCCCCCCCCCCCCCCCCCCGCGTGATCCCCTCGCTCCTCTCTCTCCGTTGCCACCCTCGCCGCCGGCAACCACGCACATACAAGATTTACACCAAATCCATTCTAAATTTCTCATCTGTCCTAAAGATTTACACCAAACAAAATTAGTGACAATGTGATCATTGATGAATAATGTGAAGCACATACTCACATACAAGATTTACACCAAATCCATGCTATGTAGAAAGGGGTTTAATTACCTGAGGGAGGCGGCCGGCAAGGGCTCGGGGAGGCGGCCGGCGAGAGGCTCGGGGAGGCAGCCGGCAAGGGCTCAGCGACGGCGGCGACGGAGGTACGAGGAGGCAGCGGGGTCCGAGGAGACAGATCGATCGGGATTTATATCTAGAATAACTGCAGCATACACGAAAAACCCTAGCCAGAGGGTATATATAGGGAGGCTTATGACAGACGGTTCTACACGTAGAACCGTCTGTGATAGTAAGGTTATCACAGACGGTTCTAAGTGTAGGACCGTCTGTGATAAGCCCTTGCCCCCAACTGTAGTTATTAAGACAAACACCAACCAGCTGCATTTATATACAACACCAACCAGCTGCATTCATATACAACACCAACCAACATACAACACAATGTATTTCTTCACACATTTGCCACATACATCACACACATGCATTGTTATATACATATATGCCAATTCACATATACATAAATGCTAATTCACATATACATCACACACATACATTGTTATATACATATATGCAAATGCCCACATATATGTCGCACATTCTCATTCTACTTGCTTATTTCCTTTAAAAATGAGCCCTTCATGATGATCAATGCGTACGTAACTAGTTTCGTCACGTTGTTCGTCGTCGACCCTTATGCCATTTTCAAAAGGAGGTAACTCGTCAAATTGATTGTATTCTTCCTCGTCCACTACATTCTCTACTTTGACAATTCTCCTTTTTCCATGAAGAACTACATGACGTTTCTTATTTGCCGGGTCGGTTACATAGAAAACCTGAACAGCTTGGTTGGCGAGTACGAATGGTTCGTCTTTGTACTCAACACGTTGGAGGTCCACGGTAGTGACACCATACTTGTCAACCTTCACCTGTGGGAGATGCACCCAACGGCAGCGAAATAATGGGATCTTGAAAACCACGTAGTCGAGCTCCCAAATCTCTTCTATGAACCCATAGTACGAGTTTCTCGACCCATTGGTACTGAACGCATCTATGCGGACACCGTTGTTCTGGTTTGTGCTCTTTACATCCTGAGACTGCGTATAGAATGTGTACCCATTTATGTCATATCCTTGCTATGTCACAACTGTAAATGTTGGCCCTTTTGCCAACCATGTCAGCATCTCACTTGGCGAGCTCCTAGCGATTTGCTCCTTCAACCATTGGTTGAACTGACTGTTGTGTTGCCTCATGATCCAAACATCTGGCCGCTCCGAATTCTGTTGCCGAAGCACATCCTTGTGCTGATCGACATAAGGCGCCACTTCAGTCATGTGTTGCAAGACCGTGAAATGGGCTTGAGTATACGTGTCCATATCTGCAGTGATTGCTTTCCTTCCGATAATTCCGATACCCTTCAGCCTCCCCTCATGACGAGATTGAGGCACACCTATCAGTTGAATCTGAGCTATATAATCGACACAAAACTCAATGACCTCTTCGCTTGCATAACCTTCGACGATGCTGCCCTCCGGCCGAGATCAATTCCGTATGTACGACTTGAGAATTCCCATGAACCTCTCGAATAGGTACATGCTACGTAGGAATACGGGCCCGCACATTTTTATCTCCCACACAACGTGAACAATGAGATGGACCATGATATCGAAAAACGAAGGAGGGAAATACATTTCAAGGTGACATAGAGTCATGACCACCTCATCCTGCAGAGCATCTAGTCCTTCGGGATCGATGACCTTCTGCGCAATTGTGTTAAAGAAATAACATATCCTCATGATTGTCTCTTGGACTTTGATCGGCAAAATATTTCTAATTGCAATAGGGAGCATCTGTGTCATCAGCACATGACAATCATGAGACTTTATGCCATTTAACTTCAAATCTTGCATCGAAACAAGTTTCTTCACGTTGCCGGAGTAACCAGACGGAACTTTGACACCATGCAAGCACTGGCACAGTTCTGTTTTCTCAGCCTTGAACAGAGTGTAACACGCAGGGGGAAGGTATGTTCGTCCATTATCAGTGCATGTCGGTGCTAACTCAGGCCTAATGTCCATATCAGCCAAGTCAAGCCGTGCGTTGACGCCGTCCTTTGTTTTATCACGAATGTTCAGTAAGAGACCAATCAAGCTGTCACATACATTCTTTTCTACGTGCATGACATCGATGCAGTGTCGAACATCTAGGTACTCCCAATAAGGTAAGTCCCAAAATATTGATCTCTTCTTCCAGATGTTCTTCTCATGAACCCTCAATTTACGTCCCTTTCCAAGGACAACATATAAATCCTTAACCATATCATAAACCTCGTGTTGCCTTAAATGCCTTGGAGCTGAACCATCTTCCTTCTCTCCGTCAAATTGCTTCTTCATCTTGCGGTATGGGTAAGCCTCCGAAGGAACCGGCGGTGACGCATGTAGACGATTTTGCGTGAGTGTTTCAGCCACACACTCTCGGTACCATCTAAACAGTGAGTACAAGCTTTGTCACCTTTTGTACTATGGTCCGATAGGTTACCAAGGGCAGGATAATCATTTATGGTGCAGAACAATAAGGAGCGCAGAGTGAAGTTCTCTCGTTTGTATGCATCCCATACCTGTACCCCTTCGTTCCACAGTATTTTTAGATCTTCCACCAACGGTGCTAGGAACACATCAATATCATTCCAAGGTTGCTTTGGCCCTTGGATAAGTATCGATAACAAAATATACTTTCGCTTCATACACAACCAAGGAGGAATGTTATATATGCAGAGAGTCACGGGCCATGTGCTATGTCGGCTGCTCATGCTACTGAAATGATTCATTCCATTTGTACTCAGTCCAAACCTTATATTCCTTGGTTCTGCACCGAAGTCTGCAAAACTCCTATCGATGTTTCTCCACTGCGCGGAATCAGCAAGGTGTCTTAGTATTCCATCCTTTTTGCGCTCCTCCGAGTGCCAACACAGCAGTTTTGCCTCCTTTGGATTTGCAAAAAACTTTTTCAAACAGGGAATTATAGGAAAATACCATGCCACCTTAGCAGGAGGTCCTTTCTTCGCCTCTGTTCCCTCGTCATCATCTGAATGATTGTTGCATTTGTATCGAGATGCGTTGCACACCGGACATACATGCATGTTTGCATACTCTTTACGGTAGAGAATACAGTCATTCGGACATGCATGTATTCTTTCTACTTCCATTCCCAATGGACAAAGAACCTTCTTGGCTTTATACATGGTTTTAGGCAACTCATTTCCCTCTGGAAGCATGTCCGCTAAAAGACCTAGCAGCGCCGTGAAACTCTTGTCGGACCAACCGTTGCTTGCCTTCAATTTCAACAGTTCAAGCACGGCTGACAACCTCATGTACTTGCAGCACGTGAACAAAGGTTTCTCCGAGTCCTCCATCAAGCCCGGGAATTTAACATACTCTCTCTCATCATAGTTCTCTTCTACATCGCGAAGCATCTGATCCAGATTATCATCGTGCAACCTATCCGAATCTGAACCACAATCGACATCATCCGGCGGAATGTCATTCACTTCACCAGCAATGTCATCCGGCGGCATATCATTCACTTCACCGGCGATGTCAACCGACGGCATATGATCATTCACTTCGCCATGACTGCTCCAACATGTATAACCCTTTTTGAAACCCCTCCGAATCATGTGCGCTTCAATTTGCCCTCGGTTCTTAAACATCTTTAATTTCTCGCAGTCAGTGCATGGACAATACATATATTCCACTCCCTTATTCAACATATCCTCCTCGGCAGCTCTTGTAAAAGCAAACACGCCATTAATGTACTCTTCACTCACACGGCTCGCGGCATACATCCAGCTTCAGTCCTACGTTACGTACATATATAACAACTTAGTATTAAAAATTAAATTGACTAATTATTACTATATATATACCAGCCACATGTATTGAGGCTTAATTTTCTAGCTCAATTTATATTATAAACACAACAGGTATTATATAACAAACAATTTTGCAAACCATCTTCAATAACACTCACCAATTACTTAGATCTAAATTGTAATGCAAAGAAAAAATAAATTTCATTACTAACCATATCTAGAGCAACCAGGAAAGTATGAATCTTCAAAGCTCAATCTCTGCCTCCTCTCACCAAATTAACTGGCCTGAAATCGCCTAGCTTGCCTCCTAAGTGAAAGCGTGCGCAGCAGCGGCTAGATCTGGATTGAAATGAAGACATATGCGGTCTAAGCAACGCAATAAATGCCTAGTGACCATTATCACATACGGTTTTTTATTTTTTTTATTAAAAACCGGTTTTTTTTATTAAAAACCGTCTGTGATAATCTGGGATTATCACAAACGGTTTTTAATACAGACCGTCTGTGATACTTCAATATCACAGACGATTCATCAGTAAGAACCGTCTGTGATACTCGTTTTCTCCGACGTCGCCAACACAGACGGTGTCCAAATTAAAACCGTCTGTGCTAGTGTTGGTCACAAAACCGTCTGTGATTGGCTGTCTAATATTAGACTTTCTGTAGTAGTGTAGCCAGTGGCGGCATGGAGCACTTCCCTCGGTAGCTCTGCCTGTGCCATCGAGCAGGCACAATAGCATGTGCCCTCCCTGCTCCTAAGCTGGCAATGTAAGAAATAGTGTTATCTTATAAAGATTATTTCTTAGTAAGTAGCGTGAGGGATGACTGGGAGGCTCCTACCGCCGTTGACATGGAGCAACATGTCGTTAGGGTCTCTAGACCCTCAAGGTTGAACTTCTAGAAGTCATTGAAACCAAGCTTCAGCACATCATTCCACTAATCTATTGTGAGCTTGCTGATGGTCACCACAACGAGGGTAGGGTGCACTTGCAGGTAGCTGTGTGCCAACCTTGCTTCCTTCTCGCGCCAATCCTACTTAAAACAGAGCATAGATGTCAAAAATTATAAGACAAATAGGATTGACAGCAATTACTGGACAAGGCAATTATATGAAAATTACTAGGTACGGCCATCGTTTTTACTGACACAATGAAGAAATCCTACAGCGTGATCCTATACGATTTACCACATCAATAAATTTTGTGCTCTTGCCATGAAATCATAGAATTACTGGAACCTGACAGATAATTTACTAGCTATGACTATAGCATGCACTGCGAAGTAACAAAAGGGATGGTGCAAAAAAAAAAAAGTACCATCACCTATGCATTCGCAAACTGCCAGGTGATCCAGGTGTTGCCTAAGCATTCGGAGGGTAGCCGCTTCTTCTGCACCTCGGTGATGCTAGGAGCTTCAAAATCTCTATCGACATCTTTGACATCATGGGTGGGACACAAGTTCGACGGGCTTCCTCTCCCTGCCCACCAGTTTCTTCTGACTAATAGCCGCAGGTGGATCTGATGCTGGCACATCATATGTCGTTAGTGCTACGACGGGGTCGGGCTGACTATCATCCACATAAATCTCCAGCGCCTTTTGGTTGTTATCAATAGTGATCTTCCTCACCTTCGAGGGTATCTCATTTGATGTCCTCATTTACTGTGAGAGGCACAACAACGACAAAAATCGTGAGTTTTAATGTAAAAGGAACATATAATGACAAAAATCATGAGTTTTAATGTAAAAGGAACATATAATGACAAAAATCATGAGTTTTAATGTAAAAGGAACATATAATGACAAAAATCATGAGTTTTAATGTAAAAGCAACATATATTTACTTCAAGTAAATGCTAACGGCAGTAAATTTTTTTATATCCTTTGCCATGACTTAGTGGACTTGTTGGGGGAAATGTATTTGGAGAGAATCAATGGTAAGAATTCTGATTGTGTGCAACTGGGGATTGTTTTGGCGGGAACCACCAAAACCCTAGCTCAAAAAGGATGATACACATCCATATGGATGATTGAACAAATAAAAAGATAACCAGCGAACATCACAATCATAGTTCAGCTGATTTTTCTTCGAATGATTCATGTCCTTGTTCGTCAAATCCCATCAGGCCATAACTTTGGAATTGTTGGATTGTAATAGAACTCATTAATGACATTAGAACCAAAGATATCTCAGGGATGTCAATAATAATCTATGGCTTAAAAGCAAACAAAAAAAAGACTACCAAATAGTCTAGCTTAGCTTAAAAGCGGACTACTTTTAAGCCGTTTAAACAAAAAAAAACTGGCTCTGAGCTATAAGATAAAAATCCTAAGCCCAAACAAATAGGGCCTTAAAGTGGTAATGTACACAAATAACCTTAAAGTGGAATCCTTGAAGCTAGGATTCGAACTCCGGTCATCAACCAGAGAGACAATGTATCACGTCACTAAACTATGCTACGGTTAACGTTCAAGGTTGAAGTCTAATACCAAGTGAAAATACTTTTTTTCTTGAAATTATATGACTACTCTCAAAAATATTGGAACTCAAACGATTGACTCAAATCTAATTCGTTTTTTTTAAACTCAAATCTAATCCGATCGAGTGAATTTATATACCTCCTATATCCTGGAAATATATATGATTCTGAGTGGGGCCATGGACCATGGTGTAAGCACATGAAATGCACCAAAGTGGGGACGATACCACAATTCAAAGCATATGGTGTCCACAAATCAAAGCACAAGACTTGTGGAGCCTTACCACAACCTATGGACTTGTTCCTGTAACATGCCTTTCATTATCCAACACTTCACTTTCTCTTTGTTTGCACCGTCCACCCAATCTTCATGTGTGCTCTGCTCAACTGGGCTAGAAATCTCAAGCTCAAAAGTTGAAAAAACCCAGCAAAGACTGGTCAAAAGTCACACCATCCCTTGCTAATCTATTGCCAATTATTGACCTAACATATATTCTTTTGAAAACGGGGTAAGAGAACTGCCCTATCTTAATTCACATATATAACCTGCCTCCAAATGTCAATGCCTGTAGTAATTTACAAATAAGTGTGTACTTATCAACTTCCATTCATGTACTCCAGAAAAACAATAGTGTTTCGCTATTTTTGCACAGCACTACCTATATTAATATATTTTTGTCTATTACCTCAAATCAATCCCTTAAGCTAGGATAGTCCACTCAATCAGTCCAACTATCATCAACCCAATTTTTAACCATCCTATCAAGAGATGTTCAAGCTAGGCAATTCTCAACCATCCTATTGGCACGTCTCAATCTCACTTAGGCGGTGTTCGTATTTGTCTCTCTTATAGAAGTCAAAAGCCAATATAAATATCTGATTTCTTGAAACGGCTTCTTCACTCCTTTCGCTTACATCTCACTCCGAATATAAGGCAGGGGTTATAGACATATTACACACCCCACTTGTCTCGCTCCCATCTCGCGCACGCATCTCTCTCTTAATTTTTCAACCGCTCACGACTTATAAAAGCTACTTCTTTCAGCCATTACTATTTATTTTAAACCAAATGCTATCTATTATAACCAAAAGTTATCAGCTGTAGTCAATACAAACACCCGTTAACCTCAAGTTTCCCTGTCTTGAGGGACACACTAATTTGATCCAGCTCTTGGCCGTCAGATTACAGCAAATCCACTCAAATCAACAACAGTGTTTCGCTATTTTTGTACAGCACTACCTATATTAAGATATTTTTGTCTATTACCTCAAATCAATCCCTTAAGCTAGGATAGTCCACTCATTCGGTCCAACTATCACCAAGCCAATTTTTAACCATCCTACAAGATATGATCAAGCTAGGCAGTTCTCAACCATCCTATTGGCACGTTTCAATCTCACTTATGAAGTGTTCGTATTTATTTCTCTTTAAAAAATCAGAAACCAATATGAATATCTAGTTTCTTAAAGTAGCTTCTCTACTCCCCTCACTTACGTCTCACTCCGAATATAAGGCAGAGAGTTACGACCATATTACACACCCCACTTCTCTTGCTCCCGTCTCGCGCACGTATCTCTCTCTTAATTTTTCAACCGCTCATTTACTATTTCTAAAAGCTATTCCTTTCGGTCATTACTATTTAATTTTAGCTAAATGCTATCTATCATAACCAAAAGTTATCAGCCGCAGTTAATACAAACACCCGTTAGCCTCAAGTTTCCCTGTCTTGAGGGACACGCTAATTTGATCCAGTTCTTGGCCGTCAGATTACAGCAAAACCACTCGGGCATTACATAACAGTTGGCCACGTGAGGCCCGTCCCCATGGAGCCGAAAGTACAGCTGAAAGCGTTGGCATTCCACTGTTCCATTAAAGGTTGCGATGCGACTCGGTGGAAGCAAGCAAGCAATCAAGTACTACTGACCAAGCGACTATGCACGGATCGGGTCGCATGTAACAACAGTGGCAGTAGTAGTAGGGATCAGTGGAAGAAGTGGCAGGGGCTAGAGGAGAGAAACGTGGAGGTTCAGAGGGAAAAGTCGCCTTGGATTCTGCCTGCCAACGAATGGAGGAAGGAGGAGCTCTGCCTGAACAACTGGTCCTCAGCTGGACGGCAATGGCGTGCACACTACTCCCTGCAGTCCCTGCAGCGCAATCGATTTGATTCCAAGGCCCCAAAGAGAGCAAAGACTACCACATCGACATCACATTACACACACACACACAAAAAAAAAAGATGCAATCTGAAGAACTCTGATGATGATCATCCCATGCATCTCTCTCACAAGAACATGTAAGGTTACAGATTACAAGTTACAAGCCAAGAGTAGTAGTAGTAGCGGCTAGCAGCAAGAGCAGCACAATCACATGCAAGTGCACTGCAGTGCAGCTCTGAGGAGCCACAGCTCACTGAATCACATACATGTAGACATCCACCACTTTCTTCGGCAGGAAAGGGAAGCTTTTGATCAAAGGGAAGCAGCACAATCACATGCATGCTTTTGATCGAGTTGAGCTCTCCTCTCCTTAGGAAAGCTCAGGCTCAAGCTCACAACTTTCTTGAACTATTTTTTTTATTTTTTCGGGGGTTTGTTTTGTTTTTGTTTTCTCCTCTCAATCTCACACAGGAACCAAACCAATCCAATCCGGCCGCACTGCCAATAACCATTTATTTGGCAATGCATCGATCAGAGAACTAAAAAATCTAAGGGGAAAAAGAAAAGAAAAGAGAGAGGTTAAAAATGGTGAAGAAAATGAGCTGCATGCCCAAGACAACTGACAAAAAACATGCGTGTCCCGGCGGCGCTTCTCATCGGTGGATGCCTGGCAGCTCCAGCCGCGTCCTCTTATTGTTATTGCTCGCCGCCGCCACCACCACGAAGGAGGCGGCGTCGACGAAGTCGTATGTACTGGCGGCGTCGATGGAGTCGGAGCACGACGACGACGACGATCTCTTGGCCGTCTTGTTCATCGCCGTCGACGATGACTCGCTCAGCATCAAGCTGTAGCAGGCGTATACATCCTCCTGATCAGAGTCACACAGCATCGATCACCAAACGAGAAGATCGTGGTTGACAAAGAATGTTTGATACATTGAGACGCGTCCGAATACTGTGTAGGATGAGCAAGTGGTGGACGGTGACCTTCTCAAGGAGGCAAGACGGAGAGAGACTGCTCATCTTGGACTCCAGCGCCTCTCTCGTCAGCGTGCCATGGGTTACCGCCAGGACGGCGGCGGCGGCCACTGTGGACGGCCGGTAGTCGACCACGGTCGCCGCTGCAAGAAGAGAGGACGGATCATTTGGCAAAAAAGCCACGAAGCATCCAAGCATCAAAGAATCGATGTACTTGTCAAGAACCTGACCTTCGGCGGCGGAGAAGACGAGGGCGGCGGCCTTGACGGCGACGAACGAGCCGCCGCCTCCGCCGTTGCCTCGACGGAGCCTGGAGGAGAGGCAGGGGAGGTAGTCGAGGGGTGTCACAGCGCCCATGCTCCACCCGAGCGTGGATAGCACGAGCAGCTCCATGCGGCGGATGGAGACGCAGCTGAATTCGTAGTCGTCGGCGGCGCGGAACTCCGACAGCGCCGGTGCGCGGTACTCCTCCATCTTCGCCGCCAGTGACACGCACGCCACGGCCAGCAGCCGCGCCGCCCACGGCATCACCGACCTCTGCAAGCACGCACGCACGCACATCAATCAATGGCCGCACCGTTCAAGAAACAGAGGAGGAAGCTGTCTAGCTATCTGAGACGAGATTCATGGATGCTGATTGTTACGCACGTCGATGCACCGCCGGAGGCAGAAGCGGTCGAAGTAGGTGATCGCCAGGTACGCCGTGCGGTGGCAGAACCCGAAGTACCCCCGAGTCTGCAATGACGGCGAGCCGGCGAGAGATCAAAAGCTTAATTAGTAGCTCCGTTGCATCAAGAAACCAAGACCAAATGGATATAGATAGATAGATGCGCCAGTTCGATCGGTCACCTCAAGGATCCACTTGACGGTAGCGCGGCGCGCGCGCTGGAACCAGTCCTCGGAGGCCATCGACGGCGACGACTCTGCGGCGCCGTCGGGGAAACACGGCGAGGAGGAGGACGACGACGAGCAGCAGAAGCTGCTCTCCTTGGACACCAGGTGGTCCATGTACTCCTCCTCGTCTTCCTCGTGGTCATCGTCCTCGGTGGCATTGTACAGCAAAAGCAGCTTGCCCTCGTCGTCGTCGTTGAAGCCGTCGTCGAGGTCGGTGCCGTCCTCTTGGCACATGAGGGAGAGGGAGCACCCGTCGGCCGAGTAGTCCTCTGCTTCCATCCCCGATCCCCCACGTTATACACACTTGGCCGAGTAGTACTGGCGAGTTAGTCAAAGTACCATGAGTGCTTCGACCCGGCCGGAGTAAGGCCGCCGGAGCTGGCCGTGGAAGGGAGAGGAGGAGAGAGAAGACAAGCGAGGTGGCGGCTGCGCCTTAAAGTCCCCTCTCAATTTAAGTGGCTCTAGCAGTCTCACTTCACTACACTCTTGTCTTAGGGCCTGTTTAGATCCACCCAGATTTTAAGAATCTGACTTTTGAAAACTAGATGGAATTCAAACAGATCAGTTTTTGGGGCAGTTTTTAAAATTTACCTACCCAGATTCTTAAAAACCAAGAAGTTGTTGATACCTAGCTTTTGCCAGTTTTTTTTGCACAAATACCCATTTACCCTCATTAAAGACCACGCGCAGACGCTTCCAATCATAAATATAAAGGTATAATAGTCTATTAGCACCAATCATAAATGAAATTAGCTTTTAAAAACTAGGGGATCCAAATACCCCATCAATTTTTGCTTAGAAACCAGCTTTTAAAAACTAGAAGTAATAGCTGGTTTTTAAGAATCTGAAACTGATCCAAACAGGACCTTGGAGTTTTTTTTTTGGACCACCTTAATAAGCCTCACACTTCGTCAAACTGTATTCCTTACGCTTCCAGCAAATTCATACTGTCACTATAAAATCGCTCTGTCTCAATAGACCATTAGGGGTGGAAAACGGTAACGGATAATTCGTTTTATCCGGTATTCGTATCCGAGAAAACATAAATGTGGTAAGCAAAAATCCGTATTCGAAAATATTCGTATTCGTATTCGAGAATATTCGTATCCGTATTTGAGAGTATTCGTATTCGCATTCGTATTCGAGAATATTCGTATCCGTATTCGTATTCGAGACTATTCGATTCGTATTCGATCCGTTTCTAGAACATATGAAAAATTCGTACAAATTTTGTGATTCAAAATTTGAATTTAGGCGATTTAAAACTGGTAACCGGTCAAAAACCGGTGAAAAATCGGTAAAACCGCTAAGAATCCGTTTTATCCGATATTCGTATCCGAGAAAATCCGTATTCGAAAATATCCGTATTCGTATTCGAGAATATCCGTATCCGTATTTGAGAATATTCGAATTCGTATCCGTATTCGTTTGAAAAATATGGATTCGTATTCGTATTTGAGACTATTCGACCGTATCCGATCCGTTTCCACCCCTATAGATCATAGCAAACACACACTGCCACAAAAATATGTCGCAAAGTATGGACACCAACCAGACAACTCCTTGGCAATGGAGCCTCAAATTCTTTGCTGTAAATACCTGTATTTCGATGAATGATGTCTTTGCACAGATTATACGTCGGTATGGATCAAGTTTTACCAAACTTAGATCGACGGGTGTCCCTACTAAAAATTTCAAGACTCCGACCAACTTAATAACAAAACCAGAAGTTCTTTTTTTTCATTTGAAATGAACAGATGACAAAATTTACACAAAACTCTTATTCAAATCCGTGTCCAGTTGAATATTTTAGCTTTATACTTCCGATATATATTGGCAATTTGGCATACATGTTGTATCACTAGAAAGAAAAACACACACACCGTGGTCAAGGTTATTCTAATGCGCAAGAGAACGTGATCCAATGCGCCATCAAGGAGCGCATATAAAAGGGATAAGTGAGGTGTAATCCCAACCACCACTTTTGTAGCATCTCTCGTCCCCTTCTGCATCTATCGTTCAATTCATCCCTTTCATTTCATCCATGAGATCCTCAAATTCTCTTAATGCGACCAAGCGTGGCAACATTTCTTGTGCAAGTGTCGTCAGCGTGAGACAGAGCCAGTTGCCTACCGTGTCATCCATGTGGGCCCACGGCTGGAAAAACCTATCAAGGAAAGGTTGAAAGCAGAGTAGAAGACAAAGCCACTTTATGCTGCCGGGACAAAATAATACAGACAACCCTGGTATCTATCTGATCTAAAATACTGCAGCTGCCAACTCTCGCATCTCAACATTGCAAATCTTTTTTGCCAAGGAAATTACACCCTGTTTTCTTAGATGCTGAAGAGTACATCTAGCTCAACTCTTTCATAGCCCCTGAACTGAGAAGAAAATAAACTTTTGCCACTGGTGTTGAACTTAACCACGTCGCACCTAGTCGTACTGAATTAGTGCATGCATTAGCTAAGTTAGTACATGCGTTAAGTGAATTAGTGTGTGCGTTAAGTGAACTAGTACATGCGTTAAGACAATTAGTGAATGTCATGAATAGTTCAGACGTGTGATGGCACGTCGTGGCATAAAAGTTAGGCCAGCTACTTTGTTTTAGTAGTATAAAGATCAACAAAGAAAAACGCCGTAAACCAATTCAGGGTGACACAAATATTGTTGTCTCTTGAGTTCATCATTCTCTAGTGAGTCCAAACATCTGCGTGAGTACATTCCTTCGTGGTTGTAACTCACTTCAAGGACGTTCCTTCGTGGTCGTAGCTTACTTCAAGTACGTTCCTTCGTGGTCGTAACTCACTTCGAGTATATTCCTTCATAATCGTAGCTCACTTCAAGTACGTTCCTTCGTGGTCATAGCTCACTTTGAGTACGTTCTTTCATAGTCGTAGCTTACTTCGAGTATGTTCCTTCATGATCGTATATGAGTGCCTTCATGGTCATATACGAGTTTCTTCGTGGTCGTATACGAGTACCCTCAAGGTCATATACGAGTTCCTTCGTGGTCCTATATGAGTGCCTTCCTATTTATATACGAGTTTCTTCGTTGTCGTATACGAGCGCCTTCATGGTCGTATACGAGTGCCTTCATCGTAGTAATCAAGTTCAAACATCTGTGTGTGTAGAGTCCTCGTGATCGCATGTGTGTGCTCCGACTTGTCGTAACAAGTGGTATTAGAGCGTTGTGTTTGATCCTGCCACAATGTCAGAGAAAGAGCATGAACCGAGGTCTCCATGGAGGTCTGGAGTCCGCGAAGAAGGCAACAGCAACGGGTAGTCAAAAGATCGTGGTGCAGTGCGTGGTGAAGGAGACGGGTGGCATAGTAGTATAGCCCCATCTTAACGTGCACAAACTATGATGAATGGTCCTTCTTGATGAGGGTGAACCTATAGGCACAAGGGCTCTGGGAGGCGATCAAGCCTAAAGATGTTGTCAACTACCGTGATCACCGACTAACACTGTCGGCCATTCTCCACGTTGTGCCATCCGAGATGTTGGCAACCCTTGCTATCAAGGACACGATGAAACAAGCATGGGATGTTGTGAAGGTGATGCGCATGGGCGCCGAGCATGTGTGCAAAGCCAAAGTGCAAATGTTGCACTTAGAGTTCGAGTCCATGAAGTTCAAGGATAGAGAAACTATTGACGACTTCATGATGTGGCTCACCAGGTTTGTCAACAACCTTAATTTGCTCAATGACAAGATCAATGATGAAAGGGTGGTGAGGAAGTTCCTTGGTGTCATTCCCTCACAGTACTCGTAGGTCACAATCTCCATCGAGATGTTTGTCGACCTCAAGACAATCTACATCAAAGAGTTGATGGGATGGCTCAGGGTCGTAGAGGAATGCGATGACCTGGAGGGTGAAGCCAGCGTCCATGGAGGGTGACTACTCCTCACGAAGGAGTGGCTCGTGTGCCAGAAGAAGGAGCACGGCGAAGGCTCTTCTAGTGGCAAGAAGAATAGAGGTCACGGCGCTGATCGACGATGTGGCAAGCAACATGGTCATGGGCATGGCAGTGGTAGCCATGACGGTAGAGATTCTACGATGTCTGCTGGTGGCCGTGACATGACTATGGTCAAGTGCTACAATTGTAACAACTACAGTCACTTCTCGAAGGACTGCCACAAACCATGTTGCGAGCGTAAGGAAACGATGAATCTAGCCTAGGTGTAGGACGATGCACTAGCACTGCTAATGGCTAAGTATTGTGAGGTTGCTCAGGTGGCCATCGACACAATGCAAGCTATGTACATCAATGAAGTGAAGGTGATACCGGTCGATGCAAGCAACAATGAGTGGTACCTCGACATGGGTGTGAGTAATCACATGATCGATGATAAGAACATGTTCACCTCGCTGGATGATTAGGTGGAAGGCAAGGTAAAATGTAGTGATGGCTCAGCGGTGGACATCTACAAAAAAAGGCTCCATACTATTTTAGTGCAAAAACCAGGAGCATTAAATACTCACATAGGTATACTACATCCCTCGAGCATGGTCTAACATCATTAGTCTTAACCAACTCGAGGAGGGTGGCTGCAAGATTGTACTCGAGGATGGCGAGCTTAGCATCTTCGACCAGTAGCGAGCATTACTGGCACGAGTATGGTGGGCGTTACTTCCTGCTTATCATTAATGATCACAGTCACTTCATGTGGCTAGAGGTGATCAAGTCAAAGGATGAGGCATTCAAATTCTTCAATAAGATCAAGGCTATCGCTGAGAATGAAATTGGTTCCAAGCTGAAGGTGTTTTGAACCGATCACAGTGGGGAGTTCAACTCCATTGACTTTAACGACTACTATGATGAAATGGGCATCAAGCGCTAACTATGCCATACTCGTTGCAACAAAATGGCATCGTGGAGCAACGAAACCAAATGGTTATGGAGATGGCTCACAGCATGTTGAAGAACATGGCGATGCCCGCCATGTTTTTGGGGGAGGCAGTAAAGACTACGATGCACGTTCTGAATCAGGCACTGACTTGAAGCCTAGATGGTGTAACACCGTATGAGGTGTGGTACAAAAGGAGGTATAAAGTCCACTATTTTTGTAGGTTTAGATGTGTGGCGCACGTCAAGAAGGCTGGCCCAGGTATCACCAAGCTTTTCGACTACTCCACGCTAATGGTGTTCATCAGGTACGATGAGGGCTCAAAGGCTTATCGTGTCTACGATCTGCTCCATGTGACACGGGATGTTGTGTTTGAAGAAGAGCAGAAATGGGACTGTACAATGTCATCTTCATCAACTGGAGCCAACAGACTTTACACGTTCACCGTCGAGTACACCAACGTGTCGGATGACACACCAGTGGATGCCCATCGCACCACATTTTCATCAATGACGGATACGCCTATAACACCACAGGTGGCGGAGCCACATCAGTCCACAACATCACCTAGAGCTGCGGTGTAATGGGCAACACCACTAACTAGCGCATTGTATGATTCTAAAGGTGTGCTACTAAGGTATCGCATAATGTCAAATATCTACAGCACAACTAAGGCAGTACAGATGGATGACACTGAGCCCGCTAATGAAGAAGTGGAGTATGGCAACCTCTGTTTCCTTGGTGCTGAGGAGCCTGTGAGCGTACAGGAGGCGCTCTTGGACATAGCATGGAAGCAAACCACAGATGAAGAGTTAAAGTCCATCTACGACAACAATACTTGGGAGTTCATCGCTGTAATACCTTGAACGTTGTTTCGGCGTCGGTTTTAATGTAATCGCGGAGTCGCCCGGATTTTCGGTAAATCGCGAGAAGGGAAAATAAAAATTGTGGAATAGCATTACAAAAAAAACTCTAAGTGGGCTGCCTGGAGGGCGGGCCTACCACCTTGGGCCATCCGACCCAAGGGGTGGCCGCACCCCATTTAATCTAGTGGCCGCCACTCCCCCCTTTTTCTACCCCCTGGCCGCCACCCTCCCCTCCCAATTGTGCCTCCATCTCCTCTCCCCTGCTGCTGTCCATTGGTGCAAAGTAGGAAGAAGAAGAGAAGGAAGAAGAAGAGGGAAGAGAAAAAGAGGAGGAAAGAAGAGTGGTGATCCCAACGGATCCCCTAGGTAACTTTTTCCAATCCCAAATCCTTCTATTTTTTAGAATAATTAGGGTTCTTGGCACGGGATTAGAAAGGGATTAGCAAATTGATTATCTGATTAGTGATTTTCTGCTGTCTGTGCGTAGTCAGATTTGTGCAGCGCGACTATTTGCGCAGATTAGGGCATTGAAACTATTTTTCCTGCGAGTCTGACCAAAAGAAAAATTGTAGAGGACGAGGAGTCCTATTTTCTATAATTTGTCCAGAATTTTAGGCCATGTGATTTGGGCGCAGCAGTGTCGGGAACTTTGCTGTTTGGCAGAGGTGCAGACTGAGACAAATTGACGTTCAGGTGTAGTTTCAGAGTAGTAGATGATTTTTATCATTTTAGCTACAGTTATAAAAATTGTAGGTAATTCAGTAATCTAAATACTATATAAAAATCATAAATTTTAGAGCTTTGTACAGAAGGTACTATGCGTTAGAAATTGACTGGCCCGATTGCAGAAACAGGCATGTCCTCTGTTTTGCGCGTTAAATTACACCATGTTAGCAGTAAAATAAAATTTAGTGCTCTACTTGAAAGTTGAAGATATTTCAGTGTAGTTTTCAGAAATATATCGTTTCATGTAAATGGTTTAATAGTGTTAAAGATACAAAAATATTAAGCAGAGCTGCTACAGCGGGCCGAGTGTAGGACCGTTAAGCGGAGAGGGTTATGTGTGGGTATGGGGTTTAGCGCCATCTTTATTTCTTAAGACACGATTTCCTTGCTGTAGTATTGTGCTGAGAGGTACTTTTGGACAGGTGGCTACGCTCCCGATCGTGCGTGATTGCTTCGCTTCGCCGGTAAAGGCAAGTAAATGTAGCGGATGTGCTACCGTTTAACTCGTTATTCTTACTACTTACAATCTACATGGTTCTCGTAATTTGAAATGCTATGCCATGGTTACGTGTTTTCTAAATGAGGTTGTGGTAGCAAAATAATAATCAATTGATATGTTTTGGATAAGTTGCTTGTAGTCATGTGGTAATTTGTTTAATGTGCCAAATGTAGAATATGAAAATAAATACATGGTGGATATGTTGATGTTTCCTTGAGGTTAAATCCATGATGATCTTGTTGATGCCCCTTTGAGGTCAGAATTCTTGTGATTTATGATTATCATATCATTCATAATATGTCATGACATTTGCATTGTGGATGTCGCCGCTTATAGCTGCGACCGTACCGGTACAACATCGTACATTGCCGTAGTACGATGCACACTCTTACCTTGTTGGGTAAGGGTGCAGTGGATCATAGCATGCATATGCATTTAATTGTGGATGGAATAACTGCACTTATATGCCAACTGATTAAAACTTATGAGGTATGACTCGTGGGAGTCTGTGGTGGTTAAATAAATGTGGACGTGAATTGTGGTTGTGGTTGTGTGGTAACATAAATGTTATTGTATAATTATTTGTAGTTTGAATAGCCTATTAAACAGTTTGCTTGCTGAGATTTTATCTCACCCTTGTTTGCCCCTATAGGTGATCCTTGAGCTGCATGGGAAGGGTAGAGCGGTACCACATTAATGCACTTGGTTCATTGATTTATGCTGTAATAAAGTCGAATGGATTATAGCCTTATGCCTAACTATCTCGTCGATGTTTACTTTAACTTAATAATGTTAAATTTGTGAACTATTCTTTTGGTTAAAATGTTAGAGGTTGATTTTAATTATTGAATTGTTATCATTATCCTGTTCGCTTAGTTGATTATGCTTCCGCTTAGCTTATCATGTTTTAGGAATTGTTGCTAGCTTATTTTATCTTTATTTTGGCTAGTTGTGGAGTGGTTTTAGTAGCATCTCAGGGTAATGTGGGTCCTGGGGTGTTACAGTTGGTATCAGAGCCTAGGCTTTAGATTCTAGGAGAAATAAGAAAAAATGACACACTTGCACATGTAGGTTGGGGAAGGGTTTGCATATCTTGCATATACTTTGTTGAATTCTTTGAATTATTGCTTGTGCCTTAATTGCTTGATGATGATGTCCTTGCTTGATTGTGGATTGTGGTGGCTGCAGGAATGCCGCCTAAGGGTAGTGGCCGTGGTTGTGCAGCTACGCCAGTAGCGCAGTCGGCGGTCGAGGAGGCTGAGGTTACTTAGCCAACGGGTGGTAATCAGGAGGAGCTGGTGGCCACTGTGAGGGCCATGCAGCAAGAGCTGAGGGCATTGAAGTAGGGGCAGTTGGCCCCTGGTGCTAGTGCTGATCCGGTGCCTGAGGTTGCGGCAGCTGGAGTGGTTAGTGTCATCTCGCTTCGTGAGTAGGTAGGGTTGAGGCTAGACAGCTTTGATGGGGCGGCCACTCCTGTTTAGGCCGCTGACTGGCTGTCCTATGTGGAGGACAAGATGGAGGCATTCGAGGTGGTTGCCTCCGATCGTGTGCGCTACTTGGCGCAACTATTGAAGGGAGTGGCTTAGATCTGGTGGAAGGGGGTGCAGTCTGCTTGCACGGCTGCACATGGACCGCTGTCATGGCCAGAGTTTGTCCGGCAGTTCGAGAGGAGGTTCTACCCAAAGACCTTTCTGGACAAGATGAAAATCGACCTGAGCAAGTACACGCAAGAAAAGCAGTCTATGGCAGAGTATGAGGTGGGCTTCAACCAGATAGTCCGCTTTGTCCCACATGTGGCTCGGGATGATGCGGAGAAGGCCAGGCAGTTTCATCAGGGGCTTAAACCTTCGATCCGCCACCTGCTAGGTGCTTTTCCGATCACGAACTTTCGTACCTTGGTGGAGTAGGCTTTGGGGATCGAGATGTAGCAGGCGTACATAGAGGACATCCGTAAGGCCTCTGGAGGAGATCAGCCTAGAGGCCATAGCGAGAGGGAGGGCCTTTCTGGAGGCCCTGCGCACAAGAAGGCGAAGAGTCATCGTCACCAGCCCTATCGTGGTAGTACGGGGCAGTCTAGCTCTACTAGAGGGAGCTCTCTACAGTACCGTGCCACGGCAAAGCCCGGGCTGGGCTTGGTGTGTTTTCGCTGTGGTGACCCACATAAGCGGAGCGATTGCCCTTGGAAGGGGCAGTGTTCTATCTGTGGACAGAACCACAAGGACGTGGTGTGCAGGCAGAATCCCAAGGGGAAACTCCAGTGGGAGTTAGCGCCTACACCTTCAACGGGATCTACCCGCCCTGACGGCACCATGCAGATGATGGCTGCGGCTCCTACCCCGCAGTTCTTGCCTGCGGTTCCTGCACCGCGATATCTGCCGGCACCTTCAGCACCTTCGTCGATCGTCCCGACGCTCCCACCTGAAGGATACTGGGTTCAGCAGCCTGTTACGCCTTCGGCGCCTGTACCCCAGTGGACTTCTGCACCGACTTACTCGGGCGCGGGAGGTCCTTCTTCTTCAGCTGTTCCTGCGGCATATTCCATGCTCGCGTCTGATGGCAGGGATCGTGGAGATGTGGTGACACATACCTTATCTGTTGATTCTTTTGATGCCTGTGTACTTTTTGATTCGGGAGCTAGTTTCTCTTTTGTCTCAGAGGTTTTTGTCGAGCGAGCAGAACTGTCAGTGCAATTGATCGGGAGGGCAGTGTTTGTTAGTTCTCCCAGTGGGCTTATGTCCAGTTCTCATATTTGCCCTGGTTGTGCGGTGGTTCTGGCAAATGAGGAGTTCGTGGCGAATTTGGTGGTTATACCCTGGAGCCTTTTGATGTGATCCTTGGCATGGATTGGTTCACGCGGTATCAGGCTATTATCTCTTGTTTTAGGAAGACGGTCACCTTACGGTCTCTGTCTAGGCGTGAAGTTGTCTTCCAAAGGAGTGCCCCGCAGTACTCTCTCTCGTTGATGTGCCAATTGTTCCTCGATTAGCGAATGCAGAAGTCAGGTTTGCTGTGGGCCATGGTTGAGGGTGAGGGACCATGTGGAGGTCATCCCATGTGTGTGATGAGTAATTGACATCGGTTTAGGGAAGTCGAGTTTGATTTAGTTGGTTCAGACCTTGACGTTGCGTGGTGCAATCGGGCTCGGTCGGACTTGGTCAAACCTGGTCAAAGTGGTTAGGATGCATATTATGTCGACTTGTCAGGTTTGGGCTATCTCATGCTTAATGTGCTTCATTGATGCTATTTATGCTTTCATGTATCGAGCGGTGCTATTTGATATGTTTCTTGTCTGTGTTGGCTGCAGGACGTCGAGGCGGAGTCGTGGCGAGACACGGGGTGACCGGACTAGACACAGGCGGTGTCGAGGTCAGAACGGTCGGGATGTGTCGAAGACGGCGGAGACTCGAGGTGGTTGCGAGGCTTGGACGACAAGGAACGAGGAAGCTTCCCGGAAGGTGCACGAGGGGCGTTTCGGTAAAAGCGCAAGGCTGCACAAGCGGGAGCGGGTTCCGTTGGATTTAACGGGCGTAACGGGTTGGAGACCCGTTAGCCAAAGGCTATATAAGGAGGAGGTGCCTCCTTGTGGCTGCATGCACTCCAAGGGTTTCTAGGGTTTGCTTTAGTCAAAATGAGCTTTAGAGGCTTTGTGAGTTTGTTTTGGCTTTAGGCTTTAGTGGTTGGAGAGTTGGTGTGGGCAGCAGGGAGTGTCTCCCACGTTCATCTCTTCTCTGTGTTGTGTTCATCTTCTCCTCCAAGCATGTAGGGTGTGATCTTGATTTTGGGAGAGGGAGAGGATGATTTGAGGAGCTTGTAATCCTTCTTGTTCTAATGTCCATGCGTATCGGGACTCCTCTGTAATCCTCTTTTGATTTGGAATGAAAATCTGAAGTTTTTCTCCCGTGCACTCTTTTCTCTTCGATGCTCTCTGTGTTGGATTCTTGAGTTTTTTGTTTTCTTGTTGATTCTTGCTGAGGAGTGGCAAAATGGGTTGCTCAGTGATGGGAATAGGTCTCAAGATCATTTGATTGGAGTTTCCCAAGAGCAAAGTGAATTAATCAAAGATTTGCATTTTCCCTCCTTTCATGTTCTTCAGTTCATCTCTAGGGTTTTGGTGCTTTTCGCGTTTCCCTCCATGAGATGGCATGAAACTTAACATGTAGAGTCCAGAGGCTATTAAGTAGCTATCTTCAAAGTTTCGTGGCCAAAGGATTAAAGCTTGGGGAGTAATTTGATTTTTGGCTCAACTCGTGCAAGATTTCAGTTTTTAGCCCTAATCTAAAATTATTGTTCTTTCTTTAATTTCTTTGTTTCTCAAGCCCTCTTTGCTATTTAGAATATAGTTGTGGTGCTCTGGGACAAAAAGAATGGAAGAAATCCACTTTGTTCTTTGATTTTTGAAGTTCTGAAATTGTACTCAAATTTCAGGATTTTCAGAGTCTTCTCGAGTTGCCTGGGACAGGGGGGCGGTCAGATCGGCGCACTTGGAGTGATCAGACCGTGGAACAAGGGGTGGTCAGACCGGCGGCATGTGACCGGTCAGACTGGCCCTTCAACAGTGGTCTGACCGACCTCCCCCTGGCAGCCTGTATTGCTTGATGTTTTTGATGAGTTTTTGGCTTCTTGGTTTCTCTATTTTCTGTGCTCATTTCCTCTGATTGCTCAAGTGTCCAGAGAGTAAAATCTTTCCCCTTCATAGCTCTTCATAGCTATTGGAGAGGCAATTTACGAGTAAGTACTTGAGGGTGTCATTTTTAAAGAATCGACATTCACCCCCCCCCCTGGTCACCTACTTCGATCCAACAGAGGGTCACGAGGCTGTCTTGAGGATAGAGGATATACTAGTGGTTTGCAGGTACCTGGATGTTTCCTGGTGAGCTCTCAGGCCTGCCACCAGAGTGGGAGCCGGTCTTCCGCATAGACCTTGTTCCAGGTACGCGGCCTATTTATAAGTCCCCGTATCGGATGGCACCTGTTGAGCAGGTGGAGTTGAAGAAGCAGTTGGATGAACTCCTAGCTAAGGGGTTTATTAGACCGAGCACATTGCCTTGGGCTGCTCCGGTTCTGTTTGTGGGAAAGAAGGATGGCCCCAAGAGGCTCTGTGTGGATTATCGGGCACTTAATCAAGTGACGATCAAGAACAAGTATCCATTGCCTCGTATTGAAGATCTCTTTGATCGGCTGAGAGGTGCCAAGGTATTCTCAAAGATTGATTTGCAGTCTGGTTATCATCAACTGCGGATCAGGGAGGAGGATATAGAGAAGACAGCTTTTAGCACAAGGTATGGGCAGTTTGAGTTTGTTGTTATGTCTTTTGGACTGACAAATGCCCCTGCTGTCTTTATGGAAGCCATGAACAGGATGCTCCATGAGTACCTGGATTCTTTTGTGGTGGTTTTCATTGATGACATCTTGGTTTATTCCAAGACGGAGGAGGATCACAAGTTGCATCTCAGTCTGGTCCTGGATGCCCTTCGGAGGAATAAATACTATGCGAAGTTGAAGAAATGTGCTTTCTGGTTGTCCGAGTTGGGATTTCTTGGTCATACCATCAGTCAGCATGGTATTACAGTGGATCCAAAGAATGTGGCAGTGGTGGTGCAGTGGCGGAGGCCAACTAATGTGTCAGAGATCTGGAGTTTCCTTGGTCTTGTTGGTTACTATCGGCGCTTTGTGCAGGATTTCTCTATCATCGCCTAGCCGATAACCCGACTCACGCAAAAGGGGGTTCCTTTTGTGTGGACGGACGATTGTGAGGCTGGCTTTCGGACCTTGAAGAACAAGCTGGTGGATGCACCTATCCTATCCTTGCCCGAGAGTGGCAAGTGCTTAACGGTGTACACAGATGCTTCGCGGATTGGTCTTCGTTGTGTGTTGATGCAAGAAGGGCGAGTTATTGCTTATGCTTCTAGATAGTTGAAGGCTCATGAGCAGAACTATCCTACTCACAACCTGGAGTTGGCAGCTGTTGACTTTGCTCTGAAGTCTTGGAGGCATTACCTGTATGGGGAACAATGTGATATCTTTACTGATCACAAGATACTTAAGTACATATTCACTCAGTGAGAGCTGAATTTGAGGCAGCGGAGGTGGATGGAGTTGATCAAAGATTATGATCTGACTATCCAGTATCATCCTAGTAAGGCTAACATGGTGGCTGACGCCTTGAGCAGGACAGGAGTACCTTAGACAGCGACGTCCTTGATCTCAGAGTTTGAGAGGATGGGTATCTCTTTCTGTTTCACTGGAGTTGCACAGGCAGAGAGACACAGATGATCATCCAGTCTGCCATTCCCGAGTGCGTTCGTGAGGCTCAACAGCACGATCGGCTCCTTCCAGAGGTGCGAAAGAGGATCTCGGAGGGTCGTACCCGAGACTTTAGTGTGGATGAGAGTGGTGCGGTTCATTTCAGAGGCTGGTTGTGTGTACCCTAGAAATCAGAGGTGAAGGATGATATTCTTCGTGAGGCTCACCGGACTCCGTATTCTGTACATCCGGGAGAGACCAAGATGTATCAAGATCTGAAGCATGTCTTTTGGTGGAAACAGATGAGGGTGGACATTACTAAGTATGTCGCATCTTGTGGCATTTGTCAGCAGGTGAAGGCCGAGCATAAGCGGCCTGCTGGTTTGTTGCAACCTTTGGAGGTACCTGAGTGGAGGTGGGAGCATATCACAATGGACTTCGTGGTCAGATTGCCGCGCTCACCTCGAGGGCGAGACGCAGTTGGGTTGTGGTGGACAGACTTACCAAGTCCGCACACTTCATTCCGATGAAGACGACCAACACAACACAAGATCTGGCCCTGTTGTATATCCGAGAGGTGGTGAGACTACATGGTGTACCTAAGTCAATTGTTTTTGACTGGGACGCCAAGTTCGTCTCAAAGTTCTAGCAGAGTTTCCAGGCTGCGTTGGCCACGACAGTTTCCCTCAGTACGGCTTTTCACCCTCAGACGGATGGTCAGTCAGAGCGGACCATTTAGACTTTGGAGGGTATGCTCCGGGCTTGTGTACTGTCTTGGAAGGGCAGTTGGGAGGACCATCTGGCTTTGGCAGAGTTTGCATATAACAATAGTTATCAGGCGAGTATCAAGATGGCTCCTTTTGAGGCTTTGTATGGTCGAAGGTGTGTTTCCCCTCTTTGTTGGGATGCAGTGGGCGAGAGGTCTTTACTTGGCCCGGACCTTGTTCAACAGACTGTGGAGAAAGTGCGGGGGGTTCATCAGAACCTGTTGGCCGCTCAGAGCCAACAAAAGAGTTATGTAGACGTTCGGCGCTGAGAGTTGGAGTTTGCGGTTGGAGACCTTGTGCTCCTTCGGGTGTCGCCAACTAAGGGTATTATTTGGTTTGGTACCACTGGAAAGCTTAGCCCACGGTACATCAGCCCTTTTCTAGTGGTTGCTCGCGTGGGCAGCTTGGCTTATCGTTTGGAGTTGCTGAGCTCGTTGAGTGGGGTGTACAATGTCTTCTATGTGTCTATGCTGAAGAAATATTTGCGGGATCCCGACCACAAGATTGACTTGGGGTAGGTCACGGTGGATCAGGATCTCACTGTTGAGAGTCAGCCAGTGCGTATCTTGGATACTTTGGAGCGGGTCTTGAAGAGTATGACCATCAAGTATGTGAAGGTCCTCTGGATGTTTTAGTCTGAGAGGGAGGCTACGTGGGAGCTTGAGGATCAAACGCAAAGGAAGTACCCCGAGCTCTTCGAGGCTGGTGAGTACTCGTAGTTGTGATTTCGTGGTTTCCATTAGTTTATCTTTTCTTTGATGTTCTCTTGTTTTGTGGTTTGAGGAGTTAAATTCGAGGACGAATCCTTTTTAGGTGGGGAGAATGTAATACCCTGAACGTCGTTTCGGCGTCGGTTTTAAAGTAATCGCGGAGTCACCTGGATTTTTGGTAAATCGTGAGAAGGGAAATAAAAATTGTGGAATGGCATAACAAAAAAAACTCTAAGTGGGCAACCTGGAGGGTGGGCCTACCACCGTGGGCCATCCGGCCCAAGGGGTGGCCGCACCCCCTCCCCCCAAACCCTAAGCCGCAACCCCCCCCCCATTTAATCTAGTGGCCACCGCTCCCCTACCTTTTTCCACCCCCTGGCCGTCACCCTCTCCTCCCAATTGTGCGTCTATCTCCTCTCCCCTGCTACTGTCCATTGGTGCAAAGGAGGAAGAAGAAGAGAAGGAAGAAGAAGAGAGGGAAGAGAAGAGGAGGAAAGAAGAGGGGTGATCCCAAGAGATCCCCTAGGTAACTTTTCCCAATCCCAAATCCTTCTGTTTTTTAGAATAATTAGGGTTCTTGGCATAGGATTAGAAGGGGATTAGCAAATTGATTATCTGATTAGTGATTTTCTGCTGTCTGTGCGTAGTCAGATTTGTGCAACGCGACTGTTTGCGCAGATTAGGGCATCGAAACGATGTTTCCTGTGGGTCTGACCAGAAGGAAAATTGTAGAGGACGACTAGGTCTATTTTCTATAATTTTTTCCAGAATTTTAGACCGCGGGATTTGGGCACAGCAGAGTCGGGAACTTTGCTGTTTGGCAGAGGTGCAGACTGAGACAAATTGACGTTCGGGTGTAGTTTCAGAGTAGTAGATATTTTTTATGATTTTAGCTACAGTTATAAAAATTGTAGAGAATTCAGTAATCTAACTACTGTATAAAAATCATAAATTTTAGAGCTTTGTACAGAACGTATTGTGCGTTAGAAGTTGACTAGCCTGATTGCAGAAATAGGGCATGTCCTCTGTTTTGCGCGTTAAATTACACCATGTTAGCTGTAAAATAAAATTTAGTAGGATTCCTTTGTAATACTAGCAGATTTAAAGATAATCTGTTTTGGTTAAGAGTCTACTTCACATTTCCAAGTTCAAGAAGCTTAACAATCTTAGAAGGATTATTCTTGGTGTGTCAACAAAATTAAATCCTAAACCACAATTCTTCACACTTGTTTTTAATTTGTCTAGGATCATATTTAAGTTCTTTTTGCCAAAAGAAAATGTCTCTAAGGTATCCTTAAGATACTCATTCTCTTTAGCCAATGTGGGACAAGATGAGCACATAACAGATTCATTTGCAATCTCCTTAGAAGCACTAGACTAAACCAATTTCTCCTTATTAGCAAAATTATTAAGTTATCTAGTCAATGCTTCTATTTCAGTGTTAAGATTAGGACAATTAGAGCAAGAAAGAGTCTCTTGATAAAGCATTTGTTAGATTGATTCCTGAGATGAGTTAAGTCTAGCTTGAAGCAAATCACACTTTGAGCATGTTGTTACTTGTCACGCGCGGGGCGGTGTCGACCATCGCGGCAATGGTGGCGTGGTCGACCGTCCTGGCAGCATTGGCGGGGTTGACCGTCGTGCCATGAACGCCGATGTTCGTGGCCGTCGCACCTACATCGCCGTCCACACCTGCGACTGCCAACGCCGAAGCCCTGGTGTTGACGCGAGACTTCGTCACACCCGCCTTCTTCTTCCTTGCCGCCGACGATGAAGCTTTCTTTGGTGTCATCCTTCTTCGGATGTTGAGGCTTGCTCTTGTCCTCCCCACGGACGACGCCAACTGTTGTGGTTACAGACCAAACAGAGAGAGAGAGAGAGAGAGTATGGTAGTGGAGAGTTAGGTGAGCAATGCTTAGGGTTTCCCCCATGGCATGTATCATATATATATCCACATGGGGAGTGCTTTTACAACTGTGCCCTTATACCTGAGTAATCCCCTCAAGGGTATTTAAGTCATTACATATGTCCCGTATCGGGCTTTACATCCTTCTAACAGACCAGCTGGGCTTAGGTGAGGGCCACCCCTACAACAGAGCAAACTTTAGATTGAGTAGAAGAAATAGACTTGAGCTTTTCAATTATATCATTGGTAAGTTTTAACTTTTCATCACAAGAGTCGTGTGCCAATTTTAATTCATCAAGTTTAGCAGTTACATCACCAATTTGTACTGAGTTTGATGCATTAATTGTTCTAGTAGACTTTAACTCAAAATGTAAAACTTGACAAGACTCACAAGATTCATCATCAGGAATAGAAGTTCTAAGTCTATGAATTTCAGAATTTAAGCTCTCAACTATAGAATCATGATTTTTAAATTTCTTTTTATATTTCTTAAGCTCCTCTATCAATCTAAGCACAGCATAAAAAGTTTTACCTCATCTGGATCACTGTAGAGATCATTATTGTTGAATTCCTTACTTCTTGCTATAAAACACATTCCTGTGAAATCCACCTCCTTTGCCTTCTTGCCATTGTCCTCCTCATCACTTGCAGATTCAGCATCACTCAAATCAATCTCCTCAAGTGCTGAGAGTACCTTATTGACCGCCTTGTGATAGTTGTGCTTCTTGCTTTGAGGCAATCTTGAACCAAAGTCGACGGGTTGGTCCCTTATCATCATTGACCTCCTTGCTCTTCATCAGTTTGGGACAATTAAACTTAATGTGATTAAGCTCACCACATTCATAGCATCTGACAAGACCTTCTCTCCGCCTCATTCTAATGTTATTGATTGCCTTTGTCACCCTGAGAGAGAAGTACAAACTGCTCTTCTAGCATCTCCTCTAACTATTCTTTTGAAATAGAGCACAAAGCAGACAAAGAGATACTAGAAGAACTAGATGAACTATCAGCTTGGTTAGTCACTAAGCCCAAAGAATTAGTGTTGTTTATCCTGGCCAAAACATCAATCTCATGTGTTTTCAACTTGGAATAAAGATCATTCAAGGTAAGTGTTTCCATGCTAATATAATGATTGATGGTAGTGACTAAAATATTCCAAACAGACATGTCCAGAGAATTCCAAATTTGTCGAACATTATTAGAATCAGTCTATGTAACACCAACAGATTGCAAATCACTAATAATCTTATTGAAGTGATCGAAAAGAGCATCTACTGATTCTCCAGGTTTCATCTCAAATTTAGAATACTCCTTTTTGAATTGATTATGATGCACACCCTTAACAGAATTTGATCCTTCATGGTAATCAGCTAGAGTAGTCCAAATTTTATTTGCAGATTTAATGTGAGAAACTCTAACAAACTCGATTCTATATAAACCTTACAATAAAATATTTCTAGCCTTAGCATTAGCTTCTACATTAACAGTATTTTCAATGGTCATGACAGAAGGCACTTCATATGAATTTTCAATTTTTTGCCAAATAGCATTACCTTGTGCTTGTAGAAAGACCTCCAAGCATGTTTTCCAGTAGAGATAATATGTTCCATCGAAAATAATGTCTTACCGAAAAACTGATCCTAATCTGATGCCATTGCAACTTGCTCTATTACCACTTATAGGATCGTATGGCGCAATCAAAGGGGGTGAATGATTGCCTCCACTTTATGATACCTAAAAACAAATATCAAACCAGAAGAAAAGCAATCTAACTTACAATGTGGAATTCTACTGCAAGATGCTCGACCGTGTGCACGTGCTCAATGGAGGTTCTGACCGCTCGGTGTTTGACTGCACCTTAACCACTCAACTTCTTCGACAACTCTAGTGCTCCGACTACTAGAACGCTTTGATCACTCGGCCGCTTGCTCCAACCACTCGCTATGACCACCTTTGCACGTGGTCAAAATCTCTCTCCACTCAAAAGCTTTAGCCACTCAAACACTTTGACTGCACTAACAAGAACACGCCGAAGACAACACATTACTTTGCTTGGTTGGATTGAACCAATGACTGTAGACACCAAGCTCGTGGCACACAAGATAATGATATGTTAGAGCCCCGCCAAAGACACAAGAAAATGATGCTTAGAAAATATGTCACTGACCCTGACTAACTTTTCCCGAAATAGATTAGATCTATTATTTCTAGATCATGTTCTATGGCTACAAAGCTCCCTCACGGTACCCCTAAAATCTCTAGCACAAAAGGCCTTCTCAAAGCCACAGCTCAAACCCTTAGCCACTACCCGATTTTATATGCTAAAGCTCTAAACCGTGTTCAACTCAAACACGAACACGAAATCCTATCTCTTCCTCAAATCAAGGGCCCTGAAACCCTTCCAAACACAGGTTTTAACCAATCTCTACCTCTTCCAAGTTATAGACTCCATCCATAACTCCTAACTCACCATGTGACGAAGCCTCCAGAATCACACCTCCTATATCTAAATCACACCTTATCAACTTCTGTGTCGAATCCTCCAGAATCGCACCGCTTGTAGCTTCTTCACGCATCACCACCTTTGGTCTCCACGTGCTCTAGTGTGAGCCCGATCACCTCGCATGACATCCTCAACCATCTAGACCTCAGATCTCCCCATCCTAGTCTCGATCGTCCTCGTCACTAACCATGTTCATCTCCACTCCCACCTGCACATGCAAAGACCAAAGAAATATTTCCCGGCACAAGTTCTTCCCAACTTGACTGACATCAACACACACATATAAACACAACCTCATCCAACCATCAACACCAACTAGGTCATCCACGACCACAAATATCATCGCTATCGAGAAATCACTCTTAGACTACTCATTATGACCACCAATTACATCGCTTTCCAAAACACCAACTTCAAACCATTTATTACAATCGCTAGCTTATCGAGTACTTGAAAACACCATGTACTCAGAAATTACCATCAATCTGCTCAAAACACTGGGGAATAACATACGCATCATAGCACTCCAGTCTACAATTATCGACCATCACCGAACCATCGAGTACCAACTACCGAGTACCAATCACTAAGTCTATGACTACTAATCCCCAACCATTCATTGCACCATTGACCACCGAGTACTGTATAGACTACCATCCATGAGTACTGAAGCACTAATCACAAATCTCTGACAATTGATCGTTGACAACGACCACAAAAACCACGACTATCAAGTACTGAGTCCTTCTAACTACCGAGTACCATAACCATCTGACCACCGAGTAATTCCATCTTCTAAGTACCAAATCCTTTGAGTGTTGTTCCTTTGAGCACTATTCATCGATCACCAACCATCATGCACCAGTCAGTCATACCACTGGCCTAACTAGTACACAAAGATCACAAGAGTTGAAGCACTCAACCATGAAGTCTAAGAGTACCAACCATGAAGCCTACAACAATTGATCACAAAGTATTCGACTTATGACCACAAAGTTAACGACTACTGACTGGAAAGCCTAAGACAACGACAGCAGACCGTAAAGTCTACAAGTATCGATCACAAAGTCTAAGACCATCGACCAGTAAAGCCTACAACTATCAACCACAAAGTCTAAGACTACTAAACAGAAAAGTCTACGCCTACCGATCACAAAGCCTTCAACTATCGAGTACCAGTAAAGTCCATGACTATCGAGTACCGACCAATATAGTCAATGAATATCGAGTATCGACCAGTTACTGTAGCTATAACCACAGACAAGGTATTGTAGCTACGACCATTGACAAAAGCACTATAGCTATCGCCATCAAAAAGTACTGTAGCTACGACCATCAAAAAGTACTGTAACTTGCCATCTTCGACCAGGTATGGTCATTCTGCCGTATTCAATATTGCATTGTCAAAATCAAACATGGTCGAAGCTGGATATGGTCGAAGCCGGACGTGGTCAAGGTCGGATGTGGTCGAAGCCAGACATGGTCGAAGTCGGACGTGGCCAAAATCGGACGTGGTCAAAGTCTGACGTGGTCGAATTCTACCATGGTCAAAGTACTGTTATCGAAGTGTACTATGGTCAAAGTTTGTCATTCAGACCTACTGATCGAACCATCCATCACAAGGCTGATTGTACTAGCCATCACAAGGCTGATCGGACTACCGTCCATGGTCGAAGTCTATCGTGGTCGAAATGTCTTTGTTGACATGCATTGAGTGACTGCCATGGTCGATCTGCCTTGAGTGACTGCCATGGTCGATCTACCTTGAGCGACTGCCATGGTCCAAATTCCTTGAGCGATTGCTGTGGTCGAAACGCTGCCCTGAAAACTCTAGCAACACGAGCGCATTGACCAGAACTTTTATAAACGCAAATTCTAATGAAACCCAAATGTCAATTATTTATCATCATTAAATGTTGGACCATCACATGGTCTAACACAAAACACACTTGAAAAGAAGAGAAGGAGCCAAGCCAAGGAAGAAGGTGAATTCCTTGCTTTTCTTTTGCCTCTTCTCATTTGCCCTTCTATTCAGCCATTGCAATATGAATCAATGGGCATTCTTCTTATTCCCCCTTTTTACCATTCGATTCGACCATCACGATACAAATCAAGATTCTTCATTTTATTTTATGATTTTGCCCCCTCCCCATTGTTTGGTCTCGTCAGTGGATACAAACCCAAAGAATGAATGCTTGATCCCTCATATCTTAGGTTCGGTCCTCTACAAATGGATACAAACCCAGGGTAAGAGGCAATAAGATCTCACCTCCCCAATTTGGTCCTCTCAAATGGATACGAGTTAGGAGCGGGTATATGCTACCCAAAAAAAATATAAAACACAACCTTCGCATAAGTTACGTTACGTGCAAGCGTGTAACATCTGCAAATCTTATGCAGTGCTAGTAGTAATACAAGGCAGAGTAAAACATAAATGATGGAACAAAGGAAATACTTTCACTGCGGTTATGTACATGCAAATTCTCAATATTCGCGAGCACTATGTAATGCTAGATATCTGCATGCACTCTAGTTACAACCATCTCCAAATACCGTAGCTACGACCATCTTCAAATACTATAGCTAAGACTGCCGACCAAATACTATAGCTACGATCACCAAACCATGCATCGTAGCCACAATTATCCACCATACACTGTAACTCCGACCATCCATGGTTGTTTGACCGTAGCCTTTCAGCCACGGTTGTGGTCATAAATACACATAGGTTTGCTAAAAAACAAATACTATACCATGTTAGCAAAATGATATAAATACAACTAAATACCCCGAGTAAATATTCATCAGCGACGCTAAGATTGAAGACCATTTCTTGCATATCTTTTATAATCGTCGTATGTTGTATTTTGTTGTAGTATTTATGTTGGAATTTTTAATCAGGAGTTTTCTCGTAAAAGATGTAATTAATAGAATTTTATGTAAATATATTAATTCTGGAAGTAATGGTCCTGTAATACCTAATTTCTTTATCACTTATTTTCAATTATATTTAATCAACTTGCCACTAATGACATGGAGAGGGATAGCCACTATTTTCCCGTCATCTGACAGTGGCATTTGAATAGGGAGACTTGGCCTGGAACACATCAAGAATTCAGTCAGGATCAACGGGACCACACTAGTGATCTTTCTTGTACGTAGGTACCTACTTAGGGCTTTGGACAAACGGACAAGCGGGAAATCGTGCCCGGAAAATCCATTTGTTTTGTCTAGCCAGCTGGTGGAAAGAAAGAAAGAGAAGACGATGAGATGCCAACAGTAGATAGTGTAACTGGCGCCTATCTGGTTAATGTTAGGGTTTAAGACCTTTCAAATGCAAGTTGTGTAGTTTATTTGACTATACCGTTGTCCAGTTACCCCACTATTGATGGTAGTTGAGTATATGCTCTAATGAACTCTTCCAACTCAAAAATATCAAACCATGATTAAGAAAACACACATAACAGTATTGATCGAGCAACTCAGCTAAACCAGTACTGAAAAACGGAAAACCAAGACAGGCCAGATCATCGTCACAGGAGTTCAGACCTCATATCAAGATCGATCAACTTTGCAGAGGCAATTACTTCGGTCCCCAACAGAACTGAAGAACCTTTACTCGTGCAGGCTGTGACGAGTAGACTTTCTTCCATCTTTCATCAGGGAAGAAATTTTGCTGAGCTGAGACTTGAGAGCGGTCATGTCGATGCACTGTGACCGACGACGAACGCATTAAATACAGCAAGAAAAGAACCTTTGATCCGGTCCAATAAATCTCGCCGTGCCGAACAGAAGTTCACACAAACTTCTTCCACATTTCCCCTGTTCTTCCACGTATAAGCAAGCACATTGATAAGCTGCAAGAGTTAGATATGGGTCACAAATCAAGGAGTAATACCCATCATGTCCTAGAGAGAGAGGCATGCATCAAATCAAGTTAATTTTGATTGGAACTTAGCTTTGAATTCAGGTTGATTACCTAGCCAGTGTGGCAAGTGCCACGAGAGGGAAAGACCATCCGCCTCCTTGTTTCCTACACTGAAGGCATACTAGTCACATGTCTCCGCGTATAAAAATACTGACTTGTAGCCAGGGAAACAATCTTCTGTGCAACCTAGGTAGTAGATACACCTCTCGTAATTGTCCGGTCAATATCATGTAAATCTCGAGATACAATCCAACGGCTATATATGGCCAGTGCCCATGTGGGGTCGTCTCGTCCCTATAAAAAATTTTGTTTATCAGCTGGTGCTACTAGCCACATGTTCGTTTAGCATCGTACAACATTGGCTCCGCAACCCTTCGATGGAAAACTACAATCGAGATCTTTCTGAAGTGTAAAGAGCGACCATAGGAAAATTGCATCGATTTCATGTTTATAATCTTTTAAATAAATATTATTATATATTTTGAATAAATTATTATTTATAAAAGTTGGCAAGTATATAATTTGCTGGTGAAACTTTTTATTTGTTATATGATATTATTCTAAAAAGATTCCTGATCGGATGCCATTAGTCAGGACACTAATGATTTATAGACCAATATATGTATTGATTAACGATCATATTTCACCGGTCATAAATATGAAGATATCAAATCAATAATGTGGATATATGTTAGAAAACGTAGTGTTAGATTGACCCACCTTGAGGTACTATTGAGATTATTATATTTTATGTGTTACTAGCTGGTTTCAAGTAATGACAATGTATAATCCTTGTATCTAATATCACCATAATTTTCCAAATATGTAATAGTGCACTTAGGGGTTTCCAAACGCTACTTCATAACTGGATAGTTATAAAGGTAACTTTCAGGTATACTATCAAACATACAAACGAAAGTGACAGGTTGATAGGTCCAATCGGATGTGAATTGGTAGTATGAGTATACTGATTGGTCGTGACCTAGTCGGATATATCACAGACCAGTCTATGAACTGGTCGTGTAGGGATACAAACTGGTCGTGACCATATACGATCTTGTCATAAAGAGTTATAATATGATCATGAGTGACTAAGACTAATTACAAATCATATTGCATAAGGTTCATCTAGATTTATCTTTGTGTATATTTGGGGTTCGATATGCCCTGCAGGGTCATACACATAATGGATTAGAACAATAAGAGTCCAGATGGTAAACTTTGAGTTAGATACGATCTCTACTCGTATTAGATAAAAATCCCATCGGAGGCTCTCTGAGTTGGATATGATCTTTAATAGTATCAGATGAGGATCCGATAGGAAGCTATATATTGAGAGAGGCGTGGGCTGAGGGTTACATGGAAAAATGAGGATCAGAGGAGATCCTAAAATACACCCATCAAAAACCTAGCCACCACCTCTTGAAACCCCTACCATGCGCGTTGGTGCTAGCACACCGACGCACAACGTTCCACCCTTGAACGTGTGGACTTCAGTAAAAGCATTACAGCAACTGGGTGCTGATCGAGATGCTCATGAGGAGGAGACGGTTGGTTCGTGAAGATCGACTACTACTTATGAACAATCGACTACTTCCACTATATCGATGCTTGCTACGTTGAACCAGGCTACTTCAACTCTTCTTCTGCTGCACTATGCATCTAGTGGTAATAATTTATGATCACTTACTTACATGACTTCCTGTTTTATGTGCTAGAATTTTAATTTGCATTAGTGTAGCTAACCCCATAACCCACCTGTGGTATCAGAGCCATCATGTGTAGTTTCTGATCTGGATGGTCGCATATAGTAGATATGTGGTAGCAGTACATTGGATCTATTACTAGTCTGGTACAATAACCTAGATTCGTTGATATAGATGGATTGGTTTGGGCGCCGGTTGATGAGATCAATTGACTTTAGCATTAGAAGATGGGTTTGTGATAGATCGATCGGTTTCGGCTATGCCAATTCATGGTCACATTGCATGTTACCCCAACCGGTCAAGATTCTGCCATCAGGGTAAGCCATGATGCACAATTGTTTGGGGCTAATCGACCATTGCGATTGATCAAAGGAAATTAGGCCGATCAGATTGGTTTGGAATTGGCTTAATATGATTAATCCGCTAAAATTTGCAAGTGTGATTTCATGAATGGGGACTGCCATGCTAGGTAATCATTGGCACGGTATAAGTATTATGTGTTCATATCGCATGATAGAATTAGATTCTTTACATAATTTGCTTTTGTAGGGATTAATGTGAATAGCCCAATATGTATGTGACACATGTATGATTTTATCATGACCTATGTGTCATACTAAATTATAGCCATAGGCTACCTGTTATTGTATAACGACCTACGTGTCGACTTATGATGCTTGATATTATTATATGTAATTCATTACTAGCTATTAGAAGAAATAGCTTAGTAGATGTATGTGATGACTTCAAGCGTGATGACTCAGTGAACAGGAAGCATGATGATGGAGATTGCTATGCTAAGGGCCATATTATCTCACAGTTTAATATAATTATCTGTAAATGTTTTCATTTTTCTGTTATACTATTGTTCATGTTATTATTTTGGGTATTTTTAACATGTAAGAATAGTATTCCTCTAGAAAAGTAAGTAAAACTTGATGCCCTTGCAATTGTTGCACCTATCAAGATTTTGATTAATAATTAGTAGGTCTACCAAAGTAAAGTGCCATTAATTATCTTATTAAGATGGGAAGTGTTGGACACATTCATGCACAATATTAGTTTAACTTGATAAGCTATCAAAATAGTTTTGGGTCTAGGGGCATACTATTGAGGCTAGGACATGTGGATGTGACTCAATAAACAAGACTTGCATGTGATGTAATTAGCAAGAGGTTATTTATCTACGTCACTAGGTTTCTAGCAGTGTTGCCATAGCTCACTAGGATTTGGTAAAATATAGATTTTAACTCACTATATGTTATTAGAGGAACATGATTTTTGAACATATAGTAAAAGTATCTTTTATTAAATTATTTAATGAAAGATTTTTATATAAACATAGTGCTAAAATTTTGCATATACATTTTATGTTGTAGATAATGCCACCACCTACTTACTCCGCACCCAATTTTAACTTACAATCTATTCTTAAGAAAGAAAACTAAGTTGAACAAACTTCATTGACTAGTATCGCAACTTGAGAATTGTTCTTAAGCAAGAAAAGAATGAATATGTTCTAGAGGTTCAATATCTTGATGAACCAGTTGAAGATGCTACTCGTGCTAAAAAGAATGGGTATGAGAAGCACAACAATAACTCACTTGAAGTTAGCTATCTCATGCTTGCCAAGTGACTAGACATTGGGAGAGGAACTTCAAGAAATACTTGGCAGAATTGGAAAAGAAGAAGGGGAGAAAGAGTTCTACTTCAGATATAAATATTATAGAAATAAATCTTACTACTTTTCATATTGGTTCTTAGGTATTTGATACCGGATTGGTTGCTCCTATTTGCCACCCGATATAGGGCTAGTAAGGAGCATGAGTTTGGCAAGAGGCAAGATTGATCTTTTGCATGAGCAATGGAGCAAGAGTTGTTGCATAGGCTATTAGTACTTAATATTATCTTTATCTTCAGAATTAGTTTTGGAATTAAATAATTATTATTATGTTCCTATCTAAAGCAAAAACATAATATCTATTTCATATTTGGGAGCAGAAGGCTATGAGCTCGAATAGAGAACAACTGTTGTTCAATTTATTTGAATAATATACTTTATGGTCATGCTCTATTGGTGAATAGATTATATGTTCTAAATCTTGAGGATGTGCCTATCTACAATTTTAATGCTAAGAGGTTTCGGCCTAATGATTTGAATCCCACTTATATTTGGCATTATTATTTGGGTCATATAAATGAGAAGTGCATGATAAAGCTCCATAAAGATGGTCTTCTAAACATTTGATTTTGAATCATTTGAAACATGCGAGTCTTGTTTACTTGGCAAAATGATTAAGGCACCTTTCGCTAGCCTAGGTGAGAGGGCAAATGATTTGTTGGCATTAGTGCATTCAGATGTATGTGGACCAATGAGCTCAATAGCTAGAAGTAGTTTTCAGTACTTCATAACTTTTACCAATGACTTTAGTAGATATTGTTACATGCACTTAATAAGGCATAAGTCTAAATCATTTGAAAAGTTGAAGGAGTTTCAGAGTGAGGTGCAAAATTAACTTAGCAAGATAATTAAAGCCCTATGATTAGATTGTGGAGGTGAATGTTTGAGCCATGAATTTGTTGATCATCTAAAGCAATGTAGAATTGTTCCACAGCTAACTCTGCCTGGAACACCTTAGTGAAAAGGGTGTCTGAATGACAGAACTGGATCTTGTTAGTCATGGTTCGGTCCATGATGAGCCAACCTAATCTACCATTATCTTTTTGGGGCTATACTCTAGAAACAATCAAATTAACATTAAATAGGGTTCCATCAAAATCCATAAAGAAGGTACTATATGAGATATAGACAGGGAAGCGTCTCTGGTTGTCTTCTCTCAAAATATGGACTTGTGAGGAATATGTAAAACATTTAGAAAATATTTGAACTCTTACTAAACTTCCACAGGATGTACAAGATGTTATAGAACCTATGAAAGATGTGCCAGCCCCATGTAGGTCTAAAAGGCCACATTAATTACCGATAAAGTACCGACATGACCTTTTATTGTTAGACAATGATAAGCATAAGACTTATAAGGAAGATGGGCCCGAACTCTAGAAATGGCTTGGAGACACGATATCCAAAATACAATCTATGTATGATAATTAAGTTTGGAATTTGGTTGATCCACCCGATGGTGTAAAAACCATTGAGTGCAAGTGGGTTTTTAAGAAAAAGATAGACATGAATAGAAATATTCATACCTATAAGGCACAATTGATGGCGAAGGGTTTCAAACAAATTCAAGGTGTTGATTATGATTAAACTTTCTTGGCCATCGCTATGGTTAAGTCTATCTGGATCATTCTAGCTATTGCTGTATATTTCGATTATAAGATGTGTCAGATGGATGTCAAAATAGCTTTTCTAAATGGAAACCTTAATGAGGATGTGTACATGACACAACCTGAGGATTTGGTTGATCCACAAAATGCTAGAAAGATATGCAACCTTCAGAAATCTATTAATTGATTGAAGTAAGCATCACCAATTTGGAACATTCATTTTGATGAATTAGTCAAAGGGTTTGGTTTCATCCAGAATAAAAAAGAGCCTTGTGTTTACAAAAAGGGCTAGTGGGAGCGCACTTGTTTTTCTTGTTTTATATGTAGATGACATATTACTGATCGGCAATAATATTCCTATGTTTGAATCTTTCAAGTCTTCATTACGAAATAATTTCTATATGAAAGACTTAGGAGAGGCAGCATACATCTTGGGCATAAAGATCTATTGAGATAAAACAAAAAGACTAATTGGATTAAGCTAAAATATGTACATTGACAAGGTGTTAAAGCGGTTCAATAGGCAAGATTTCAAGAAGGATTTCTTACCTATGTCACGTGGCATTAGTCTTAGTAATACTCAGTGTCCATCGACACCTAATGAGCGATACCGGATGAGTAAACTTCCATATGCTTGTACCATTGGGTCTATCATGTATGCCATACTTTGTATATGACCAGATATGTCATATGCTCTAATTGTTACGAGTAGATATCAATCGGATCTGGGTGAAAGTCACTGGATAGCTATAAAGAATATCTTAAAATACTTGAAAAGGACTAGTATGTTTTCCTTGTTTATAAAGGTGAGGAAGTGTTGGTTGTGAATGGTTACACTGATGCTACCTTCCAATCCGATCAAGTTGATTGTTGATCACAATCTGGGATTGTGTTGTGCCTAAATGGAGGAGTAGTGAGCTGAAAAAGTTCCAAGCAAAAGACAAGTACTGACTCTACAATAGAAGCTGAGTATATTACAGCTTTTAAAGCTGCAAAGGAAGCTGTTTGGATAAGAAAGTTCATCACTGAACTAGGTGCGGTCTCTAGTTCTTCTAGTCCAATGGATCTCTATTGTGATAATAGTGGAGCTATTGCGTAAGTTGAGGAACCTAGATCGCATCAAAAGTCCAAACACATACTTCGGCGTTATCACCTCATTCGCGAGTTTGTTGATAGAGGTGATGTAAAGATATATAAAGTGCACAGAGATTTAAACATTGCTTATCCATTGACCAAACCTCTTCTGCAACCAAAGCATGTGGCACACACGAGAGCTATGGGTATTAGATACTTGTATGATTGACTCTAGTGTAAGTGGAAGATTGTTTGCGATATGCCACATAGGCAATCATAGGGATGATTGTATCACCTCTATATTTATGATCTTTTTAAGAAGTATTATTATATTCCATGAATGAATTATTATTTATAAATGTTGGCAGGTATGCGACTTGATGGTGAAGTTTTTTATTTGTTATATGATATTCTTCTAAAAGGATCCCTAGTCGGATGTCACTGGTTGGGACACTAGTGACTTATAGGCCAACACATGTATTGATTGATAACCACATTTCGTCGGTCATAAATTTGGGAATATCAAATCAATAATGTAAATATATATTAGCGAACATAATGCTGGATTAACCTATCTTGAGACATTGTTGAGATTATTATGTTTTATATGTTATCATTTGGTCTCGAGCAATAATGATGTATAATCCTTGTACATGAGATTAGCGTAGTTTGATCCTACATGTGTAATAGTGCACTTAGGGGTTACCAAACACTACTCCATAACTGCATAGTTATAAAGATTACTTTTGGGTTGTCGGGACCCCTGATTTCCGAACCCGGACCCTCTGTGTATTACTGCACTAGTCCCAGATCAAAGCTAGTGCACACAGTTAAACAGAAATGAATACATAACTAGCAACGCTTTATTACAATATTAAAGAGTACAGACCGAAAGGTCTCATTATTACAATTGAGGTTTCAAGACCTCACACACACGAAACACAGCGGAAGCAAAAGATAAACTCGGTGAAGACCCATCAATACGCCACAGGCAATTGACTAGGGAAGCGCGACCTAGAACTCCTGGAATCCTTCGTCGAATCCACCCGCGAAGAAGTCGTAGTCGCCTTCTTGAGCTTCGTACTCCTCTGGTTATTATTTTTGAGTGTAGCATGTGAGTACATAAAGTACTCCGCAAGTCTTGGGAAAAATGCAATAGATGCAAGGCTTGACCAAGGAAGGCTATATGGCTCTTTTGCACAAAGCAATGTTTTAATTTCAATTACTACTAATTATTTTCGAAGGCATCAATTTAATAAAGTAAACGTTTTAACAGAACTATCATTAACTTTCTAGTGAAGGTTCTAACCACCAACACTAGCCAACCAATTTGATCAAGTTACTTACTGCGGGTTACATCCACCCTCTCTGGCTCCAACTGCCAGGATTCCCTTCCAAGAGTTCCCTCCACTCTCGGAATACAAAACTTTGATTTTAAAACCAAAACTAGAAATCTACCATGTGAAAGCATTCCTTGCCCGCCCTTGACCGTGGGCACGGCTATTCGAATAGTTTTACACTCTGCAGAGATTGTACAACTTTACCCACAAGAGATATATTATCATAAAAGTCAACACGCTTCCTTTGGCATGAGACCCAGATAAAATATCACAAAGCCTTTACCTTACTCTAATCTAGCTAGATACCACCCGCTGAGGTTTCACCGCAGGTAGGCTAACTGCCCGAACCGAAGCCCCCTCTTGCACCATATAAGTACAGTAAATCTCTGTCCCTCACTGTGAATAACCAGTCCATCCCTGGCACCCACTTTCCACTGGTGGCACCTAAACTAGACTATCATAAGTTAGTCAGCTAGGTCGTACCCATATAGACTTGTGGTTGTACGGTTAATGCTCAGTCTGGACAAACACAAGCGTCGGTCCTTAATTGACTAGGGTGGAACATACACTTTACAAGATCTCGTGCTTCCTGCACCAATCCAAACCAACCATCCACCCTAATCTAAACCAACTTTCACATTTTAGTTTATTTTAAAAAGAACAGTGGTAACTCCAATTACCACTAAATTTATAAACACAAGGGTATTACAATAAATCATAATTTCCCATTTTCAAGATTTATGAGGTATTCAATAGCATGGCTAAGCATTGTACTACCATTCTAATACCAACAATTAAATGTATTACTCTCATTAATGAGACAAAGGAATTCCTAGGGTTGCAAAGGTACATGGTAATCAACTTCAAGTGAGGGCATAACAAAGTTGGAGTAACTAATACCTTAAAGATTTGAACTAATGTTTTATATAAATAGCAATGCACATAATTTAAAATAATTAAAACATTTCAAAATCATAGGTTCAAGAAGATCAAAGGAGACTTGCCTTCTTGCAGATTCTCTGAGTCTTGTTGCTGTTGGGTGGAGTGATCGTCGACAACGTTGGTATCTACGCGATAAAAGACGAAGCAAACAAAACAAATAAATACAAACAAAATTCAAATAAAATCCAAAAATTCAAAAGAGGCCATATGTGGATAGATCATGATTTTAAATGAATTTAGAAATTTGAATGGCTGAATTTGGAGTTAAAATGAGAAAGTTATGTTTGTTTGAAGTTTTCAGTTTGAATTAATCCATAAATTAAGAAATTTCTGACAGGTGGGGACCACTGGAATATTAAGTTTTAATCTTTTATTTTTATCCTGAGATTATGACAGGTGGGACCCTCTGGTCAGTGAGCCCACGAGATCAGCTTCTGACATGTGGGACCCACTGGACAGTGAGCCCACCGGCGTAGCCTCTGACATGTGGGACCCACTGGACTTCGAGTCCACATGTCAGTGACTAGCACAGAGGGGTGGGCCCAGGCGACAGTGGCCCGCACAAACCGGCGGCCACTGACGGGTGGGGCCTACTTGTCAGCGCGAATAAATTGAGAAAACTCAACCTCAGCGTGCGGAGCCGAGGGCTCGAACGCGCGCCGAGGGAGTCGGGGAAAGGGAGAGCGAGCGGTGATAGCCAAGTGAGCGGGGAGGCGTTGCCTACCCAATAAGGGTAGGTAATCCCCTTGAGGGTTACCTGCGGGGAGGCCCGGACAGCAGTGAACGGAGGCGGGGTTGCCGGCGGCGAGAGGTGGTCGGAGGGTGCTGGTGACTCCCGAAATGAGCTCCCGGGGTGAAGGCGGTGTTGTAGGAGGGGTCGGCGGAGAGCGGCGACGAGCAGGGACGGCCGGCGACGAGAGAACAGTGGGGACGGGGCGGCTCGGGAGCTCCGGTGCGACGGCGCTCCGGCGACGGGGAAGGGTGGCCGAGGTGTCGGGGAGGTTCGCCGATGCTCGGGGAAGCTCGGACTGGCGACGGCGGGCTCCGGGGATCAACGAGGCGGCGGCGATTGCTCGCCGGAGTTCTCACCGGGCGCGCACGGGAAAAACTCGCGGTACGGGGCGCTCGGGCTCGGGAAGAGAGGTGGAGAGCGGTGGGAGGTGGTGCGGGGAGAGGGGAAGCCAACGGAGTATTTATAGGGGCGGAGGGGGGAACAGAGGCGCGGCAATTGCTCGCCGAGGTGTCGGCCGGAAAAAGGAAGGGAGCGGGGAGATTAGGGAAGAGGGGGCGCTGAAGGAAGGGAAGCACGGGAGATCAGGGATTCGGTCGCGGCGGTGCGCCAAGGGTTTCCAAATCGGAGGGGACGGGGAAGGAAAGACCGGGTCCGTGCGGGATTCGGTCGGCCGGCGAAGAAAGGAAAGAGGGGAAGAAAGAAAGGAAGGCAGCGTCTCCGCGGGGGGGGGGGGGGGAAGACGATGGCCTGACAGGCGGGGCCAGGGTGGCAGCGGGAGCGGGACGTGGCGACTGACGGGCGGGGTGGGGAATCGGGCGGCTGGCGCGAAGGGGTGGGGCGTGCGGCGGGATGGGCCGAGCGCGTGGGGGCGGGAGGATCCCGGCCACCCACGTGGCCAGCGGGGAGGCGGGGTAGGCGGGATCGGCCGGGCGACGTGGAGAGGATCCGACCGTCCATGTGGCGGCCGGATGGAAGGGGAGGGAGTTTTAATTTTTATTTTGATTTTATGATTTTTCAAAAAAGCTGAGGAAATTCAAAAAGGCTCAGAAAAATATGAAAATACCTTCAAAATTTCCAGAAAAAAATCACAGAAGCTCCTGGTGATATTTTGGACTTAATAAAAATATTTCCAACTAATTTTGGTATTTAATTTTCATACTTAAAATACTTTTTAATTTCAAAAATACATTTTTAAACTCCAGAAAATCCAGGTAACCAAATAAAAGCCAAATAACTCCAAATAATTATTTTGAACTAGGATTTTCATATAAAATTAAAATATCATTTTATTTAATAATATTTTTAGGTTTTACTTAAAATACTTTTCAAATCCAGTTTTTTTCAAAAACAGAAATTCAGGGCAAATCCAAATAAAATTCAAATACTTTAAAAATAATTAATTTGAATTTACATTTTTCAGAAAGCAAATTTTTGGGATGTTACATGGGTATACTTAAAACAAGCAGAGGAAAGTGACTGATTGGATATGAGATTTGCCCCTCCTATATAATAGGAGAGATATCATTGGACCCCTATACGTGGTCGGATAAGAAAGTACATGGCCATGCCATGAGTGGTTAAAGAATCGATCACATAAAGTTGTCCATCACTAGATCTATAAAAGATTTAACCGTCCATGGACAATATGTTTCTCACCTAGAGTTTGATAAAAAAAATTCCTGAGGTAAAAAGATAATACGTAAATAGATTGATATGGCTGACCGGATACGAACTGGTAATATGAGTATACTGACTGGTCGTAACCTAGTCAGACATATCACAGACTTGTCTATGAACTAGTTGTATGTGGATACGAACTGGTCATGACCACATACGATCTAGTCGTAAGGAGTTATGAATTGATCATGAGTGACTAAGACCTGGTTACAAATAATATTGCATAAGATTTGTCTCTATTGATCTTTGTGTATATTTTTGGGTCGATTTGTCTTACTAGGGACCGCTACTGACCAGTTATCAAAAAATGTATTTCTATGTTACAACCAAGCATACATGAATCTACAAGGTCATGTACTTAACGGGCTAGAACAATAAGGGTCCGGATGATAGACTCTGAGTTAGATACGATTTCTACTTGTATTAAATAAGGATCCGATCAGAAACTCTCTAAGTTGGATATGATCTCCAATAGTATTGGATGAGGATCCGATAGGAGGCTATATATGAAAAACCGAGGATCAGAGGAGATCCCAAATACACTCATCAAAACCCTAGCTATCACCTCTCAAAACCCCTACCCTACGCACTGGTTCTAGCATACTGGCACACGAGTTTTATCCTTCACTACTACAAAAAGGGTCATCACAAATGGTTCGGTACTATCATCACAGACGGTTCTGAATTTATGCGTTAATGATAATCGGAGGTTATCACAGATAGTTTGTAAGCCGTCTGTAATAAACACAACATAGACGGTTTGAAACTAAAACCGTCTGTGAAGAACACTATCACAGACGGCTCGAACCAAAAACCATCTGCGATACTCACACATCACAGACGGTTCTAGCTACCAACCATCTGTGATTGGCGAGTATCACTGACGATTGGTATATAGAATCGCCTATAATACTTCCCTATCATAGATTGTTGGTAGATAAAACCGTTCGTGATGTGTGAGTATCACATACAGTTTTTGGTTCGAGCATCTGTGATAATCCTTAACAGACGGTTCATAACACAAAACTGTCTGTGATAGTTTATTCTATACCTAAATTTTTTCTATTTTTTGGATAGCCTCAGGAAATGTTAACTATGCTATCTGAAAATAAGCAAATATAGTGACAAACATAGTAGCACATTCTATTTCTGTTAAGATTAGAATCCACCATTACAACATCACAAGATAACGAGTAGGTTACCTATAGCACTGCATACACAAGAGGACACTTACAATTTTACAAATATAAGCTTTACGGTTACAAATTCAGAAAGATGCTTACACTACAAGAAACTTCAGGCTAATATAAGCTAGACTTACATACCTTCATTAAGCAAGTGGTGTGGAAAAATTTTCAAGTAGCAGAAACAAAAAGGCAATGGACACCATTTTCAACTTCTATGCCAAAATCAACAGCTTCTATATCGACGACTTGGAATAGTGTAGATTTTTCATTGCCTTCTTCCTTTCCATTTTGCTTCAAGCAAAATTTCAACCGCCCTTGCTGAACCACTTCTTACCCTTGCCGCGCACAAATGAGTTGGAGTAGTACTGGTGGTGTTGGTTCTTTCAGTAGGGAGAGGGGAGTTAATAAGGGGTGATAGGTGCGGAGGAGGCCAGTGCCTATCGTTCGAAGCGGAGCGAATGGACGGGTGAGATCAGGATCCTAGGAGATATGCTGCGGATCGATAATGTGGTGAGGCATCATAGACGATTTGGATTACAAACCGTCTATGATTGAGATATCATAGATGGCTTGTAACAAAAACCATCTATGATAATGGAAGATATCACAAACGATTTTTATTAAAAACCATCGATAATAATGGCCAAATGGTAGATCACAAAGACAATATATCGTTGCAATATAAATAGCTTGTCTCAAAAGATAAAATAGAAAAGTTTTATATGGCTTATATATGCTCATTTCAATGGTTTCGATGAGATCTACAACTTTGCAGTTGAGATGAAACCCAAATTCTAAAGGAAAGACCAAGAAAAAGGCAAAAATAGAAAATTAAAACTTGCAACGTAAATTTAGAGCCAAAGATGGCCAATTTTGGGGGTATTAAAGGGCAACTAGTGCATGTAGGTCATTTTTTGGATCAGGCTCATCATTAGCTTTCCAATGAGTACAAGAATGTCGAAAACGGACACCATATGCAAAAGTTATGCCCGTTTTACTAAAGGTGTCTCGGAACAGAATCCTACTCGGACTCAGGTGGGAGATTATGAAATTTTGGGAGATTACGAGGTGGGAAACATATCAAAGACTATTTTTAATACAAACTACATGTGATAACTTCATTATCATAGACGGTCTATAATACAAACTGTCTGTGAAGTATTACAAACGGTTTAAATAAATAACCATCTGTAATGTCTGCTATTATCACAGACGGTTCGTATGAATAACCATTAGTGAAAATACCATAGACAATTATTCGTATGAATCGTCTGTTATAATTACAGCACAAATGATTTCTGAGAACCGTCTGTGATGTAAGCGTCCAGTATAGCCTCTTTTGTAGTAGTGCTTGGACATGTGGACTTCGGTAGAGGCACTACTGTGATTGTGGTATTGATCGGGACAATCACGAGGAGGAGTCGGTTAGCTTGTGAAGATCGGCTACTACTTGTGAACGATCGACAACTACATCGACGCGTGCTACGTTGAACCAGGCTATTTCAACTCCTCTTCTGCTACACTGTGTGTCTAATGGTAACAATTTTTGATCTTTTACTCGCATGGTTTCCTAGTTTACATGGTAAAATTTTAATTTGTGCTAGTGTAAGCTACCCTGTATCCCAACATTGGATGCTATACTGTGGTAGTCTAAGCCATCAATAGGCATTATTCAAGCTAGTAGGCAGGATGTGCAAAACTAGTAACCTGGCTCTGAAGCAAGACTTGAGAAACTAAAACCATGATATCGATCATCTGATATGCACATGCCTCAATTTAAGTTGCGTGTATGCAAGTTGGCCTGATCTTCCATCGTAGGAGAAATCTGATAACTTGAGTTGCGACGTTGACGAAGGGGAGGCCAACCATGACCCAATCATGACCAGCAACCTCGCAATCGCTACACCGCTCCTCGATTTGTTACCAACCATATCAAACACAATTGGCCTGTTCATGAAGAATGGCTCTAGCAAATCCAAGAGAAGACGCAATAGCAACAGCGGAAGAATTTCACTCGATGATGAAATGTTGATGAGACCCAATTGTTTTACAGTAGCTAGTAGCAATCATGCAAACAAGAATCAAGTCTACCCCCAGTAGAAACATCAGGGGTTTTTATACTAAGAACAACCCTCCTAACTAGGTGTGAAAGTTCTTGAAAAAAGACTTGATAAGCCAGCCCAAAGGTCATTTAACAGCTTGCTTGCGTGTCCTTTTATCTTCTGCGCAGTCCTTACTAAAACAGTCATAACTACTTATTGGAGAATCTAAATGATGAGATGTTTATTGGAGTGACAGTAGACTTAATTATCTTTCTATCCATATGTATTATGCATGCTGAAACATTACAGGTTGGCCTTCATGACGTTGGGCATTCCAACAGCCTGTTCGCGCATCTTTTTGTCTTTTGTGCAGTCCCTATTAAAATAGTCATAACTCCTTATTGAGAAGTCCAAATAATGAACCATTTATTGGAGGTGATAGTAAACTTAATTATCTTTCCATCCATATATATTATGCATGTTGAAACATTACAGGTTGTCCTTCATTATGCTAGGAATTGGAGGTATTTGTCAGCAATCGATGAACTCAGCCACTCACAATTGTAGCCAGGCCTTGGCCGAATCTTGATCAACAACTTATCCAAAAATTCCTTCATATGTAGTAACAAGTAAACAATATTTATTAGGTAATATCATTTGTTTTGTAATTAAATAATTTTCCCAAGAAACAAATTCACATGTTGTCAAAGGCGACGTGCACGCGCTCGTGTTATTGGACTTTGTATACTAGCCGACTCTTGAATTTTAGTAGACTCAACTACAGGTGTGTATGCCATTGGAAGTGTATGTGTGTCAGTGATGTCCTCATCATCATCGCTTTTCGATTTCAAGTTTTGGGGGTAATTGACCAAGCCTTGCTAGCAACAAAAAATCCAAAGTCATTGATCGTGCAAAACTGCACACCCGCAAGTGTACGGGCTGCCGCTAAGATAGCAGCGATAGTCGTGTTCTCCACAGGGACTAAATTACTGGTGACACAACCCTTAACCAAAGCTAGGTCGCACGAACAGGGAGTCTAAGACTGACTGCTGAACCTATACAAACTAAAGGCTGGTGGTCAGGTCTAGCAAAAGAAGGACAACTTGAGAAAGGAGGAGAAGAAGGTGCTGTGAATGAGAGTGTATGGATTAGAGAAGAGAAAAGAGAAGGACCTGAGAATCTAACTCCACTGAGAGAAAGAGAGAAAGAAAGAAGACTAGCCAGAAATAACAGAAAGGAAGCTAAGGGGAAAGAGAGAGAGAGATAAAGGCTAAGAGTAGGCTGGAACTAACAGATTAGAACAATAGAAGAAGACTACTAGAGGAGAGTTTAAAAACCTAGAATAGAGAAGGATAAAGAATTAACTCGAGAGAAAAGGAGACGAAGAACTAGAAGGAAAGAGAGGAGAAGAGAAAAATATTAGAGAGCTACTTCTACCAAGAGAGAAGATCTAAAAGAAAGAGAGGGGAATCAGAGGTAAGAAGAAGAGCAGACTCAAAAAAAGGAAATGAAACTAACAGAAGAACACTAGGGAAGAGAAAGGAGCTAAGAAAAGAGGCTAAAAGCTAGACTGGAAGGAAGAAATGAGAAAGGGAAGGAGAACTCGCACTGAAGAGAAGAAAGAGATAAGAGAAGAGGAATTTGCTAGACAGAAGGGAGATCTACAGAGAGAGTGGAGATTTAAGGGGTAGGGAAGACTCGGTAGAGAGACTAGGAGATGAGGTAGAATGCGACTGCAATATCTAATCACTTTACCACAATAAAAAGACAGAACACAGACAGTAAAATAATCAAGCACTGCATCTATTATGTAAACTAGACTACTGCAAGGAGCAAGAAAACATATCTAACACATTAACAATCAGCAAATAATACATCAAGACTATATATATATATATATTACTTTTTTTACTAACAAATCCTAACAATACAGCAAGCACAAAATTAAACCTAACTTTAAGAAAGATTCTAAAAGACAAATAACATCATCATCCAAGCAAGAAATTTAAACTACTAGCAGAATTAAGAACTTATGTAAAAACTACTAGAGCAATCAGGTGCAATTCACAGATCTAAACCAGCAAATATCCCCCACATAATCATCTCGGATGAACAAGAACATGAATAGCATATCTTAGCATCCAGATCCACGAGAATAACACATGCACACATCACAGAATATACCATACAAGCATCACAGATTTAACAATATGAACATCTCATGAATAGCCGTATCAGCACTAAATATTAGATCGAGATGATACAACCCAGTTTAATGCAGATCGGTTGTAGAAGACAAGCCGTAGAGGATGCAGGCAGTAGGGAAGCAGAGGAGGAGTAGCAGATCTGTGCGTAGAGGAAGCAGATGAAGTAGATCCCGCGAGGTGATGAAGTCGTAGAGGTAGCAGATCGGCGAAGAGGAAGCAGATCCGCGCTGTGGGAGATGAGCAGCAAGCCAGCGCCGTGTAGAGGTACCAGCTCCGGTGATGGAATAGTAGATCCGAGCGTAGGGTTTGAAGATCCGGGAGCAGACGATGTAGCTGGTGTAGATCCGACTGAAGAAGGTGATGGAGGTGCAGATCCAGCAGAGATGAAGTAGATCCGGCCGTGAGGAGAGGTGATTCTCGGTGGAGGCGTTGGGAGAGGGGAGAGGAGCAAAAATGGGGATCTGGATGGGGGGCTAGGGCGGCTGCATCTTGGGGTGTTGGAGCTCGGTTCTGGTGGAGGAAAAGCAGGTGGATGGCTAGGGTTAAAGGGGAGATGCGGCTAGGGTTCTTGGAGATCGAAGGAGGAGAGGTGGTGGCTTCGGTGGTGTCTGGGAAAGGGGCGGATGGGCGAAAAATGGGGATCTGGCTGGGGGGCGTTGGAGTGGAATGGCTGGGTAGATGGCGGCGCAAATGGAGATGGTCGCGGCGGTGGAGTGAAGAGGTGCCGGCACTTGGTGGAGATTGGCGGTGGATCTGAAGGGGAGGATGAGTGGGGCAGCAGGGTGTTGGAGATCGGTGAGGATGGGTGGTGGCTGGTTGTGGTGAGGGTGATGGGAGGCGAACTGAGGATGAAGACTTTCGGCTAGGGTTTGGGATGTGGTGACTCCCTCCTTCCGGTGGAATGGGGCAGCTTATATAGTTGCGGCTGTTGCTAGGGTTTCCAATTGGGCTGGTTAGGGTTTGATGTGGGCTTTGCAGTTTGGTCCCTCCCCTTTGGCAGATTTGCAACCCTAGCTCCTTCCCATTCTGATTCTCTGCGAAGTTTGCGCCTGGTTCGCGCCGACCTACAAGCAATTCATAAAACCAGGTAAACAGTCCAAAGAAGAGGCAAATATATATAAGATCAGTGATATTATGGCCAATATTCGCTACTAACAGCAGGAATATGATATGGAATTATACTTCAAATATGATGCACATCAGTCATGTACACAAGTTTTCCCTTTTTTGAGGGCATCCAAGTTTTGTTATTTGATTTTTCAAAAAATTTTGTTTCATTTCCTCAGCATGTAACATTTTCTTTGATAACATCATCATGATCATGCATGATAACTTTGTAACACACAAACAAGATAGTTAGCTTTCTCCAAAAAAATCTCCAAACCTAATACACACTAAAATCTTGAACACAATAACATTAGTTATGCTGGAATTGAACTCAGAGGGTGTTTGGAATGCGAGATTTCGCCGGAACTTTGCACTAAATATTATAATTCATAAAAAAATCTGCAAAATTAATATGTTGCTATAAAGACCGGAGTATCTTTTTTTTTTTTGCCGAAGTGACACTTGATCTTCATGGTACTGTGCCATCTAGTGTATATTTTTCCCCACTCATGTTACTCTACTTTTGACGCCTCAACAGTCCACATAATCTTCCCCAAACCAACCCAAATACCTGAATAAGCAAGTGAACAAAATGCGGAATAAATCAAACCTATGTTTGGTCATGTAAATGCCAGTGTCTCCAAGCTTGAATGAAGGCCGGGGACACATGCAGGGGGCCCTTGGCTTGTGAGAATGAAGTAAGCAAGGCGGCACGCTGGCACTGGAAGCAAGTCCTGTCCACCACCACCGTCTCTCAAGTCATGGCCGAAATAGTTCCAAACGTGAACCAGTCCTGTTGCTTTTGCCCTCGCTGTCATCATCTGACTGCAAGACAGGCAAGCTACAGAGGTCTTCCGTGTTTCATTTCGCTCCATCCAAGATGAGTACAGTAGCGTAGCCATGTTTACCGGCCAATATTTTCCGATTTTCAGCGAAAACTGGTTTTTAATTTACAAACCGGGCCCAAAACTTTTGGCCCAATTTGAAAACAAAAGCGGCCCAACTGGCCCACTCCATATTTTCTAAATGCTGGTCTAGCTGATGGAGTCTTCAATCTCACTCCTATCCCCTCCTGGCGGCTGCACGCAAATGAGCTCCTCTTCGGCTCTTCCTCCTCTAATCCATTCTCCTCTCACCCAAATCGGCGGGAGCGGATGGAGGTGTAGGGCGACACCGATGACCCATCCCGAGCTCCTCCTCAAGCTCTCAAGGTCCTGCGGGGAGACACGAGGTGAGGAGATGGCAACCGGGGTGGAGCAGAGGTGGGCTTGTCGGAGGCTGAATTTGGCAGTCCCTCGGCCAATTTGCGGTGCATGACCATGGTGTGGACATGAGGAATCTTGTGGTGGTGGCCTAGTCCGATGTGGTCCTAGATGGGCTAGCGGCGGTGACACCTGTGGTGGCACCAAAGAGATCGACGGTGGGGAGCTATGACGATGAGGCTGTCTGGGAGAGGGCAGGAGAAGGTTTAGGAGGTGGAGGTGGCCACAGTGACGCTGATGGCTAGGCGCGGAGTAGTTGCGAGTAGCGGATCGACACGCACAGTGGTGTGACCAAAGCATAGCAATGGTACGGCTTCGGCAATGGTATATCAGGCGAACTCAATCACCGCCCTGTGAATTCCTATTACTAGATCATCGAAGAATTTATGCAATAGCTCATAATTTGCTTGATGTTGTCAAGGAACATGTTTACAACCAATTTTGTTTAGGGTTTACATGGATGTGATTATGAATGTATGTGTATGTGTCTGAGAATATGGTCCAAAATTCCTCCTATATTTTCAAGTAATTTTCGGCCGATTTTCACTGATTTATATTTGAATTTTGAATTTTATTTGAAAATTTTGGCACAAAAACTATCAAAATTTTCTGAAAATCGCTATAATTGGTTCTATCGGTGACCACGGGTAAAAAAAATTAAAAACGGTATTCAAAACCCTGGCCATGTCACCGTGTCCGTGTGGGACACACGTGGCTTCAGCCCGGTAATTACTAGTTGCGAGGTTGCTAGGATTACACTTTCGTATTAATAGGATTAGATCATAATATCCGATCGTAGAAACGTACCTAAAAGCACTATTCTAAGGATTATAAGGCCTAGGCCACTATTAAATTATGTATGATACAAGCCGATTACGATCCAACTTCGGACTAGGATCAGAATGGTACGATATAGATTGCGATACTCACAACCTGGACTAGGTGGACTGCTTTGTGCAACATGGATTAGATAGACACCTAATATTTCTCAGCACAAATTTCACTAGTATGTATCATGATATATGTTTTCATGACTCAAGATGTTTTCCCTTTATTTTTAAAGTTTAAATAGGTTCCAGATATATAACACGTAATGAATGTGGTTTAATTGTAATCAGGGCTGTCCACAGCTCTCTCTCTCTCTCTCTATGAGCGTCCATGGTTTTTAGAATATGATGATGAAGATGATCTCTTGGGTAGCCTTTGAGCCTTGACCCCATGGCTTGCTGAAAAGCTGCAAAGGACCTGCACGCTGGGTGACTGAAGGTTGCAAGCACAAGCAGCCACGCAGGCTTTACATTTTACATGCATGCAGGATGCAGCATGCATATGCCGACCTCAACAGTGGTAACTAAAGCGGCTAATCAAAAAGCCTAATCCTTTCCTTACCTTTCTTCTTCAGCTTTAATCTACTGCAGGTAGATGGGTTTTCCGTTTCCAACGTTTGACCGGCATGGGGCTAAGCGACTGCAGCTAGCAAAGAAGAGAGGAGCACATGCAAATCCACATGCACGTACATACGCAATGGGATTCGCTTGCCTTTTCTTCCTCCAAGCTCCTTTGCTGTTCTCTTGTCCCCTTCACAGGACAGGTAAGAGACAATGGCTTTGAAGATGAGATCACAGCACAAATACACAATGCGATACAATACTCCTACGTTGTAGCAAATGTAGTGAGCAACAAGGGGGCAGGGAAAGGGAACCAGAAAATGACCTGTCTCTGGTCTCAGAAAACCAAACTGATGTGCACGGTAATGTGTCTCTGTGTCAGTGCTACTGCATGATAATGTAGTAAATACATGCTGATAAGATAGCTAAAACTATACAGAGTAATTAATTTGCTATGTTTAGGAGTGATATCAGTGCTTGTGAATGGACCACTGCCTCATTGCTTAATGAACTGGGTGAATACCGGAATTGGACAGCACCAAGAACACTATTTTGGGGAAGGCCTATCAGCTTTTGGCACAGATGTCAATGTGATATTTGTATGCATCTATACGACTATACATGTGTATGTGTATCCTTGGAATGTAGCGTGCGAGTATCGGTGACAGGATCAGCATGAGCAATACCTAATTAAACCAGTTTAAAATGCATGAGTTACATGAACTGAAAAGTTCGGTTTGTCTGAAGAATTGATTCCATGAATTTCAGTTTTAGAAAAGTATCTGGTGTTAGCTGTAAGCTTGCTGTATCATGCTATCTTTAGCTTATCTCTTATTTTGTTAAGTTCCAAACATGTCTCGGTGCTGTTTAGGATTGTTAAGATATTTCTTCAGTTTTTGGTATTCTATCCGTGTAAGCCTAAAATCTAGGAGACTTTGTTTAGGAAACTGTGTGCTGATATATAGAAGAAAACCACGAAAATGTGCAGCGGTTTTGCACCGCAAAAACCTCTCTGTTTCTTCTCTGTTTTGCACTACTACAGAAAGGCTAATAGTAGACGCCAAATCACAGACGGTTTTGTGAAACCGTCTGTAATGTACACTATTACAGACGGTTTTAATTTGAAAGTCGTCTGTGGTATTTGTGGCGGGAAAAATGAGTATCACAGACGGTTCTTACCTTTGAACCGTCTGTGATACTGGAATATCACAAACGGTTTTTATTAAAAACCGTCTGTGTTGTGTCGACTATCACAAACGGTTGTTGTTAAGAACCGTCTGTGAATGTTCACAGACGGTTTTTAACAAGAACCGTCTGTGATGTCCCTTTGTCTGTCATATTCTAGATCAGAGGTTAATATATAAGTACACATTGCTTCTAATAACTTAACTACAGAACTACTGAGATAAGAGATCACAAATTAAAGGTAAATTTATTAATTTCAATTAGAGGCAAATTTATTACAAAAGTCGTACAGGTAAAGAGTTTCCCAGATTGTAATCTTTTGGGCTTCGTACGCTTCTTCTTCGACTTGGGGACTTGGAGGATCAGCCGCTAAATTCTCGAACGCCGTTAAGATTGCCCTTGTCCTCAGCACTTCCTCCTCCAGCCTGGGCAAATGATCAGTAGCATCCATAATATCATAGAGGATAGCATGAAAAGATTCCTCAGAATCTGCCGTATTTGCTTGATCGGCAAGGCTATCCATCAGTCTCTCCAATGCGTGTAGAGCTTCTTCCGCTTTGCGCACATTGTGGAGAAGAACCAGGGTGAGGGATGTTTCCCTTTCTTGAGCGGCAGCGAGACGCCTCCGTCGACGGCGGATGATGAGGTCGAGCTGACGGATGCAAGAAAGTCGGGGAAGGAGAGCAGGGCGTGTGCAGAGAAGCTGCTCCAGATGCAAATTGCTGGCCGCCTGTGTAAGGTTCCGGCCGAACAATTCGTGATGAACAGATGAGAGGAAGGAGATGATCACAAGAATAGTAGAATCCATATTGTACGTACGTAGAAGAGACCTGGATTAGGCGCGCATATTTAACCTTTAGCATCATATACCCAAACATTAATGATATAGAAGCTTCGTATAACGATCGAGAGACGTTAATTAGACGATCGAAACACGAAGCGTTCTGGCAATCGAAACACGAAGCGTTCTGGCAATGAAAACACGCGCGAAGCATTAATGATATAGACGCTTCGTATAACGATCGAGAGATGTTAATTAGACGATCGAAACATGAAGCGTTCTGGCAATGGAAACACACGCGAAGCGTTCTGGCATGAAGCTTATCACAGACGGTTTTTTATAAAAAAAACCGTCTGTGATAATATTTATCACATACGGTTTTAATAAAAAACCATCTGTGATAAGCTGGTTATCACAGACGGTTTTTAGTTAAAAATCGTCTGTGATAATGACTAAGGCATTTATTGCGCTGCTCAGACCGCATCTGTCTTCATTTCGATCCAGATCTAGCCACTGATGCGCACTTTTTCACTCGGGAGGAAGCTAGACGATTTCAGGCCAGTTAATTTGGTGGGAAGAGACAGAAATTGAGCTTTGAATTAAGATTCAGACTTTCCTGATTGCTGTAGATATGGTTAGTAATGAAATTTATTTTTTCTTTAATTGCATTACAATTTAGGTCTAAGTAATCCATGAGTGGTTATTGAAGATGGTTAATTTGCAAAATTTGAGCTAGCAAATTAAGTCTCAATATAATAAATGTGGCCGGTATATATGTAGTTATAATTAGTTAATCTAGATTTTAATACTAAGTTGTTATATATGTATGTAACGTAGGACCGAAGCTGGATGTATGCCGTGAGCCGTGTGAGTGAAGAGTACATTAATGTCGTTTCTGCTTTTATAAGAGCCGCCGAGGAGGATATGTTGAATAAGGGGGTGGAATATATGTGCTGTCCATGCACTGACTGCGAGAATTTGAAGATGTTTAAGAACCGAGGGCAAATTGAAGCGCACTTGATTCGGAGGGGTTTCAAAAAGGATTATACGTGTTGGACCAGTCATGGCGAAGTGAATGATCATATGCCGCCGGATGACATCGCCGGTGAAGTGAATGATATGCCCCCGGATGACATCGCCGGTGAAGTGAATGACATGCCGCCGGCTGATGTCGATTGTGGCTCGGATTCGGATAGGTTGCACGATGATAATCTGGATCAGATGCTTCGCGATGTAGAAAAGAACTATGATGAGAGAGAGTATGTTAAATTCCGTGGCTTGATGGAGGACTCAGAGAAACCTTTGTACACGGGCTGCAAGTACACGAGGTTGTCGGCCGTGCTTAAACTGTTGAAATTGAAGGCAAGCAACAGTTGTTCCGACAAGAGTTTCACGACGCTGCTAGGTCTTTTAGCGGACATGCTTCCGGAGGGAAATGAGTTGCCTAAAACCACGTATAAAGCCAAGAAGGTTCTTTGTCCGTTGGGAATGGAAGTAGAAAGAATACATGCATGCCCGAACGACTGTATCCTCTACCGTAAAGAGTATGCAAACATGCATGTATGTCCGGTGTGCAACGCATCCCGATACAAACGTAACAATCAATCAGATGATGGCGTGGGAACAGAGGCGAAGAAAGGACCTCCTGCTAAGGTGGCATGATATTTTCCTATAATTCCCCGTTTGAAAAGGTTTTTTGCAAATCCAAAGGAGGCAAAACTGCTGCGTTGGCACTCGGAGGAGCGCAAGAAGGATGGAATGATAAGACACCTTGCTGATTTCGCGCAGTGGAGAAACATTGATAGGAGTTTTGCAGAGTTCGGTGCAGAACCAAGGAATATAAGGTTTGGATTGAGTACAGATGGAATGAATCCTTTCAGTAGCATGAGCAGCCGACATAGCAAATGGCCCGTGACTCTCTGCATCTATAACCTTCCTCCTTGGTTGAGTATGAAGCGAAAGTACATTTTGCTGTCGATACTTATCCAAGGGCCAAAACAACCTGGGAATGATATCGATGTGTTCCTAGCAGCGTTGGTGGAAGATCTAAAAGTGCTGTGGAACGAAGGGGTACAGGTATGGGATGCATACAACCGAGAGAACTTCACTCTGCGCTCCTTATTATTCTGCACCATAAATGATTATCCTGCTCTTGGTAACCTATCGGGCCATAGTACAAAAGGTGCCAAAGCTTGTACTCACTGTTTAAATGGTACCGAGAGTGTGTGGCTGAGACACTCACGCAAAACCGTCTACATGCGTCACCGCTGGTTCCTTCGGAGGGCTCACCCATACCGCCGATTATCAGCTATCACAGACGGTTTTGACTCAAAAACCGTCTGTGATAATAAGTATCACAGACGGTTTTGGAGTCAAAACCGTCTGTGATGGCCTTCGATTATCACTGACCCATAAATACAGATGGTTCACAAAACCGTCTGTGATGGCGTTTTCGAACCGTCTGTGATGACCTTTTCTATAGTAGTGTTGCACGCTGGATGTATCTCTGAAACTTGCCGAACTGTTCACCGTTTGGCAAAGTTCAGAACTACCGTTTTGGTTCAGAGAGTTGTTGTGTTTCAGCTCAGATCCTGACATCTGGCGACTGGCATATGAGCTATGACAAATGGAGGCAACGCATGCAATGTAACGGGTGCAATGCAATGGCTCATGATCTCAGCATAAAGCACAAAATGAATTCAGAAACTTTTTTTTTGCACCTTAAATGAGCAATCTTTTTTACCAATGCAGTTGTTTATGATGTTCATGGTATAGTTGTATAGGAGGAAAAAATGACACAAATTCTGCAATAACATAGAAATTGTGTATTTCTGTCAAAAAAACATAGAAATTGTGTAACCTTTAGGTACCTAACATACTACTCTCTGTCAGTGGGACTTTGCACTTGGTAAGTAAATCCTACATTAAGCTGATACTTCCCAAAAGTCACGTGTTAGTATTAGATATTGTATTGGATACAGATACTTCTCGATATGTTTCGATACGTATCCTACCTGTATCCATTATTTTTTGAATTTTCAAAAAATAATAATTCTGATACTTTTCCTATACTTCTTGGATACCCCCTGATACAGTATACCCTAATTTGAGCCCCCCTACAGTTAGGGGTGAAAACGGATCGGATATTTTCCGACCAATCCAGATGAAAACGGATACGGATATTTTCTTCGGATAATTCTCGAATCGGATACGAATACGGATTTTTTGTCGGATACGGATACAGTAGGCCTGATATCTGGTGAATACAGATTATCCGGATAATACGAAAACGGATATCCGGGATTTTAGTCCAAAGTTGTCCAACCCAAGTCAGCCTCTCTCATCTCCCCTGCCACCAACCCACTAGCCCAACCAAGCTATAAGTCTCCATTACCATTAGGCATTAGGTTCATTAGTCATATTAAATTACAAACACCACTAGCAAATATTTATGTTTGTTAAAAAATAAATTTAATATTGTCAATGGATTAAAATTTGTACCGATTAAATTGATGTACTCCCGTTTAAATCATTTTGATGCAAATTTAAATACTTAATTAATTTATTAGTCACATGTAAATGGTATAAATCCATTAAGAATTATTTAGGACTTTAGATAAAATTAACTGCCACTTAAAGATTTAAAATCTGTACAACGGTATGATTATTATGGATAAAAATACTTATACTTATTTAGATTTCATGAATGTTTTGACAAGATAAACTATTTATGTGTTTTCATTGATTTGGATGTATAGTTTAAGGGGTTTTTCATGTTTCGATAGATATTCGTGACCATATTCGTTTCGATGCATATTCGCTTCGTATCTGTATTCGATATTATTCGTATCCGAGGTATCCGTATTCGTATCCGCATCCGAGAAAAAAATATGAAAACAAATATGATAGAGACAATATCCGTCCATATTTGATCCGTTTGCATCCCTACCTACAGTCAGCTACCCATATCAGATCCAGATCGAGTTGCCCCCTGCCCCTAAGTCTCATGCCTCCACGCTGTCTCCTCGGCGCCACCGCCTCCACGCCACCCGGCCGCGCCCTCCCCTCGGCGCTGCCACCTCAACGCCGCCCAGCTGCACCCTCCCCTCCACGTCGCCCGGCCATGCCCTTCCCTCCATGCCGCTGCCTCCACGTCGTCCCCTCAGTGAGCCCTCTCCCCTTCCACTTCGATCCCTTCTCTGATTTGTTGATTAGAATAGATCTATGACTTAGATTGGATGATATACCTGTCCGCCCGTCGCCCTGTCCGCCAGTCGGCCGGTCCACCCAGCGCCCGCGGCCCCGGTGAGTCTGCGGCAGGAGAGCATAAGCTTGGAGCTATGCATCCTCCTCTACAAACAATATGGAACCACCATGCCCGGTTTGAGGGCGGGTATTACTAAATGCCAAATAACGTTCATTTCTTTTTTATATGCTCCATGACACTTTCTAGTCTTAATTCTGGCTGTTTCTTATGATCCTGTGATGTAGGCTATTGGGTACCAACTTGATTATGATGATTACCACAGGTACTAGCTTCTCTCCAAGTTGGTGTCTATCGTTTTTTCTAGTAATTTGGGAAAAAGAATGCCAGATTGTTAATGGATTTATTTGTTTTACAGATTTGTTCATGGAAGGTTGGCTTATGAGAAAATCAAGCCTGACCCTGTACTTAGGAACATTCTCTCCAACATTGTTATTAAGGCGGTGCGGTGAGGCGCGGCGACTCACTACCTTCATACAATAATATCGCTTACGGCGTGCGGCGTAATGACACCATACACACAACAATATCGAACTTCCGAAGGGCCCAAACAGAAGAAATACAAAGAGGGAAGGACTTTATTGCAATTTCAAAATATTGAGATGGCTAAATCACAAAATGCCAACCCCTCATAACCCTAGCCACCATCTGCAACTTTCTTGAGCTCGGCATTTCTCTTCCCTCGCCCCCCCCCCATTGCTTCTCTCCCTCTCTCCTTCCCCCATCTCCACCTTCGGCGTTGGCGAGGCCGAGCCAGCTCGCCGGTTTGTCACTCCACCGCCCCCAAGCGGCAGCCGGGAAATCGAAGGAGGCGGCGGAGAGCCAGCTAGTGAAGCAGGAGGCGGTGGTAGACTAAAGGAGTGGAGGCGGTGCTGTGGTGGAGACCGGAGCCGGCGGAGCCGGCGGAGCCGGCGGAGCCGTGAAGGAGCTGGCGGAGAACTCACCCCCGGCGAAACAGGAGGCTTGATCTGGCAGAGGAGACCAGATCTAGTGGCGGCGACGGTGGATCTGGTGGTAGCATACGCCGTAGCTCCATGCCGTCTGGATGGCATGGCCCTTCTGTCCACCATGGTGATATGGTGATGATATATCGCTGATATATGGACGCCTCCATAACCACGCTCCCAAGCTTACTAATTCGCAAAGTTGTATGTATCGCAAACTCAAATTTATATACCAAACACAAGTATTTGATTTTAATTATAATTTTGTAACTGTGTGACTCGGTGTTCAAAAATGGTGATAAAATCCTAAAGAGGCTTGGAATTGGAGACTGTTTCGAAGGAGTTGTGTGCTCATCCAGAGCCTGAGGTTGAAATCTTTGATATAATGAAACATCTGGCTCATCCAGAGCCTGGGGTTAAACCACCAAAATCACCAATCCTGTGCAAGCCATGAATAGATGCCATGCTGCATGCCCTCAAAGTTGCCTCCATCAATCCACAGACAACTGTAAGAACCTAACTACTCATTTGTCATGCTCACAAATTGATGAGTGCCTCAAATGATATAATAAGTACTAACAGATTGTCTTGCTTGAAAAATCTGTTAGACATTGTTTGATGACAGCATCAAGAACATTCAAGCTGCAAAGCAAATTGGAATGCATGCTGTCCTGGTAAATCTCCCCTTCTGGATGATAGTGCACAAGCTTTATGCATAGCAAGTAGATAACATTCAGGATCATTGGATAATCAAGCAATTTGCTACATCAATATGAATATATTCTCAGTTCCTTATAAGAATTCATTAATTTCTTATTTTCTTAATCTTTGTTATATATATGAACGTATCGCCGTATCGGTATTTTTGGAAAAATGGCAAATCACGGTATCGCCATACCGTGTATCCGTATCAGTATTGGAGTCTCCAGGCAACACAAGTTAAATCATGTCTTGCCTGATGACTCATCACCGTCCATCAGAAGAATGGATAAAATGTGGTAGATGTTCCAGGGAAAGGCTAGCAAAGGTGTCAGAATTGAGTCAAGAACATGATCAATTGCAGCTGAAAATGATGCAGCAGATGTTTGAATAACCCAGTGTGTTATCTAGTACTTGCAGACAGAGGCCCAATTGTTTGTCTGGATCAGCTTGACTCCTGCCATGGTGTTGGGGCGTCAACTCTTCAGGAATCTCTTCTGCACACAAAGCAATAAGGGTACCACATATGTTGGCCTCAAAAATTCATAACCAAACATTTCCAGTTTTCGCATTACCAAGTCTTGTAGTCAAAATTCCATCTCACATCGAGTTCAGGTCTCATCATCCTTGTCATTTATAAGATACGGAGTACAAGATAGTAGCAGTCTTCTATTTGTTCCCTGAAAGCCTAGTCATAAACAGTTCATCGTATCAAATGCTCTGAACAGCTGACCATGACAATATGACATCAGTGATGAGCGTACGAACAGAGCAACTGTGCACACAAGACCAATGAATGGGTCACACAAATGAAGCAAACCTAAGGTTTCTTCCAACAAACGACGAATGAGAGATGCCGAGGAACAAGTATTCATAGTGCGGCCTGAAAGAAAGACACATACATACATACATAGAGTGAATGAGAGAGATACTTTTGGTCACACGCGAAAAGTAATATGAGTTGAGTTCCAAGCTAGCAGAGCCCTTTTGTAAAGAAACCATGGAAAGATGCTGAAGAAAAATCCTGTTTACCGGTGGCATCATCAAACAGCCCACCTTGATTCTTGATTGGTGCAGATGCCTTCCTTCTCAATATATATGCTTTAATTTCCCATCCTTGGATTCTGATGAACCCTGATCAATTCGGCTTAAACTTCTTGCTTCCGGCTTATTTTTCACTATTCACAAATTTCGTCTTTTTCTGAATTTTTGGTTTTTTTATGCTTTTTTGCCGGTTCTTTTTTCCCGTATTTGTTTGTATTATACGTAATAGGCTAACATATTTTTTAATTTTTTTAAATTTAATTATGCTAAATAAGCCTATGTCAGCTACAGTGTTTTTTTCAGCCAGCTACAGTGCTTTCAGCCATAAACCATAAAAAAAAAGCCCAACTGATCACCATGATGTTGCGACTGGAAAAGAGTTCCAGGTACGGCGACACCGCGTCCCTCTGGAGGATGCCCCTTGACATATGCGACGTGATTTTCTAGCAAATCGGCAAAGTCGATGATAGATAGTAGAGTAACTCAAGATCGATTTAATGGATAACAAAAGTCAAATTATAGATTAAGGATTAGATCTACTAGCTACAAAACTACTCCTAAGATACGGTATAAATAGCATACACTATGACTCCTAAAAACGACCGACTCAATATGGTATCGGCCCAACTCCAAGAAGACCTCTTTCCATCTGTCTCGATCTTCTTGCCTCTGCCTTTGTCTTCCATGTCAGGTCTTTCCTTCAATCGATGGATATCAGATAAACTTTTTCTAGTCTTGCAAAAATCGGCTTTCCTTTCTTACTGGTCGATCCATGGCCGAATTTCGCCCTTCCGGAACCTTCTGTGCTGACTTGGTCTTCCTAACTTTCCCCCAATTATGTGCTGACGTGGCAGACTATTTTGCCTGCTAAAATAATGCTGTACCCTACGGCCCATGCCTTGCTGGACTGGCAAGGCCCGGTTTCAACCTCACGTCCGCCAGACATTTTGGTTTTTGGAGTTGTTGCCAAAGAGACTGGGAGCATAGGGTACGCTCTCCACATTGAGTCCCTTGTGCTCTCCTTAGAGCTTACCTTCCAAAGCTTGTTTTTTTGAAGTGAGTCGAGTTGCTAAACATTAGTCCACTAAAAAATGTTGTGGTCAACTAAAAAGTGTTGAATAGGAGCCTACACAGTAGAGTTTCTCGCCTTTGGTGGTGAGCTTGAAGATTCCCATGTTCAGAGCTAGGAGTTGGGTCGTGCTGTGCCAGCACGACCTGAGCCCATCGTACTTCGTGCCGTGCCAGCTCAGCCTAGTCAACTCACCGTACCGTGCCGGCCCACCTCGCCTCCAGCCAGGTCCAAGCATGGCCCAAAGCCCGCCGTGCCAGCCCAAAGAAACTATACACGATGAAGGCAGTGGCGACGATGGTGGCAACGGTCGTCATCTTCCTTTCTCTCGTACCCGTCTCGTTAAAAACTAGTTAAAATTGAATTAGTTGCATAAAAACATGGGCACACAATGGCGTAAATATTTCGGGAAAAATTGTAATTTCTTTGATATTTTAAAAATACAATGTTATTGTCTCGTTAAAAAACCTTTCACCCCAGAGTGGGGTTCCCCGAGTAAGGAAAAGAGTACCGTAACAATATATGTACATACTAACTATAACAACATGCGTACATAGTATCGACTCATCAATGTCTAGGTCGTTCATACGTTCGAGGTCAGCATACGCCTATATGATTTTGGGATCCTCCAGTTGATGCTGTTAAAAGCTCCTCTTTGACATGTGCGAAAGTTTTTGAATAATCAAGGCCAAGGCATTCACCTATTCCCTCCATGCTAACCTGTAAACCTTTCAACTTTTTTGTAGGATCGAAAATAATAACAAATCAATACAAATGTGAAATAGAACTAAAATATTTAATAATTTTTTCCTAAAAGAGGATCCTCCCTAGATTTGGCAATTTTGTCTGTAATTAACCAAATAAATTCTATAACTAAGCAAGAGGTACGATAATAAACATCAGATAAAACCTTGTTGCTTTATAAAAAGGTCTTAGAAACTCTCGAAAATGACTAGCAATCTGTCAATCTGAATTAGTAACTACCAATTCATTATTTTGAGAGTTAGCATTGACAAAAACGGATATAACATGTCCGTACCCTTGTATCTTGTTTAACATGATATATGTGGAGTTCCACCTCACCTTCAAAGACCAAATTTTCTTGGCTCTTTTCCATTGGCTACGTAGTACTCCACGAACCTAGCTACCACTTGTGGGGAACTTGTGAGGTAACGAATGGCATCACAGATACTGTTCAAATATGGACCAATTGCTTGCATACCATCTTAAACAACAAGATTCAAGATGTGGCATACACATCTTTGGTGGAGGACATAACCACCAATATATGTTTGCAATCTTAGGATGAGGATGTTCATAGCTATTGTATTTTACCGATGCGTTATTAAGAGTTATAGAAGCAATTTTATTATCTATCTTAAAATCATCAAGTACGGAGGCAATGGCCTCTTCTGTGTGTGATTCATTTATTACTTTAAATCCTATAACTCTCTTGTTTAGCTTATAATAAATATCTAAATAATGGGCTACAACACTAAGGTAGGCACTTCTTTGGTGTGATGATGTCCAAATATCTAAGGTTATGGCAAAAGAATACTGAACTTGTTGGAATAGTTCTTTCAACTCTACCAATTCCTTTTGATATATCCGTAAAATATTAGATGTAGTAGTTTTCCTACTAACATGATGGTATTGTGGGCAAAAGCCGCGTTGGATCATTCTTTCGAACGCGCGACTTTCACCCATCCTAATTGGTTGATCTTTTGAAACAATATATCTAGCAATTTCCTTACGGGCAGAAAGCAGGTTATATACCCAAATACTTATAGAGCCATCGCCCTCGAAGTTTAGCTATGTTTGTACTCCTCCTTCCCCTCGGCCCTGTGCTGCCATCTTGTGTAAGCATACTTTGTAGTGCCGGTTTAAGTGCCCTGTCCCTACAGCTGTACGAGCACTTAATTTAGCATTGCAAAAATTACAAGTTGTGATGTCTACCATTTCACTATCTCGGATTTTCTAGCTCCAGGTCATGCGCTTCTAGCAATTCGCACTTCATCCAGACCCGCCAATGTTGGCGTCTGTGGACGGGGGAGAAAATTCTGTTGTTCCCGTTGGCTCCAGACCGCCCTGGTACTCCTCGTAGCCCTCCGTACTGTCCATATGATGGTCATCCATGCCATAGTCTCCCATGCTTGGTGAGAGCTGATGAGCAACAATGGGAGTCGGAGCCTGAGGAGGACTAGGGGAGCGACGGTGAGGGCTTACACTAAGTCATTCTGCTGCCCTTTTCGAGCTTCAACTCCTCTGCATACTGCTTGAGAGCTCCTTGGAACTGCGATTCCTTGGTAACATGGTGGATGGATGGTGATTAGTGAATAAATGAGGAGTACAAACGTAGGAAATAGGCTTATGAAATGAGAAGTAAGAAATGAGAAGTGTGAGCTTGTCAAATGACTTGGGGAGTGTAGAAATGTTGGAGTAAGAAGTTATGATGCAGAACCGCTCCGAAAGCATTGAGGGTCAGACGTCCCAAGATTGCGTTGTACGAGTAGGGAAGATAGACGACGTCAAAGGTGACACCTCGCTCCTCGCGTGATCTCCCTACCCGAAGGAGACCTATAGCCATATTTGTCCTAGGGCTTTCAGTGGTTGACCCCCGAAGCCCTGGAGCGGGATCCCCAGTGGCCCTAGCCTACTTTAAGGGATTCCTATTTGGTCAAAGGCTGCCATAAATAAAATGTCAGTGGAGCTGCCACCGTCTACCAGAACACACTTAACATCGCACCTTGTGATGGCAGCCTGGATCACTAGAGGATCCTAGTGAGAAAAATCAACACCGTCTACGTCGGCGGCTGTGAAGGTGATGTCATTTTGCGCCCAGGTCGGCGACACCTGGGCAGGGTACGCCGTGACGTGATGCAGTCAATGAGCATAAGCCCTCTATTGTCGCGCAAATGAAAATTCGAGCAACGAGCCTCCGGATATGATGCTTATGATGCGGCACTGGCCTCCCTCAGCAGCCTGTATCCGTAAAAGGCCCTCAGGGGGCTACTGCACATGGGCCACCGCTGGGGCCCCCGCTTCCAAGGCTTTGTCCCTAACGACACTCTAGCAAAGTGTCGCGATGGTGGAGCATGTTCGAGTGAGGTGGTCGCCGCGGCCATGCACCTCGCACCAAAGCCCGTGTGCTGGCGCTCCCCTTCGCCTCACGATCCATCTTTACGGCCCTGGCCTCGCTCAGGCCTGCGACCTCTATGACCTCATCCTCGACCAGCGGGGGCATTGTCATCGAAGCCAACTTCAATGTCGAAGACATACCTGGCCCTTTGGGCCTTGTGTTGTTTGCGATTGGAGGTGTCTTTTGGGGAGTCCTGTGCCTCTTTGGTGTCGGAGGTATCTCCCCTATGTCGCTTCAAGGAGTCCTGCACCTACTTGGTGTTGGAGGTGTCATCCCAATGTCGTTGCGCGTCTTCTTCTGCCCTAGCATACTCCATCTTGTCGAAGAGCTTGGCAATCGTCTTTATCGGCTTACATGAGTTGTACTCAGCCAGCGGCCCCGGGCAAAGGCCTCGGATCGCTGCGTTGATGATCGTAGTCTCATTAATGTCATTGACTTGTCAGCGAACCTTGGCGAAGCATTTGAAGTACTCCCAAAGCTTTTCTAAGGGCTTCTGCTTCATAGCGACGAGTTGCGCGTCGACCCGTTCGACGTAGTTACCCTGAAAGTTGTTGTATAGGTGGTCGCAAATTTGCTCCCATGCGTAAATGGAGTTTGGTTCCATGGTGAAGAATTAGGAGAGTGCGACTCCTTGTAGAGCGAGCGGCAGCCCCTTCGCTTTGGTGGAGTCGTCCCCGCTGGTGGCTTCGATGGTCGTCTCGTGCACGCAAACGAACTCCCTAGGGTCCGTATAGCTCTTGTACGACTCGATAGTGGGGAACTTGAAGTCTCCTGGCCACGCCGAGTGCTGTAGGCTGATGGAAAGTGGAGACTCCGGATCTACACGTTGGAGCGTAGCGCGACTGGAGGTGGGGGCATCGCGGCTGTCCGCCAATCAGGTGTGGCTTCTGCCACCGCTGCTGGCTGCGAGCCTCTTGCATCTCCCGCACGGCCCCTCGGAGATCTGCTAGCTCGCGCTACAACGTCCTGAGGGCCGCCAACAGAGCGTTCTCCATCGTTGGGGCGGTCGCACTTGCCTGAGCGCTTGTGCACGCTGTAGGGTTGTTGGTGACTACTGCCTGCTCGGTGGAGCTATTCGGCGTGCCGGCGTGGCTGGTACCACGGTCGACGACGAGACTAACACGACCGTCGGGATCACCCGTCGCCCCCGCGTCGGATCTCGGATCACTGGGCATGCTGGCGTGGACGTCGGCATCAGTGCTCCCACTGACCTGGGCACCATCGGCGAAGTCTACCGCTGCACCATCGGTAGGGCCGGCCGCTGCACCACGGCGATCCCCGTGATGGCCGACCGAACCGCCGCAAACATCGTTGTCGGCGCTCACCATGCCAACGTCACCTTCAGCACCGGACCCTGATGCCGATGCAGGCGGCCCACCAACCGAGGCCCTGGCATTCGCGACCACCGCCGTCGTGCTCCACATCCTTTTCATTGCCGACGATCCTTTCTTGGGTTCCATCACTTCTCGAACGAAGCCAACTGTTGTGACTACTTACCAAAGAGTAAAGTAGGAAAGTAGTGGAGTGCTGTTGATGAACAATGCTTGCCTCTTCTCCATGTTCGGAGCGTAATTTTTTGTACGGATAATCCATTTTTTATTCGAAATTACATAAATATACCCGCGGGAAAATTTTTTACAAAAATAGGCTCCAGTCGCCTAATGGTTGGGCGACTGGAGGCGTTCGCCCAACCACACGGCGACACAATATATCTCGCTGCACAGTAGAGCGATTGCATTAAATCGCTCTTCCGTATGGCGACTGGCATGCAGTCGCCATACCGTTAGGCGACTGCCATGCAGTCGCCATCCCGTTAGGCGACTTCAGGTAGCCCCCGTGATTGTTTTAGAATTTGTGAATTTTGTAACGTTGAACCGGTAAAAAATACGGTGAAGTTGTAATAAAAGTTTATGTTCATTGTATATTGTAGGTGTGTAAAAAGTTTTTTAATTTTTTTTTTGAAAGATTGAGTAGAGAACGATCGATACATACACTGTTAAGTGAGATAGTTTATATGCGGAAAGAGATGATAGACTTATGTAAATATAAATAAACTTCATAATATAACTGTGAGTAACATGGCGCATGTATTTTCATTACATGCATAACATATATAGCATCTGCAGCACGCCTCACTGGTCACCCTGCTGTGCCCCGTCACCGCGCCCGCGTCCTCCCATACGGCCTCGCTTGGCCCTCCTCCGGTGCAACGGATTAGGACGATCCGAAAAGGTAAAACGAGGAGGAGGGTGTCTATCCCGCCCCTGCGCTGGTGGAGTCAGCTGCACCTCTGGCTGTGTAATCTCCGGTGCACCGGGGAGGGCACTGGCAGAAAGAACCTGCGGTGCGACGTCGGGCGACGGCGCGAAAAACTGGTCCACATCCTCCTGGCCTGGGGAGACGCCGTGCTGGTAAGTACCTGCAATATTAATATCGTTAGTGCGTTGCATGTCGTCTTCGGATAAACACGGTATAAGACCCTATGCGTACCCGTAGCTGGCGCCATGGAGGAGGCGTACACCCCCTGCGTGGGGAAGACAGGGGTCTGCGTAGGAGGCGTGAAGTGAACCGGTGTAGGAGGCCCTGCCCAGGCTGAACCCCCTGGCTGCTCCGGGTGAGGTGGTGGAGGACGTGTCCACGTAGGTGCACCATAGTAGTGCCACGCTGGTGGAGGTGGCACAGGTGGAGGTGGCACTGGTGGACGAGCAGTCGTAGCGGGGGGCGTGGAGACCGCCGGTAGCCTCGTGCAGGACAGTAGGCTAACGATACGTCTACACCCCTCGTGCACCCGACGCGCAAAGCTGAGGCCCTCCTCATGGGTCAGCTGCGCACCACTGGCGAGCCTCTCCAGTACTGTGCCGGACTCGGCGTATAGGTCAGAACCGACGTCAGCCTGGACACAAAGACATAAAATGGTCGATTATGGAAACGACATTACCATTTGGGAATCTTTGAAATGACATGTAACGTACCGCGAGGTGAGCGTCGTGCGCGAAGTGCGCGGGGTACGTGTCCGTCGGAGCGGCGACGTGTGTGGCAGGCGGGTCTACCACATATACGAGCCTGATACGGGTCTGCGGCTGGTACCAGCGCAGGTACTCCGCGTACTCCCTGCTGTCGTACGGTCGGTCCTCGTCCACGCGGTCGTCGAGCGCATCCTGCCACTGCTCGACCCAGGGCTGCATTCTCACCGACCAGTCCGTGCCTCTTTTCACTCCCTTCCCGCTGTGCCTGCGTATAAAACCATTACGTAATGTGAGATACTTGCGAACGCAGTAGTAAGTATGTACATATTTAGCACAAACGTACACTCACCCGTGCACGTGCCGCGGAAGCGATGGTCCGACTGGTACAGGAACCGGCTGCCATAGCCCGAACTGCCGCATCACCCGCTGGGGTGCGTAGTCCTCCACGTAGATGAGGTACACGAGCTTCCGGCGGGTGAGCCAGAAAGCCCGGTCACGCCAGCAAAGTGAAGACAGACCGCCAGGAGCACGGGCCTGCACTACCGTATCAGCGTACGGCTCCCAGCGCACGTCGTCGGCTGTGATGCGGTCGAGCTGCTCCACAAAGACTCGGTACGCCCGCGTGACCTGCACGTGCGCGAACTGTACCTGCAAGAAAGACAAGTTGTTTACAATGACGATCGTCAATAAGAAAGAAATAGTTAACTGTGATAAAACTTACTCGGCGACGGCACCACATAGAACCCATCGTCGGCCGATCGACTTCTCCCCCCGGATACATCTCGGGCCCGTACGGACCCACGTCGTCTAGCACAGGTCGTCCGACGCTTAAGCGCTCGAACGACCACAACTGTAGTAGCAGGGGACAACCCGTGAGGATCGAGTTCGGCTTGACCCTCGTGCACGCATCGCACAGCGCGCGGTACGTCGCGGCAAGTACGGCCGATCCCCAGCTGACCTGGTGGGGCTCGCCGTCAGCGATCGCCCTCGCATAAGCGATAAGGCGCGCATCCACCGAGTTGCCGTGGCTGGTGGTGAAAAGCACCCAACCAAACAGCCACAGCACGTACGCCTCCAGGTGCCGCGAGACCTGCTGATCGTCTGCCTGCGGAACCATGCGCTCCACCTGAATGCAAAAAAGTTGTTATTAGTACGTAATTCCACAAAAAAGAGCTTCGAAGATACGATCGATTTTATATACCACGTACCCGGTACTGTCTGAGCCACCTCAGTGTCGGCCCATGGGTCTGCGCCTCTCCGAACACGTGGTGGTCAGCGGCCGGTGGAACGACACCCTCGAATCTGCCGAGCAGGTCAGCGCGCCAGTCGGCCGGGGCCTCCGGTAGGAAGGCAGCGTCTCCCGCGATCGGAAGCCCAAGAAGCAGGGACACATCCTGCAAGGTCGGCGTCATCTCCCCGAATGGGAGGTGGAAAGTGTGCGTCTCGGGCCGCCAACGGTCCACCAAAGCCGTCAGTAGGGAACGGTCGAACGGAAATCGTCGTGATCGATCCCCGCCCGCCTCGTCCCCGCCCTCGTCCCCGCCAGCGGCTCCATCCTCCTCTGTGGCCTGCACCATCCGGGCAAGAGGGAGTAGCCCGGCATCCCGCAGCCTGCAAACAAAGTGAAGGTCAGCACGGAACGAACTAACGGTCGCACTAAACGCTGGAATAGTGCTCACCTGGCAGTCCAACGAGGGTCGAGTCCCCAGGCCACGCGAGGTGTCCGTGTCCGGACCACTCCCAACTGAGGCGGCTCGTCCGTGCTCCCCGGTGGCGGCACTAGATGGGAAGCGCGATGAGAGCGGTCCACGTGCTCGTCCAACAGCGCGAACCGCCACTCCGAGTCACGTCCAGCACGAGTCATACCTGCAAAATTTGTACAATACTTTCAACATTCAATTTTCTGCATCTAAATTTGTACAATAATTTCAACACTAAATTTTATACATCTAAGACTGTACATTAAACTTGGTACATCTAAATTTCTACATCTAAACTTGTACATTATACTTTCTACATCTCAATTTGTACAATAAATGGTACACAAAATTTATAAACTAAATTTTCTAAACTTTATTTGTAAACTACATTTAGTACACAAAATTTGAAAATTAAATGTCTAAATTATATTTCTATATTTAATTTCTAAACTAAATTTTGAAACTACATTTTCTAAACTAAATTTGTAAACTAATTTTCTACACTACATTTTCTAAACGAATTTTCTAAACTAAAATTGTAAACTAATTTTCTACACTACATTTTCTAAACTAATTTTCTAAACAATATTTCTAAACTAATTTTCTACACTACATTTTCTAAACTAATTTTCTAAACTAAATCTCTAAACTAATTCTCTACACTACATTTTCTAAACTAATTTTCTAAACTAATTTTCTACACTACATTTTCTAAACTAATTTTCTACACTAACAAAAAATATAACACGAAAAATTACCTGAAAATCGCGCACTCCCCCTCCTCTTCTCCTCCTCTCCCTCTCCTTCTCTTCTCCTCCTCTCCCTCTCCTTCTCTTCCCCTCCTCTTCTCCTCCTCTCCCTCTCTTCTCTGCGACGGCGGCCGAACGACACAGGACCGCGCTCGGCCTGGCCGAGCGCGGTATATATCTCACTACAAGTCGCCGAACCGTTGAGCGACTGAAATGCAGTCGCCTAACGGTTGGGCGACTGGATGGAAGTCGCCCAACCGTGGGGCGACTGCAATTAATCGCCCAACGGTTAGTAGATTCATTAAATGTCGCCGTGTGGTTGGGCGAACGCCTCCAGTCGCCCAACCATTAGGCGACTGGAGCCTATTTTTGTAAAAAATTTTCCCGCGGGTATATTTATGTAATTTCGAATAAAAAATGGATTATCCGTACAAAAAATTCTATTTCCCATGAAGCATAATTACAATCCTGCCTTTACAGGCATATGTCTTCCATAAAGGTACATATGTCATTACATATATCGTATTGGACTTTACAATTCCCTAACAGGCCAGATGGGCTCAGGTGGGGACCACCCCTGCTACACCTATCAAAATAGGGTTAAAAGACTGGAAGATTTGATGGAATAAAGAAACCGGAACCAATAAGTGGACAAAACATTTCTGGACCAATGATTTGACGACCCCAATATAAGATCAATGATGAAGGTAATATAGAAGTATTCCACTAACATCCAGTTATGAAAATAATACTTGCAAGGTATGCCACGCTTTTATCTTGATAATAGCAAGAATTAAGGTTTCAAAAGAAAGTAATGGCAGGTGATGATGGATCACATAAATCGTTAGAAAAGAAAGAGGATGGCTCCAAAAAATCTGAGACTTTCACAACATTTCACGATCTTGCATTGCATCATATGACAATTGCCAAGTTCCAGCTAACCACATTATATTTTACTAAACCTCATACACTAACCTCATACACTGTATTTCAATGAGACCGCTTTCTTATGTAAACTTGCTTCTAAAGAAGAAAAAGAACAAGTTGCCCTTTCTTGTCTTCACAAGTTTCAGAGCCTCTTCCCGTATTCAGTATCTATGTTTTTTCCGTATCCTTTCGGCCATACAAGTCATTCCTTCAGTCACTGATGACTAGTTACAAAAAAGCTTCTGAAGAACATTGTATTCCACCTTTATTTATGTCTGAAAGATCATACAGCCCATAATAGCTTATTGATCAGAAACCAATTGCATGTTAGTAACAAACTCTTTGAGCTAACTAACCCAAATCGTGTTGTAATCAGAACCGCTGCCTTTTCAGCAACCTAAGACTGCTAGAGGTGTCTATCAATGTTGAGGGTGGTTCAAATTGATTCCGATGTTCATCCCATTGTATGCAATCGGTGCATACATCCACATTTCATCAGAACTGAGGAGCTGCGAATAGTTAAAACCAACTACTGTTAAGTAACGTTGACACAAAGCATTCAGAATGATCTGAACTTTTGAAGTTCTGAACTGAACCACGAAAAGTCTCACCTTGATTTGAAGTTGCAAGAACTTCACATAATGCGCTGCTTCTTCAAGCATAGTGCTGATATCTACCTGCAAGAACACACAAATGCCGTTGTTTGAGTTGTCGGTCTTCTTTTGTGATTTATAGTTACTACTTACTGTGATGTTTTGCTCAGATGCTTACTTTGGTTCCATTTGGAACAAGGTTCTGCAGTATCTTCAGCCTCTCATTGATCCTTTCTCTTCTTTTCTGTATCCAATAGACATGAGCATAAAAAGTGTTGATTTAGTTAAGGATAGATCATTCTTCGATAATAAAATCAGAAGATCATCTGTAGTGTACCCTTGCATAAAGGCTCTGGGGATCGATTGCTGACCGACGGCCAGCCTGAGCCTTGCCATTCGGGTTAGCAGCAACAGGAGATTCTTTAGAAGCTTTTGAGTTACATTCAGACGTGCAGCAGATCAAGCTTTGCCCGTTTGTGACAGCAACGCTGCCATCCTCGCCTTCACGTTGCATGGCCTTCTTTGCCCGCTTTGAGTCGGCCTTCCTTGAGCATTTCCGACTCTGCATTTCATCCATTTCAATCAATCAGCATTCACACTGGGCACTTTAAACAACTCTTATGCACTGTTTTTGGAAAAAAAAATAACAAGCACTCACTCTTGTTTGGTCATCTAGTTTGCCTTGCTCCTGGCGCTTTCTCTTGTTAGAAGTGTCGATGGAGCCGAGCAGATTCATGCTCGAGTCCCCAAGATCCTCACAGCTTGATTCCGCATTCCCACAGGAAGGGTTCAGAATGGCATCCATAAACTGAGTTGCACCTTGCTCCTGAACCATGCTCAGGTCCAGCGCTGCAGTGCAGGAGCTGATGCTCGGCACCTCCTTTGAGTCACTCAAATAGAAGCCCTCATACTCAGATGGTGCATCAAGAATGAGACTACCAACAACGTTGCTACTACTGGAACTATATGCATTAGAGCTAGCATTACAATGGACATAGTATGCATTTGAAGCCTGAACAGACCAAGGAAGCTCTTGGTGATATTCCTCGCCATTGGAGGGGAAGGTAACAAGCAGCTGCTCCATTATCTCCGACTCGGCTGGTGATGACAAGTCAAGCGAGCCCCAGCCCGCCTCTGCAATCACTCCTCCAGACTCCATTCTGGTATAAGTTTAGGATGTGAGAGATGTTAGAGGTACTGTGAGGACAGTGCTATTTGATATACTTGTGCTTGGTGAAGAAAAATTGAGGGTTATGAAAGGTGCATTTATACTGATGAGAAGGCTGAAGGGAAACAAAGCAAATGCAGAATTAATAAATGTGATCATGCTTAAAGAAATGGATGCCCAAAGCTGGGGATGAACTGTGGTGACAATAACCTCTCCAGGTGGGGCCTGGAGATGTGCACATTATGAGAATAGAAAGAAAAGTTCAACTGCTAGTTGGTACCATTTGGTAGACAAGAAAGTAATTTATCCAAGATCACAGTTCAGAAGTCAAACCAATCAAAGCTTGAGCGGCCAGTGTCTGAAGGACGGTTTCAGTGATTGCAGAGAAATCTCCCTCAGCGTTGATGCATCAAGGACAAAGAAAAACAAGTCAATGATGTTCCAAACCAGGACAATCATGGGCTTATGTTTGCAATTAATGCAGGATCGGTCATTATGAGATTGTAGAGAATGTTGTTGGAATGAAATAATTTAACAAATAAACTGGAGAGCTCCACAGAGAGGCTTGCACGAACATGGTGGAGGGAATCTAAACATTCTTAAGAGCTAAAAAAGGATTGGACAGTGCCTCTGCAAATCCCGATGCTTGTCGTCACAAATGTACAGCTTTTCATCAGCATCTGCCCACAGCCTCATTGTTGTTTGATACTTCTAAGACCACATTGCCTCATTGAAAGGAAGACCACTGGCACGCAAAAATGGCACCAATCCATAGACCTTTTCTGAACTAAGTGTATAGAAGAAATAACGTGCAGTGCTCATAACAGATCTAGACACAGTAAAAGCTGCAAACCTATTCCTAGATGTAACTGTCAGATAATATGACATTTGTCTGATGGTCAACTATGTAATAGTTTCAGGCAAGATTACCAGAGAGTTGCAGAACACTTCCAATCTTATTTCCAGATTATGGCATATCTTAAAAATCAGATAGCATGTGAAATTGTTATGAACCTTAGTTCATAACGGGTGAACACCACCAAGAAGATGGCCGGATGGAGTCGGCGTAGGGAGGGAGGAGAGACTATAGACTAGGAAGACTTTGTTATTACTCTGCTTCCTGACAATAGCATGCGGTAGCCCCTTTATATAGATGGCTCCCCCTAACAGATGAATCTAACTCCAATCATATCTCTAACTATATCTCTAATACAAGGAAACCAATCTCTAACTCAAATAGAAACCAATCTCTTATTCCTAATAATAACCCAACTGGCCCAAGGCCCACGTCTATAACATTACACCCCTCCCGGACAAGCAGCTCGCCCTTGAGCTGCTAAACGGCGGTCAATGGAAGACCTTCGATGCCGATGTAGAAGACGAACAGTGGCGGAGTGCTGCAGCGGATGGAGACGGACGGCCAGATCCACGCGGAACAAAGCTAGACGAAATGTAGCGCCTTCGGAAATATAATACCTGCAAAATAGTTTTTTTTTGGCCTGAACTAACCGGTCGGTTTAAAACCGACCGACACCCACGCATCGGTTGGAACGGCGCCTGAAGGCGCAGTGGCGGCAGCTGCTCCAGGCGAGGCAGCGGCCTGGCGGTCGACGGCGAGCGGCGGCAGCCGACGGAGCGGCGGGCGGGCCGACTGTCGGCGGCGGCTGCGCACGGGCGGAGGAGGCCCGGGCTTCGGCGGCAGCGGCTCGGCGGAGACGGACCCGGCGGCGGCGGCTTGGGCAGAGGTGGCCCGGTCGGCATCGGCGAGCGGCAGCGGCGACGCTGAGACAGCGGCGCGGCTTCGGGCGCCAGGGGAACCGCGCGGCGGCGGTCGGCCATCTTCGTTCCGGAGGCGGCCCACGTCCGGTGGAGAGCGGCGGTGGCCGTCAGGGACCGCGGACGCTGGCGTCTTCGAGCCGAAGGCGGGCGACGGGAAGGCCTAGCGGCTGCCGGCAATTTCGCGCGCAGGCGGCGGACGCTTCGGCCAGCTTCGAGCGGCGACCATCTCCGGCGACCAACTCCGGAAACGACGACAGCGACTGCGACCTGCATGGATCTAGGCGGCGGATGGCGACCGGCGACCGAGGACGGCGACGGCGATGACCGTGGATCCAGGCGGAGGATGGCGACCGGCGACCGAGGACGGGGATGGCGCAGCGACGTTGGCTCCGAGATCGTGCTGACGCGGGCAGAGACACCGGATCTGGCCTTGACGAGGGAGAAGATACTGCGGAAGTAGCCCGCGGTACTCGCCTGGTGATGGACGCCTGATGCAGATTGTGAGGACAAGTCGGTGGTGGCTGTGGCGGTTCTTGTTGTTGGGGATCTGGTATTGGATGATGAATCTGGCTCTTTGTTTCTTGTTGCTCCTTCCTTCGATTCTCCATCCTCTCAAGGATGGCATGCATGTTGAGAAGGTTGTCCGTCATCTTCTTGTTGATGCTGGCCAACTCGTTGGCGCTAGCTTTTATCATGGCTAACGACTCGGCAGTAGGGCGAATCGCAGAAACCATGGTAGCAGAAGTCGTGGGAAGGGATCGACTGCTCTGATACCAATCTGTTATGAACCTTAGTTCATAACGGGTAAACACCACCAAGAAGATGGCCGGATGGAGTCGGCGTAGGGAGGGAGGAGAGACTATAGACTAGGAAGACTTTGTTATTACTCTGCTTCCTGACAATAGCATGCGGTAGCCCCTTTATATAGATGGCTCCCCCTAACAGATGAATCTAACTCCAATCATATCTCTAACTATATCTCTAATACAAGGAAATCAATCTCTAACTCAAATAGAAACCAATCTCTTATTCCTAATAATAACCCAAGTGGCCCAAGGCCCACGTCTATAACAGAAATCAAAATGACTCTGCACAGTATGGGTCTTGCAATGACCCGACAATCTGAGTCCATGGGTGATCTGATGCTGATCTCCTCATCAATTGGCAACTGATTTGCATATATTCAGTAAATTAGGAGCTGCACATGACTCAGATCTACCAGTAGTGCAAGAAATGAGCTGTACTTTTGTAATGCCCCTTCACCTCCAAAAAAGGACTAATTCTTCTTGCCTCTTTGTTCCACACGAAGGATCAAGGAGGGGAATAAACAATGATAGCTAAGATGCCGGCAAGAAAAATGAATTAAAGGGAGCAAGAAGATGTGCTTTGTTTATAGCCCTATTTTATTCATCCATTGTTACTCTTTTAGATGTATGAAAGAATTGGCAATTTTAAAATATTATACAGCCAAATTACAGAACGTGAATTATGGAATACCTAAATAGCAATCATGTATCACTGATAAGCATAGCAATGAAGAATATATAGTTATAGATCATACCCAAAAGTGCAAAAGCACTTTGTATATCTATCTGACTTCTACAAGAGGTCCAATTGCATCATGAGGAAGCCAAATTGTATCGAAATTGTTCCCCTTGAAGCTCTTAATATCTTAAGGGACAGACATGAAATTCGCCTTAGCTCATAAACCAAGTGACTACCACTAATACATTATGTATGGAGAGATAACCTTGCTGTTGTCTTATTAAGAACACGAATAAAGCTAATTATATTTGCAGGTTGAATTCACTTATTGTTTTGCTGAAAAACTTGCAATGTTATCTTTTCCGTTGTGTCACTTTCAGTTTTTGAAAGTTATATATCACTTTCAATTGACAAAAGAAATGGCACATCTGATTTAATATTAGAATTTTATTGATTGACTTCAACACAAATGTCAATATGATGGAATGCGCATGAATTAATATCTGATCCAATATATTTCAAAATTATTTAATGAATATTTATAGCACAACTAATTATCTACTATTTTCATTGTCAGCCTTCTAATCGACTTGTCAGACAACAGCACCTAAGACTTTTGATTCATGAAAGTTTTTACTACTAAATACTAATTTACCGAACTGTGAACTGGTACTTGCATTGCAGCAATGCTACAGGAATGCTAACTAGTACAGCAATGTATCTAGAGTGAGATATAAACCACAAAAAAGGCAAATAAAGTCAAAGAGGAAAGTAAAAGCAACATGCATACTATCATGAACTACAAAAATTCCAGTAGGTTCTGCTGTAGCTAACATTTACACCTAACATGCTCCCGACAATATAAATATTCTCAATAAATGAACTTAAAAATAACTGCATAAAACATTCTTCGCCTATCGAAGCTCATGTGGGAAAGACAACCTCTTTTAAGAACATGCCCATGATAGACTTGTCGGTTGAGACGATGGTAGAAGTCTGTGAACATTTCGACAACAAATAGAAATATTATATGTGTTGCTGCATAATTGATCTGTACAAGATGAAATGCATCTGGGGTTGCTGTAATCCATCAGAATTACACCTCTGCAAATACTGCATGGACGAATGAAGATTTGTCATGTATAATGTATTCTTTCTATGTCATTGTATAAGTATTAAGTAAGGCCACGCTAAAACTGCATATGGTGGAAAGGAATTATATTCATTACTGCCAGGTTATTGCCAAGATGATAACCACAACGACAGTAAATCTGCTGACTGACTTATTACAGTCCGACTTTGACTTAAATATCTCAATTTTTCTTTCAGAACAAGGATTCTACATATTTTATGAATTTAAACAAGGATAATTTTGGAATGTTACAGTATCAATGTTATTATGGTCAACTTACCAATTAAGCTATTTTTTCTCCCACAAATATGCTATTATCATGAAAGTAGAATAACAGGTACAACAGCTTGTTTTTTTATCTTACAGGTAGAATCTGTGTAAAATACAGACTATCAAGACTTAGCATGATCTTCGCCATCCCAAAGCCCATCAACAATTCAGCACTACCTAAAGTACCCCCAAGTGAGATGACTAAAAAATGAAGAACATGTATCATACTTTGAAGAATTCACATGCATCAATAAATGCAAGAAGTCAAACTAAACCAAAAACACTTTAAGAAACTAGAGAGTGAACTAGAAGTCAGAGATTATACATAAACAACTGAGTCAAAGGCTGATAAATTATTGCGAAAGCATTTCCAAGCCTACAGCAATTTCAAGTCAAATAGCAGGTATTCCATTAGCACAATCAGAAAGTATCAACAGTTGATTTTAACTGAAAAAGCTGCTAGATGCATCCCCTAAGTAGATTCAATAGCAAATTTTTAAAAAGAAATATTAGTGAAGAGCCCCTTGGAGAACAATACCTAAGGACCACACATTATGCCCATTTTATTAGCAGGCTTCAAATCTACTTGCTTATAACATCAGTTTCTTGACAATTGCCTCTCAGGTATCTAGGGTTGACCAATCGTAATACAATGCGCAGCTTTGACTGCTCATTACAGCCTCCTCCTAGCCATATATGTACCACTTGATATTTGGTTAGAAGATTTAGTTAGAAGATCGATACATGTGGCTATGTCTTTGACAGACTTATACAGTTGTATCAAAATATTAAGTTTTGCTCAAATTTTGCAATATTCACAACAGATTGACGGGTAAAAACAAAAATGACAAAACAAATAATATGATCCAAAATTTATAGCAATTTAAACGGTATTTGTAATCATGACTCCAATGAAAGAAAAGAATTATAAGTGAAGAACTACTATAATGTAACTACTCATGTACTTTATCCCAATATCAAAGATCTGGTATGTAGGGTAGCACCCAACACGAGAAAGCACTACCCAGACATCATAAGAACAAGGGGAAATAAAAATTAATTCCCAGGCATTACTATATACAGGAAATTCTTTCGATGCATCTATACAGGGATATTTGAAATTTGATGGGGGGCTAGGTACTAACATGCTCACCATGCTCATTTGGAATCAAATAAACAGAAACAATTCCAAAATTTTTTATTGCCACGTCTCCTCAAGTGACAATTGCCATAAGGGACACGCTAAGTCAAGCCTATAGTTAGCCCATTTACATCAACAAAACTAACCATTTGGGCTTTATCAAATCATTCCAAAAGGATATGGGACCTAATTAGAGAAATTCAAAGTTGACTTAGACAAAAATCATGGTATTTTGTATAGGCTAGAAAAGACAAAAACACTACAACCAGTCACATGCATTATTGTGGCAGAGTTTAGGATCTGGGCACTTCACACAAGATAAAATTTGACGAAAAACATTAATACTAGGAGATGCTTCAAAACTTCACAAAGTACAGCGGTAGTGACTAGTGAGTTAAAAAATTGTAAGAAATAAATAATTAAGACACCCCATCTCTAAAACTAGAACAGCACAAACCAAGCTATGCATTTGAACAATTTTGGCTATGTTACACTTTAAACTTGAGCTCCTTGCCTCTCAACAGTAAACATGAGGGAGATGGGTAGATGAACTCCAAAGCATCATCCAGACAAAACACATGAAATACTGGCACAAAGGATCAAGGAAATAGGGGCTGATATTGTCCCGTGTTCTCAGGCAGTCCCACCATCAGATTGAGGTTCTGCACGGCCTGACCAGATTCTCCCTTCACAATATTATCTATCTGCAGAGTTGAAGCACAAGAAATAACCCGTCGCTGGCCAACAAACAGTGGAGTACCGAGAAGAAGCTCAACGGCGTCTGTTCGAACATGTTAGGGCAGAGCTCACGATGGAGGAGACCATCCGATCTCTTCTGCGCGAGGGGAAGCTGGGGGACCGCAGCACGGTTCGTCTGCCCGCCAGTGACGAGACGGAGCCGCACCCGGAGGAGTCAGAGGCGGTCGTCTTCGTGGCGTATTTCGAAGCCAGGCTCCGAATCCTGTCGGCCATGCTCGTCGGCGACGTTCTTCGGACATACGGGCTAGAGTTGGCGCAGCTAACTTTGAACGTGCTAGCACGCCTGGCTGTGTACAGCTGGGCATCGTGGGCAGAGGGGGTCTAGCCCAGTGCCTCTTTGGTCGCCTTCCTCCACGACACGCGGTGGCAGCCGAAGAAGCTTGACGGAGGGGAGTACTTAAACTTTGGCATCATAAACTTCGTGCTGCGATCGTCGTGCACGAAGATCTTCCCCACAAATTCGACTCGAGCCAAGTAGGAGTCGAACTGGATGCGACGCTGGTTCTACCATCGTGTGGCGAGCAGCAGAAATCTCCGGTGGACGGGTCGGCCCATGTCATTCAACACGTCACCCACAGTGTCCCTTGACCGCGACGACGAACACCGGGCGCGGAGGCTTGTGGAAATTGCCCTCTGATTCAACATGCGGGACCTCACGGAAGTACGGCGTGGCCCCACCTGCTCGACAATGGCACATACAGCCCAGCCCCATCCGCCCTGACGGGGTTCGCCCTTCCGTATCTTCGCTGCCAAAGCCCTTCAATCCTCGTAAGTTCTTCAACTGCACACTGTGCACAAGATTATCTTCATATTTTGTTGTAACCTTGTCTCTTTGTTTTATGGGAAGAACTCCTTCTTGAGGACGTGGAGCGTGCTGCGGTTTAGTTCCTTGGGCCGCACGTGGCCAAGAACATAGCCTTCGTGAGTCTGTAAGAGTGAAGCTTGGGCGGATAAACCGTGTGTGCGAAGCCCTAGGCATCCCTGTGTCAGAGCGCGCCACGCTGACCGCTAGCCGGGCTCGCCCCCACGACGGCAACGACAAGGGGGAAGCCTCCCCTCTCACCGGAGGGCCCGGTCACCTGCCGCCGGATCTAGCCCGGCGGCCGCCCCTCTTGGAGATCCTACCGGAGCCGAAGGTACGACAGTCACTGGCTCCGATTTGGCAGAGTACACCAACTCGGACTTGGAGGCGAATCACCCGGCGCCTGCGATAAGGAGCCCTCAGGTGGCACGAGCGACAAGGGGCGTGACACAGACATTCTGGAGGGCGAAGCTTCGTCGCCCACGCCAGCCGCAGAGGTCGAGGAGGTGTCCCCGAAGGCACCGAGCGCGAAGCGTGCTCGGACACGCTCGCCTACGAGGCTAGAGGAGGAGTTCGAGCTGGCGGTTGGGGCTATGTCGGAGTCGGACTCCGACACGGAAGCTGCCAGGCCCGAAGAGGACCCCGCCGCCCAAGATGCAGGCGACGCCACCGCGGTTCGATCAGATGCAAGCCGGACACCCCAACGGTCTTCACCGCTCCGCGACAAAGGTAGGCGCAACTCCTTTTCTCCCTGCGACTTCACGAAGCTCTCTCCGATCTGCTCCCTGATACCATCGTCGACATCAGCCGAAACACAGTCTCCAAGACGCGGACAAGGTTCCAGCAACGGGAGCAGCCGCGAAATCTCTAGCGCACCCACCCCAGATGTGATGTCGACCCTTGCCACCATGGAAGTCGTTGACGTGGAGACTCGGCGCCTGACCGTTTCCGATTTCGTCCCTCGACTGGAGACGCTGCGGGTTCTACAAGGGGCCGCTGACTCTGCGAACACCGGATTGGACTGGTGGGCGCTGGCATCGTGCGGCTCGGAGCTACTAGAGGGCGCGCTCGAGGCCACGGAGATGAGGGTAAGTGTTCCCACTCTTGAGTCATAGTTGCGTTTTAGGCCAACTTCGTTGTGCAGGCTCTTGCCCTCGCTCGCGCTCTGCAAGTGGCCCGCGCTCGTGAGCAGGGGGCGTTGGAGGACCGACTTTACGCTGACGAAGAGGCCAACGCCGCTAAGGACGAGCGCATCCGCTTCCTCGAGACAGAGGACACAAACCCGGTCAGCCGCCGCGCCACGGATGTCGACGTCGGCGTTTGCAACACCAGTGCTACCATCCGTGCCAGCCGCTGACGTAGATGCCGACGGTGCGCCGACCGAGGCCCTAACGTTCGCGAGCGCTGCCGTCATGCTCCTCTTCTTCCTTGATGCCGATGAAGCTTTCTTGGGTGCCATCACTTCTCGAATTTCAAGGCTTACTCTCCGTCGTCCCCACGGACGGTGCCAACTGTTGTGGCTACTGACCAAACAGTAAAGTAGGAGAGTAGTGCGGTGGAGATGATGGAAGAACAATGCTTGCCCCTTCTCCATGTCTCGGGTCTGAATATATATTTCCATGAAGCGTATTTTACAATCCTACCCTTACACTCATGTGCCCTCCATAGGAGTATTTATGTCATTCCACATATCCTACTTTGGGTTTTACAATCCTTTAGCAGGCCGGATAGGTTTAGGTAGGGGCCACCCCTACAACACGTACTTTACACTTTCTCAGTTTTCCTATGTTTTCATTCAGTTCCAAACGGGTCATTAGTTTGACAACAACGGTGGTGGCATCTACAACCAAAATCGCCACCAGACTGAGTTGGGTACAAATAATAAATCTCTAATTTCTTCCAACAAACAACATGTACTTGAGGGGTAGATCCTATGCATCCATGATGATCCTTGATCAATAATCAACTTCACGCTGCCTTGATGGTGAAAAAATCTTGTCGCTATCAAGACGAAGAAGCACAACATGTTCATTGACTCACAAACTCATAGTAACTAGGAGTGGAAATCGAGCCAACTTCGAGTATAATCAAGCTTTATTCCAAATTGACTCATCTCTATAAATATAAACAGTTAGTAAAATTCAAGGCACCTCTGTTGCTTTGAACGTAAATCCAAAGAAAGGAAAAACCTAGAAATTCTATGTTAATTGATAAAAAAGTGAATGGTCTAAGACTACATATTTTGGTGAAGCCAGACAATAAATGTACGGATTAATTGGATGGAACCATATCCATCTGTGTAGTAGGGATTATCATCCGAGATGAGAAAGGTAGTGTCTTGTTAGCTTTTTGGCGTGTGCTGAAGAACATTGTAGATGCAGAGGAAGTGGAAGTTTCTGCTTGCTGAAAAGGTATTAATTTGGCTGTGGAATGGATTCTGAAGCCTGCTATTCTGAAAACAGATTGTGCTTTGGTGGCAAATCTGCTATCTTAGGCTACAATGCATCGGTCGCAACTTACTTTCATCATTTCTGAAGTTTTAGAATTGGCTAAGCAATTACCAACGTTTTTGGTCCGGCATACGAAGGGAGCTAAATTGCGTTGCTCATGAGCTCGCACAATGGGCAAAGTGTACGAATCAATGTGCGGTTTAGTGGGAGGAATGTCTCTCTTGTGTTTAGCATTTAGTCGCTCAGGATTGTAATTTTCATCTTGAGTAATTTATAAAGCTCTCTTTTCCTCGCAAAAAAAAAAATCTGCGTGGTGGCTGATTTTGTCCATCCGTGTTAAATCTAACGGAGAAGAGGCAACGGCAAGAGCACAACACTCACAATTCCTAATTGGATATAGACAATACAATCGTTACATTTGTATCACAACTAGTTACATATCCGTGCGTTGCAACGGAACTCATTGAATATATAAAGAATCGTGCTATAGAAGAGAGTTGCTCTGATCCGTTGGAAAACGGAGAATGATGAGAAGTTAAAGGAATAGAGCGGTTGGAGAAGAATGGACGTACAACCACCAAGTCATTCTTTTATAATAGTAATGATTGTATAAATGTATTTTTCATAAGCATTAAAGTTGTAAAGCACATACAATGTCTTGTAATATCTAGCGCATAATTGCATGAGAAATCCCGCTAATTTTGATTTCATGTCATCTTATTTATAGTTTACTGGCAATTTTAGAATCAAGCTAACAAGACGAGACAAGCCGAGCCTAAGCATAATCGAGTTTCATTTGAGACCAGATCATTTCAATTTTAAACTAATTAATGAGCATAATTGAAACAATTTTGCACCAAACCAAGAGCCCTTTAACATGCTCTTCAGCCTTCAGGGTTCTATGACGTAAAAGGTGGGTATTCTTGTACTTCATCCTTCTATTATTAATGTAAAATAGTGGATCTTTACAAAAAAAATTGAGAGAATTCTTGTGTCCTATTTGTCATCAATTGCGAGATCGGATAGTACACTTATAAGCACCTCTAATTGGATTCGAAGATCGCTGAGGATGCGAAGGGGCACAATGAGAATCACACACGAATGGATGGACAGTGTAACTCATATGAGTGTCTAAGGTTACAAAATAGCCTCCCCTCTCCACTTACAAAGGTCCTATTTATAAAGTGGGAGGAGGAGACAAGTGAAGATACAAGTATGCCCTCAGGGCCTAACTTATTCCTAAAGGTAGTTTTGACCTTCATACCAAGTGGGTCCTACCACGTACGAGGGAATCTGGGGACTGGCCCATGGATCTTGCTTAGGGTTGCTTCTGGACCCTGTACTCCTAAGGGTATTTTTTTCCTTCACGCCAAGTGGGTCCCACCGTGTCCAAGGGATTCTGGGGTCGGTCTATGGACTTTGCTCGGGGTTGGCCTCTAGACTCCGTCTAAGGTTGGCCTCCAGGATGGGGGGGGGGACTCCAGACATCATTTGAGGTGGACTTCGGATCTTGGCCAAGGTCGGTCTTTTGACTCATCTTGGTTTCTTGGACCCCGTCCGGGGGGTGACGCGAACCCATCCAAGGTGGACTCTGGACTTCGCCCGGGGTTGGTCTGTAGACCTTGTCTGGGGTAGATTCCCTCATGTGTGTCATCACGCGCGAAGTTGTCATGAGCCCAAGGTAGCTCAGGGACTCTCACTCAAGAGTAGCCCCTCATGGATCGGGTGGTCATCAACTGCCCGCCTAGGCAAGCACATCGAATTACAAAAGGGGTCAGCGCGCAGCCTCGGGTCAACGATACAACTGGTAATTTGCGTTGCATTTTGACAACACGTTAAAATACCTTAGTTCTTGCATGAACTTTAGATAATAGGGCATGCTCGTGCTTCTGAGTTGGGTTCCCTTGGTGTTCATTAAAGGGTTACTGCTCCACTTGGCTGATTTTAGGTCGTATCGGGGTGTTCACCATAGCAAAATAGGATGTGGGTCACATACAACTATGGAGTCAAGCTTCTACCACCTAAATGCTAAAGTTACGTGGAGGCGCAGAGGTAGGACCTAGTCGATGAAGTGCCTCGTGAAGCGAGTTCTTGACTCATTGACTTTGAGAGGTGTAGGTATGCACCCGAACGCAAGGTAGTTGATTCGTCAAGGCTTGCATGTTTGACTCATCGATACATTGACTACGAGGAAAGGAGTACTAGACAAACTGGGGCATGGCCTTCGATGGAAGGAGATGATTTGGTTATAATTTGGCTACCCGTAGAGCTAGACAGAGCCCATAGTCAGAGAGACACAATCAAGACAAAATGAAGTTCGGTTGAGGCTAAGCCATCAAGACCGATCAAACCACGTCGAGGTCAAGCCATTGCTCTTAGGATGCTCGAAAAGCTTCATTAGTTGGCGTAGTGAACCACCTTCACAGGAATGATGCAGACCTTGTCTTTGGCACAGTGTGAATCTGGTCTAGGGGGCAGTGCCCTGGAGGACAGGGAAGACGATGACACCAAGGCTAGGTCTATTATCCCTAGCATAGACTCACACCCGATGCATGGCAGGATTGAAGCAGAGGTGGTGCCTGAGACCATCACAGGTGGATCCCACCTGGTCAAGCCCAAATAGTAGTGGTGGTGGTGGAGTCAGTTTGAGTTGGGATGGTGGCATGCGGTGGGCGTCGAGCCCAGACAATGGCGTGTGGCGCCATCAGAAAAACTTAGCGCTTGAGACTAGTCTCAAGAGTGCTTCTGAAAAATCTTGGCACTCAAGACAAAGCTCGAGAGTGCTTCATGGTTGGGGAGAGGCCGAGACTTCACCATGGCTCGTCAGAGGTTCTAGCCAAGTCTTAGCTCACCTAGATGGGTGTGTCCAGTGAGGTGACTAGGGCGTCAGTATCGGGCTCTCAACGCTACTACATGAAGGCTTCCACTGATGTCCTCCTTACTTCCCTTCGGCTGGCAGGCTGGCAGCACTTCACTATTTTTGGGGTACCCACGTATGAGGCGTCGACCTGTGCTGACCTAGAGGGGGCTAGAAAGCAATCATCAAGCACATCCACTCCCTCTCATAGATTTGGAGTTTGCACGGGTTGAGCTATCTCGATAGGCCCAAACATCAATGGTGAGGTGTTGCTGACGTGACCGCAAAGGGTGAGTGTTTGGCGACTTGACCTCAGAGGCTGAGTTGTCACTGACCTGACCTCAGAGGGTGAGTGTTTGGCGACTTGACCCCAGAGGCTGAGTTGTCACTGACCCGACCTCAAAGGGTGAGTGTTTGGCGACTTGACCCCGGAGGGCCAGTTGTTGTTGACCGAACTGTGAAGGGTGGATGTTTGGTGACTCGACCTCAGAGGGTGAGTTGTCGCTGACCCAGCCCTAGAGGGTGAGTGTTTGGCGACTTGACTCCGGAGGGTGAGTTATCGCTGACCCGACCCCAGAGGGTGCGTGTTTGGTGACTCAACCCTGAAGGGTGAGTTGTCACTGACTTAGCCCTGGAGGGTGAGTTGTCATTGACTCAACCCCAGAAGGTGAGTGTTTGGAGGCTCGACCCCAATGGGTGAGTTTTTCCATTGAGGCAAAGTGAAGTTCAACCATGGCAAAGCCGTCGAGGCCGAGATGAACCACATCGAGGCCAAGCCATCGAGGTGTGTTGGAGCTCGCCGAGGTGAATCCGTCAGGCTAGGGTGAGCTCCTAGTTGAAGAGATGCCATCAAAGTGAAGCAAAGCTTAGTTAAGGCAAAGTTCTCGAGGCCGAGCTGAACCACGCCGAGGCTAAGCCATCGAGGTGTGTTGAAGCTCACCGAAGTGAATTCGTTGAGCTAGGGGGAGCTCCTAGTCGAGGAAACGACATCGAGGTGAAATGAAGTTTGATCGAGGCAAAGCTATTGAGGCTGAGCTGAACCATGTCAAAGCCAAGCCATTGAGGTGTGTTGGAGCTCACCAAGGTGATTCTGTCGAGTTAGGCTGAGCCCTTAGCTGGGGAGACACCATTGAGACAAAGCAAAGTTCAGCTAATGCAAAGCCTTCAAGACCGAGCTGAACCATGAATAGGCCAAGCATCGAGGTGTGTTGGAGCTCACCAAGGTGAATCCGTTAAACTAGGGTGAACCCCTAGCCGAGAAGATGCCATCAAGGTGAAGCAAAATTCAGCTGAGGCAAAAGCCTTTGAGGCTGAGCTGAATCGCGTAGAGGCCAAGCCATCGAGGCATATTGAAGTTTACTGAGGTGAATCCGGCGAGCTAGGGAGAGCCCCTAGTCGAGGAGATACCATCGAGGCAAAGTGAAATTTGGCCGAGGCAAAACCATTGAGGACGAGCTAAACCACACAGAAGCCAATCCATCGAGGCATGTTGGATCTCGCCGAGGTGAATCCGTCGAGCTAGGGTGAACCCCTTGTCGAGGAGATGCCATCGAGGCAAAGCAAAGTTCAGCCAAGAGTCGAACCATACCGAGGCCAAACTATCGAGGCATGTTAGAGCTCACTGAGGCGAATCCGTTGAGCTAGGGGAGCTCCTAGTCAAGGAGACGCCATCGAGGAGAAGCAAATGTCCACTGAGGCAAAGCTGTTGAGGCTAAGATGAACCACACCGAAGCCAAGCTATTGAGACATGTTGGAGCTCACCGAAGTTAGTCCGTCAAGCTAGGGAAGCCCCTAAGCGAGGAGACGTCATCAACGGAAAGCAAAGTTCGGCCGAAACAAAGCCGTCAAGGCCAAATTAAACCATGTTGAGGCCGAGCCATCAAATTCTGATCCATGGAAATAAGAGGGGCTAAGTTAACAGACGACGTGATCCTGTGGCTCGCGTGCACAGTCGATAGGCTCGACTGTATGCACATGCAGTGCTAACTCTGATGCTAGCAAGCGATGAAGTGCAGAGGCTAAGCGAATGGTAGGCTAGTGGTGCGTAGCCTGCGCTCACAACAGTCGTTTGTCATGTGCTTTGCTTCATAAGAGGCTATCAAATGTCTGCTCTTCCTTCTTAGATTTCATCTGAAGAGCACAGGAGAACAGGTCCCTTGGCTTTGGACACATCCACATGCCCTCTACTGATGAGAAGTTCCAGCAGGACAACACCGAAGCTGTAGACATCCACTTTCAGAGTGGCGATCAGCGATTGACTGTAGTCCGACGGTATACACCCCCAATTTTGAGCCTTGACTCCCATTTTAGCATGTAACCACCATATGCCTTCAAGTGTAGTGTAACATCCCAAAATTTTATTCGCTTTTTCTTGGATTTATTTGGATTTTTTGTCTAGATTTTATTCTAGAGCTTAGGACAAGAAGGCTTAATTTGTTTATTTCTAAAAGCCAAAAATAGTTTATTTTATTTTTCCTGAGTTCTCCTAGATCTCTCCATCTCTTCTCAATCTCACCCACCGGTGGAGCCGCCTGTCATATCCTTTCTTCCCTTCTTCCATCTCCAACCGCCACCATTGGTGCCCTCTGAGTTCTTTTTGGCCAACCGTTACTCCCCGAAGCAAATACAGCCAATGAAAGCCCTCTTCAATTCCCACTTCCTCCGCCGGTTACTCCCGCCTTAAAACCTTGTCATCAACCACGATCATGTGCCATTGCACCGACCATAAATCCGGTGAGCCCCCTTTTGGCCATTCCTCTTTCCCCAAGTCTATAAATATATCCCCGAGCATCTCCTGCTCACACCGCTCCTCTCCTGCCCCTCAATTCTAGTTGTCGTGCACCCGAAACTCCGGCGAGCAACCCCGAAGGCCGAGGACCTCTTCGCTCGTCGCCGACACCGTCTTCATCTTCACAGCAACAGTGCAACCCATTCCACCCATCCAATGACTGAAGCCACCACCGGAGCGCCACCGCACCGGGAGCCGATCACCGCTGCCACTCTTCATTCACACCACCGGCCGCCTCCATTCATCTTCAGCCTCCGCACTAGGTATAACCAAACTCCCCGTCATCTCCTCTCTCTTTTGCGCCCCTCACCAACCACCATAGAGCGTCAGAGCGTCGGCGATCGCCGTCCCAGTGCGCAACTACGCACGACCACGGTCGCACTTGACCGCAACCACGCACTGCCATAGAAGCATCCTTCGACTACTCTGGTCACTTATGGCCACTCTGGTCGGATACGACTGCTTCCAACAGTTTGACATCTCAAAGGTTTCAACCGCCCTTGTTTCCAACCCCTTCGACCACTTTATAGCTTTCGACCATAGCTGCTTTTGACTTCTGCCGCTTTCGCTTTCAATCAATGCCATTTTTGACTGCACCTGGGTTCGACCACTTCAATTCTTTCGAACACTCCTTCCAACAACGTTTTGAACACCAACCACTTACAGTCACTTCAACCACTGACCACGTATAGAATGTCGACCACGTTCAACCATCCTATCACGACTCTTCGACCACCTCAGCCATCCAACCATGATCGCTCACGGCCACAACTATCCGCCCACATGGCGCTTTCTGATCACGGCCTACTGACACTTCTTTCGACCACACTACCACTCATGACCACATTGCCATTTTTGGCCACTGTAAGCCTTCCGACCACCAAGTTTTAACCACCAAGATTCAACCACTATGTAAGTATCAACCAGATATTGTAGCTTTCGAGTATTGATTAGTTCCTATAGCTTTGACTACCGACCGGTTACCGAAGCTTTCAACCACTTTAAAAACTCTAAACTTCCAACCACTCTGCAGCTTCGACCACACAATAACACTGTAGCATCCAGCCATCCGACCACAACCGCCTTCAAGCACTCCAGCCATCTGACCATGCCAGTCTATTCGACCCCCTCCGCTTTTAACCGCACTTGTGTTCGACCACTGTTCGGTGCGACCACGGTTTACCGATCACGACCGCATCCAACCACGGCTGTTTGACCACTCAAAGCCTATCGACCACTATATAGCTTTTAGACCATTTTGAATGTCTTCTTTGGCCGATCAGACTACTTCAAACTATTCCAAAGCATTCCAGGAAATCTCCCTTTTCCTTTTTGTTTAGTTTTAACTTTCGGAAGCTCGTATTTCTTCGTCTTAACTCCGTTTGGACCCATTCAAATTGCTAAATACAAAACTAGATAAAAAAAGTACCTTGAACAAAATTTAAATCCAATTTTAATTACTACCTTGTCACTATGTTTGGACTCCGTTTGGATTTAAACTATGTTTGAATAAAATTTAAATATGGCCAAAATTCGTCTTAACTATGTCCTTTGTATATGGCCAAAATTTGACCTTGAACATCAACATACCTTGTCACCCTAGATAAAAAACTAGTTAGTACATTAGTATTAACTGAAAATTTTATAGAATTGCTTAGCCATGCTAAAAATGATTTTAGGTGGGAATATTTTTTCGCAAAGTGATGGTTTCTAAAATCTATTCTTGACTTTGGTGAGTCAAGAAAGTATATGAAATTATGATCAAATAAAATTATAAAATCTAATTTAGGCTTAGACTAATGGTTAGATGGTGGGTGCTGACCTGCATTGTTGTTCAGTAACACAATATTGATTGTCAGGCACAAGGGGCTTGTGGTTAGAGTCTAAGTCAGGTTAAGGATTGGTCTGTGAGCTACTATTACAAAGTCACACCGTATGTCGGATCCCAGAGCAACAACTCCATAACCCACTATGTAAATCACGCTAGTCCAGGATCAGCTGGTGCACATAGTGACAACAGGGATACATATCAAGCACAATGACAAACTTTATTTAACTGAATGGGCCTGATGGCCAGAGTTTACATCAATGGTCCATAAATAAAAAATAAATATAAGCAGTAGAAGATAAAACCAAAGCGGAAGAAGCCTACTGAGCCTACCCACAGGCAAATGACAGTAAGACACGGCCTATTCGTTCTGTTCCTCACCGAAGTCGAAGTCGTCCTTTGAAAAATGATTAATTGAGCAACATGAGCACATAAAGTACTCCACAAGTTACACCAAGAGGTTTAACAGAGTTAATGCATGCATAAGGATTGACAAAGGAAGGCATAATAAGGTTAATTGAGTGAAAAGTAGAATTAAAATAAATATGAGAGACCATGTGGTCGTGACTCCATGTGAATGATGAGTAATTGACAAAGGTTTAGGATAGTCGAGTTTGGTTTGTGAGGTCGGACCATGTCGTTGCGCGGTGCAACGGGCTCGGTCGGACTTGGTCAAACCGGGTCGCATGGGATTAGGACGCTTATTCCATTGTTTCGACAGGTTTGGACTTCGTCATAAGTAAGTATGATGTGCTTATGCTATTTACGCTTTCATGTATCGAGCGGTGCTATGTGATGTATTTCTTGTCTGTGTTGGCTGCAGGACATCGAGTGGAGTCGTGGCGAGGCACGGGTGACCGGACTAGGCGCGGGCGGTGCCGAGGTCAGAGCGGTCGAGGTGTGCCGAAGACGGCGAGGACTCGAGGACGTCGAGGCGGAGTCGTGGTGAGGCACGGATGACTGGACTAGGCGCAGGTGGCGCTGAGGTCAGAACGGTCGGGGTGTGCCGAAGACGGCGAGGGCTCGAGGTGGTTGCGAGGCTTGCAAGGCAAGGAATGAGGAAGCTTCCTGGAAGGTGCGCGAGGGGCGTTTTGGTGAATACGCAAAGCTACACTAAAGGAAGTGGATTGTGGGTAAAGCTCAAAAGGTTAATGGGTAAAGCAATGGCAAACCCATTAATGGAGGCTATAAATAGAGAGGTGCTCTCTAGTGCTGAAATTGAGAGAGTGGGTGTAAGAGTTAGGGTTTTATTTGTGTCTCTCCATGTATGAGAGTTGAGAGTGGAGGGAGTATGTGTGAGTTTTTGATCTCTCAAGCATGTATGGGAGTGTAGTTCTCGGGTTGAGAGACTAGGATTGAGTTGGCTGTAAGAAAACTTTCACATCAATCATGTATGTCTCCGTATCAAATTTCAAGAACTCATGTGCTGATCTGATTGTTTTTGCTGGCTATCTCTCTTTATTTTCTTGCTTCTCTTAGTCAAGCTTTTAGTTTCTCTTCACTCCCTTTTGATCTCTGCTGCTAGGGTCATGCGGCTTGCCATTTGATTTTGTGTTACCTGTTGTTGTCCGAGTTCCTTCCTGTGTGCTATCCGAAGGAAGCAAAGTACTAAGGCTTGCCATTTGATTTTGTGTCTTGTTGTTTTCTCGGACAGCAAGCTGGTAGCATTCGGCCAGGCAGCAGTTTTTGATATCTTTCTTGTGCCATCCGAAAAGTGAACTTGATTTTTGTGCCATCCGAATAGTACTCTTGATCCTTTTCTTGTGCCATCCGAGAGGTGATCTTGATCCATTTCTTTCAGTTTTTGCCTCCCCTTTTAGTTCTTGTTTTCTTGATTTTTATTTTCTCTCTCTCGGCAGCACATCACTTCTTGGCCAGCAGTACAGCAGTACAATCTTATTTTGCTCTTCGGCAGTGAAGGATCCATTCGGCTGCAGTGTACAGCTATTTAGTGTTGTTCGGCTTTATTGATTCCCTGTGTCCCTTTGTGTTTGGTTTTGGCTCCCTATTTCTTTTTATTTTGGCAGCCAGCAGCCCTACTCTTTTGTGTTTAGTCTGCACTTCTGCTTTGCCTTTCTGTCCACAAAGAAAAGGGGCATTCTTTCATCTCTCTGTGCTGCTCTCTCTCGCCAGAGGAGAGGCATTGATCTCTATTGCTTTTCTGCATGTTTTGGCTGCTTATTTGGCTCACCTTTTGCTTGCTATTTCCAGTTTTTTGCTTTAGCTTTTCTCTCCTGTAAGCAATTGATTTCCTGTTCATAGTTTGTATAGCTATTGGAAAGGAAACCCTAGTGAATACGTTGCGGGGATAATTTTTAAAAAAAGTCGACATTCACTCCCCTCTGTCGCTGATTTCGATCCAACAAAATATCGTAAGTAGATTTAAAAGCTGAATTTGATACATAGATAGAAACAAGATTTTAACAAAATAATATCATTAGTGTAGGTTCCAACCAAACACTAACCTATCCACAAGTATCCCACCTACACCATCTCTTCTCAAAAAGATCTCATATGGATTTTATCCATCCATAAGCATTTTGTAAAATTATTTTGAAAACAAAGTCTAATCCATGAAAAACTTTACTCAGCTTGCCCATGATCATGGGCATGGCTATCCAGAATAGATTATACACTCTGCAGAGATTGTACAACTTTACCCACAAGATAAGATAATCTCATAATGTTGGCCATTACACGCTTCCAAAGTTGTGCGACTGAGAAGATCATAACAAGGCCTTTACAATGCAAAGCCTTCAACCTAGCTAAGCCAACACCAAGGTTTCACCTCAGTAAGGAATCCACCAGACCAAGACCCCTTCTTGAGCCGAGTGAGACTTCTCATGGCCTACGTCATGCTCACTTTTAACCTACAGCGAGACTTAGGTTGGGACTTGCAAATTAATCAGTTAGGACTGTCCTATACCAGCCTTGTGGTAGTACAATAGGGTTTTGTAGCAGTAGCTCACAGACCGGTCCTTAACTTGACTTAGGCTCAAACCACATACCCCTTGTGCCTAACAATCAACATTGTATCACCAAACAGCAATGCATGCCAGCAAACACACACCACCTAACCATTTGATTAAGTTTATATATGTTATTTTGAAATAATTTATAGACATTCTTGACTCACTAAAGTCAAGAGTACATTTCAAAAGCTTATCATTTTATGTGGAAAAGGTTATGCCAAAGCAAAAAATTATGTCTAAGAAGGTCTAAGTATTTGATACAAAATTTTTCTAGTCCATACTAGTGTATTAACTAGAGTTTTATCTAAGGTGATAAGGCATGTTGATGTTCAATATCAAATTTGGCCATATACAAAGGAATTTGGTGTAACTAAAGTTTAAATCAGATTTGAACTAACTTGAATAAAAGTATGCATGCATAATAATTAAAAACAACATAATAATTTAAATTACCAAGAACAACATGATCAAAAGTGTAATTTGCATTGCTCGAAGTCTTGATGGTGCGAATCATCGAAATTGAACACTCCTGATTCGTCATAGTCTACACGCGAAGAATCAATCCACAAAGAAAGCAAAATTCAAATAAAATTTTAAAATTCAAAACAAGTCTAGAAATGGGTAGCTTAGGATTTTATATGAATTTAAAATTTTGAACGGGTCCAATCGGAGTTAAAATGAATAAATACAGGCTTCTAGAAGCTTGAAAAGAGAGGAAAAGGACAAATAGGTTTTTCTGGAATTAATTTTGTACTAGAAATTCAATTCATGATGTCAGCAGGGGATTTAGAATTTTGGTTGAAATAGTTTTTGAAGGTAAAATGTTTTTATGATGCAATCCTAACGTCAACTAGATTTTTAAATTTCTGGCAGAGGCTGACAAATGGGCCCAGCTTTTGGTGGACTGGGTCCATGGACCGGGGAGGTGGCTGAGGTGGTGTGGTGCTTGCGTGGCTCACGGCTACTGAGGTGGCACACACGTGGCTACCAGGTGGCGGCCACGTCACCTGCTGCTGACGTGGCATGGCTAGCGCAGCGGCGCTCTGGGCCCGAGGGTTCACTGGCAATCCGACTCCTGGCGGTGGCAGTTGAGGTGCACAATAGCAAGAAGGGGAGACGGGGAGGCGAGCTTACCTTGGCACAGAGTTCGAGGGGGCTCGGAGATGGGTCGACAACGAGTTTTGGCGGTGGCGGAGCAAGGGCGTTGATGGCGAGGGTTCTCTGGCGGCGGATTCGCTCGGGGAAGGTAAGCTGAATGTGGTCGTAGCATGCTGTGGTCGTAAGCTGAACGTGGTCATAGCATGCGTGGTCGTAAGTTGAACGTGGTCGTATGTTGAAGTATGTGGTCGTAGTCTGAAGTCTGTTGTCTGAAAGCCATGCCGTGGTCGTATAGCATCTGTTGCCGTGGTCGTAGAGCGTTTGTTGCCGTGGTTGTAGAGTAGCGTCTGTGACCCGAAACTATGCACGACCACTCAAGGACAACGAATTCAATTGCAAACAACCAAGTCTTTCACAAATGCAAAATCCAAAACAAACCAAACGTCAATTATTTATATCTCTTTATTTATAACCATCCACATGGTCTAACAAAAAGAGAGAAACTAATAGAAATATCTACTTCTATTAAAGTAAGTTAAACAACAGAATAGAAATATCACCTGTTATTTCTCCTTCATGTTTGACAAAGAACCCATTATACTTCTGTTAATATTCAATGCATTCTTGAGTCTTCTCTTGCCAATCTTCATACATTTTAACATTCCAATTTTGAAGACCGAAGCATTCTTCACTCTCTTTTAAGCGTTTAGAGTTTTCAATGAGTTTGAATAATAGCTCCTTGATCTTGTTTTCAGTAGAAAGCAATTTATACTCAAACTTATTGGTCTTTTGAACCGAAAACGCCCTTGTTTCTTTAAGTTGTCTGAAAGACAAAAGAAAATAAGAAAATAACAAGTAGCATTGTTTAATATTTGTTGAGTTGGTGTTTAACTTTTCAGCTTTCCAATTTCTATTTCCTATAGCCTTGTTGCTTGTCATAAATGTGTCAGTCTTGATAAGCATTTGGCTAGTTTTCTGCATTTTTTTTAACAATTAGTTATATCTTTGTTTCCTTGCTTAAAGTAAAAAAAATAGTAGGAAATAGATGTCACCTGATTATAAAAATTTAGAAGTTCCTCGAAAGTCACTATACCCAACACTGGTCAGGAAAGTACTTGAATCAGCCTGCATCCTTGCAGAGCTAGATTCATTAACTTCAGAAACTAGTCACCAAATGACTAGGGTATTAGTCTTTGGTGTAAGAGCCCCCTGTAACATCCTAAAATTTGGATTTTAAAAAAAATTATCTTTAAAATTAATTATTTCGAAAATTTAGATTTTATTTGGTTTTTCAATGGATCCTTAATATCAAAATCAAATTCCTATAGAATATATCCAATTTTAGATTCAAATTCGAAATTCAACTCCAATCCCAATTCAAAATCTAAATTTCAAATTCAAAACCCAAACTTTAAACTTCAAATTCCAATTGAAATTCTAGAAAATCTCAAAATCCATATTCTAGGATTCAAATTCCAAATCCAATATCCTGAGAATCTTAAAATCTAAATCCAAATATCAGCTCAGAGTCTGACTCTTGATTCTATTTGAAATCTCAAAATAATATCTGGATTATAATTTCAAATCAATTTCTAGCTTCCTGGTTGAGGTCATTCTTTCCTTTGCCCTGGGCCTAGCCCAAATTCAGCCTAGCCTAGCCCATCTCTCCTTCCTGTCTCTCTATTTTCCCTACTTTGCTATTCGCTTTGCACTTCCCCTACACTGCTGCATGGCTGAGCTCCAACCGAGACGCCCATGCTCTTGCACTAGCCACGATGGTTTCCAATCAAAATTCACACCACAAGTATGGAAAATGTATGTCATCACTACCAAAATCAAATCCCTTTCTGGTTTCCCCCCTCAACTATGCCTTTTGTTTTTCTGTTTCCAAAGATTACAAACCGAAACTGATATCAATTTCAACGTCATCCATGGCTCCATGCTCCTTCCTCTTTCTCTCTCTCGGCCGAACGAAGCCCCTTTCCTTCTTCTCTGCTAGTGCTCTATTCTGCTCACAATCGAGTTGACCGAGCCATGGCCAGCACGTGTGCCAAGCTCCAGCTGAGCCCCCCATCTCTGGAAAGTGGAAATGCTCGTCATCAAGCATCATTCAAAGCGCCATCAACACCATCAATGGGCTATTTTCACTCACGTTCTTGTGCATTGAAGCCCCAAACTAAAACGGATGTCATCAATCCCGCCGTGGCCATGTTAGTTTCATCCCCTCTTCGGCTCTATAAATTGGAGCACCATGACCTCCTCATCCCCGTCTTCGCCTTGCTCAAGCACCACAACCTCCTGTGCGCCATAGCCACCGCGAGAGTCTTCTTCCCAAACAACGGTCGTTACCCCTGCTGTCACCATCTCTCTCCGGTGAAGTTTTCCGAAAATCCATTCATGTCATATCCTGTTCCCAAGTCTCATTAACCTTCATCTCAAATTAATTTAATTTTTGTGCAGCCAATCGCCCAAAATAGAGTCTTCCGCAAACTGTCTGAATTCGCTCCTCGCCATCGATTCATCGTCTCCGGTGAGCTATTCTTCAATTCCTCGCACCAACACCATCTCTACCACCTCCTCTACCTATGCCATGCCTCAATTCGACCAACGCATCGCCGTGGAGAGCCACCACCGGCACCACCTCTATTTCCACTGTCGATCACCATCACCCCGCCTCTCCGGGCATCCTCTGGCTGAGCCGACTACACCAGAGCACTCCACACTCCCACGCCGTGCCGGTGCTCACACTACTTCCTGGTGCTTGCCGCCGGAACACCACCATCGTCGTGCGCCCGCATCTGGCCGACGCTGTTTGCTGAGCCGCTGCCTCCCATCCCTTTCTTGGGGTTCCCTCGACCCATTTGCCTGGTCAACTGAGCCGCCTGTGCCTCCCCTCGCCGGCATGGTCGCCTACACCAAGCCGCCTGCACCTCCCCTGTTTTGCTTATCTGTCCTTCACCATCTCTCTGTTTTCTCTCGCTGAATCAATGACAGCCAGGCCCCTATGTCAGCTTCATCTTTTTATTTATTTCATAGCTGAAAGGAATATTCCTTCCCTCTCTCTTTTTCAGCATTTCTCCTCCGGCAAACCATCCAATTATCCGGTTACCGTTTCGGTTGATGTTCGGCCGATTTTGAAAACCCTGGCTCCGACTCATAGTGCCCCGACGGCGCCGCTCGCTCCTGTGTGCGGCTACCTTTCGCTCCACCGGCAGCACCAAGAACGCCCTCTGCATCTCCACCACCCACATCATCTCCTCCGGCAGCACACCGTGGCGCACCACCACGAAGAAGGCCCAGTCTCGACACACCTTTCTCACTTCCGCCACGAGCGCGTCCACCCCCGCCTTGTTGCCCGTGGCGAGAGGCGACATGTCGATGACCGGGAAGCGGGCCACCTCGGAGACGATCGCCTTGGGATGGTGCTCGGGGACCTGCACGAAGGGAGGCCGCCAATGACGACGATCGAGTTCTTGGGGGTGGCAAGAGTTGTGTGTGGCTTAGCCCGATCAACTCGGCTTGAGCTTCTGGCTTCTGGTTTATTTTGCACTATTCATAAATTTCGTCTTTTTCTGAACTTTTGGCTTTTTGTTGAGCTTCTTTGCCGGTTCTTTTTTTCCCGTATTCGTTTGTATTATACGTAATGGGCTAACATATTTTTTATATTTTTAAATTTTTTAAATTTAATTATGCTAAATAAGCCTCTGTCAGCTACAGTGCTTTTTTCAACCAGCTACAGTGTATTCAGCCATAAGCCACGAGCTTTTCAGCCGAACCGATCACCACCTAAGCGCGCGTATGATGAGAGGATTAAATGGGCGCTTTTGGTAGGTTGGATTCAATGAGTCTGGGTGGGTTTGCTTCTCGAAAGAAGGGCTCTATTTGTTTAGCTTTTAAAAGCTGATTTTCGGTTTTTCTACAGTAACTAGCTTTTAAACAGAGTATTTTTTAAGATAGATTCTACTAGTTAATTGTAGTGCATACTTTACTGACTTCATTTATATCGGTAAAAACCGCACATGAGTTTATGTTACTCTGTAATCTCTCGTACAAACAGCCCAAAAGCCACAAGTCCCAGCCAAAAGCCACAAGGTCTGGATGGGTTTAGGTGAATTTGTTTGCATCTTTGGAGTTGACGTGTCCGGGTACAGAAGGCGATGTTTGTATTGAAGTGCTTTCTATTTTCATGTGGTGGCTATTCGGTGTGTGCTATGCTCGTGACGTAACGAGTGATCTACGGTGTTGGACTGGCAACGTATAATTAGGGCTTGTGTTGGACATGGTAAATTCCAGGTAAGTTTTTCCTGGGAAAATTTGAAGATTTGTCACTCATGAGATGTTCTTTTATAATATTTACTACTTTTAAGTTTCTTCTTAATAAAGTAGGACTATTTAGAGGTGATAATGGGTTAAAACCCAACCTGAAATCAACCCAACCCTCACTTAAAAGAAGCTCAAAACCCCACCCCACCTAACCCAAAGAACACCTTCCATCACCCAACCCAACCCATATGGTATTTCTACCCAACCCAATCCAAATTGTTGTAATGAGTTGAAACCCATTTTCAACTCATTTCATCCCTTTGCCAACCCACTCTTTAATAATCTATTACATGAAAGTCCAAGTGCATTTATAAGAAACTTTTGAAAAAGTTCGGTATTTAGAGTTTCTAACTAGCGTTCACACTATAAAAGTTTCACAAATTGTCTGAAATTTACTATAGATGATTTGGAGTGTAAATACGCTACATTGTACAAATTTTTATGCCCAAACATAATGTGGGACAAACATGTTTTTATACGGAAGTTTTGAAAAAGTTCGGTATTTAAAATTTATAACTTGTGTTCACACCATAAAAATTTCACAAAACTTCTTGAAATTTATTATAGATGATTTCGGATATAGAGACGCTACTTTGTGTAAATTATTAGGCTTAGGCATCTAGGTGGAACTAACAAGTTTTTATAGAATTTTTTCCAAAATGTTCGGTATTTGAAATTTCTAACTCACATTCATACTATAAAAGTTTCACAAAATTACCTAAAATGTACTATAGATAATTTAGAGTATAGAGACGCTACTTTGTGCAAATTTTTAGGCCCAAACAAAAAGGTGGGACCAATAGGCTTTTAAAGGAAACTTTTGAAAAAGTTTGATATTTAAAATTTATAACTCACGTTCACACCATAAAAATTTCATGAAATTTTCTAAAATTTACTACCGATGATATCAGGTATAGAGACACTACTTTGTGCAAATTATTAGGACTAGACATATAAGTGGAACCAATAGGCTTTTATAGAATTTTTTTGAAAAGGTTCGGTATTTGGAATTTCTAACTCGTGTTCACACTATAGAAGTTTTATAAAATTATCTAAAATTTACAATAGATGACTTAGGGTTTAGGGATACTAGTTTGTGCAAATTTTTATTCTTAGTTGCTTAGACACAAAGGTGGGACCAATAGACTTTTATAGGAAACTTTGAAAAATTCGATATTTAAATTTAAAACTTGTGTTCATACCATAAAAGTTTCACGACATTTCCTGAAATTTACTACAGATGATTTTGAGTATAAATATGCTACTTTGTGCAAACTATTAGCCCTAGATGCTCAAATGGGCTCTATGGGTAAAGCCAACCCATGTGTGAGCCATATTGCAACACCAACCCAATTTCAACCCTAAATTTTAAAACCTATTTTAACCCTGCCTAACCCTTTTTATGAGGCAACCCTAACTTGATCTAACACATTTATTCTTTCAACCCATTTCCATCTAACCAAAGCCAACCTAATGGACCCAAGCATTAAATTCATTTGAACCCAACCCATTAACACCCCTAGCACTACTAAGCTCTAAATAACTGAGATTTGCTACTGTAGGCGTCTTCCAATATTTCTATGTTTTTTTCGAAATCCACTATGAAAGAGGAGGTAGTTGCACCGCCGTAGCGCCCAAGGGTGTTGCAACGTCCGTTTCAGAGGCCATGAGCTACGACCGTACGACGTGGACGCAGCAAGCGCAAACTGACAGACAGACAGCGATTAACCATAGCCGCCCGTGACCCATCCATGGCCGTCCTAGGGTATGGTCGAGCGCGTCACGAACAGGGTATTCTGGACATTAACATGCATGTAAGGGGAGATTTAAAGTTAATAGTGGAAACCAAACTAGATTTTGGGAAGATCTTTGGATTGGGCAGGAACCTCTAATGTTAAAATACCCCGCTTTGTACAGAATTGTAAGAAGAAAGAGTGCTACCGTAGCTAATGTGCTAAGTTCGTCCCCTTTGAACGTGTCGTTTAGGAGGGCGTTAATTGGAGAAAAGTTGGAGGATTGGCTTAGTCTTGTATCCTTAGTTTTGCCCATATCTTTAAATGTTAATAAGGATGAGTTTATTTGGTTATTAAAGAAGGATGGTACCTTTTCAACTCAGTCTTTGTATAGAAATATCATGGAGAATGAAAGAATTCCTGGGAAAATTATGTTCTGGAAGGCCAAGTTGCCTTTAAAGATAAAAATTTTTCTTTGGTACTTAAAGAGAGGGGTAGTTTTAACGAAAGACAACTTGAAAAAGAGGGGTTGGAAGGGGGACACCAAGTGTAGCTTCTGTGGGTTAGAGGAAACAGTTCAGCATCTCTTTTTTGATTGTCATATTGCAAGATTCCTGTGGACTGTTTTGTCCATTACTTTTAATGTTCAATCTCCAGATGATACTGTCCACTTGTTTGGTTCTTGGGTAAAGAGTTTTGCTCCAAAATTTAGAAACCAAGTAATAGTGGGAGTGGCCGCGATGTGCTGGGCTTTATGGTTGAGTAGAAATGATGTTGTGTTTAACAGATCATGTACTAATTCTTTCCTGCAGGTAATTTTCAGGGGGACGTACTGGATCAGGTTTTGGTCTCAATTGTCTAAAGAGGAAGAGAGAGTGATGCTGAAGGAAGGGTGCAGGCACTTGGAAAGTATGGTGATCGAAGTCTTTGGGAAGGTGGGTTGGAGTTACCAAAGAAGGATAGAGAACTAAGTTTTCATTGTCTTTTGTTGTGGATCATTGTGGATCTTTTGGACCTGTTTGTGTTCCGCCCAATGGGGTTTGGTCTAAGTACCTTTTGGTTGTAATGAACGGTTGTACTCATTCGTTTGTGGATGGGGAGACCGGAATGCTTTTATTCCTTAATCTAAAAAAAAAGTATCTAACCTACACGTACGAGCAGGCGCAGCACTAGGCACACGTACGATCTTGTGGTAACACACAAGACCATCCTACATGAATTTCTACGTGCCCTTGAAAACAAAACTGCAAACTACACCGGACCGGCCTCCTCATCTGCGTACGTATACCACCCTCTCACAGGTCACAGCATCTGGGCCCCACCATGCAGCAGGCCGCCGGCCTGTGCTGCCGCCGCCGCGGCGGAGAACTCCGGCCATATTGCACCCGCCCCGGCTTCCGGCGTTTTCCACGTGTCCACACTGTCGTTCTCTAACAGCCCGGTGGGCCAGAGCAGCGGCGTTGACGTCCCTGCAGAGCCGCCCCTGAGCCCGAGGCCGTGCAGGCCAACCTCGCCCGCGCCGGCGTGCCCCACCTGGCCCGACCCGGGTAACCCGAGGCCGAGGTCGAACTCGACGCGCCCCTCGAGCAGCGGCGCCGTGCCGAGCGCGAACAGCGAGCCGAGGAGGCCCTGCTGGGACGGCGGGGGCGGCATCAGCGGCGGGGCGCCGAAGTGGACGGGCGGTCGGCGAACCGCCGGCGGCGCCATGCGCGGGCGCTTGCGGGTGGAGCCGCCGATGGGGACGTTGCGGAGGGATCCCCCGAGCGTCCAGTAGCGGCGGCAGGCGCGGCAGAAGTGCCGCGGTTGCGATGTGTTGTAATTGTTGTAGTAGCAGAATTTGGTGTCGTGCGACGCGCACCGAGGGCACTGCTCCCGCCCGCCGTTGGCCGCGGCCGCGTTCGCGCTCGCCGGGAGCGGCTGCTGGAGGCACGACACGTCCGCCGCGGCTGTGGCGGCGGCCATCTCCGTCGTCGTGGCGTCGTGCTTGCAGTTGGGAGGAATGGGCGCTACTGGCAATGGGGGCAGCTGCTGATACAGGGGAGCTTCCATGACCTGTCCTGGCATTTCAGGTTCGGGCTTCTCTTCGTGTTCTTGGTGGCCTGCAACAATCTATGGGCTTCTTGTTCTTGTATGGCAGTGGGAAGCTTAGATATCTGTGAGTTGACGTCTGAGTTGCTATTTTGGGATTGGAAGTGTAACGGACTTTCGAAAAAGGTAAAGGACTTTTTCGAAAAACCGAGGGTACATGCGTATTTTCGAAAAAGGTAAAGGATTTTTTCGTAAAAAATCGAGGACCCGTATGTAACGAAACGAGGACCTGTACGCAATTTAGAAAACCGCGGGGCGCTATCCTGCAAATTGGAGGGGTGTTTTCAGAAGAAAAAAAAGCGCAGAAAAAACCGCCAGGGACTTTTTTGCGACGAAAAAAGACATTTTCGCGAGAAAAAATGACATCTACGTAATTTCCGGAAAACTCAGGAAAATCGCCTCCCCCGACCGTACGCGGATTCCGCCGCCACGCGCCGGCCGAGGGAGCGCCCGGGGGTGACGTGGCCGAGCGTCCGCGCGCGGAGTCCCCCGGAACTCAGGTTCTGGTGATATATAGATGTATGAATGCTCACATTTTTCTATTCTCTCTATTTCTCTTTATAGAGAGAGGCAGAGGTTGTGTGGAGTCTGGAGAGGTGTTGCAGGTGATGATACGGAAAGTGACAGAAGACTGATAAGATGAGTACGTAGGGTGCAGCAGGCCTCTCTCTCATACACCTGCCTATGTGGAGTAGCTTTCTTCGGCAGGAGGAATGCTGATGTGTCTTTATGCAGTAACTATACATGCCATTATACATGCATCTTTCGGTCGTACAAGCCACACCTGACAGATTTGCTACATCATGTTATTATTTGTATATGCACTAACGTACTCTTATTTTTTTCCCCTCTTGATGAAAACCATCGAGTTAACTGTTAAGCATGCAAAAGCTCTACTACTGCACTAGCTAGCGTGAGAAAGAAAACATAGTTGAAATTGTAAAAATTCGCGGTGCTGAAAACAAAACAGTTCTTCTGCGTCGCTGTTTTCTTTTTGGGTGTGATCAAAATGGCTGAAAAGCCCGTGGCTTATGGCTGAAAACACTGTAGCTGGCTGAAAAAAGCACTGTAGCTGACAGAGGCTTATTTACCATAATTAAATTTAAAAAAATTTAAAAATAGAAAAAACATATTAGCCCATCACGTATAATGTAAACAAATACGAGGAAAAAAAGAACCGGTAAAAAAACTAAAAAAAAAGCCAAAAGTTCAGAAAAAGACGAAATTTATGAATAGTGCAAAAATAAGCTGAAGCCAAAAGCCCAAGCCATTTTGATCACACCCTTTGCCTTTAGATTTGTTCTGTAATGTTTGAACTGTTATCTGGCTAAACTTTGGTTACCTAGGGTGGATTCAATTAGGTTTTGACTTTGGTTTATTATTTTTTACTATAATAACTTATTTTTAAATGGTGCATTTTTTAAGGCGGGGTTTACAGGTAAATTATAGTAGACACTATACCGAGTTCAATTATATCGGCCAAAATCATACACGACTATTTTCATCTGCGTACTGTCTCTCATAAACAGCCAGAATTCAAATACCATAAGCCAAAAGGCATAGCAATAGTCCAAAATTCCAATGGAACTAGAGGCCGGATCATGCAGAGTTGTTATCTCCGTTAGTGATGAGAGTCGGGCCAATCTTTCCCGGCCAGCCCAAGGCCCAGGACAGCCCAGGCACGGCATGGGCCTACCACGTGAAGGGCTGGGCTAGCACGACATAGACGAGGATTGGACCAGGCCTAGAAAACTGACCCGTCAGGCGGCACGGCCTGGCCAAGCAAAGCGTGTCATGCCCGCCCAGCCCAGCACAGAGGGCTACGGCAACGATGGAGGCAGGGCACGCCACAGTTTGAGCGGTTGGATCCAATGGCCAATGACGACAAAGCTCGCCCGTCGATGGGCCACCTCCCGCCTAGCGTTGTTGCCAGCCTTCGCCTCCTTTAGCTCACCGTCTCCTATGCCTCGCCTCCCTCCACCGCTGCCCACCTCGCCTCACCGTGCCTCCCTTCGCTATTGCCCACCGCCTCGCCACCTCCTTGGCTCGCCACCTCCGGCCTCACACCGCACGGAGAGGTGGTCTAGGCAAAGGGGGATTGAGAGTGAGTGTGTGTGAGACGGTGTGTTGGTCGGACACCAGAGACCAGAAAAACAATCGGTGGGGAGGGAATGAGGGCAACAATTGGGAACCAGAGAAGCAATGGGTGGGGAGGGAATTAGGCAACGATCGAGAACCAATGACAAGATGGAGATAGGCCCCATTGCTTCGTGCCATGCAACGTTCTCCTCCTCTATGGCTATAAAACCCACCTCCTTTCCTCATTTCTTCACCACCGAAGCACCAAGTCTAAGCTTCTCTTCTCTCTTTGCTCTGCTTAGTAGTCTCAGTAGACTGTACAACAAAAAGTTTAGTATGCTACCAACGAGTCAAAGCACGAAGGCGGGGGCAGGAGCGTCCAAGCTCCTGAGCGGTATGCTATCGAGGAGTCACAACACAAAGGCAGTAGCAGGGCGACTTAGTGTAAGCACCTGCTGCTACTCCCCTAGTCCTCCTTTGGCTTTGACTCTCATTGATATTCGTCAATTCTCACCAAGCATGGGAGACTATGGCATGGATGACCGTCATATGGATAGTACGGAGGACTACGAGGAGTACTAGAGCTATCTGGAGCCAATGGCAACATTAGTAGGTCTGAGTATGGCAACCGCACCGCTGGACAAAGGGCACCTTGCTGGACACACATGACCTGAAGCCAAAAAATCTGAGACAGCCAAATAGTAGAGATTACAACTTGTAATTATTACAAAGCTCAATTAACTACTCATACAGATGGAGGGACGGGGCACTTGAACCGGCACTACAAAGCATGCTTGAGCAAGATGAGGGCACACAGCTGAGGGAGAGGAGTACAAATGTAGCTGAACTTCGAGGCCGATGGTTCTGTGAGTACTTAGGTATAAAACCTACTTTCTGCCTATGAGAAAATTGCTAAATATATTATTTCCGAAGATCAACCGATTAGGATGGGTGAAATTCACGTGTTCAAAAGAATGATCCAACGTGGCTTTCGCCCATAGTACTAACATGTCAGTAGGAGAACTACCACATCTGATATTTTATGAATCTATCGTAAGGAAATAGTAGAACTAAAAGAACTATTACTACAAGTTCAATTCTCTTTTGCTATAACTTCAGATATTTGGACATCATCGCTCCAGAGAAGTGTTTACCTTAGTGTTGTAGCCCATTATTTAGACGATGATTACAAGCTAAACAAGAGAGTCATATGGTTTAAGGCAATTAATGGATCACACATGGGAGAGACTGTAGCCGAGCGTATACTAGACATACTTGATGATTTTAAAATAGATAATAAGACTGTTTCTATAACTCTTGATAACGCATCGGTGAATATGATGATTATGAACATCCTCACCCCAACGTTGCAGACATATATTGGTTGTTATGTTCTCCATTAGAGATGTGTCTATCATATCTTGAACCTTGTTGTGCAAGATGGTATGCAAGCGATTGGTTAGATATTTGAATAATATTCATGATGCCATTCATTACCTCACAAATTCCTCACAAGTGGTAGCCAGCTTCATAGAGTACTGGGTAGCCAATGGGAAGGAGCAAAGAAAATTCAGTCTTGACATGAATGTGAGGTGGAACTCGACATACATCATGCTGAAAAAAATACAAGGGTATGAACATATTATGTTTGTTGTTGTCAATATATACTAACTCTCAAAACAATGAATTGGTAGTTACTAATTCAAATTGGTAGATTGCTAGTCATTTTTTTAGAGTTTTTAAGACCTTTTTATAAAGCATCAGAGAATCTATCAGGTGTTTACTAATTACTACCCTACTTCTTACTTAGTTATAGATTTTATTTGGCTAATTACGGACAAAGATTGCGAAATCTAGGGGGGTCCCCTTTTAGGTCATGTTGTTGCAGCAATGGAGGAATATTTGTTAAATATTTTGGTTCTATTTCACACCTATATTGCTTAAATTTTTTAAAATTATCTATTTTTCTATTTTTTTTGTCCTACAAAAAATTTGACAGGTTTGTAGATCGGTATGGAGAGAATAGGTGAATGCCTTGATCCTGATTTCTCAAAAGCTTTCAAACATGTGAAAAAAGAGTTTTTTCATGTTTTCCTCTTGTATCATGGTAAACTTGGCAGCAACACGATATCAGAGACCTCACAGCAGGCGCAACAAGAAAACAAGCTTGATAGCCCACTTGTAGAAGAAGCAAGGCAAGTCTAGTTTTATCGACCTCTCAGGCTCAGATGACCCTCAAGAGCAATTCTATCTCAGAGCTAAACCACTACCTGGAGCATGATTTTGAAAATATTGATCATGATCTTGCTATTGAAGGCAAGAGAGTTTTGATCAAGCGGTGGAAGAACAACAAGCAGATATTTCCTGTGTTGTACCATTTCGCACGGGATGTTCTGCTGGTTTTAGTGTCCACCATCTCTTCAAAAGCGACATTTAACATGGTAGGGAGAATAATTAAGGAAAGGAGATCATCTCTCGCGTCTAGGATGGTGGAGGCAATCACATACGCTAAGGACTGGGAATTGGCTAAAGAGTGGCAACAACATCAACTGGAGGATCATGAGATCATATAGGTATATGCTGACCTCGAATGCATGAAAGATCTAGGCATTAAAGAGTAGTTAGTATGTATGCTTATTGTTACTATATCCTTTTCCTTACTCAGGGAACGCCACCCTGGGGTGTAAGATTTTTAACGAGGTAGTAACATTGCATCTATAAAATATCAAGAAAATTTCACTTTTTTCTAAAATATTTATATGCCCATGTTTTTACTCAATAAATTCAATTTGATCTTTTCTTTCCCCTTTTTCCTCTGTTTTTCTTTTTCCTCCTTTTCACAAATCTATCTTTTTCACCTCTCATTTTCTTTCCCCCTCTTCTCTCTCCTCCATTATTTCTTCTCGTGTGCCTGGCCACCTGGTCTTCTCATCTTTTCTCTATTCTTCTCTTTCTTCATTCTTCCCATCCCAAATTCCCAATCTTCACCCCCATTCCAACCCAAAAGCCAAGTTGGCCAATGCCCTCCACCGCACCGCTTGGTGGCCCCCCACCGCGTTGTGCCGCCGCCCTCCACTACACCATCACCACCCATTGTGTTGCCCTCTACCACCCATCCACCACACCATTGCACCATGTCTGAGTCCGGGCTATTTGGCTCTGAGTCCAACACAACCACATCCCTACTTGCACTTTAGCGCCCACTATACCACATCCTTGTCATTCGACATTCGCGGGAGTTCGAGCTCTATATTAAGCAGTGAGAGAGCATGCCCTATGGCCCCAATGCCCACCTAGGGGGCTCTAGTTGGCTGCACGGGTTCCACACCAACCCGTGTTGCCGTTCCCACCTTTACGATAAGTGGCAATAGTGTCGGTGCCTGACCACAACGATAGGGACACAGCGTTGGTGGCCGAGCGAGGAGCAACAGTGACCATGGTCGTGGCTGAGTGAGGCTCAACAGTGGTGGCACTAGAGACACAAGCACAAGGTATAACCACAGCATGAGGGGAATGAAGATGGCGGCCACTGCCATCATCATCATCATCACCTCTGTCATCTATAGGTATGTAGGGTTGGGCCAGGGCCAACATGGCATGGCGCCAATACATCGTGCTTTGCGTTGTTCTTGGGGCTCATTAGAGGTGAGTCAAGCCAGCACGACATGGCCCAAAGCATGTGAGCCCATGCCATGCAGGCACGGCACGACCTGACGCAGAAGTCTAATATCCATAATCTAAAAAAAGTGACACTAATGGTTGCATGCATGGTGCCTTAGGGCATCCATAGTGTGAAGTACCTTCATCAAGGCTAAGAATTACCACATCATATAGGCAGAAAAGTTGCTAACTTTCCCTTCTCCTCTCCGATGTTTACTACTTCTCTCTCCAAGATGGGTCCCACTGCAGATTAATAAAAATAAAACCCCTCCCTTTCCCCTATCTTTCACTATCCCCTCTCCCATCCCCTGAGATTCCTTCCTCCACACCCGCCTCCCAACTCCGTGCTGGTTAGCCCTGCCTTTCCCTCCGTGCCTCCGCCTCTGCCTCTGGCTTCCTCATCCTGGTCTAAGAAGACAATGACGACATGGCTTCCTTGTCCTCCACCAAGATGCAGCGGTGGTGCACCCAACTTGTCCTCGACCTCAACCAACAATGACGCGGCCATATCTGGTGGTGACACATCCTCCTGGATTTGCAACGATGGGCAATGACAACGATGGTGCAGCCAAATCAGGCGGTGACACATCCTTGTGGATCTTTAGCAAATGGGAAATGAACACGGCGGCACAACCAAAGCTTGCTGTGGCACATCCTCCTGGATCTACAGTAACGGATGACGATAGTCACGGCCATAATGAGAACTCCCTCTCCTAGCATGAGCACAACCATACATGTTTTTTTGCTTACGGTACTGATACCTCACTTGGAGATTTCTCTTTATGTATGGTACCGGTACCAAGAAGAGGGAGGAAACCTTGGTACGAGTCAAGGGTAGAGCTGATAGTGGTGCCTGGTATGCCTGGGCACACCCAAAAATTAAAAAACATGCAAGATCAACTATTCAGCTATGCATATTCTAGCCTACTCAAGAATAGCCCAGGCCAGCCCAGTCAAGGTTCAACCACTCAAGGTATGGCGCTGTGCGCCTGTGCCTACTTAGACTCACAAAGCTGGCCAACCCAGTAGGTAGTTGCCTACTCACTAGGTGCCCCAAGTGCCCAACTGAACACACTATCCAGTCATCTACTCATCTACCCTAAATCCCTAATCTCTTCCCTTTCCTCCTGTCCTCCATGAAGCAGTTGCTCAACGCCTCGACAGGTGACGATGGCTCTACAGTGGCTCGGCACGTGGGGCTGGAGAGCAGGCGAAGGCCGATGGGCGGTGCCAGGCACAGTTGCGCAAGCAGGCAAGAAGGGTGCTTGGAGTAGCTGGCGGTGGCCAAAGGTAGCAAGGTGAGCATAGACCAGCGGGTGAGCACTAGCAGGCGAGCAGGAGTAGCGACCAAGGGAGCACAAAAACAGGCGAGCAGTGGCTAGCGGCCAAGGGGAGTAGCAATGTAAACATTCGATTCTGATTAATGATTTGGGATTTGTGAAATATTGTGATTGGAGATTTGGAGAGTTGAAAACAATATTGTGTTCTGTGAATTGTGAATGTAGACTATAGAGCAACGAGCAATTTGAATCATTTAGACATGAGGAGGAACATAGACAACCTTTGTTTTTTTGGGATCGACAAGCCAAGCCAAAGAATATTTCATCTTCTCCATCATCGGGCGAAGGTGGAACTAAAGAAGGAAGAGGAGGAATTTAAGCAAGTGGGAATCAGTTGCCTCCTTCTGAGATGAAGAATGTTGATGTTGTGATTGCTGGCATTGGCAATGAACAACCCCAATACCAACCCCAACTTCATCCCACTGAACCTAGAAGCGTAGGAGCTTCAAATTCACTTCCTAGCAGTGATGATGAAAGGATTTATGATGTTGAACGTCTTCCACATGATCCAGGGAAAAGGCCACCCATTGTGAACTATGTTGTAAATGATCAAGATGTAATGCGGAGAGAATATGTTATGAAAGGGCCATGCCAACCTTATATACATGATTTTTCGATCGGGGAAATATTAGGTAAAAGATGTCACTTCAGTCTTGGTTTGCTAAGTACAATTCGATTGAATATAGTGTCAAAAAAGATGTTGTGTTTTGCTTTGTCTCTTACTTGTTCAAGGAGAAAATTGTGGTGGGTGATTGCTTTATTAAAGGTGGTTGGAAAAATTGGAGTAGATATGATGCACTTGACAAACATGTGGGTGATACAAAAAAAATGTCCATAATCAAGCTGAAGAGAAATATAACTTCTTTGTGAAACCAAAAACTTCAGTTGCTCATGTTGTTGTAAACAAACCTAAGAGGAGAAACATCTTTACAAGGCTAGGTTGTCTTACGCTGTTAGATGCTTGAGGTTTATTTGCATCAAGGATTGGCATGCTGTGGACATGATGAAAGTGGACAATCTAGTAACAAAGGAAACTTCCTTGAACTTTTGCAATGGCTTGCATAATGTAATGAAGAAGTTAACAAGGTTGTTTTGAAAAATGCTCTAGGAGATAGCAGCCTAACTTCCCATCCCATACAAATGGAACTTAATTATTGTGCCGAGGAAACTACTAGACACATGATTCAAGAAATTGGTGATGACAACTTTGCAATTCTAGCTAATGAGTCAAGTGATGTATCCCAAAAGGAACAACTATCTCTTTGCTTACATTATGTTGATAAACTAGGAAGAGTACGTGAGTGGTTCCTTGGAGTAGTTCATGTAGCTGATACCACTTCTTTGTCACTTAAGGATGCAATTGAGTCTTTACTTATGGATCATGAGTTGAGTCTTACTCAAGCGCATGGGCAAGGATATGATGGGTCTAGCAACATGAAAGGTGAGATTAAAGGGCTAAAAACATTAATTATGAATGAGTCCCCTTCTACTGATTACATCCATTGTTTCATGCATCAACCCCAATTAGTTCTTATGGATGTTGCTAAGGCCAATACTGATTGTGTTTGGTTCTTTGACAAACTATCAAATTTGCGTAATGTTATTGGAGTCTTTTGTAAGCACCATGAACAGGGGTAGACCTACAGTAATTCATGGGTATTCGGCTGAATACCCAAAAATTTTGGCAAAAAAATCCACTATATACAAGATCTAATACATATGTGTACTATCAAATGGGCATAATTTGTCTCATTTCTGTCTCCTGGGCCCAACCTAGCAGTGCCGCGCTAGACTAATCGTCTCCCAACTGCCGACTGGCCCAGTGGTCAGCCCACGCCCCACGGGGTGCTTGGCCAGCCGAAGTGGCCGAGTACAACTAGGGCTCGCTAGTCACTCGCTTAGTGTCTCTCATGCCTCACAGTCTCCTCATGGTCTCAGCAACTCGGCCTCTCCTCTCCCTGGTGGCGCACAAGTGGTTGCCAGTCTGGCACTCCGGCGAGGTGGGCAGGCAGTGACTTCATCTTCACCCTTGACGGCTTAGGGACAGTGTGGAGGTATTTTCTCAGTTTCTCTATACCACATTGCCACTATGCCTATATGCCAGATTGCCATATTTGATTCGGTGATTCCTGCTATAATTCAAGTTAACCTTTTCCTCATTAGTTTAGTTATCATTGCTCAAGTAGAATTGTAGAAATATATCAAAACTCTTACATAATGAAAAAGGATAGATTTGTTGACATGAGATGAGAAGTGCTTCAAGGTTGACATTGTCATAGATCTTCCTACTGAGTAGGACTGTGCGTTCGGTTTTTTCGGTTTATACGGTTCGGTAAATACGGTTTGATCGGTAAATACGGTTTTAGTATTTCGGGAAATACGGTATTTTTCAGAATATGGTGTGGTATCGGTAAATACCATTTTATTTCGGTACGGTATCGGTTAATACCAATTTTACCAAACTTTGCGCAAATTGCTAAACTAGGGAAATGACAAGAGAAGAGAAAGAAATGGTGAGGCAGCTGGCCACTGTGGCACTATGGTGTATTCAGTGGAACCCGAAAAACCGGCCCTCCATGACAAAGGTGGTAAACATGTTAAGTTGTTAACGGGGAGGTTGCAGAATCTACAGATCGAGGTTTAACGTCGTTACCCAGCCGACGAGCTTCTTTTACCGGATCCCTGTAGCTGAAGATGATTGCTGGTAATTATGGAGTTCCTTTGCCGTGCACACAAACCTATCAAAACCATCTTCGAATCATTGCAGGTGCTCTGGCGTTTGAATGGAATTCGCATTGCGTCTTTTACCCCCATGGCTAACCATCTTCCACAAAAATTCTGCCAATAAAATCTTGAAACCTTTTTGAATAGAGCTTCGGGTCCACGGCAGATATTGAATTGGGGTCTGTTTGTAATGACTTGTAAGCACGCTCTAGCCTTTTGGTGATGTCATAGTCCTGGAGAATGTCAATTATCCCAAAATATAGAATCACGTCGTACACTTCACCGCTCTGGTTTGAGGCCAAGAATCCCCCACCACTAAGGAGAAATGGGTCGAACTCGCTCCTTCTGGATGCTTGCTCTGCCCGGGCTGGCATGTGCGCACCCAGTCTAATCAATTGTTTCCTGAATTAAAAAAATGTTGGCAGATGACATTAGAGAACCGATTAATGAATTTGAAATTGACTTGTGGAGCATCGGTTGCTTTTAAACTGCAAGGAACAATCATCTCTAATGCAACTGAGCAAACAGCTAGGTCCCAACAATGCCTAAACGCATCTATGTGTAAACCAAGTGGACGGCAATGAAGTTTTGCGCCATGATGACTGCTCAAGTTCTTATGAGATGTGGTTCTGAGACCAGGTACAACTGAGTTATGAGGGAATGAATCAGGTGCAAGACTCATGACAAAGCACAGATATTCTACTTTTATTCCAAATGATGGCTATTAAGATCTAGAATAGAATCGACTAATTGAGTTTGTTACACTAAGGATTCTCGGGGTATTGAAGATGCTATAGCTGCTTCAATTTGCTAACATTTCAAGATACTCAACTTGAAAATCTTTCCAACATTATATTCTTTAGCAAATAAATATTTTCAAAAGGATCTTAAACAGAAAATTTATCCTCTTCGGCAAACAAATGTTCAAAGGATGCATAGAAAAATTTCATCTTCCTCTTCGGCAAATTCCATTTATCCCCTTTGACGAAAGCAAAGCAAAGGGGGTTGATTACCTTTGCCAATGCCAAGGAGGAGGCGGTCTCGAAAGCAGAGAGAGCTGCCGCAGGAAGCCCTCGCCGGAGCAGATGACATTTGGGCGAGAACGGGTGGTGCTCGCGTGAGGGAAGATGCGAGACTTTCTAGCCGGCGGCGAAGCTCGGTATCGGGCTTGGCAGATTCGATCTGGCGTGGGCTGCGCTGCTGCGGCATGCGAGCAGTGGAAGCGCACGGGGGCGGGATGCGGCGGCACCGGGAGGTCTCGTGGTGGCGGAGAGCGCGAGGAAATGCTATGGTTCAGTCGAGGTGGCGAGGGGCGTCGCCGCGTGACCGCGTCAGTCACTCGCTCTGTCTGCGCAGCGCTAGGGTTAGGTTATGCCCCGCGCGTGCGTCGGGCCGGACTGCTGGTGGGCCGCCGAGACTGGAGAGTGCTGCTGGGCTTTTCGGTGTTTTTTGGGAATTTCGGTTTTTCCTCGGTTTTTACCGAAAAAACCGAATCATACAAGTACCCCTTTTCTAGCTACCGAACCGAATACCGAAAACCGATCAAACCGAGTTGACCGGTTCGGTTCGGTTTTTTCGGTACGGTTTTTTCGGTTCGTTTTTTTTGCACAGCCCTACTACTGAGTATTGATGCTTACACTTTTTTAATTCTCTTTTCCTTCTGGCTTCTACAATGCGTCTATGTTAGTGCCAGTTTCCATTTATGGCATTTCCAAAATTGATATGCACTTATGCAAAGATGATAATTTCCAGCCATATGCCTTGTCTTTGCAGGACATGCATGATGCATCTTGTCTCTAATGATTGCAATAGACAAAGTTGTTACAAATTGCAATTAGACCTCACATTATGTCATGTGTCAAAGGCTCTGGATAGGCTAATGATGCCATTCCTATTCCTGATCACCTGATGATATCAAGCTACTGTCCTAACAACTTCAATGTCCTGAAAAGTTAGTTCATGATTCATGTGTTGAATGTTGATGATTCATGTACCGTGCTTGTTCTGCAAATATTTTGTTAGATTCTTGCTGCTATTTGTAGACAAAATAGTGGTTATATAACTTGAATTATTGTAGGTATATATTGTTCATGCATACAATGTGAAGAATTGTGTGAAGACTAAACCATACTCTTACCAAGACTATTTTGAAATATGCTTCTGTAGTTCTGTTATAAGCTAAACGTTTCCACATTATTTTATTACTTGTGCAACATGTATGCTCTAATATTTATTTGCTAATATGATCTCTCATATGTTTTATTTTGTAGATCTTTGAGCTTTAAAAAATGAAAAAGTCTGCAAATTTGAAATCTTTATAGGAGAGAGATGGAAAGATGCAGAAGGTAGCTTCTACCTCGATGCCAACACCGATTTATAATGAAAGCCAAGATGGGATTATGAATCAGACCAATAGCACTGAGATGCAGTTGGTAGTGCACACACACGATGACAGTGGCACAGAACCTGAGATAGGCGCAAAAGCATGGAACCTGAGATGAATTGCCCAGAATCATCAAATGATGAGGCCAACCAAGTAGGAAACTTTGAATACCCATTCTGAAATTCCTGGGTCCACCACTGGCCATGAAATGCTTCGAAACACTAGAGCTCAAGAAGTTTTGGAAGCACTAGAATAGGGTGAAAGTGGACAAGGGTTGAATTAAGAGATGGGGTTGGCTAAGCCTAGTGACACTCGTTGGGGTTCTCATTATAAAATTATTCTGCACATTATTGATATGTATTCTACAATTCACAAAGTACTCATAAAGATTGGAAAAGATCCCTCCCTAAAGAATGAATGGGCATGCTATGGTGGCAATCTTTGAATCATTTGATTTTGTTTTCATGGCAAACTTGATGCCAATCATACTTGGGTATACAGATGACTTGTGCCAATCTTTGCAAAAGAGGAACCAAGATATCATTAATACTATGTCACTTGTTAATTTGGCTAAGGATAGATTGCAACATACAAGGAGTCAGGGGTGCGAAGAATTTCTTCGAGAAAAAGTAATATCATTTTGTGTGAAACATCACATTACAGTTCCTAAGCCAAATAAGAGATTTGTACCTTTTGGAAGATCAAAGTATTTCTTCCTAAACAAACAAATAATAATCGTTTTAGAAGAAAAGTATATCTGGGCATCATCGATAATGTTCTTCAAGAACTTAACAGTCTGTTTGATAAAGTTAATATGGAGTTGCTTGTTTGCATGCTTGCCTTGAATCCTTTCAACTCATTTGAAGCCATTGATAAGGAGAAAGTACTTAGCTTTGCCAAATTTTATCCCAATGAGTTTTCAAGTACAGATTTCATGAGACTTTCTTTCAAACTTGATAACTTCATTAATGACATGCGAAGATGATAGGATTTAGGGCCTTAGGAATCTTGGTGAGCTTTCTATTAAGCTTGTTGTAACAAGAAAGCATGAAATCTACATGTTGGTATATTTGCTTCTCATATTAGTATTGCTCCTACCGGTGGTAACGGCGAGTGTTAAAAGAGTATTTTCTACAAAGACTCTTATGAAGAATAAGCTGAGAAATAGCATGGGAGATCAATTCTTGAATGATCATTTAGTTACATTTATTGAGTGTGATATTTTCGTGAAGATTAGTGAAGAAGATATAATCAAGTGTTTCCAAGGGATGAAAACGCGTAAAGTAGTATTCTAATTTTTATTACATATGTGTAATCTCTCATTCATGTAAGACTTTATTTGAACTATTTGTATTATACTTTTGGTAAATTTTAAACTTATATGTTGCAGTTATGATATTACAAAACTATTATATAAGGCTATAAAATTGTACATATGAAATGTACATATCTATTATAAATTTTTTAGCCCCATCACTAATACAAGTTAAGATTGCATGTCAGATATGCTAAGAGCATCTCCAGCAGGTGTAACATCCCAAAATTTCGTTCTCTGAAAAATTTAATTTCAAATTAATTAATTTAAAGTATTTGAACTTTATTTGGATTTATCTAAATTTTATTTCAAAATCTAAATCAAATTTAATCCTCAACCTCTCTACTCGGCCATCACGTGATCCTCCCTGATTCAATCCATCCTCGCCCGGTTTAATCTCAGCCTTCTCCCCGGTCAACGGACCCAGTCCACAAAAGCCGGTCCCACCTGTCAGTAAATAAAACCCTTTTTCCTGTTGAAAAATAATTCGTCCAGAAAATCAAAATCTCTGTTGACGTCACCCTAACATCATAAATTCCTTTTTCCATAGAAAAATAATTCCTCCGAAAATCATTTCCCTTAATGATGTCATTTCAGTTCAAAAATAATTCCAGAAAGTCAGTTTATTCTTTTTCTCTCCTTTTAAACTTCCAAAATATCGTATTTCTTCATTTTAACTCCGAATGAGCCCATTCAAATTTCTAAATTCATCAAAAATTCCATTTCTATCCTTTTCTATCCTTTTCTCAAATTTTTGGAATTTTCGAATTTATTTGATTTAAATTAAAGCCTAGAAAGTAAAAATATTTTAAATGGCTAAAATATACCTCAAATAAATCCAAAATTATTTTATTTAGTCTTTTCGTTTTCCAAGGATTTTTATAGAATATTTCTGAATTTTTTGAATTTATTTTATTTTTTTTTTCTTTAAAAAAATATTTTTTATTATTATTTTCTCTCTCCTCACTATTCATCTTCTTCCAGAATTACGAACCGTTTCAGCGTCCAGAGAGCGCAGCCATGGATGGATCTTGAACCTTCTAGAACTTGTGAATTTCTCAACGGTTTTTCGTGAAATAAATTGCATTCAACTTCTCTCATCAAACTCTTTCATTTCCCTACCGTTTTCCCCTCATTTATGAGCCGTTTCACGAGAAATTAACCCATGCCATTGATGGACATGGTCTCTTGATCTCCCATCTCGGACCTCCCCCGCCCCTATAAAAGGGAGCACCGTGAGCCCCTCCTCATCCTCACTCAACCCCGAAAATATCAAGTCCCCACTCCTCTTCTCTTGGGCGCAATCGGAGTTTTTCTTTTGTGTTCCAAGCGGTGTTCTTCGGCTTATTGCGCCTCGTCCGGTGGAGCCCCGCCACTTTTGAGCACATCCTCGGATTCGCCTCGTCGCGTTCTACGCGGTGCTCACCTCGCCTTCGCCGGAACTTCGCCGGAGCACCGTCGCTACCGTGGGCCATAGCGCGTCGTCGTTCCTCGCGTCGCCACCGGCCGTCCGTGCATGCCCGACCAAAACCAAGGTGAGCATCACGTTCCCCACGCTCTACTCTTCGTTTCGCCGCAAACCCCACATGCTAACTCCTCTCCGTTTGCCCGGAACGCCGATGTCAACCCGACGGTCGCACAATGTCTTCTCCACCGTGTTCCGCCACCATCCGATGTCCTTTGGCCGAGCCGTTTGCACCGTTGAGTTTGCCTCGACGCGTTCTACGTCGTGCTTCCATCGCCATCACCTAAATATTCCCCGAGTCCTCGTCGACCTTGTCAGGCCCAGACACTAAAACTGTACCTTGCGCGTACACCCCTTTTTGGTAAGCGCTTTGATTTTTGTTCGCGTCATATTGTGTCCTAGCCTCTAAGGAATTTTTCTACCATTTTGTTTAATTTTTCGTGGAGCCAATTGTCAGGAATTGAGCTTTCCGCGAAAATGGCCGTTTGTGACTCCTGACATCGATTCGTCGCCTCCGGTAAGCCTTAGCTCATGCCGTAATTTTTCTTAGGCTTGCCTCACTGCGTTCTATGCCATGCTTCCTTCCGTTTCCCCAAAAAGTCTCCACAAGTTTTCACCTCCGACACCTCGCCATGGCCACCAATGGCATCTCGTGTCCCCATATATCCAGTGATGTTTTCCCGAATCCGTTCGCGTCATATCGTGCCAAACCATCCCAGGTAGCTACCTTTCAAATGGTTTTGGATCCGCTCTACCGAGCACCAAGATATCAAATTTTTCCTGTTTCTCCACTGTCGTCATTCAAACGTCGATTGTATCGTCTCCGATTAATTTTCAGCTTAGCCAATAATTTTCCTAACTTCACCATGCCATGTACTATCCCACGCTCACCTTACATCTCCACATTCCATACTCGGTACTATCTCTCTCCAACCTGCAGTTGTCGCTACTGTGCCGTCGGTGCAGTTTTTCACTCACTGCGGGTGATTGCCGCCGTTCCTCGTCACCGTACCCATGTCACCACCTTCGCCTCATTGCCAACATTCCATTTTGCCCATTCGCCAGCCACCTTGTAGCCAACCGACACTGTACTATTCAAAAAGTAATCCTCGTATTTTGTTATCATTTCATGTGATGTCCAAAATTTTCAGATATTCTCTCTCCCTCATACGAACTCCGAATCCGTTGATTCTTTCTCCTAAATTCATCTAAAATCATAATCTATCCATCAATATAAATTTTATAATTTGTGGATTTTATTTGAGTTTAGTTTGTTCTGGCTTCTCACGTGTAGACTACGACTAATCCGAAGAGTATAATTTCGGCAAACCTCAGCAAAACTTCAAAGCAAGGCAAGTCTCCTTTGATCATCTTGAACCTATGATTTTGAAATGTTTTAATTATTTTAAATGTTATGCATTGCTATTTACATAAAATGATAATTCAAATCTTAAGGTAGTAGTTAATCCAACCTTGTTATGCCCTCCATTGGAATTGATTGTCATGTACCCTTGTCACCCTAGAACTTCCTTTGTCTCATTAATGAGATTATTATTTATTCTTTGACAATGATAGTATGGTAGTATAATGCTTAGTCATGCTAAATATATACCCTTGGAACTTTGAAAATGGGAAATTATGATTTATTGTTGAAACCCTTGTGTTTACAAAGTTAGTGGTGATTGGAGTTACCACTGTTTCCTTTAAAATAAAATAAAAATGTGAAAGATGGTTTAGATTAGGGTGGATGGTTGGTTTGGCTTGGTGCAGTTAGCACGAGATCTTGTTAAGTGTATGTTCCACCCTAGTCAATTAAGGACCGACGCTTGTGTTTGTCCAGACTGAGCATTAACCGTACAACCACAAGTCTATATGGGTACGACCTAGCCGACTAACTTATGATAGTCTAGTTTAGGTGCCACCAGTGGAAAGTGGGTGCCAGGGATGGACTGGTTATTCACAGTGAGGGACAGGGATTTACTGTACTCATATGGCGCAAGAGGGGGCTTCGGTTCGGGCAGTTAGCCTACCTGCGGTGAAACCTCAGCGGGTGGTATCTAGCTAGATTAGAGTAAGGTAAAGGCTTTGTGATATTTTATCTGGGTCTCATGCCAAAGGAAGCGTGTTGACTTTTAGGATAATTTATCTCTTGTGGGTAAAGTTGTACAACCTCTGCAGAGTGTAAAACTATTCGAATAGCCGTGCCCACGGTCAAGGGCGGGCAAGGAATGCATTCACATGGTAGATTTCTGGTTTTGGTTTTAAAATCAAAAGTTTTGTATTCCGAGGGTGGAGGGAACTCTCGGAAGGGAATCCTGGCGGATGGAGCCAGAGAGGGTGGATGGAACCCGCAGTTTAAAACTTGACCAATTGTAATTGGTTGGCTAGTGTTGGTAGATGGAACCTTCACTAGAAAGTTGATGATAGTTTCTGCTAAAACATTTACTTTATTAAATTGATGCCTTCGAAAATAATTAGTAGTAACTGAATTTTAAAATGTTGCTTTGTGCAAAACAACCATATAGCCTTCCTTTGTTAAGCCTTGCATCTATGCATTTTTCCCAAGACTTGCGGAGTACTTTATGTACTCACATGCTGCACTAAAAAAATAATCCCCAGAGGAATATGAAGCTCAAGAAGGTGATTACGACTACTTCGCGTGTGGATTTGATGAAGGATTCCCGGAGTACTAGGTCGCGCTTCCCCAGTCAATTGCCTGTGGCGTATTGATGGGTCTTCGCCGGATTTGTCCTCTGCTTCCGCTGTGTTTCGTGTGTGCGAGGTCTTGAAACCTCATTTGTAATAATGAGACCATTCGGTCAGTACTCTTAATTATTCTAATAAAGCGTTGTTGGTTATGTAATCATTTCTGTTTGACTGTGTGCACTAGCTTTGATCTGGGACTAGTGCTGTAATACACAGAGGGTCCGGGTTCGGAAATCCGGGGTCCCGACAGAGGTGGTATCAGAGCCAATTTGACTGTAGGACGTGACCTAGTTAGAATGGTTGTTAGTAAAAGAACTTCAAATTTTATTTTATAAAATAAAAATTTAATATTGTGCTATCCTTGTCTTTTCTTGTCTTTCTATCCTTACCTTCGTCATGGCATTCTCCCTTATCTATCTGCTTATTTTTTTTTTTTGGAATGGTAATTGTACCCCCTTCCCTTTGTAATTTCTATAGATGGCTCAGTAAGGTTGCGTCTAAGAAGCACTTGGAGAAGCTCGTTATCATGAAGGAGCAAGGACTAGCTCTTTAGTTGTAATACCCAAGTAAAGTCTTACGATTTTAGAACGCTTATATGTTACTTGCTTGTGTATTAGGTGGACTGTACCAAGTCTTTGAATACTTGTAGTACAGTCATCCTTAAAAAAAAAACTATTTTGATTTCAAGCTAAGCTTCTCCTAGTTGTTGTTTGTTTCTCTCTTGTGTGTTTGTTTGGGATGGTGTTTAGTCGTTCCCCTGATCTCTTATCTGTGCTACTTCCCTCTTATCTTTTGCTAACCCCAGTTACCGCAATAGTGCAAGCTCCAATTCTTTCACCGCAGTCCAAGTTTGGAGAATCCTTGGAGACCTAGAGTATATGGAAGACAACAAATTTATGGAAAGTACTCTTGTCGGGAAAGCTGTCATAATCAGTGCATGTCAAGATAGATAATTTGGAGAATTGTTGCTAGAGTGATATATCTTGGATTTATAATTGACAAGATTGAATAATATTCGAGTGAATTGCGAAAAACAAAGGTATATTTGTAGATACCAATTGATTATGAATAAATGTGAAGAAAGTAATACTTGTGGATTAAATAGATCATGGAGAATGAGTATAGTAGTAAACTTGGTGGAACTAATTAGATCATGGCAAGTGTCTAAATTTGATACCTTGGATTTATTATCTAGGATTGAAAGGAGCAATTGGATGCAAAACAAGATTTTTGTTGTGAAGGGATTATTTGTGATCGTTGGAGAATTAGTATTAAGAGATTGATCAAGTAAAGGAGAGATTAAAGGTTAAGAAGTTGAATTATCGTAAACAATTCATGATATCAATTTTGGGTGATTTGGTTGAATCATGAAGAGTAGATGAATTTTGTGGAGTTAATTGATTATCAGAGTTTGGTGGACCTATTGATGATAAGTGGATACTAGTGGAATTCTAGAAGATAATAAACTTAGATATCTTGGTGGATTAATTTTATCATTGCAAAGTGGACTTTGATATGTCAATTTGAATTGGTGGATTTAATAGATCATTGTTAGATAATTGGATTTTAACTAATGGGATTAACTAGGTCGTTTAAGGATGTCCGAATAGATAACCTGGAGGATTTAAATTAATTATGGGAGATAGATGGTCCAATAAGAATTAGTTGAGAGATTGTCTGATAAGAATTAATTGAGGTATTTGAGATCATTCAAATTTGGTGGAACCAAAATGATGATTATGAAGAGAATGATGTTGGTGGATTAATGAATATTAAATTATGGCTTAGATGATCTTAAACTTGATTGATGATTACTAAAAGGTTGGATTAATCTTATATTATTTGATCAAAGTTATGGATCTGTTGGATTAGATAAGGATCATAAAACAATTGGTGGAAATCACAAATTACAATGTTATTGGATTCTTGTTGGAAAAATTCTATGGTTGGTCGTCGATTCAAATTAGAGCAGAGAATAAAAGTTTATGGGATTATTTGTTGAAATAAATGTGAATCAATAAGGTGCATTTGTGGTATATGATTTTGGAATCAAGAATTTTTGAAGAGTTAAAATAATTATGTCTTTCTCGGATGAACACGTGCGGAAGTTAAGCCCTTTTGGTGGAATACTGAATTAATCGATATGATAAGGGCAATTGAAGTTAACCTAGAGCTTGCAGGCAACTAAAGATGTACCAATCCAATTTGTTGTTCTCTTCCATATTTCTCAATTAAAGGAATACTTTGGAGCATCGAACAATAAGATAGAATCATGAAGGAAGCTGAACGCCGCGCAAGAAGCATGACCATAAAGTTCCACAAAGTACAGTAGAGCAATCATTCGAAGTCAAGCAACTTGGGAGTGCGAAGAGGACCTAAGAGCCGAGTTTTTCTCTCCTTTCTTTTTCCTAGTCCGTCCGAATCTCGGGGACGAGATTCTTTCTAAGGGGGGTAGGTTTGTAACATCCCAAAATTTCGTTCTCTGAAAAATTTAATTTCAAATTAATTAATTTAAAGTATTTGAACTTTATTTGGATTTATCTAAATTTTATTTCAAAATCTAAATCAAATTTAATCCTCAACCTCTCTACTCGGCCATCACGTGATCCTCCCTGATTCAATCCATCCTCGCCCGGTTTAATCTCAGCCTTCTCCCCGGTCAACGGACCCAGTCCACAAAAGCCGGTCCCACCTGTCAGTAAATAAAACCCTTTTTCCTGTTGAAAAATAATTCGTCCAGAAAATCAAAATCTCTGTTGACGTCACCCTAACATCATAAATTCCTTTTTCCATAGAAAAATAATTCCTCCGAAAATCATTTCCCTTAATGATGTCATTTCAGTTCAAAAATAATTCCAGAAAGTCAGTTTATTCTTTTTCTCTCCTTTTAAACTTCCAAAATATCGTATTTCTTCATTTTAACTCCGAATGAGCCCATTCAAATTTCTAAATTCATCAAAAATTCCATTTCTATCCTTTTCTATCCTTTTCTCAAATTTTTGGAATTTTCGAATTTATTTGATTTAAATTAAAGCCTAGAAAGTAAAAATATTTTAAATGGCTAAAATATACCTCAAATAAATCCAAAATTATTTTATTTAGTCTTTTCGTTTTCCAAGGATTTTTATAGAATATTTCTGAATTTTTTGAATTTATTTTATTTTTTTTTTCTTTAAAAAAATATTTTTTATTATTATTTTCTCTCTCCTCACTATTCATCTTCTTCCAGAATTACGAACCGTTTCAGCGTCCAGAGAGCGCAGCCATGGATGGATCTTGAACCTTCTAGAACTTGTGAATTTCTCAACGGTTTTTCGTGAAATAAATTGCATTCAACTTCTCTCATCAAACTCTTTCATTTCCCTACCGTTTTCCCCTCATTTATGAGCCGTTTCACGAGAAATTAACCCATGCCATTGATGGACATGGTCTCTTGATCTCCCATCTCGGACCTCCCCCGCCCCTATAAAAGGGAGCACCGTGAGCCCCTCCTCATCCTCACTCAACCCCGAAAATATCAAGTCCCCACTCCTCTTCTCTTGGGCGCAATCGGAGTTTTTCTTTTGTGTTCCAAGCGGTGTTCTTCGGCTTATTGCGCCTCGTCCGGTGGAGCCCCGCCACTTTTGAGCACATCCTCGGATTCGCCTCGTCGCGTTCTACGCGGTGCTCACCTCGCCTTCGCCGGAACTTCGCCGGAGCACCGTCGCTACCGTGGGCCATAGCGCGTCGTCGTTCCTCGCGTCGCCACCGGCCGTCCGTGCATGCCCGACCAAAACCAAGGTGAGCATCACGTTCCCCACGCTCTACTCTTCGTTTCGCCGCAAACCCCACATGCTAACTCCTCTCCGTTTGCCCGGAACGCCGATGTCAACCCGACGGTCGCACAATATCTTCTCCACCGTGTTCCGCCACCATCCGATGTCCTTTGGCCGAGCCGTTTGCACCGTTGAGTTTGCCTCGACGCGTTCTACGTCGTGCTTCCATCGCCATCACCTAAATATTCCCCGAGTCCTCGTCGACCTTGTCAGGCCCAGACACTAAAACTGTACCTTGCGCGTACACCCCTTTTTGGTAAGCGCTTTGATTTTTGTTCGCGTCATATTGTGTCCTAGCCTCTAAGGAATTTTTCTACCATTTTGTTTAATTTTTCGTGGAGCCAATTGTCAGGAATTGAGCTTTCCGCGAAAATGGCCGTTTGTGACTCCTGACATCGATTCGTCGCCTCCGGTAAGCCTTAGCTCATGCCGTAATTTTTCTTAGGCTTGCCTCACTGCGTTCTATGCCATGCTTCCTTCCGTTTCCCCAAAAAGTCTCCACAAGTTTTCACCTCCGACACCTCGCCATGGCCACCAATGGCATCTCGTGTCCCCATATATCCAGTGATGTTTTCCCGAATCCGTTCGCGTCATATCGTGCCAAACCATCCCAGGTAGCTACCTTTCAAATGGTTTTGGATCCGCTCTACCGAGCACCAAGATATCAAATTTTTCCTGTTTCTCCACTGTCGTCATTCAAACGTCGATTGTATCGTCTCCGATTAATTTTCAGCTTAGCCAATAATTTTCCTAACTTCACCATGCCATGTACTATCCCACGCTCACCTTACATCTCCACATTCCATACTCGGTACTATCTCTCTCCAACCTGCAGTTGTCGCTACTGTGCCGTCGGTGCAGTTTTTCACTCACTGCGGGTGATTGCCGCCGTTCCTCGTCACCGTACCCATGTCACCACCTTCGCCTCATTGCCAACATTCCATTTTGCCCATTCGCCAGCCACCTTGTAGCCAACCGACACTGTACTATTCAAAAAGTAATCCTCGTATTTTGTTATCATTTCATGTGATGTCCAAAATTTTCAGATATTCTCTCTCCCTCATACGAACTCCGAATCCGTTGATTCTTTCTCCTAAATTCATCTAAAATCATAATCTATCCATCAATATAAATTTTATAATTTGTGGATTTTATTTGAGTTTAGTTTGTTCTGGCTTCTCACGTGTAGACTACGACTAATCCGAAGAGTATAATTTCGGCAAACCTCAGCAAAACTTCAAAGCAAGGCAAGTCTCCTTTGATCATCTTGAACCTATGATTTTGAAATGTTTTAATTATTTTAAATGTTATGCATTGCTATTTACATAAAATGATAATTCAAATCTTAAGGTAGTAGTTAATCCAACCTTGTTATGCCCTCCATTGGAATTGATTGTCATGTACCCTTGTCACCCTAGAACTTCCTTTGTCTCATTAATGAGATTATTATTTATTCTTTGACAATGATAGTATGGTAGTATAATGCTTAGTCATGCTAAATATATACCCTTGGAACTTTGAAAATGGGAAATTATGATTTATTGTTGAAACCCTTGTGTTTACAAAGTTAGTGGTGATTGGAGTTACCACTGTTTCCTTTAAAATAAAATAAAAATGTGAAAGATGGTTTAGATTAGGGTGGATGGTTGGTTTGGCTTGGTGCAGTTAGCACGAGATCTTGTTAAGTGTATGTTCCACCCTAGTCAATTAAGGACCGACGCTTGTGTTTGTCCAGACTGAGCATTAACCGTACAACCACAAGTCTATATGGGTACGACCTAGCCGACTAACTTATGATAGTCTAGTTTAGGTGCCACCAGTGGAAAGTGGGTGCCAGGGATGGACTGGTTATTCACAGTGAGGGACAGGGATTTACTGTACTCATATGGCGCAAGAGGGGGCTTCGGTTCGGGCAGTTAGCCTACCTGCGGTGAAACCTCAGCGGGTGGTATCTAGCTAGATTAGAGTAAGGTAAAGGCTTTGTGATATTTTATCTGGGTCTCATGCCAAAGGAAGCGTGTTGACTTTTAGGATAATTTATCTCTTGTGGGTAAAGTTGTACAACCTCTGCAGAGTGTAAAACTATTCGAATAGCCGTGCCCACGGTCAAGGGCGGGCAAGGAATGCATTCACATGGTAGATTTCTGGTTTTGGTTTTAAAATCAAAAGTTTTGTATTCCGAGGGTGGAGGGAACTCTCGGAAGGGAATCCTGGCGGATGGAGCCAGAGAGGGTGGATGGAACCCGCAGTTTAAAACTTGACCAATTGTAATTGGTTGGCTAGTGTTGGTAGATGGAACCTTCACTAGAAAGTTGATGATAGTTTCTGCTAAAACATTTACTTTATTAAATTGATGCCTTCGAAAATAATTAGTAGTAACTGAATTTTAAAATGTTGCTTTGTGCAAAACAACCATATAGCCTTCCTTTGTTAAGCCTTGCATCTATGCATTTTTCCCAAGACTTGCGGAGTACTTTATGTACTCACATGCTGCACTAAAAAAATAATCCCCAGAGGAATATGAAGCTCAAGAAGGTGATTACGACTACTTCGCGTGTGGATTTGATGAAGGATTCCCGGAGTACTAGGTCGCGCTTCCCCAGTCAATTGCCTGTGGCGTATTGATGGGTCTTCGCCGGATTTGTCCTCTGCTTCCGCTGTGTTTCGTGTGTGCGAGGTCTTGAAACCTCATTTGTAATAATGAGACCATTCGGTCAGTACTCTTAATTATTCTAATAAAGCGTTGTTGGTTATGTAATCATTTCTGTTTGACTGTGTGCACTAGCTTTGATCTGGGACTAGTGCTGTAATACACAGAGGGTCCGGGTTCGGAAATCCGGGGTCCCGACAGCAGGGCCCCTACTTGAGCCCCCAAAACCAAATTTAGGGGCTTGAGATAAAAATAGAGCTCCAGCAGGGCCCCTACTAGAGCCCTCAAATTTGAGGGGCCCCTTAAATCCCCCCTCAGCCCTCATTCCTGGGGGCTCTAGACCAAGCCCCCAAATCACAGTTGGAGCAGTTTTCTACGCGCCGCTGCCTCTTTCCCCTCCCTCGCGCACCGCCTGTTCCCTCCTCGCGCGCGTCTTTCCCCGCCCGCGTCTTTCCCCTCCCTCGCGCGCCGCATGTTCCCCTCCTCGCGCGCCTCTTTCCCCGCCCGCGTCTTTCTCCGCCCGTGCGCGCCGCCTGTTCCCCTCCCCGCCCGCCTCCCTCCCCGCCCGTGCGCGCCGCCAGTTCCCCTCCCCAAGGACTGCTCCCTCTCCTCCGAACCCCTGGTACGGGAGCCCAATCCAATCCGCTCCACTCCACTCGCGCTGATCCGTGGTGTTTCGAGATTGGTCCACTCCACTCCGACGCGCTCCTCGCGGGGACGTCCCGGCGCGGCTCCTCCCCGGCTCCCGGCGTGGCTGACCCCTCCCTGCGCGAGATCCTGGCCCGACGCTTCCTCTCCTCGCGGGGAGATCTGGCGCGGCTCCCCCCTCCGGTTAGATCCGGTGCAGCTCCTCCCCTCCGGCGACGTCCCGGCGGCTCCTCTCCGCTCGCCGATGTTCCCCCGCCCAACACGACTCTTCTTGTCCCCGCGAGGAGGGGATGACGGGTGGGTCCTATGTGTCATTGTCTGTTGGGATAGATTTGAGAGCCCTGATTTGAGGGCTGCTGTTGGAGTGGATGCAAAAAATTTGAGCCTTCAAAAATAGGGGAGCCCTCAAATCAAAAGTAAGGGCCCTGATTTTAGGGCTCCTGCTGGAGATGCTCTAATACTCCCTCACGGAGACTAGAATCGTAGGATAAGCTGGTTCTTGGGCAAGAAGGGAAAGAAGATGGTGTGATAGCCTCGGGAAACGAGCAGACGTAAGAATTGGACAAGGGCTGGTTCAGCGATCGAGGAGCCGGCAAATAGGCGCCTATCTGAATACATAATATAGCCCTATCCCATCAATGGCGCCCACTGAATCGGGCTCACTTGATGTGTTCTTGTCACCGCCATGCCATGCTCCGTCTCTCGCATCGCATGCAGGCCCAGCAGCACCAGCAGTGTGCAGCCTTTGACGCGGCCAATCACATCTGACGTCTCCCTCCCCCTCCCTCTCTGTCTCTCTCTCTGTCTGTGTGTCAGGCCACGCCACGCCGTGAGAGCAAGTATTATAAGAGGCTGTAAGCTGGCTGTATGCTGAGGTGGAAGAGAGAGAGGAGGAGAGAGAAGAGAGGTGGGCTGTAAGCTTACAGCCAGCTGAAGCACAAGAACCAAGAAACTTTGTGAGAGGAAGGGGTAGGTCATACAGCCTTCAGCTGGCTGTAACTACTATATGAGTAGGCTGATAAGTGGGCTGTAAGTATCTATACAGCCAGCTGAAGGCTGTATTATAAGACTTGCTCTGACAAGGCCGGCATCCGCGCGCCGGCCGGCCGCCGACTCCGATCATGCTGCAGGCTGGTAGTAGTCGCCAATTTGCCATCTCGATCGATCACGCCTGACACAGACAAGTATTCCAGCGCAAGGGCCCTCCTGCATGTCGCCAGCCGACGGCCGACCAGTCCGGTCGGCATGCGAGGCGAGGCCGCCTTGGCGCCTTACGCTTGGAACTGCACATTGTTCCTTCCATATGCTCGGCACGCCGCTAGCCTGCACGCCTTAACAGTGGTACAGTACTAATATAGGACATTCACTGTAGCACGTACGAGTATGTCCTGTGCTGCGTACTGTACGCTATATGCTAGAAACTAGCTAGCTCAGAATTTTGAGCTAGCTCTTGTAAGCCACAGATCGATCGACAAAGTGTAAATCCAAAATGAATTCCTTAATCGATAAATTCACAGGTTTATCTGTTCCTTATTTAGTTTGCTAACTTGCTGTTATGATCTGTGTTGGACCGAAATGGCGACAGAGGGGGGTGAATGGCGCTCTCAAAAATTAAATTCGCCCCTCAAGTACCCACGCTTATACTTCTTCTCCAATAGCTATGGAAGCTATGAAGATAGAAGATATGCACTACTGGAAGTCAAGGCAACAAGGAAAAACCAGATCCAAAAAGAAGCAGCCAAGAAAAATAAATTCAGAGCCAGTCTGACTGCAAGCGGTAGTACCGCTGAGACGAGCGGTAGTACCTCTGAGCGGTAGTACCTCTCACGGAGCGGTAGTACCGCACGACGATCGGACTTGTCCGAACGTTTCTTCGCTGCCGATCGGACTGGTCCGAACAAAACCGGTAGTACCGCTAGGACGAGCGGTAGTACCTCTGAGCGGTAGTACCTCTCGGGGAGCGGTAGTACCCCTCGAGAAAATCAGCAAACTGAAATTTCAGAAAAACTGAGAAAAACGCAAGATTCTTGGATTCTTGGCTTGGGAAACTTTGAGGGTAGCTAGGGAACACTCCCAGAAGACTAAGTCAAGAGCCAATAACAAGAAATCCACTCCAAGAATCAAGAATTTCAGATTTGGGTAAAGATCTGAAATCTTGCAAGAACCGAGCCAAAAACCAAATAACTCCCCAACCGTTGATCCTTTGGCTATGAAATTTTGAGGGAAGCTAATTAATAGCCTCTGGACTCTTCATACCAAATTTCAAGCCATCTTAACAAGGGAATCAAAATCTGGACCAAAACCAAGAAACGAAGAACAAGAACAGAGGAGGCCAAAACTGAAATAGAGAATCAAACTCGGTTTGCTCTTGGGATTAAATAGCCAAATGGCTTTTGAGCATCACCCATGTCATAGCAACCCATTTTGGCACTCTCCAGCAAGCAAGAACTCAGAACCACGAAAATCAAGAAATCTTGCAAAGAGGAAACTGAAGAACAGAAGCTACGAACAGGGAAAACCAAACTTCAGATTTCATTTCTTGAATCACAGGGAATACAGAGGAGTTCCGATACCCCGACTTGATACAAAAGGAAAGATTACAAACTCCTCAATCCATCCTCTCCCTCTCTACTCAAGAACACCACTCAAGAACACATGAGGGAGGAAGAACACACCTCTGTTCTATCACCTAGAGCACATCGTAGGGGACAGAGGGAGCACCAGACTCTGCCTCTCCAACCACTAAAGACTAAAGGAAAACTAACTCCTAAAGCCTCTTTTGACTAGAGCTAACCCTAATTCCCTCCAAAATGCTCAAGTGGGCATGCAGCCCCTCAATCCTATTTATAGCCTTGGCTAACGGGTCCCCGCCCCGTTACGCCTGCTAAATCCAACGGCGCCCGCTCCCGCTTGTGCAGCCTCGCGAATTTCCCGATTCGCCCCTCCTGCACCTTCCGGGAAGCTTCCGCGCTCCTTGCCTCGCACGCCTCGCAACCACCTCGAGTCCACGTCGTCTTCGACACATCCCGACCATTCTGACCTCAGCGCCACCTGCGCCTAGTCCGGTCCACCGTGTCTCGCCACGACTCCAACTCGACGTCCTGCAGTCACACAGACAAGAAAACACATCAAATAGCACCGCTCGACACATGAAAGCGTAAATACCAATACACTTACCACAGATGAAGTCAAAACCTGTCAAAACATTAGAATATGCATCCTAAACCCAAATGACCAGATTTGACCAAAGTCCGACCGAGCCTGATTGCGCCACGCAACGACTCGACTCCGAACCACTCAAACCAAACTCGACTGACCTAAACATTTGTCAATTACTCATCACTCTCATGGAGCACGACCACATGGTCTCTCAATCTCCCCCTTGATGAGTCTATTGACAAACGCAGAAAAAGCAAGAAGTTGAGTTTGATTTTGAAGAACCCAACATGGTCCAAAGAAGAGAATGAAGCTAATGACCATGTCGACAGAAGGAACACTAGAGCAACTACTGAAAGAGCAAATTGATCTCCAAAGCTCTAAACTGTTCCCAACAGACTTTTTCTTCTCTATTCTCCCCCTTTGGCAATAAACACATCAAGATGCAATAGAGAGAATATGACATGTCAATGGATGAATATGGCTGAAGTTTGTTTATTTAAGCATTTTGAGCCATGAGAATTATCCATAATGACCAACATGTAATACACCAAGCCATAACTCAATAAAGGCTATCTAGATCATGACAACATATATATAAGCCAGCTAAAAGCACATAGATGACAATCTGAAAATGTAATGCATTTAGTGAGCAAGTCAAGTCATCAAAGAGCAAAGTGTAGCTAGAGATATCCAAGGATGATGCAGGCCATGTCAAGTAAGCTAAGCGGAACCAAGAAGCTAATATTGAGACCAACTAGAGTGCTATGCTCAAGAATGAAACATTGGCGCAAGTACTTGGTTCTTTTTGTAGATTAAGCAAATTGAGCACATTAAACATTGTCTTTTGAAAGCATATGGTTGTTTTCAACCCAATTTTTGTTTATGTGCTAGATCTCAAGCCTTATGCGACTACTCCAAGCAATAAGCTTAAGAAGATAGTCTAGGTCATCCAAAACTCCCCTGAGTTCATGCCTAGTGCAATGGCAAGCTGTCTCATGAGAAAGAATTGGTGAAATCAGTTTTTTCGCACAAATATGGTGGTTGTCAACAAACATTTTGTTTTATCATGTGCTAGATCTCAAGCCTTATGCGACTACTCCAAGCAAGAAGCTTAAGAAGATAGTCTAGGTCATCCAAAACTCCCCTAAGTTCATGCCAAGTGCAATGGCAAGCCGTCTCATAGGAAAGAATTGGTGAGATCAGTTTTTTCGCACAAAAGAGATCTTTTTGCTGTTTAACACATTGTACTAACTCATGTATCATCAGGAGTCTAAAACAGCTCAAACTGAGGCTCAATATAGATTCAACGCTCTACTCAGCCTATTTGACATGGCATGAATCATAAAAGGATAGCTCAAGAAAGACTAAACTCAAATGCTAGCATGACAAGTTTAATTTAAGTTGATCAATTTTACTTAACTTATCATGGCAAACGCTAGTCTACACATATGAAGTCATGATAAATTTAGCAAGCTAAGCACAAGTCATGGCAAGGTGTAAAGCACTGAAACATGTCATAACAGGATAATAATCAAGGCTCAATGTAGATTGATTATAATGCTAGAAAGCTGAAAATGCAAGAAGGTCCAGCTCCCCCTCAACATTAGATGCAACTTTTAGTTCAAGTTGAGTTGTGTCAGAATTAAGCTCCAGAAGCTCCCAATTGAACTCCCCCTGAACCAAAGCAATAGAATCGAGAAGCTGGGAAAGAAAACAGCAAACAGGCAGTCCTTAAAGCATAGAAAAGATATAGAGGCAACTATGGCTCAGACTGACTCTCATCTACCCCATATGACTCCAGGACAATCAGCTGACAGTAAATCACACACTAGAGAGCAAACACGTACCCTGTCTACCCGAGGGTGGCCCAACCCTCGCTAGAACCTACAAGAAGTGAGTGAGCTCGACCTAGTGAGATAAGAAGCAGCTAATCCTGGAAGCACAAGATAAGAGTTAGAAGTCTAAGTATCTCGGCAAGAGAAGCACTCTAACCTATGCTGGAAGGACTAAACCCAAATGCACCCCGAGTGCAATGCAACAGAAATGAGACAGAAGCATAATTAATATAATAAAGCAGTAAAGCCCAAGCTCCCCCTCACTACAGTCCGTAAGGACAAACCACTCTAAGCTCTCCCCGCAGAGCTGAAAACCTCGAACTGTCCAAAGGCTTGGTGAAGATATCAGCCAACTGGTGGTCACTCTCCACGAACTGGAGCACTATGTCACCTTTTTCTACATGGTCTCTAAGGAAGTGGAAGCGAATATCAATATGCTTGGTCCGAGAGTGCTGCACTGGGTTCTTAGCAATGTTGATAGCAGACGTGTTATCACAAAAGAGTGGAACACTGTCTAAAGCTAACCCAAAGTCCCGCAGGGTCGAAACCATCCAAAGTACCTGGCTACAGCAACTGCCTGCAGCAACGTACTCGGCCTCTGCAGTGGACTGTGCAACACCGGACTGCTTCCTCGAAGACCAGGAAATGAGAGAAGTGCCAATGAATTGGCAGGTGCCGGAAGTGCTCTTCCTATCTATCCTACAGCCAGCGAAGTCTGCATCCGAAAAGGCTCTCAAGGAAAGACAGGATGAGGAAGAGTACCAGATACCATAGTCAATGGTAGCTCGAAGGTACCGAAAGATGCGCTTCACCGCCTGGCGGTGAGATACGCGAGGAGAAGCCTGAAAACGAGCACACAGACACACGGAGAAGTGTATGTCTGGTCTCGAGGCAGTGAGGTAAAGAAGGGAGCCGATCATACTTCTGAACTCTTTCTGATCAACTGGCTCACCATCCTCATCTGGGTCAAGATAGGCTGTCGAAGCCATGGGAGTTGACATCGGCTTACCATCACTCATATCGAAGCGCTTCAGGAGGTCACGAGTGTACTTTCCTTGATGAAGAAATGTACCCTCCCGAGTCTGCTTAATTTGGAAGCCAAGGAAGAAGGTCAACTCACCCATCATACTCATTTCAAACTCGGTGCTCATGACATCCGAGAACTGGGAAACCAGAGTATGGGAAGAGCCGCCAAAGATAATGTCATCGACATAGATCTGAACGAGCAGAAGGTCAGCGCCAAGCCGGCGGATGAACAAGGTCTTATCAACTTTACCCATTTCAAACCCATGACTCAACAAGTAGGACTTAAGCCTCTCATACCAAGCCCTGGGGGCCTGCTTAAGTCCATACAACGCTTTGGAAAGCTTGAAGACATGGTTTGGGTATTTGGGGTTTTCGAAACCAGGAGGCTGTCGGACGTAGACCTCTTCCTCAATAAGGCCATTGAGAAAGGCACTCTTGACGTCCATCTGGTAAAGCTTGAAACCCTTAGAAGCTGCAAAGGCAAGCAGGATTCTAATGGCTTCAAGTCTAGCTACAGGGGCAAAGGTCTCCTCGAAATCTAGACCTTCAACCTGGGAGAACCCCTGAGCAACCAGTCTAGCCTTGTTTCGAATAACCACTCCATCCTCGCTCTGCTTGTTCTTGAACACCCACTTAGTCCCAATAATATTGTGACCTCGCGGGGGCTCGACAAGCGACCAGACCTTGTTCCTCTCGAAATTTTCTAGCTCCTCATGCATGGCATTGACCCAAGACTCATCAGATAAAGCATGAGAAACATCTTTGGGCTCAAAGGAGGCAATGAAAGCAGAATGGAGACAGAATTGAGATAAGCCAGATTTTGAGTGGGTAACACGCTCGAAAAGGTCTCCAATGATCTGCTCTGAAGGATGAGCTTTCTGGATATGTCTAGGAGGTCCAAGATGAGATGAAGAAGTGGCCTCTACCTCGTGAGCTGACGAGGTAGGAACAGAGCCACCAGCTCCAGAAGAAGCAGAAGGCATGGGCTGATCACCTCGAGGTGCGGTGGAAGACAGCACCTCAAGGGGTGGATGAGGGACAGGATCAGGTAGACAACCGTCGTCTCTATCGTCCTCATCATCTACGAAGATGGTCTCGGACTGCTCTAAAGAACCTGAGATATCAGGCCTAGTCCCCGGACTGGCCTCGTCAAAGGTCACCTCACAGGTCTCTACCATTTTACTAGACTCGCAGTTCCAGACCCTATAAGCCCGCGAAGAAGGCGAGTAACCTAGAAAGATTCCATCACAAGAACGTGACTCGAACTTGTCTAGGTTCCCGGACTTCAAAACAAAGCACTTGCAACCAAACACACGAAAATGAGAGACGCTAGGCTTTCGCCCATATCTCAGCTCATAAGAAGTGCGATGCAAGTGTGCCCGAAGAAAAACTCGATTTGAGACATAGCACGCGGTGGCTATAGCCTCAGCCCAAAACTTCCGCGGTGTAGAGTACTCATCAAGCATCGTCCTGGCCATCTCGACCAAGGTACGGTTCTTCCTCTCCACAACGCCATTCTGCTGAGGGACGTATGGAGAAGAGAACTGGTGCTCTACACCTGTCTCACCACAGAAACTCTCAAAGTAGGAATTCTTGAACTCCGTGCCATTGTCACTGCGGATCGCTCGTAAGACACCTGGGAGCTCTACAGAAAGCCTACTGAAAAGACCTCGGAAATACGAAAACGTCTCATCCTTCGAGGCTAAGAAAAACACCCAAGAATACCTCGAGAAGTCATCGACCACAACAAGAACATACCACTTCCCTCCTGCTGACTGCACTCGAGCTGGTCCAACTGTGTCCATGTGGAGCAGCTGTCCCGGTGCATCGGTCATAGTAACTGTGACCGGAGGGTGAGAAGCGGCAACCATCTTGCCGTGCCGGCATGGAGAGCAAACAAGGTCTTTGACCATCTTGAGTTTCGGCAGACCACGAATGAGATCGTGGCCGCTAACTCGGGTCAAATGATCAAATCCGATATGACCAAGTCTCCTATGCCAGAAAGAAAGGTCGCGGGACTCAGAAGCAACTAAACACCTGAGAGGATCACGAGAAGACTCAGAAAAATCAGCACGAAAGATCCTCCCAAAACGAGAAATCCCGCAAACCAGACTACCCGAAGAATCAAGAATTTTACAAGCATTTTTCTTAAAGCTTACCTCGAAACCGTCATCGGTAAGCTGAGAGACTGAAAGCAAATTGTACTGCAGCTTACTAACCAAGGCAACATCTTTCAAAATGAAAGAATCATTAATGCGCACAGTACCTTTGGCGATGACGCGCCCAGATGAAGCATCTCCGAAGGTGATCGTCTCATCACCTGGAGCACGGGCAAGGGAAGAAAACCAACGGGAATCTCCGGTCATGTGTCGTGAACACCCGGAGTCTACGAGCCAAACCTTTCCCTTCCCTGCCCGGCGAACCTGAGTCAAACAGAGAGTAAAGTCTCAGTACTGGGGTAAATCAAGAGAGATTTTGGCACCCAATACTGAACAACACGTCGAGCAGATGAAGTAGTCAAGCACGACTGACCTCTATCTACCCTACGCTCTCTGTCACTCAAAGCAGAAGGTCTGTGAGCAGACCTGAAGCTGTTGCGGGGTCCGACTGCTACGGGAGAGCGAGTCGGAACACCGGCAACATGCTGATCACGCCGCGGGTAGATATCTCGATGGAGAAAACGAGATCTACCCTCAGGACGGCGGAAGTCACGAACAGGAGCAGCATGAGGACGAAAAACAGAAGACTCAGAAAAACCAAGTCCTCGATGCTGCCCAAACCCATCAACAGCAGTAAATCTAGACCTCGTGCAGGTCCTAGGTGCACTCAGGATCTGGGGCTGACCCTGAATACGCCTAAGAGACTCAACACGGTCTCTACGCGCGATCTTGGCGCGCCTGAAGCATCGATCAACCGTGTGTCCATCCTTCTGACAGAAGGTGCAGTGATACTTCATCCTCTGAGAGGTAGAAGTAGCACGGTCAGGCTTCGCCTTCTGAGAGGCCGAAGCAGCAGGTGCAATCACCTTGCTGTCAGAAATCCCCTGGACATAGCCCGCTGACTTAAATTGGACTTTCTCGGTCCTGGGCTCGGTCTCGATCACACCTGGTGCTATGGGTCTGAGCACAGCAGGTGGATGCTTCCTCATATCCTCATAATAGTCATATCCTAGACCCTGATTAAATCTGCAAATCTTGGACTGGTCTAGAATAAGATTAAGCTTCTTCTTGCCGCCTACAAATCTCTCGAGAGTGTTCATAAGGTACTGACACTCCCGAAAGAGAGAGGTGCAAGAAGAGCAGGGGGAAGAGGGAACAGCAGGAGGTAAGAGAGCAGATGAAGAACCAACAGCAGAGGGAAGAATGGCTTGTGCATGCACAGCCGACTCTGAGGGGACAGTCCTACTACTAGCAGGTTGGTTCGCGTCTCTAAGCGTCTCATCCTTACCCTGGGGCTTCTCCCCCACACCATCAATCACATCACAACCAGATTGTGGCTTCTCTAGTAAGTCCTTAGTTAGCTTCACACATTTGTCATTCAAAGCGACGAGTTCAAGTTTTAGTTTATCACAACTAATGCATGGTGAGCTAACAGGATCCTTAGTCGCATACTGAGCCATTTTCTTGTTGTTGTCAATCATTTCTTGAAACTGTTTTGAGACAGATTCAAGTTCAGCAGTTAACTTTGGACAGTTCAAACATGAATCAATAGGCTCAAGTAAAGAAGCACGCAACTCAGCAATCTTGTGATCTGCCCGTTTTAGGTTCATCTTTAAATTATTGCAATTTTCACAAGACTCGGGCAGATCAAGGAGCATGGCATAAGGTCCTCTAGCAGCAATGTCCTTAACCTCACATGAGGTGGGAGAAGTAGTCTCATCAGTAGTAAGTAGGGTAACAGCCATCCTACTCAACTCTAACTCAGCAAGCAGACTAACATTCTCCACCTTAATAGAATCAAGCTCGGAGGACACACTATCATGAGAGGTCCTTAACTTCTCCAAATCACCCAGCAAAGCACAGCATGTATCACAGTCGTCACGGGAGGGAGCAGATGTAAGAGAAGTAAGCTCTCGTGACAGTCTATCTACTTCCTTCTCTAACTCGGTACACCTAGTCCTAGCTCTAGCATGAAAACCTCCTAGCTTAAGGAAAGCTTCATTAAGTTGGTCATAGGAGGGACATACCTCGTCCGAGTCGGAGTACAGCTCGCTGTCGCTGAGTTCACCCTCGAGGGCCATGAAGCACATGCCGGAGAAGTCGTCGCCGCTCTTGGGATCTTGGTCACCCGTCCCGTCGCTCCATCCCTCCACCTCGCTGAGGTCGAGGTCGTCGAAGGCTGTGAGGACGCGGTGAAACAGCTTCTTGGCCTTCCCGAAGTCGCAGAACTTCTTCTTTCCCAGCGTCTGAGCTGGAGGCTTCTTGTTGCGGTTCTTGTCGGTGTAGTCGATCTTGCCCGAACCGCCGTAGTCGTTCTTGCCCTTCTCCAGCTTGGGGCAGTTTGCCCGAATGTGGTTGGGGCCACCACACTCGAAGCAAATCACGGGTCCTCCTCTCTTTCTGTCCCTCCTCCCCTTGTAAGCATGGGAGAATCTTCGAGCAAGGAGGGCCAGCTGATCATCCGCAAGCTGCTCTAACTGATCATCAGTTATATCACAGAGAGCAGCAAGGGAGAAACCGCAAGAAGAATCAGAAGAGGGACCAGAAGCCGAGCTGGGATCTGTGACTAGAGCCATCGACTGTGACTTCGACTTGCGAGAGACAATGTCAATCTCGTGAGTCTTGAGACGCGAGTACAGCGCATCAAGAGTCAAAGTCGAGAGGTCCGTAGTGTCCTTGATGGTAGTCACCTTCATCTCCCAAACACGAAGGTCGAGTGCAGCGAGCATTTGTCGAGCGTTATCCGAGTCGGGGTATGTGAGACCGACCGCTCGGAGGTTGCTCAGAATCTTGTGAAAGCGCGCAAAACACTCATCAAGGGACTCGCCAGCGAGCATTTCAAACTTGTTGTAATCTCGCTTGAACTGGTCCTGTCTCACCGTCTTTATCTGGGTGGTGCCCTCATGGTAAGCATCGAGGGTCTCCCAAATATCGAAGGCGGACGAAAGATGAGATATGCGGTCAAACTCGCTACGACTCAAGCCCTGGATTATGATGTTCCTTGCCTTAGCGTTTGCCTCAACATCATGCATATTCCCAGCATTGATGTTCTCATCGGCAGGAACAACAAACCGGACCTTGACCTTGCGCCAGATAGCGTACCCCTGAGCCTGGATGTATGTCTCCATTCGGCTCTTCCAGAAGGGGTAATCGATGCCATCGAAAACGGGCGGCTTGGTCGAGTACTTGTCCGTCGCCATGGCTCTTGAGACCGGTTAAGATCTATGAATTAGAGCTAACCGGCTCTGATACCAATTGTTGGACCGAAATGGCGACAGAGGGGGGTGAATGGCGCTCTCAAAAATTAAATTCGCCCCTCAAGTACCCACGCTTATACTTCTTCTCCAATAGCTATGGAAGCTATGAAGATAGAAGATATGCACTACTGGAAGTCAAGGCAACAAGGAAAAACCAGATCCAAAAAGAAGCAGCCAAGAAAAATAAATTCAGAGCCAGTCTGACTGCAAGCGGTAGTACCGCTGAGACGAGCGGTAGTACCTCTGAGCGGTAGTACCTCTCACGGAGCGGTAGTACCGCACGACGATCGGACTTGTCCGAACGTTTCTTCGCTGCCGATCGGACTGGTCCGAACAAAACCGGTAGTACCGCTAGGACGAGCGGTAGTACCTCTGAGCGGTAGTACCTCTCGGGGAGCGGTAGTACCTCTCGAGAAAATCAGCAAACTGAAATTTCAGAAAAACTGAGAAAAACGCAAGATTCTTGGATTCTTGGCTTGGGAAACTTTGAGGGTAGCTAGGGAACACTCCCAGAAGACTAAGTCAAGAGCCAATAACAAGAAATCCACTCCAAGAATCAAGAATTTCAGATTTGGGTAAAGATCTGAAATCTTGCAAGAACCGAGCCAAAAACCAAATAACTCCCCAACCGTTGATCCTTTGGCTATGAAATTTTGAGGGAAGCTAATTAATAGCCTCTGGACTCTTCATACCAAATTTCAAGCCATCTTAACAAGGGAATCAAAATCTGGACCAAAACCAAGAAACGAAGAACAAGAACAGAGGAGGCCAAAACTGAAATAGAGAATCAAACTCGGTTTGCTCTTGGGATTAAATAGCCAAATGGCTTTTGAGCATCACCCATGTCATAGCAACCCATTTTGGCACTCTCCAGCAAGCAAGAACTCAGAACCACGAAAATCAAGAAATCTTGCAAAGAGGAAACTGAAGAACAGAAGCTACGAACAGGGAAAACCAAACTTCAGATTTCATTTCTTGAATCACAGGGAATACAGAGGAGTTCCGATACCCCGACTTGATACAAAAGGAAAGATTACAAACTCCTCAATCCATCCTCTCCCTCTCTACTCAAGAACACCACTCAAGAACACATGAGGGAGGAAGAACACACCTCTGTTCTATCACCTAGAGCACATCGTAGGGGACAGAGGGAGCACCAGACTCTGCCTCTCCAACCACTAAAGACTAAAGGAAAACTAACTCCTAAAGCCTCTTTTGACTAGAGCTAACCCTAATTCCCTCCAAAATGCTCAAGTGGGCATGCAGCCCCTCAATCCTATTTATAGCCTTGGCTAACGGGTCCCCGCCCCGTTACGCCTGCTAAATCCAACGGCGCCCGCTCCCGCTTGTGCAGCCTCGCGAATTTCCCGATTCGCCCCTCCTGCACCTTCCGGGAAGCTTCCGCGCTCCTTGCCTCGCACGCCTCGCAACCACCTCGAGTCCACGTCGTCTTCGACACATCCCGACCGTTCTGACCTCAGCGCCACCTGCGCCTAGTCCGGTCCACCGTGTCTCGCCACGACTCCAACTCGACGTCCTGCAGTCACACAGACAAGAAAACACATCAAATAGCACCGCTCGACACATGAAAGCGTAAATACCAATACACTTACCACAAATGAAGTCAAAACCTGTCAAAACATTAGAATATGCATCCTAAACCCAAATGACCAGATTTGACCAAAGTCCGACCGAGCCTGATTGCGCCACGCAACGACTCGACTCCGAACCACTCAAACCAAACTCGACTGACCTAAACCTTTGTCAATTACTCATCACTCTCATGGAGCACGACCACATGGTCTCTCAATCTGACGCTAATTATTTGCTTCGTTTCCTCCCAGCTGGGCCCTAAACATGCCACATATAAATTCAGTCGTGTCCGTATGTAGCACATGATGCCAAATTTTGGCGTCTCGTTGTGAGCCTGTTCTCCGATCAACAGTTAGCGATGTACATGTGGACAAGTACGCACAAGTATAAGACGAAAGCAGATCTGTGGACAGTACCAATGTACCAACATATCAATTTTGATTATCATGGGCAACCGATAGAAAAAAAAAGGATGTGCTAAGATGCAGGTCATCAGTATAGTAGGACTGTTCGTTCGGTTTTTTCGGTTTATATAGTTCGATAAATACAGTTTGATCGGTAAATACGGTTTTAGTATTTTAATAAATACGGTATTTTTTTAGAATACGATGTGATATCGGTAAATACCATCTTATTTCGGTACGGTATCGGTTAATACCAATTTTACCAAAGTTTACACGAATTGCTAAATGTTAATCTCATCCCTAAGACTCTAATTCTCCATTCTAGAATCGGAAATTCAGATTTCGGATGCATTTTGTACCGATCATTAAACAGCAGGGCTCATTTAGAACGTACAGAAATTCTCGTTCAAGGCTGCTATAAAATTTTCATTCTAGCTACCAGGCTGCCAGCATACGAAAGAGATGTTTCATGCATCATGTGTATAGGGATGGCAATTGTGCCCGATTACCCGTGTACCTGTGGGTAAATACCCTAATGGAGTCGGGTATGGGATGGATTTTTTACCCACGGGTAGGAAAATGGGAGGATATCTCTGCCCATCGGGTAAACGGGTACGGGTACGGGTTAGCTCTACCCGTACCCGTCTCGCCCGTTTACCCGTGAAATGGACTGACAAGTGGGCCCTCCTAATCCAGTAAACCCTAACATCCCACCACGCCTCCAAGGTCCAAACGACCAAATCTCGGGAGCTCCTCAATCCTCCCACGCGACCATTCCACCGAAACCTCCCACGCGTCGCCTCTCCTCCTCGCGACCTCGCCGACACACCAAATCTCCGCCCTCGCCGCCCCTCGTTCCGCCGCCCCTCGCCGCCCCCTCGTTCCGCCGCCCCCTTGTCACTCCTCGCCGCCCCCTCGTTCCGCCGCTCCTCGCCGCCCCTCGCCGTCCCTCGTTCCGCCCCTCGTTCCGCCGCTCCTCGCCGCCCCCTCGTTCCGCCGCTCCTCCACCGACCAGATCCGGCGCCGCCCCTCGTTCTGCCGCGACTCCACCGACCAGATCCGGCGCCGCCACTCTCCGCCGCGACTCCACCGACCAGATCCGGCGCCGCCACTCTCCGCCGTGACTCCACCGAACAGATCCGGCGCCGCCCCTCTCCGCCGCGACTCCACCGACCAGATCCGGCACTGCCCCTCTCCGCCGCGACTGCCAGGTCCTCCGGTCCTCCCTTCTTTCCTCAGGTGAGCCTCCTCCGGTCCTCCCTTCTTTTCTACACGCTTAGGTGATGAGAAATGCTCTTTCTAGATGGTGATTGTAGTTCTGTTTGCAAGTTTTAGCCGTTCTGTATGTATGTGCTGTCAATGGCCAAATAATTTGTTTGCAAGAAGCAGCTAGATGATGCAGTGAGATTGCACTAGATGGTGATTGTAGTTCTAGCATAGTGAGGCTGCATGCGCAAAATTTATGCGATGGATGTAATGTATGCCTTTTTAATTTGTGTCATGAGATGTACCGAAGCCTTTACATATGTCAGAAATGTGCAAGTTTTAGCTGGGAACTTTGTTACTTGGTTATGTTTGAATGTGAATATGTGATGTACTCAGTTCGCGGGTAAACGGGTATGCCCGCGGGTGACGGGTACCCGCGGGCGACGGGTATGGGCGGGGTTTTTTACCCGTGGGCGGGTACGGGTATGCCCGTGGGCGAAAAATGGGGTCGCGGGTACGGGTATGGGCGAGCACTACCCGGACCCGCCGCGCCCGATTGCCATCCCTACATGTGTACATGCATACCAGCCTGTGTAGCTTACGAATTGCGTGCATGCTCTGGCCGTGACAAGGACAACTCATTCATGCAGTCATGACGGACGACCGACCGGATCAAGTGATCTAGGTTCCGTTTGGCACAGTTCTAGCTCCGAGATCTATACTGAATCTGTAGTTTATTGACTAAATTAAAGTGATTTAAATATTTTTATTTAATATATAATATAAATGAAATGAGTCATGTAAATGCACTTAACATGCCTACAACTCTAGATCCAGGATTTCCTAGAGCTATAGATGACCAGCTCTAAAAAATCTACAGATTCTCTAGAGTTAGAGCTCTGCCAAACAGGGCCCTAGTAGCAGCTCTTAGCCGTGTACGTCTGCGTACGCTCAAGGGTCCAAAAGGATCAGGTCTATCCACACATCAGATGTGCCACTTATTTAGACTAAAAAAATGATTTACAACTAAAATTTCACTATAGCTGACTAAAATTATACTGTATCTGATGGTGACTTATTTAATGTACCTAAATTTAAAAAAATTAAAAATAGAAAAAACATGTTAACCATTACAGACAATGCAAACGAATACGAGAAAAAAAGAACCAGCAAAAAAGCTCAAAAAAACCAGAAAAAGATGAAATTTAGGAATAGTGAAAGTAAGCCAGAAGCTCAAGCCAAAATGAAGAAAATACGCACTCGCACCCACCTCAGTTATGATTTCATCCCTGCTTTGCATAAAAAGGTTAATCGGAGGATTAGAACGCAGGAGAATTAGAACGCATTTGACAATAGGTTATATGTTAGTGAACCTCGCTTCTAACTAGCATTACGAGACTATCCTCCTGAAACTTGAGCTCATACCCCCTATGTAGCAGTGGTGAAATCAGGAATAAAATTAAGAGTGGGCTGAACTATTTATAGGTATAAACTAAGTTGATACAAATTTAGTCTTTTACTCTTATAGAATTTCAAATTCATACAGAAATTACACAATTAGATGCAGACAAACAATGAAAAAAATACAAAGTAGGTATCTCGATAATAGAAAGCGCATATCCAAAAATATATAATTATTCTACCATGAGTGTGGAGTAGCGATAAGTCACCTATGTATGAAGCATATCAAAATTAGTGATATAATAGAAAATTGTTAATGGCAATAAAAATTTAGATCATATGAAACATACCAGAATTAAGCTAATTTGAATCAGGAGACAAATTTGAATCATAGGGCAAATGCATTCCACGCCACTTCATGCCTTTGAAGCGGTTTATGATTTTATCATCACTAATATTTCTAAAGATCTATCGCTCGGTGTAGCACACCATTAAGTCATTGAGCCACTCATCCGCTACCTTATTGAGCAAATCTGTTTTGATAATATTCATTGCCAAAAATATTCTCTCAACAGATGTCGTTGCTATCGGAAGTATCAGTGTCAACTCGATGAGGTGATATACCAACGGAAAAGTTCTTTGTTTTCTTGTTTGAACCATCAATTGAGCACATTTTGATATATCACAACATCCGTTGATTTCTTCACTTCTTCTAATGTTGAGAATAAAGGTTTGAAGCTAATTCCTTAATAAGAACCGATCAGCTTCCGTGAAATCATTAACATAAATTTCAGCAAGTTGAACAAGTTTATCAAATCAAACTAAGAAAATAAGTCATTTGGATCAAGACAAGACATGCATACCAATAACTCCGATGAAACTTTATTAAATCGATGATTGATCTCATTCATAATTGCATCAATAACATTAAAAATGTCAACTTTCTAATAATGATGTTGACTCACTTTATGCTTCCAACGAACTGATTTACCCATAACTCCAATATGATCTTCTATATTTGGCACATCAATCTCATATGTTTCACAAAAGCTTTTGACTTCGTTGAATAATGGCTCCCACCCATTGTCCCTCATATCTTGAAGCGTTGTTTCACATCCTGTAACAAGCACATAACTTCGACAATCCTTGATGCTTCCCTTGCAAAGCAAGTGATAGCTCATTTGTAATGCTCAACATGGTTATTAAGAAATGCATGATGAATAAAAATTTAAAGCATTCTATGTTTTTTAGCAAACCTGTTGCTCCACCATAACTTGAGTTTTGACAAACATCTTCACTTACAAGCTTAAGCACATCAACCAATCCAATAACTAAAGCTCTTTTTATCTAATCAAAGCTTCTTTGGTTAAGTTGTACTCTCGTCGGTTGGACGAGAACTACTTGAATTATTTACAAAATAGTTACACGAAGTTCGTTTCTCCATTATAGCAAAATCTATAAATAAATTATTAATTTCTATCAAAACAAATCTATAAATATATAAATTAATTATAAGGACTAAACTATCTATATACATTGAATGCGAAATTCTAAAATCTAAACTCTAAAATACTAAATTGATAAGAAAGGAACTAATAAAAATTACTCACTCTCTGGGTCTCACTCGGTTGGTCCAGACCCGGCCGACAGCGGACGGGCCGAAATGCCGATCACTGCTTCATTTAATTCGCACAGGCGCACGGCCACTCGGCCAGTGAGTCACTGGCACTTAGCTTTCACTGGATCTAGATTTGAATCCCCGATGGTTGACTACTGACTCCCCCTATTTTACTCTCCTCTCACCTCTTGGCTCTCTCAATCTCTCACTCTCACAAAGACACTCACACAGTCAGGTCTCTAGTCCTCATCTTATCCAAGCGACTAGGTAGGCAGCACATAGCAGCGCAGGGCGAGGCCACGCAGAAGGCCCGGTGCTCCTCCGCGGCGCTGCCCACACTCATTGGTGGCGGCTTGGCCATCGTCGCCCCGGTCTGGCTCCCCTGCACCAGCTCGCCCCCCATCGCCCTGGTACAACTCCTCCAGCGACCCCGACCCTGGAGGTTGAATTAGCCTCCCCTCGACCGACTCGCTTCCTGATTTAGCTCCCCTATCTTTGGTCATGCTCCCTCACTGCCCTGGTTTGACTCCCCTACCCCGGCTCGGCCCCCTCGCCGCCCCGGTCCGACTCCCCTCACGGCCCTGACCCTGAAGGCCGGATCAACCTTCCCCTCGACCGGCTCGCCACTAGATTTGGCTTCCCCAGCTTCAATCCAGCTCCGCGGCACCCCCTTCTATGTGCGGCCGCACACCCTCGCCTAGTCGCCCCCAGCCCCCTCTGTGCTGTGTCGTGCGCCGATGCGTCTCTCCTGGTCCTGGAAATCCAATTGCTATTGCTAGGTTTGTGAGTTGGAGTGGGTGTCTTGGTGGGCTGATGAGATGAATTTGTTGGGCTTCTTAAGGGCAATGGGCTGACTAGGCTTTTTTTGTGTTTTTCTTTACAGCTGCCTCTCTCCATGGGTCAACGTCACCGCAGATCTTGCTGGTCACCAGCCATCGCAAGGGGGTTGCCACCGGGGGAGGTAAGGCTCAAGCCTTACTAAGCCCCCCCTTGGCTTCACCCCTGCTACGTAGGTCATACTTAGGGATGGAAAATGGTAATGGATAATCCATTTTATCCAATATTCATATCCGAGAAAATGTGAATATGGTAAACAAAATCTGTGCTTGAAAATATTTGTATTCATATTCGAGAATATTTGTATCCGTATTTGAGAATATTCACATTCGTATTCGAGAATATTCATATTCGTATTCGATCCATTTTTGGAACCCAGGAAAAACCTGGATGAATTTTGTGATTCAAAATTTGAATTTAGACGATTTGAAACCGGTAACCATTCCTGTAGGCAGTTAAAAATTGGTGAAAAACCGACAAAACCGTTAGGAATTTATTCTACTAAGATTTGTTACAGAAGTTGTAGAATGATATTTATATTTGACCGAATTAAGTATATATTCGATTCAAAATCGTATCCATTACAACATTCGATTCGTATTCGTATTCGAGAATATTCAAATTCGTATTCATATTTATTTTAAAAATATAGATTCATATTCGTATTTGAGACTATTAGATTCTGTCCGATCCGTTTCCATCCCTAGTCATATTTGGGTTCAATTCATCCTTTGTATACAATCTCGTAGTAGTGTACATATAGCCTACTTATACATGTACTTGAAATCGGAGGATCGATGGGTTTGGTGCTAACATCTTTCTGAGAGCTAACATGTTAATTAGTTCCATTGTAATTTTGTTAAGGTATAGTCACATTGTAATTAGATTCTCCATGCACATCTTCCTAAGGCGGTGTGCTAGCATCTGCCAGGAGCTTCGCCACTAGACTGCCACCAGCCCTTCTCCCCTTCGGCTTTCTTCTCGGTGTCGAGTGGCTGGATGACTGTTTTCAACTATAATTTTATGTTTTAATTTCTTTTGTATTTTTTTCTAGATCAAGTTGCTCTAGATTTTCTTAGGTGAGTTCTTTGTCGAATTTTTTTTACCATGAGGGTTTGGCTGTACCGACTCATTTGGACGACGATGATGATATGTACATCAAAGATTTACACCAGTTCAAGGTGATTCATAAATAAATCTCATCTGATCTACTTCCGATGAACAACATTGCCATCGAGTTCAAGGTGATTTATAAATAAATCTCATCTAATTTACTTCCGATGAACAACATTGCCACCGTGACTACCAGGATCTTTTCGTTAAGGTAATTCAAAATTTTGTCTATCAAACCAACACCTAACACATATCCCCAAATCAGTTGTAATGGCTAGAAAATTCAATTTGACTTTGAAAAAATCATGCCGTTGATAATTCACAAAACCATTATATTTATGGAAAATTCGCTAATAACATTTGTAAGCATGTATAAGATAAAAAAAAAGTGGCATCCAATTTGAGAATGACAGATGAGGCTAGGGGCCACATATCAGTGACCTATGGATGTTATTTTCTAAATCATATAATCTTTGTAGTGTAACCAAACAATTTGCCCCTTTTTTATGTTTACAAACATAACTTTGTAATGCTCTAAGGTCCAAATCGGCTCCCACTCCAACCATGCACACACAACAACATATTTGCATTTTTTTTTCTTAATCCACTCATGCAAAATGGTTAACCAAGTGGTGTTATCGTTGCACAGTAAGGGTTTATATGTTGGTCATTCTTCCCATCGCCTAGCAGGTGGTACTATACTCAACACTCATGCACACACACACACATACATGAGCCACATATGGGCCGGGCAGGCTATCACACACCCTATCAAAGAACCCAACGTCCTCGTCGGCCCAACATACCCTAGATTGGGGTGAATGACCAAAACCTCCTCTCTTGGCACATGTCCACGCGTGCAGTCCAGAACATGCATGCCATATGTCTACTCATCTGGGCCCACACATGCCATGTGCCATATGCGCGTGCCCTAGACCTGGAAGCTTAACCAAGTGGTACATGCTTCGAATGTGGTAAAGCAGGACATACCTCCCAATTATGTACTCCAATACCATGTTACAGGAGGAGCATGCTTCACATGTTGGCAAAGAAGCCACTACTGCCATGTGTACTCAGTTCCCTACTAACCCCGCTGCAAGGAGCACCAACAGCCAGAAGACCACCTTATGAATCTAATAGGATGTACGCGTTGTGGAGAAAAATGGCATTAGGCAAACTAATGTTTCGTGAGCTACCCTAAATGTGATGAAGACCACCAACCTGAAGAGTGCCTAATGAGTAAGGTCACATGTTTTCTTTACGAAGGACAAGACCACTGCCCCAAATATTGCTTCATGAGCCTCTTGATGACCAAGGTACAAAATACAATGGATAAGTCTCCAAACTACCATGAGACTCATCTTGCCCAGAGCTAGAAAGGACAACTAATGTTGATTGTCATTTAAATTAAGGAGGGCACTTAGAATACACAAAAATGTTTTCTAGGGAAAATAGTGGGAGAAGCTCCTACTGTGTTATATTGATAAAGAATAATGTACAGGAGAAAAAGAGAGAGGGGGAGGAATTAAGAAAAGAAATGAAAAAGCTGAAAGGACCGAAGCCAGGAGCAAATCAAAGGATGATCATCCAGTCTACTTCTATTGAGGAGCAAAGTAGCTTTAGATTTCATATTTGCCTTCCAGTCATTTAGATAGAGCAGCTGCTGGTGAAAAATAAACTTATTTTGAACTTTCCAAATGTGCCAAGCAGTTATGATAAACTTCTCCACGAAGGAAGAACTAGAGTACGTTGATCTTGCAGAGAGAATCCTCTTTGGTGTACCAATATTTGCCACCTCCCCCATTGAATCCCAATAACATTCCAGCATTGCACGGTGAAAGGGCACTCAAAGAAGAGGTGTGCAAGGGTTTCCATCCTATTGGCCACAGAAAGAACACATAGGTTGTCCCCATTCACATTAAGATTCCTCCACATTAGCATTTCTTTTGTGTTCAGCTGATCTTTTAGGAGTAACCAAATGAAGACTTGATGCTTAGGCATACATTTACCCTTCCATATGAGAGGAAATGCTGGAGAAACTATCAATACTAATGGGCATACCATTTTTCGTTAGGGGTAAAGGGAGTTACCCCCAAATGAATATCCATTGATCTAGGGAATGCTATCTTAGAGCGACTCCATTGTGAGTATTTAACAATTGAGAGAGTTCCTGAAAGGCTTCTTCAGACAGAGACAAGTGATATAAAGATTGAAGCTCTAGGGAGCTCAAGTAATTCTTGATGGAGATGCCCTGGTTGATGGCAAACAAAAATAATCTCAGGAATTTTGCACTAAAGGGGAAGATCTTCCCAGCAGTCCTTTCAGAATAGAATATCTTGCCCATTCCCAATCTTCCCATAGCTATGCCTCGAAATTGGGTGATGCCTTTCATTACGTCTTTTCACTAGAATGATCCATATGCTTTCAATGCATGAGACACCGAGTTAGAATAATATTTGAGCCAAAGATGCTGGACCCAAGGAATATCACTTCTCATGTAGAATTTATGCAGGTGTTTAAGTAAAGGACCCTCATTTAGGACTCGAAGATTCAAAACCCATAACCCACCTTTGCTTTTCGGCTTACACACTTTGTCCCAAGATTGGAGGGTCATGGAACCCCTCCATAGGTAGTGCATTCATACTTTATCAATGTGATCAATAACTCTTTTGGTATTCTAAACATGCACATGTGATAGATTGATTGAAGGGAGTGGGGTGCATTAACAATCATGAGTCTTCCTCCATAGGACAATAAGTTTGTTAAGCTTGCCAGACATCTTTCCACTCTGTCCACCAAAGGAAGTCTTTTACCCTTGGTTTGGTCATGCCAGCTGGAAGTCCTAGATAAGTAAAAGGCAAAGTTCCAATTTTACAACCAAACACTCCTGCCAGATTGTCTATTTTTTCTAGAGAAACATTGATTGGAATCATAACTGATTTGTGATTATTGACTTTCAGTTCGGTAGACATTGAGAAAGTATGCAGGAGACCTCTAAGTCAAAGGAGCTGTCTGGAGCAGGTTGGGAGAATGACTAAAGTATCATCTGCGTACTAAACCACTGGGAAGTCTTGATTGCCTAGGGGTGAAATCGGATGCTTAAGGAGGTCCCTTCTTGCTGCCTCATTGATAATTGATTGAAGAAGATCGACTCCTAGCACAAACAATAGTGGTGAGAGTGGGTCACCTTGTCTAACACCTCTTTTGCATCGGAAAGAGCTACCAGGGATCCCATTGATAAGAACCGGAGAATGAGCTGAGGAGAGGATGCAGACGCACAAACCGTCTATGATAATCGTCTATTATCACAGACGCATAAATTCAGATGGTTCAGAAAACCGTCTGCGATAACTATTCAATACCGTCTATCATGACCATTTCTGTGGTACTGGGTATATTTTTGGAAGGTTTTCTCTCCTGCGTGGAGTTTGTCAGAGTCTCCATTTTCCCTGATTCCGGCCATCGGCGCTCCCACTAAGGCCATTTCCTCCACAAGGCACCTCGGCTCGATTCCTTCATGTGGAAGCATCTCGGAGGTGTCTCCTACACTCTCCAACCACCACTCGGCCTCCTCCTCCACCCCAGCTCACTGCCCACGGCAGCCCCTCTACGCCGCCGCCCACACACAACGCCAGCACACGTCGACATCCCTTCGACCGTGCCAACTGCCCGGGTAAGTTCCACTGGCCTCTCTCATGCTCATGCGCTCGCCACTTTTCCCTCTCCTCCACTCTGGTGCCGCCACCCTTGCAGCCTCCCTGCGTCGGCTGCCGCATGCCGCTGCCGCCCACGCTCGGTGCTGCCCCAAGCCAAAGCCTCACCATTTCTTGCTTTTACGTCCTCCCGATGACCCATTTTGGTGGTTTCCATTCTCTCTTCTACTAGCAGCCGCAGGCGGCAAAGCCAGCACTGAGCGTCGCCTGGGTGCTCTGTTTTGAGCCCAGCTCGTGGCCTGCCTCTTTTAGTTTGTGCCCCCCCCTCCGAATCACAAAAGGGCAGCTGCCTAGTTGGTCAGTAGAGGCATGTTGAAGGCTTCAGGAGATCTGGGTTCGAGTCCCCTCTTTGTTTATTTTTATTAGCCCATTTTAATTAGGAAATACTTATAAAATAAACCAAGGAAGCTAAGATAATTGATTTGGGCTCAAATAAAATTTACACATATATATATATATATATATATATATATATATATATATATATATATATCAGAATATAGAATTATATATATATATGAGCAATTAAGAGATTAATTGGCTAATTAACAAAATAAGTAGGAAGGTGAAATGAGAGCTTATGTTTCGACTAACATCCCACATGAAATAATGGTTGATAATTTGAAAAATTCCTAAAGAATAAATCCTAAAATTGCTTGCATGGCAAAAGAACTATAAAATTAAGTAATACAAAATTTAACCCTATAAAATATGATCGTCCTTCCTATGAGAATCCTTTTCGAACAATGATCTGAAGTATTAAGCCACAAATACATAAACTATGACGATGCTACTTAGAATTAAAGATTGCTTTGCACATAATTAAATAAGTCCCAACTATAAATAGTATGCCATTAAAAGATTTAAATTGAAGTGTCCACCTTAATTAAAAACTTTTCTAAAAATAGTTAAAAACAGAGGAAATATCTATAAAGCCTAACATTTTAGGAAATTCTTATGTTCTCCGTAGGCCCTAATAAAAATATAAACCATGTTGTTAATCTAACGTTGATAATTAAGTCTTAACAGTAAATTTAGTTAATAATGATAGTGAAATATAGTTATGTATAACAAGCTTAGCCCTATGTAAATAAAATTTAATTAAGATTAAATTATGCTAGATGCTAAGTAAAGGAATAAAATATCAATGTCAGTTGATTCTTAGAGTGCCTCCAATTAAAAGGTCATATTAGCATATAGGTACTATAATATAGTAGCCCTAGGTCATCAGACATTGAAATGATCTCACAAATATATATTCTGAAATAAATATTTAACCAATTATACACTTAATTGATAATTAGGACCGTATAAAATGCTACATATCAAATCACTAGCAATATTAATTAATTCGATAAACTAAAAGTTGTATACATCGCCTATGGAACCCCTGCCCTAATTTATAAATGGCAACACTCGACCAATACAATACTTAATACCCAACTAAATTCATACACTTGTCCATATGTCTAGCTCGACTCGTGGAACTTCTTTAATAAATATAAAAATACTCAAAAGAAGTTGTTAAATTAAAAGATCGAGATATGACATTCTATCATTGGCTATGCCAAGCCATCTTCGAGTTCTAAGCGGAATATTCTTGTGAATATTCCTTTATCATGAACCTTCCTTAATATCCGTCTGGGTGAATTTCCCTCAGCCATTCATCACTTCGCTCCAACCCAATTTGACTCCGTCAGTACTCCGCGCCCAATCAACCTTGCCTCAAAGCACCCATTAACTCATAATAAAGGTAAATTGAGTTTATTCGGATTTATTTGAACCTTTTGAGTTATTTATATTTATTTGGATTCAGTTGTTTAGCGTGTAATTAGAAATTGGAGTCCTGAAGAATCAACGAATAAAGCGAGACCAAGATCCATTTTTAAAATAAAGACCAAGAGCTTAAGACTATCAAATGAGAAAGCTTTGAGTGAGCTCAAAACCACGCAAGGTGAGTCAATATTTTGATCATGTTGAACTTACATTTTCTGCAAATTATTTCTGTTTTAAATTATCAAATTGCATGTTGTTATTTCATATGTAAATCTATGTTTGTTTTAAGAATTCTAGTTACATGCCATTATTTAACTTGTTAATATTACACTCTTTTGGAATATTTGAGTATTTAAGCCTTGTCATCCTAGCAAAATTATAATGGTAAAAATTTCAAAAATAAGTCCTTCATTATATGCTATGCTTAGTACTACTTAGATACACGGGGGGCACTAAAATATCTCAAGCATCACTTTTAATCATGAGAAACTGATTTAGGAAGTCATGGGTGAAAATGGATGGTATATTTTGACATGGATATTTTATGCTCCCAAAAACCCCAACTTGCTTAAATATCTGGGCAGATGATACGGGGGTATGGTGCGGTGGAAGTACGAGAGTGTGGATTGTGGTAGAACCACCCAGATAGCCCTAAGGACTGAATCTTGTCATGACCTCCTATATAAAATAGTACAACCACAAGTCTGCATATTGCAACTTGGCTAAGTAAATCTATCGAACCTCCGGATTTATCTCAACGATAGAGGAAAGGAGTGGAATATTGTAAGGGCAAGGGGAGGCCTAAAGGGACACTGAGCGGAGGGTGAAGTTTTCCTGTCATGCTAGCGTTGTGGAGAGTGGAGTTCGAATGCGCTAGTATCAGTGGTTAACATCCCGCGCAACGTATGGGACCCATCGCAAGTGGGAGCAGCCCATAGGGTAAGATGACAAAATGGGTCAAATATTTTGAAAAATTACTGTGATGATCTACTCAACAACATGACTAAGGAATCATGTAGAGCAACGGGCAGATTGTCTCTTGTGGTGAAAGTATACAAACTGTGCGGAGTCAAAAACTATTCGAATAGTCGTGCCCACGATCATGGGCAGATATGGGAACTTAACTAGATATAGTTCTATTTCAAAAACTTTGTGGGTGAAATAGGAAAAGTGGTGGGCAATAAAAAGCCCTGATTTGTGTTGCCCTGGGTGTCGGCCCAGTGATAAGGTAAGCGGTTATAACACTGAAAGATTAGCATATGATGTAGAAACCATGTAACGATGGATGTAATCTGTATCACTATTATTATTGCATTCTTTTGTACATTGATAAAATTTGTTTTAATTAAAACTACTAGGTCTTAGGAAATTTCTATGCATCGCATTTTAAAAGCAATTTATGGCAAATAATATAACCCGAGCTTTCCCTTGATAAGCTATGCATATTATCTATTTACATCCTGTGTATTGGCTCACGGAGTATGGTGGTTTATGCTCACACTCGCTCACTCAATTAATCCAGATCGCTACGCTTTAGCAATACACCTGGTCATGATGGTGAAGAAGATGAAGAGGTCAAGAACTTGGTTGCGAACCCAGTTAGCTGCCTGTGGGCACGTCCTAAGGGTCCACCTGTGTGTTCCGTTTCAGCTGTTGTATTTTATTGGTTTCGGCTTGATTGGCCCATGTGTAAGTCTACTATCATATTTACGCTTCCGCATTGTATGTATTTTGATGTTCTATATTGTATTTGTGAGCACTATCTACTGATCTAGGGAATAGTACGGTGGAATCACAGAGGATTTTGGATTGTAAAATCCGGGTCTAGCAGGGCTGGTATCAAAGCATATCAATTCTAGGTCGTGATCTAGTTAGCTTGGTCGTTAGTTTCATAATTAAAGTTATTTCTTCAAAATCTATTTGCAAAATATAGGTACTATTGCTCATTCGCATCTCTCTTAGATAATTCCCCCTCACTTATATGCTGCCCTAGCCATTGTTTTTGCTTTAAAGCTCTCTTATCCCAAATTCAAAATGATAAAAATTTAGGACTCCTCTTGTAAACTCTCTTTGAAAATGTACATTGGGTCAAAATCACAAAGCTTAAATTGGAAGCTCATTTTCAAAAACAAAAAATGAATGGAGAAGAATATATAGAATCATAAGGTAAGAAGGTAGATGTTTGTCGTGAACACGCAAAAATGTTGGCGGGTTTCGTGTCAATCATCAAAAGGAAATAACAGTGTGAATTTTGGATGAATAAAAAGGGTGGAGTCTAAATGAATAGATTGACTAGATAGATGAATTAATTGATTCTTGGAGAATACGAATTGTGAAAATAATTAATGGATTACAATACTGATAAATTGTATAATTTTCCTAAGAGATGTTTACAATAGTGGAATAATAGAATATGATCGATTAATGGATGAATTAATTGAATTTTTGAGAAATTGGAGATGTGATAACAACTAGCGGAATATAGACTTGATTAATAAAATTATTGCCGGAGGATGTTTATAATAATGAATTAGTTTGGAGGTAGGTAGTAAAGATTTAGGTTGGTTACTAAAGGAGAAAATTATGATTTTGAATCAATAACACAAGATTGGATTATTAGGAAGTTATGATACAAAAGATATTCGTGGATATAAAATAAAGGATACTAGATTTTCAGTAGAATGAAGAGCTGATTAAATTGGCAAATAACGAACCTGAGATGGATTTATAAATTTGTGGTGGAAATTCAGACTCATTTAAGAATTTGGTAACCCTGATTCGATTAATAATATCATGGACGATGCAATAGAAATTATATGATCGGTGGATCAAAATAAATAATCGCACTCACTGTTTGGAGTTTTAGACAGCAATAATACTATGACTGAGTAATGAAGGAAGATAGCCTAGGTATAATTTGAAAAAGTGGAAGTTAAATTATCAAGGTCATTAGATTCTAAGCTCTATGTATAGAAATAATATGGGAATGAATTAGTTCATTGATTGATATTTGAATATTGGAAGAGGTTAGAATACCCTGGCAAAAAAAAGGAGAAAAGAACTCTCTTGTAAAAAAAAGAGTATTTCAAAACAACTACTAAAAAAATCAATTTTTACCACAAAGTTTCATTTGCAAAAAAAAATGATAATACAAGAGTGAGTACTCATATCAATCAAATTACCTCCGAATACTTTCCTCTTCCTTCTATTGATTTCAAAGGAAAATTTTGTTCCCCTTCTCTTACCCCTACTCCAAAATTTAAGGTTAGGAACGTTGAAAATGTTCATAAAGATAAGATGGTCTCGTTCTAAAATGGATTATGTATGTTGAACCCTGCACTCTCTTATGTGTGCTCCCCCGAATAGACGTTGTACTATCGCAATATTTTACTTGGACCTTGTGCACTGCCTTCTTACCCTTGGGCGTTATATTTCGCAGTCACAAGAAAATATTTTTTAAAAAACTTGTGTGATTTGGGTGCCACCCCAGCTTCCGGGGTATGCTTTTTTAAAAAAATCATAATGGGCTTAGATTACCTTATCTCCACGATTCTATTCGTATCTCATGCTATTCCCTCTCACTCTTTTTTCTGAAAACCCCACCACGTCCAAGGATTCAAGTTGCAAATAACCAAAACAAAGGCAATCAAGGACAAGTGAAGACCTCTCGACCTTCTAATAGTTAGAGAAAACAATCTTACCAAGAAAACAATGACTAGAAGTCTCAACTCGCATCAAGAGTCAAGATTCGAATCACTAGTTTGTTGTTATTCTCTCCATACCTACCCGGAAGACCTATAGATCAAATCCTTGCTAATCAAACTCAATGGATGGAAGCAAGACAACTACCACTGCCAGAAGTAAGAGAAGAAGACTGATAGTTGATGCTCGCTATAACCCTAACCATCCATACAAGCTATCACATAAACCCATTCTGCACGGAATGTTAAAGGAAAACAAATGTTAAAGGAAAACCATCACAGTGGAAATAATAGTAGTACTACACTAAGTAAACCTCAAAAGGATTCCACTTATTTCTATTGCAGAAATACCGGACACCGCTCTAGAAAGTGCCCTCAGAAGAAGCAAGGCAAATGTTTCAATTGTAAAATCTGGGTCAGACAGCAAGCATATAGGAATCTAAAACAGAAGAATTATTTTTGGGAAGTGTTTGAATGCTCCACATGAATTTTATAGGAATTTAAAAAGAGAGGTCCATGCAAGACAAATAATTTTTTTCCAGGAGGTCTAACCTTATATTATAATTCTTCCCAAACTCCTATAGATTAAGCCATCTTATAGGAATGTTAGAAGCTCAGGGCCTGTTTGGAACAGAGGAATTTCACAGGAATTTTGCAGGAATTTTACAGGAAACAGTTCAATTCCCGCAGGAATCGGGAAAAATTCTCGCATTCCAAACAGGGCTATAGGAAATTTCTGTTCCTGGGGTTTTGATGATCAGTACACCTCTTTCGGCCACCTTTTATTCAGCTTGTGGCTTATGTTTTATGGTTTATGAATTTCTCTAAACAAATAAATATGATGGCTTCTCCACTGCTTTTTTGAAACGGTTTATCAGGATAACTTTTTCAAATCTCCTTATCGGCATTCGTTTTGTTTGTACAAGCGTTCGCGCTAGGGCTAAAAGGTATCAACTGTAGCAAAAAAGAATATATCTTTTATAAAAGTTTACGAATCTTAAAATAAAATAGTTAATATTAGATAACGACAAATTTGTATCAACTTATAAAATACAAATCTAATTGAAGATTAGATATAGTCGTAGACTTAAATATCACGTAGGACAAATCTTCAACTTTAGTTTCTAGTTATTCATATTTGCCTTCATCTTTGTTTTAAGGTTCGTAATTTTTCTAAAAAGAGATTTACTAAGCATACTTTTGTTTTTTTAAAAAAAACTCTACGTTCGGAAGAAGATCCTATAGGCCTGTTTGGTTGCCTGCATCAGCTCATGCACCTGCATGCGCGTGGCCAGGCTAAGGAGGAAAGCTCCTCAGCCACGTACGAGCTCAGCCTGGCTCCAGTTGCTTTTTTGCATCCACTCGTGCAGGCTCTCACTCTGATGCAGCCAACCAAACACCATCTCCCTGCATGAGCGGATGCGAGCTACCCTGATGCAGGCAACCAAACAGGCCCTATGAGTTGAAAAGAACGGATAAAGTACGTCACCGGGGAACTTCGAGAGGCCACAGTACATGTCTAGCTCTGCATCGTAGCCCCAACTAGAGGTGCACCAAATCTTCCAATAGATTCTGAAGTGCCAGGTTAACTCATGGCAGAGTACACTTGATTTATTTTTTGTGTCTTTCTTCGATTCTCTTCCCACGTGTCCCAACTCCCATATAATACCCTTTAGGCCTTGTTTAGCATGGTTCCACTTCATAAGTGGAGCTGTTTTTTTTGACTTCACAAGTGGAGCCGGGTGAAGCTATTTTTTTCAGCTCCTTGGGTGGAGCTACTTTTGTCTCAGCAGGTTTTAAGGAACTACTTGGGTGGATCTATTTTACTTTACCCCGTTTGGCACAAAACAGCTCCAAACAGCTCCAAGGAGCTAGTGGTGAAGCTGTGCCAAACGGGGCCTTATTGTCTGCTCAGTGCGCTTTTTATTTTTACTTTGTTGATACTGTTTTTACTGCCATCGGAATGTATTGAGAGGAGGGCTTCCAAGAGATTTTTTTTACTGCCATCAGAATGTACTAAGTCATTTATTGAGCTAATACTAAGAGATATGAAAGTTTTAGTAGAGGCATCAAGAGTTTAAGAGTAATTAGTAAAATGTCTATATATTGCAATAGAGTATTAAATGAGAGTGATATATATTATCAAACATGATTTTAAGCTGAACTGTGAACATCAATTTTATCTTACGAAAACATATACTAGACAAAGCATATATGTACAACATCGTGAAGAAATCAAAGGGAAATAGATATCCACATTTAATAGTAGATGTTGTTTCTTATCTAACATGAGCAAAAATAAAATACATAAGATATTTAGGATGTAAAAATATCTTTTATAGATGATATTCTTTGTAAATGTGCAAGTAGAATCGAATGTTGTCGATGTGGAGTAGGGTTGCGCAGTACTAAGTGAGGGAAGGGGTAGGTGAACGGATAAACTCCTATATTATATTAGTAAAGATTTGGCTAGAGGCAGTGACACCTTACATAATGACAAAAAGTCTCTTAATTCATATATATCTATATATATGTACATATATATGTATGTATGTATATATATATATATGTATGTATATATATGTATGTATGTATATATGTATGAATGTATATATATGTATGTATGCATATATATGTATGTATGTATGTATGTATGTATATATATGTATGTATGTATGTATGTATATATATGTATGTATGTATATATATGTATGTATATATATGTATATATGTGTATATATATATGTGTGTGTCTATATATATATATATATATATATATATATATATATATATATATATATATATATATATATATATATATATATATATATATATATATATATATATATATATATATATATATATATATATATATATATATATATATATATATATATATATAAAGAATCCATGCCCTATTTCGGATCTGGATCCTCTGCCTTTACAACAGTAAGTCATCACTGCATGTTTTTGGTGCTGCTCATTTTGGTGTTTTTACTATTTGGCACTGTTTGAGGCTTATGTTGTACTATAGTTGCTGGTATTTTTTTGACGTAATTAGATTTAAAATATTTAAAAATAGAAGAAACATGTTAGTCCATCACGGACAAAGTAAAGAAATACGAGAAAAGAAAAGAAAAAACCCAAAAAATCAAAAAATAGAAAATAATGAAATTAAAAAAAATTAGAAACTATAAATCAAAAGCTGAAACCTAAACAAACAAGACCTTTGTAGGCCATTGGATCGATATGTGCCGCTCGGTTGGGCTGAAAAATAGTGGATTATAGCTGAAATTACACTGTAGCTGAAGGTGGCTTATTTGACATAATTAAAAATTTTTAAAAAAATTAAAAATTAAAAATATGCTAATTCATTACGGACAACACAAAAGAATATAGAAAAAAAGAACCGGAAAAAACGCTAAAAAAACCAAGAAATTAAGAAGAAGATAAAATTTATAAATAATAAAAAATAAATTAAAAGTTAAAAGCCAAGCCGAAATGTAGTGGACGTAAATCATACCACACGAGAATTGAATATCTCGTGAATATCTCCGGAAGATGCTGACATTGTTGTGGATGATAGCCTTTATGAAATATTTTTCAAGGTAGACCACATTGCTCCTGCTAATGGTGACGATCCTGAGGACTTCGATGATGTTGATGATTTAGATCCAGATAACCAACATAAGGACGCAGATCAAGAGATGGAAGACATGGATAACCAAAACAAAAATGGATCTAGCTCCTCTGGTCTGTCCAATGGTAGAGCTGATTTCAAATCATTTTCTAAATCCACCCAAGCTCCAAATGATGTAGCAACACCTGTAGATGAAGTGCAGGTACCTGCAGGGCCAATTGACAAAGCTGTTCCGATTTTGTTAGAGGATATCAGTGTCTTTGTAGTAGCTGTAATTGACAAAAGTTCAGACGTATACAGTGCAGCCCCTATGCAACTCGATGGACCTAATTCTGGAGAGAGTTTGGTACAGGAAATTGGAAGGAATCTCGCCGCCCCTGTTCAGTCCATCCCACTTTCAATTTCAGCTACAGGTGCACCTTCCTTTGAGCATGTTGCGGTTCTCCCATATTCGGATAATGAGATTGATTTGTCCAAGCCACTGCATATTCCTGAGCAATCCAATTGTTTCGGGCAAACTGGAGATGATGCAACTGGCTGCAATGGACCGAATTATTCAGTGGTCGCTAGTTCTGGGGGCCAGGAGGCAGAACTTCAGTCAGTAGATTGTTCAGGGCAGCAGGACCAGGCTAGTACTTTCGAAGAGGTGGTTCCAGTTAGTGCTTATATTGAGGATGACCATGATTGTGGAGTTGTTGCTCCAGCGGTGATGAAGGAAAATAATCCTTCCATTATACTGAATTTTCACGAGCTCCCACGTTCTGTACTGCAGGATCTTTGCAAAAAGAATGGCATTCGGGCTAATATCACAAATGTGGCAATGGCAACTGCTCTTCAGCTTTTAGATGGGGTCGTCGGTGTTGAGGATCTGCGAGGCCATGGTGCGGCTGTTGCTGTCCCCTCGACGGACATTGTAGCAGAGACAAAAGAGGATGGTGCGGTTGTTGCTGTCCCCTCGGCGGACATTGCAGCAGACAGAAAAGAGGAAGACAAGAAGAACAATAATGAGGAAAATATACTACCGTCAGTCAGCAGAAATATGGTGCATCTAAGGCGCAGCCAAAGGAGTTCCACGATGAGTGATGAACACACGCTCAACAAAGTGGAACGCAGGGTAGCAGCTTGCAATCTTGAATTAACAGGTACCTCAACTTCTTTTCTCTCTTTTACAGATTCTCGCATTTCTTCAAATTTGAACAACTTAGGTGTTTCTTTGGGTAGGGATGATAAATTAATTAACAATTCTATTGTCTCGATTAGAAACATAGAAATAGATAGATTAGTGGTCTCCCGTAAGAAGAGATCAGAGAACAAAAATAAAGCAATTAACCATACCGCTGACGATGAGGAGGAAAGACTTGATGTAATCCTCGGCCACGTCTGTGGTAATTCAAATGAGGATATGCAGGGCTGGGAAGATGATCACATATTAAGTTATCTTAATCCTGTCCCGCGTAAGAAAAAATCTAACTCTGCCAAAAATAATAAAACTGGCAGACCTCCGAAGAAACCAAAAACCCCATCCAAACTGTGTCTCCAATGAAAGGAGTTTTTTGGAATAGCAGAGGTCTTGCTGACTTGGCTAAACACAGATACTTGATGGAGATGGTTCGAGAGGAGCAACTCAATTTCGTTGCACTCTCAGAAACGGGTCGTGTTGATTTTCCTGATGCGATCCTTAAGAATTTTAGTGCTGGGCGTGACTTCATTTGGCATAGCATGGCCCCAACTGGTCGCTCAGGTGGAATGTTATTAGGCGTTGACTTGAGCATCTACGATATTGGATCCATAGATGAGGGCGACTTTTATATCAAGTTTTGCCATCGGAATAAATTTGATGGTTTCAAGTTTGCGCTGTATACGGTATACGGGCCAGCACAACAGCAAAATAAAGAAGCGTTTCTTATAGAACTGGCCCATATTTGCTCTCGGGAAACACTCCCATATATTGTAGGGGGTGATTTCAATATTATGAGACACCCAGATGATAAGAGCAAAGGGCGTTTTGATACCAAATGGCCTAATATTTTCAATGCGGTCGTTGAGTCTCTTGAACTGAAGGAAATCATTATGTCAGGCCGGCAATATACTTGGGCCGGGCCGGGCGACGATCCTACGTATGAGAAATTAGATAGAGTGCTTGTCAGCACTGAATGGGAAAATAAATTTCCTCTCTCTACAGTTCAGTCCAGAGATAGAAGCCAATCTGATCACACACCTCTTATCTTGAATACTGGATCTTACCCTCATAATAATAAGCAACAAACCTTTAAATTTGAAAGGGGTTGGTTGATTCGGGAGGGGTTCTTCGATATGGTGGCCAATTTATGGCAATCAGAAAATCGAGGAGACACTGCTATGGACAGATGGCAAAATAAAATAAGATATCTTCGCCAGTATTTGCGAGGATGGGCCAAACAGACATCAAGCTCATATAAAAAACAGAAGAAAAAACTAATCACATTGTTGGACGCCATTGATAAAAAGGCGGAGCACACTACTCTTTCTGATAATGAGATAAATATGAAACACTATCTCAAGGAAAGATTGGTTCTCTTATTACGAGAGGAAGAGATGAAGTGGTATGAAAGGGCGAAGGTTAAAATCCTTCTTGAAGGTGATGACAATACTCGTTTCTTTCATTTGGTGGCCAATGGCAAACATCGCAAACAACACATCTTTAAATTAGAACAAGAAGATGGTATCATTGTTGGCGATTTTGAATTGAAAAATTACATCACTAATTATTACAAAGGCCTTTTCGGACAATCACAGGACAATAACCTCTCCCTTGTGGAAAGTCAGATAAATGATATACCACAAGTCACTGCTGTTGAAAATGATATGCTAACATCAACATTTACTGAAACAGAGGTCAAAGAGGCTTTGTTTCAAATGGAACACAACAAAGCTCTAGGTCCTGATGGCTTCCCTGCAGAATTCTATCAAGTATTCTGGGAAGTGATAAAGGAGGATTTAATGGCACTCTTTAATGATTTTTATGAAGAATGCCTACCGCTCTTTAGGTTAAATTTTGGGGTAATTACCCTTCTGCCTAAGACTAAAGATGCAAAACAGATTCATCAATACAGACCAATCTATTTACTTAATGCCAGTTTTAAAATTTTCACAAAAGTAGGCATGAATAGAATCAACAAAGTAGCAAAGACAGTCGTGAGTCCTTCTCAAACGGCTTTTATGCCAGGCAGAAATATAATGGAAGGTGTGGTCATATTACATGAGACCATTCATGAATTACACACTAAAAAGCTAAACGGGGTGATCTTCAAAATTGACTTTGAAAAGGCCTACGATAAAGTTAAGTGGTCCTTTCTAAAACAAACCTTGAGAATGAAAGGCTTCTCACCAAAATGGTGCAATTGGATTGAGAGCTTTGTCACTGGGGGTAGTGTTGGTATCAAAGTCAATGATGATATTGGACACTACTTCCAATCAAAAAAAGGTCTTCGTCAAGGCGACCCAATGTCACCTATCTTGTTCAACATCGTAGCAGATATGCTTGCACTCTTAATAAAAAGAGCAAAGGATGATGGTCAATTAAGGGGGGTCATCCCACACCTTGTAGATGATGGCTTGTCAATTCTGCAATATGCAGACGATACTATTATCTTTATGGACCATGACATAGAACAAGCAAAAAACATGAAACTTTTGTTGTGTGCCTTTGAACAACTGTCCGGTCTCAAAATCAACTTTCATAAGAGCGAAATCTTTTGTTATGGCAAAGCAAAAGATTTTGAGGACCACTACATTGAGCTCTTTGGATGTGATGCAGGTGATTACCCCTTCAGATATTTAGGGATACCGATGCATCATAAAAAACTCCACAATGTAGATTGGAGGAGCATCGAAGAGAGGTTTGAAAAAAAATTGACTTGTTGGAAGGCGAAGCATTTATCTTATGGAGGTAGATTAGTCCTCCTAAATTCAGTACTTAGCAGTTTACCCATGTTCATGATGTCCTTTTTTGAAATACCGAGAGGTATTCTTAAAAAATTAGATTATTACAGATCTAGATTTTTTTGGCAAGGGGACAAAGATATAAAAAAGTATCGCCTTGCACAATGGGACATCTTATGTCGTCCTAAAGACCAAGGAGGACTTGGGATTATTGACCTCCAAGTCCAGAATAAATGTCTATTAAGCAAGTGGATTATAAATTTGCTTAATGAAGAAGGAACTTGGCAAACATTGCTTACAAACAAGTATCTAAGCTCACATTCTCTTCCACAAGTCCACGTCAAACCCAATGATTCTCATTTCTGGAAGGGTCTGATGAAAATAAAAGATCAGGTTTTGGCTTGTGGTTCCTTCAAAATTAATGATGGATCACAAACAAGATTTTGGGAAGATACATGGGTAGGCAATCGCCCTTTCAAAGACCTTTATCCCACCCTGTATAATATTACAAATCGCCCGCATGATACAATAGCCAATGTTTTGAGATCCATACCGCTAAATATTTCTTTTCGGAGAGCTCTAGTGGGGGATAAACTTGTTGAATGGGAAGATTTAGTTTCCAAGATCACTCATATCCATTTAACTGACGAGAGAGATTTGTTTATTTGGAGTTTACATAACAATGGTCAATTTACGGTCCATTCTATGTATCTTCACATGATAAATCAGAATACACCCTTTCCTCATAAAGTGATTTGGAAGTTAAAAATTCCTCTGAAAATCAAGATTTTCTTTTGGTATCTCCAGCGGGGGGTAATTTTAACAAAGGACAATCTAATTAAGAGGAATTGGAAAGGCAGTCAAAGGTGCTGTTTTTGTAATTGTAACGAAACCATTAAGCATCTTTTCTTTGATTGCCACCATGCCAAGACGATCTGGAGGACTGTATATATCGCTACTGGGTTAATACCTCCCAGCTCTGTATCCCATATGTTAGGGAGTTGGCTATCAAACTTTGATTTAAAAGACAAGAAGATAATTTTGGTTGGGGTAGCCGCTCTATGTTGGGCAATTTGGCGATGTCGTAATGATCTAATCTTTGCAAATTGTAAATATACGTCTTTCTTGTAGGCTATTTTCAGGGGAACATATTGGCTGCGGTTTTGGGCACTGCTACAGCGTGATGATGACAAAAAGAAGTCTTTCCAGCTAGTGAGCAGAAAACTAGAGACCACTGCGTTGGAGCTGTTTGCTGCCCATGGATGGAAATTTAATAATAGACTTTGTCATGCATAATTTTTGCATTCCTTGTTTCCCTATTTCATCAGCAATGGTGCTGAAACTTTGTAATAATGTAAACGCTGTGTGCGGAAACGCAGAGGCGGGAAGTCCTTTCTTCCATTTTCTAAAAAAAAAAAAATCACCCACTAGGTCCATCGAATGGTGCTGATGCCCCAACTATGTGCTACACTGCTCTGTAAAGTCAGGTCATCCTCTTCCGCTCGATTTCTTATGCTAAAAGAGTACAGTACTTGAGAATCTAGTCCTTAAATAATAGATTCTAGTGTTCTTCTAGTTATCTGGCGACAGCTCCTGCAGATACGAAACTTATCAGTGGTCATTGTAAGCCCCGCACATTTCAGCTTTAAGATTACACTCATTTTAGTTTAGTCTTTAACTTTTAATTTATTTTTTTACTATTTCTAAATTTAGTTTTTTGGTTTTTAACTTTTTGTGAGTTTTTTACCGGTTCTTTTTTATGTATTCATTTGCGTTATCCGTCATGGGTTAATCTATTTTTTCTATTTTAATTTTTTTTGTAAAATTCTGTGATCGTTTTGGCTTCAGCTTTTAACTTTCGGCTTATTTTTCACTATTTATAAATTTCGTCTTTTTCTAAACTTTTAGCTTTTTGTTGAGCTTTTTTGCCGGTTCTTTTTTTCCCATATTTGTTTGTATTATATGTAATAGGCTAACATATATTTTATATTTTTTAATTTTTTAAAAATTAATTATGCTAATAAGCCTCTGTCAGCTACAGTATTTTTTCAGCTAGCTACAGTGCTTTTCAGCCATAAGCCACAAAAAGCCCAAATGATCACCACCTTAGGTATAGTATAATTTTAGCCAGTTACTGTGCAATTTTAGCCGTAAGATAGTTTATTTCAGTCCAACCGAGTGGCACCCGTTTCTAACTTCCAAGTTCTAATTTATTATTCTTTAATTTTTTTGGTTTTAGGTTTTTTACTTTTTTAATTTTTTCAGTGTTTCTTTGTATTATCTATGATAGGACAATATGTTTTTTATATTTTCAAATTTAATTATATCAAAAAGCTACTAACAACTATAATATAAAATAAATCAACTAAAAAAACCATAAATTATACTAAAGAAGCCTAGGTTAAGCAGTGCCTAGTGGCGGACTGGCGAAACCTACATTTGATGCTCCATGGTGCATTTGATTAAATGCAAATCTGTCGGGTGCTCAGGTGTCTGTTCATGTCATGTGGGCTGGCCTGTATATTATATATCTCTGGTATGTACGTCTGAAGCTTTGAGCCGTCTTCTCCGCAAAACCATTAGCCTTGTAGAGCTTCCTGGGAAAGGTGAGGGCGTGACCGCCTTGTCTTACTTGCAGCAAGAAAGTGATAAGAGGCGAGAGCAATTCTTCACTGCTGTGTTTTTATTTGTTTGTTGAAAGTAATATCACCTTTCCTTGCTCTGATGTGTTCAATCCTTTGCATGGTAGTTTTAGGACCACATAACAGTGGCATGGCATGGCATTTCTCTGGGAAATTTGTTTATTTATTGATTTTGCATCTGACATAAGCTGCAAATTTCAGCTCACATGGCTGGAAGGGGTTCCCAGATAAAGAAATCATGCGACTGTTGCAAAAGATACATGGACCATTTGGGTGGAAAGATGAACTATTTCATCAGGCGTATGACTGCCAATTATAAGCATAGCATGGTAATCCCTTCACAGGTTCACTGTCTTCTGTGCCTACATACGTTGTCTTTAGCACTTGATTTTACATGGAAAACAGGTCAAAATTTGTAAACTTGATTTGGGCTAGCAAGAAATGAACGGTGCTAACTGAATGGCCAACCCTAGGCACTAGATCCTTTTCCAAACCTGCTCTGTTCCTATTTTGAACAAGAGATGGATGAATGGCCAGCCACATCCCATTGCATGGATTGGTGGTGCTCGCCGTCACTTAGGGCTCGAAGACGAAGAAGTGGCTTATTTATACCAAGCTATCTCTTTTCCTTTTCTTTTTTCAAACAAGGGCAGGAGCTCTGCCCCTTTCTCCTGCTCTGTAGGAATGTGAAAATATCCCTAAGATTTCAGGCATCATAACAAGAGAAACATGGTATCTTGGGGTTTTGATGAGAATTCAATAGTTAGACTCCTGCGTTACACTGCATTCGTTAAAGTAGATTCAAGAGAAAGGAGTGTAGGGACTTCTAACTGTAGATGATTGGCATACTTTGTGTTCTACATCGATCATGATCTGTTTTTCTACTATAGTCTTGTAAATATTTTCTGACAAAAAATGATAAATTCACAGATTCTTTTAGAGTTAATATTTGTAAATCCATAGAGGTCAAGTAGGAAGACCATAACCAATTTTGCTTGTGACTTCACTTGCATAGTCCTCTAGCCTCTAGGCAAACCCCCCTATGTGTAATCGTTTGGAGAATATACATACCTACCCATATGGTTCGGTAAGCAAATCCTCATGTTTGCAAAGCATTCGGAGAATGACCATACATAATCATTATTATGTTTAGCTAGAAAACAATAATGCGTTAATATTCTGTCTCAACGGGCCAATATATATGTTGGGCAATTTGGGAATTTCTCTAATTTATGGATTAAAAAGAAAAGAAATTTTTTTTGTGAGGCCCATGTAAGAGAGAAAGGCGATGGGAGAAGGGTGTAGGGGTGCAAACGGAGCGGATATGGACGGATATTGCTCATCCCGTATCCTTTTCCATATTTTTTTGTCGGAGTTGGAGTCGGACACGGATAGTGCCGGATACGAATACGAATGCGGATATTCTCGGTCACGAATACGGAGCGAATACATGCCACTCCGAATACGGTTAGTTTCGGTCACGAATATTTAATCGGATAATGCGCGAAAGCAAATTTCACATGGTGATAGAGACAAATTAAGCAAACTACGATCTAATACGAGTGTACCAACGATGCAACAGCCATCGAAACAAGCAATCTTATATAAATAAATGATGCTACATTTCAAGAAGAGTCGGAGATCCCACCTGGCCGACGGAGAGGCCAGGTATCCGACTCTATTTCCATATCCGGTAACTATCCGAGTAACTATCCGGTAACTATCCGCAAAAATATCCGGATAGTTCCGTATCCGTCGGATAATGCTTGTTCTGAATCCGTTTTTGTATCTGACAAAAAAAATATCCGAATCCGTTTCCGTATTCGACAAAATCTTCGAATATCCGAAAATTTGCTCCGAATTGTTTCCTCTGTCACGGCCGTGCCACTTACCACGGCCTCTTCCTCGTTCCTGCCCTCTGTCAGCCGAAGATTGCCACGTTGATGATTGCCCTCTCCCGCCATTCTTCTGCCGGGCTTGCCACTCTTCATGAGTGAGCAGCAATTTCCCTTCGTTGCCTTCATTTCTGCCGCGTATGCGCTCTTCATATGCTTTGAGACGCCCGATCGCCTCTTCTAGGGACATGGTCTCCATATCGGCGAACTGTTCTATTGCAGCGACAACTTGCAAGAATCTGTCAGGCGCAGAGTTGAGTAACTTCTTCACCAGTGCTGCATCTGCTATACTCTCCCCGAGACCTCGAATCTTATTTGCAATGGCACTCATCTTGCCTGCAAACTCATCGACAGATTCTGAGTCCTTCATGCGCAATGCGTCAAATTCACACTGCAGGGTATGAACTCTTGCCTTCTTCACCCGATCTGCTCCAAGGTGCATTGTCTTCAGACTTTCCCACGCCTCCTTCGCCGTCTTCTTCTTGGCAAGCATCAGGAGAACGTCTTCGGGGACCGCCTGAAATATACACGTCAACGCCATCTTGTCTTTCTTCCAGTCGACGATCTCGCCGGCCGCCGGCTCCACTGCGTCTCAGACGCCTTGAGCATCCATGAAGACCTCCATCTTGATCGCCCAGGTGGAGTAATTCGATGACGTGAGCATCGGATACTGAAGTGATACTTCGGTCTCCTTCACTGCCGAAGTCACTGCAGCCGCAGATTTCTCAGGAATTGACATGCCGTTGTACCGAGGGTGTTAGGGCATGAGTAGGCTCTGATACCAAATATCGAGTACAGGCCAGTAATCTGCAGCTAACAAGAGTATAATCGAAGGTGGACTCAATTGGGGAAATGAGAAGCAATCAATCTGAACAGACTGAAAACTGAATTTCTGTTAACTAGCGACAATATAAGGAAGCACTACAGTAACTGAACTTCTGCTATTCAGAAGAGATAAAAAGACTTGGCTAACAGCCTGAACTGATAACCCGCACACACCCGATCAGATCCGCAATTCCCGGACACGATCCACACGACTCGCAAACAAACAACCTAGACACGACTCAAATACCAGCACAGAAGTCTGGATTATTCCAACACACAACACACCACACAACCAATGTTGTCAATTATTCATCATCTAAATTGTCAATTATTCATCATCAAAATATCCTAGACCTAGCCACATGGTCTTATAGAATCAATCAACTTCAATCTGTGCATTGTACAAATTGTTTTGGCCCACTTACTCATTCAGTTCAGCGTGATTTTCTGTTCAAATGACTTGAGTAGCTCATCTGTGTTAGGAGACATTTATTTGATACTCTTGTCATTCTGTTGCTTCTGGAATTATGTTTTTCTGTTCATAATTAAATTTGGAATTAATCTGAAATATTTCCTAAAACCGCTTCATATTCAATAATATATACATTACACAGGACAAAAGTCTCCAACCCAAAGAAAACATGGTACTAAACATAGACTAACACACTTATACTATTCCAACCATCACACACTGTAAATGCCTCCATGACATTACCTCTATTGCAGAAACTATCTATTATGCAGCTGAAGGAGGTAATGTCAAATGATTATTTGGAACTGCTCAGCCTCTGCAATCTTCCAGTCTCTATAAAGAGACGACAGTTATCTGTTATGGATGACAGGGTCAGCGACTAGTTCCGTTCAACAAATATCTCCAAAATATGTTCTTCTGTGACATGTTCAGCCTTACAAGTTACAAGAACAGCATACTAAACTTTCATGTAGAGCAGTATGTAGACAAAAACTTTGCTTTCTTCATCCTTGACGAAATTTCTATCGATTCATCAATCTTGCCCTTCTTTGACATGCAATTGATCAATGCTGTACCAGTTCCATGCACACGCATACTCTCCAAAATTAGTTTAGCCTTAGAAACCTCCCCTTGTTGACAAAAAATCATTAATCAGAATAGTATAGACACTTTATTGATTGTTGTGCAACTTGATTTCAGACCTTCAAGAAGATAAAGTGCAGCTCCCAGCATGTTTTCAACAAAAAAAAATGTATTTACTGTTTTTTATTGTTTTCTGAATGACGAAGTTGACATTGGCCTGTTCCACAATCTTTGATTAGTGAATTTCATATGGTGATATGAATATATTTTTTTTGTTGTAGCTCTGGCAGTATTAAACATAACCATAAAAAGCAAGCTCTATTTATAAATGTATTTCCTCGCTATAGCGCACACCTTTTACATTGCTTCATATTTTCTGTTGCTCTGGCTATTACGAGAATTACTCTGTTTATATTGAATACTTTAAAATATTTTCGCTACAGATCGTGCCAAACAGATTTCTGAACCATTTCGGAGGAAAGATATCAGGAACCATTAAACTAGAATCTCCTAATGGTATTCTATATGTTGTTGAAGTCACTAAGCACATGAATAAGACAGTCCTGCGATGTGGATGGGAAGCATTTGTTGATGCCCATCACATAGAAGAGAATGATTCCTTGCTGTTCCGTCACACTGAGAACTCTCATTTTAAGGTTCTCATCCTTGATTCTGATGATTGTGAGAAAGTATTTTCCTGTGCTGGCATAAATAGCACTTCTGGTATTCAAGAAAGAAATGCATATTCTGTTGATATTTCAAGCAGCTCTCGTGATGATACCATAAAAACATCAGGAAGTAAAAGATTTGGTCGATGTCAAAGGGGTGACTCCAGTCATCGAAGAAAAACTGCAAAGTTGGCTGCAACGTCCTCTTCATCTGAGGAATCAGGTTATAATGCTATGTTATTTGCACACGTGCTTCAAATGTTAGATTACTTATTCCTATACTTTCTTTTACTTGTGAAATTTTGTACAGGAAAAGACAGTCCTTCTGAATACAGATCTCTTGATTTGGATGATCTTCAGACAACTCCAGGGCCTGATTATGTGCTATCACGTAGGAATTATCTATCTGAAGCACAAAAGGAGAAAGTAGTTGCGCTTATCCAGGAAATTCAACCTGAAATTCCTGTTTTTGTGGCTATTATTAGGAGCAGTCCTTATCTGGTAAATTTACCCTTATTTTCTGTTGAAAGGGCAACTCATTGCTTTCAATATGAACTGTTTGTTGCTTGCTGATCCTGTACATTTATGTTTTAATATTATAGGGGGAAAATTCTGTTATCTTCATGTTCTCATGAACCTTCTGAACACTTGGATAAATGTTTTTTCCTTGCTTGACAATTGAAACCACATTTGTTCTTTGGTTTGGCCTGAGTTATTATTATTATTTGTTTGTTAATGGCATCAAATCCTGTTTCATCTGTAATCAGATCATTTCTAAAGAATACGCAGTTGTACACTTTCCACATGAAAGTGCCACTGTCACACTTCAGAGGCCTGGCAAGAGCAAGAAGTGGCATCCCAAATTCTACATGAGAAAAGATAGAAGTATGCACATTCTTAGGGGGCATTGGTTAGACTTTGTCCATGACAATCGTGTGCAGGAGGGAGATATCTGCATCTTTGTACCAGCAAAGGATGGGAGAAGATCCAAATTTACAGTCCATCTACTTCACGGAGAAACAACTCATTCGAGGGTAGGAACTGGTGTTCAAAAGGTTGGCTCAAGGCATGATAAAACAAATACAAAGATAGCTTCGGCGGTCCATATTAAGGAGGAACCCACCGATGGTATCTTAGACAATCATAGCTAGACTTCAACAAATTGACACATTTTTAGACTTTTCTTTCTTATAATGTAAATTTTCTGCACTTCTGCAGGAGAAAATGTTTCCTCAGAAATCAACAGGCATGAAATTTCTCACGAATCTGCGAGGACTCTCATGGTCGTCCTTCTAAGCCTCCCTACATTATACCATCCAAGAGCAGTCTATCTCCATTGCAAAAGAAGATAGTTGAAGAGAAAGCGCAAGGCATCCAATCCGAAGCTCCCCTTTATGTAGCAATCATGAAAAAGAGCAGCGTTCGTGCTAATCAACAAGCTATCCTAGTAAGCTCAATTCTTTCTTTTTATTATAATTATTACTCCGTTGATTTTTATAAAGCTTATTTTGACCAGGCATGTAGACTACGAAAGCTCTAAGATTGAGAAAGTCACAAAGGAGAATGACTAAAATACCCTTCCATTAAGTGCTTTGGAAAAATGAGATAAAATAATTTGTGTGGTTAGTCATTCATAAATGCTAAAGAAAGAATGAAACAAATAAGGAGAAAAAGAGGTAAAATAGCATTAAATAAACAAGCACGCCTTATCATTTTTGACAAGATCACAAAATAAATAGGCCTTATAAAAATCAACGGAGGAAGTATTAGTCAAAAGCCTCCATGTCATTGTGACCTGCCATAATAAACTAATTTTAGTGATTCAGAGATAAGGACATGAGTTTGTTTGGGGGAGGTTTTTTTTTATTAGCAGTGGGATCCTAAGTCTGCTTTTTCTGGTCTTTTTTAGCGGTTTTGTGTGGGAGGTGTGAGGGTGTGGACCAAGGAACGCGACGGAATATGATCTTTATAATAGTAGAGATTATAGATTTTGGTTCTTGTTTTGTTAACCTGTGCTTTGTTGAAGTGGACACGATTTTCACCGTCAAGTGGCTTCAGTCAACCCTAAATATCAGCAAGCTATTTGGCTTGAATTTACTTTTACAGTTACATCACTGATAACAGAAATGACATTTTCCCGAACTGGATAACTATGTGTACCTATATAGTCAAACCGAAATAAACCCTATAATACAGCTCTCAATTCGAGGGTTGTTTATTTTGCCGACAGAATTGGTCGACATGTCATTGTAACGTGTTTATATCTGTAAAATACTAGGAAATTGGTGCACGATATGCTGCTGAACATCTTCCAGACAGAAATCAAACTATGTTGCTCCAGTGGATGGGGGAGATATGGCGCACCAAGATGCAGATTAGGAACGGTAAGAGGTGGTTCCTTGTTGGAGGTTGGTGCAAGTTCGTTCGTGACAACCGTTTGCGAGTCGGAGATATCTGTCTATTCGAACTGAAAAAGAACGAGAGGAAGCTTACCATGACGGTCGATATCATTTTCAGTGAGCAGTTTTAGTTTGTAGTAGAAGAGAACGATGCCCCCTGCTCTTTCTGCTGGTACTTTGTGGTTCTTTTGCTTGTTTTGTACTCTGAATCAAACTATGGGTATCGATTATGCCTAATCTCCAATAGGACAAAACCTACTGTTTCCTGAGAGGACCTAGTAATTTGTAAGTTTGGTGGTAGCTTTGTGTACATGATAAGTTCTCTACTTCAGAGTTAAGACCCCACTTGAAAGTGTGTTTCTCAGGTTTTATGCATGATAAGTTCTCGACTACCCTCCATCCCGCAATATAACGGAGTGTTCCACAATACAAGTCCATTAAAGGAATCAAAAGTAGTTATTGTAACATTTTCACTCTATGCCTTTGCTTTAATATAGAAAAAGTGGTTTGGTAGTGATGTGCTCTTAAATAAGGGTATGTACCAGGGATCAAAATCTCGGCGGTTACCGGTCGGTAACCGTCAGTTACTGTTTTTACCGGTGGAGACCGGTAACCGAAAAAATCGGCCGGTATGAATTTTTGATTTTCGAATTTTGGCTGGTTTTTTTCCGGTTTTTCCGGTTACCGGTTTCAAAATATCTCAAAATTCAAAATTTGATTTTCAAAATGTGATCGGTTTTTCTGGTAACTGGCCGATTACCGTTACCGGCCGTCGATCAGGATTTTTTCCGGTTCCGGTTAACTTTTTTTTGATTTAGTGCTTTCTTAGTTTATACATGTGGTGGGCTTGGGTTGTATCGTGGGACGCAGGGAGTAGTATTTGTTGTTGCATTAGCATGTACTACTAAGGCTTGTGGTACAGCCGTGCAGGAATGACATGGTTTATGGTTATATGGTCAGACTGGTATTGCTTGTGCTTTGCACATACCTACCCCATTATACCCGGGGAAAGCGCGAGCGGGGAGCGCAGCCACGTCGGCCGCGCGTGCGCTCCGCCCGCCGTGTGGCCGGCTGAATTTGCGTACGGTCGACCGAGTCAATTTCCCTACATTTTCCGGAAATTACGTAAAGGTCCTTTTCCTCGCGAAATGGTCCCTGTCAGTCTTTTTAAGCCCCTCCACTTTGCAGGATAGCGTCCCGCGTTTTCTAAATTACGTACGGGTCCTTGTTTATTACGTACAGGCCCTTGGTTTTTTACGAAGAAAGACCTTTGACTTTCTCGTTTATTACGTATATGCTCTCAGTTTTTTTACGAAAAAGACCTTTGACTTTTCCGAAAATACACATGCGCCCTCGATTTTTTTTAAATTTTTTTTACAAACTCCTCAAGGATTATCGCCTCTTTTGCTTCGGTACACACGGTGTCTGGCGCGGCGTGGCGCCGCGCCTATGAGGCTAGTTAATACTATACAGATACTAGTCGACAGCTGCAGGTGATTTACATGTAGTACTACAAATTGAAATGAGTTGTTAAAATTGTGGAAACATCAAGTTATGCGTTGCGACTCGTGTGTACTGAGATGAGAGCTCTTGCCGTCTTTTCATTGGAACGGGAAACACGCATTGATGAGAAGTCTTCATCCCAGAAAAATTTTAGCTACGGTATTACTACCTCCAATTCCAAATGTAAGTAGTTTTCAAATTTATGCCGGTCAAACAATTTTTGATTTCACCATCGATATGTAAAGAAACATCAAGATTCACAACACGGAATTGGTATTACTAGATTCATTATGAAATACACTTTCATAATGTATAATTATTTTTAGTTGAAACAACATAATTTTATAGAAATTAATGATCAAAGTATCACCTTGGAGGGAGTAGTATTTTTTTCAACTTTTTCACTTTGATCTGAGTTAGTGTTTGGAAGCAGCAAACATGCAGGGTGCCTTTACTCTTAATGCAAAGCTAACGGCATTTAACTTAAAAGTCTTTGGGCTGCCGTTCCCTTCATTTTCCTATCCAGATATATAACCACTGAACGTCTTGTTGCAGACCATTGCTTCAGTGTTGTGGCCGTTTCAGTCTCTTGCAGCACAGCAGTAAGCTTCTTCTGCCAAGTCCTTTGCTTTGTTTGCAGTTTAGTCATGTCTTTGTGATTCTTTAACTACAAACATCTTGTTTCCATTTAGCTTTGATTTTTTTTTCTGTTTACATGGTAATCGCGCCAGATTTTAGGGCAGCATTAGTTTTGTAGTGTTTTTCTTTTTGTTGCTGTTGTTGTTTCTAAACAAAGAAAAGTTTGTCTATAGAGTTGGAGTTATTTGGTTCAATACACATCTGTATTGCTAGATTCATTAAGGTTTTGTTTATAGGGAAAGGAACCTTCTATAAATTTTCTGTAGGAAGGTACAGCTTTTACTGTTACTGTAAGTCGCATTACTCGAGTGATTCCAGACTTCAGAGTAGGCTGATTCTGTCAAATTTGGTGAAGAAGGTGAGTATGAACTCTGTTTCTTTATTTCTTGAATGCTGCCATCTGACATGATTTACGATTCATTTTACAGGACGGCTCCGAGATGAGCAATCCTTGCGAGTGGTGCAAGGGTAAGATAAAAGTCCATCAGGCAGATAAATGGCAACTTTAAACATAGCATGGTAATATCTTTTCTAGTTCCATGGGTTACCTGAACTTTGTAGAGTTTGCTTCGTTTGAGGCTTGGTGCAAATGACACTTTTCACCATTGCTTCTAAAGGTCATACCAGAGTGGTTTGTGAACCATTTTTTTCGGGAACGCGCAAAAAGATTGCCCGCCTTTGTATTAAGAAGGATTGACGGTAACACATGAGTGCGGAATACTTACAGACCAGAGAAACAAGAGCTTACTGTTAGAGATATATGTATAGTTTGTTATTCCCCATTGTTATGAGGGGTTCTTTGCATATTTACCACATGTACTTTGTGTATATATACCGGCCCATTGGCCTCATATGAATACAAGCGCTATTCATAACATGGTATCAGAGCCTACCTAGGGTTTCCCGTCGCTTCGCTTGTCGCACCGCCGCCGCCAGATCCGCCGGCTCCCCGCTCGGCCTCCACGCGCCGCCACCGACTCCCGCTCGGGACCGCCGCAGCCGACTCCCGCTCGGGACCGTCGCCGCCGACTCCGCCCGAGGTCGCCTGCTCGAGACCGCCGCCATCGGCCCCGCTCGCGCTTGCCGCCGTCGGCCCCGCCCGAGGCCGCCTGCTCGCGCTCGCCGCCGTCGGCCCCGCCTGAGGCTGCGCGCTCGCCGCCGTCGGCCCCGCCCGAGGCCGCGCGCTCGCGCTCGCCGCCGTCGGCCCCGCCGACTCCGTTCGCCTCTCTGCTTTGGCGACCCGCTTTTGACCGATTCGGTCTCTCCTCTCTCTATCGGTCGGGTTGTAAACAAGTAACCGACCGACCGAGAAAAAAAAACGTCGTTCTAACCGCCGCGCCGTCCAGCGCCGCCCATTAGACTTCGTTGCCTTGGTCGCCGCGCCGTCCAGCGCCGCCTACCAATGGGCTCCGTTTCCCTCCCTCGCTGCCCGGTGATCTTTGATGGTGTTAATTACACCGACTTCATGTCTCACATGCGCATTCACATGCGTGGTCTCCGTCTCTGGGGCGTCCTCTCTGGCGATGTCACCTGCCCGCCTTGCCCTATTCCTCCGACGGAGCCTACGCCTGTTGCATTGCCCCCGACAGCCGATAAGGCTGCTGCTGATGATGAAGCTGATGATGAAGCTGCCTCTGCCTACCAGGAGGCTCTGGATTCCTACAAGGATTGTCTGACCGTCTACACTCAGTGGTATGATGACGACGCTCGGGCTGCTGCTGTCTTCATCGCCAGTGTCCAGCCTCAGTTTTCTTCTGAGGTTGTGGGACTCCCTTCAGCTTTCCAGATGTGGACTCATCTTCGTCAGCGCTACGAGCCCTCTGGTGATGCCCTGTACCTGTCCGTGGTCCGCCAGGAGCACTCTCTTCAGCAGGGTGATGCTACTGTTGACGCTTTTTACGCTCAGAGTTCTGCTGTCTGGCGTCAGTTGGACTCACTTCGCACTGCTGGCTGTCGTACCTGTCCGTGCTGCCTGGATGTACGTGCTGACCTGGAGTTTCAGCGGGTTTACGAGTTCCTTACTCGCCTTCGTCCTGAGTTCGAGCAAAGGCGTGCCCAGCTCCTTGCACGCCACCCTCGTGTCACTCTCCTGGAGGCTCTTACCGAGATACGCGCAGAGGAGACTCGTTTGAGTGGTGCTGGTCTGATGCCACTCCCCTCTGTGCTCGCCGCTCGTCCGCCTGCTACACTGCCTCCTCCAGCGGCTACCACAGGTGGTGGTGGCCGTCCTCACTGTTCCTACTGCGACAAGGATGGTCACACTGAGTCCCAGTGCTACAAGAAGAAGCGGCATCTTTCACGCCGTTCTTCTACTGGCACTAGTGCTTCTACACAGTCAGGTACCTCCCCGTGGATTCTTGATTCTGGAGCATCTTTTCACATGACTCCTGATCCTTCCACTCTGTCTTCTATTACACCTCTTGATTCTCCTGTCAGTGTTCTTACTGCTGATGGTACATCTCTTTCTGTCTCTGGTAGAGGATCTCTTAGCAACTCATCCTTTCATGTTTCTTCTGTTGCTCATGTTCCTCGCCTTACCATGCAGCTTCTTTCTGCTAGGCAGATTACTGACCTTGGTTATCGGGTCATTCTCGACTCTGACTCTTGTTGTGTTCAGGACTGCCACACAGGAGCTCTGGTTGGTTTTGGCCCTCGGCGCCGTGACTCACAATGTCTCTGGGAGCTTGACTGGCTTCATCTTCCTTCCGCTGCCACCACCGCCGCCAGTTTCTCCGCTTCTGCCACTTCGTCTACCGGCTCTTTCCAGCAGTGGCATCACCGTCTTGGTCATCTGTGTGGATCTCGTCTGTCATCCTTAGTTCGTCATGGTCTTCTGGGGTCTGCCTCAGGAGACGTGTCTTTAGATTGTCAGGGCTGTAAGTTAGGTAAACAGATTCAGCTTCCTTATCCTCATAGTGAGTCTGTGTCTCAGCGCCCTTTTGATCTTGTTCATTCAGATGTTTGGGGTCCGGCTCCCTTCGTTTCGAAAGGGGGTCATCGATATTATATCATTTTTATAGATGATTTTTCTCGCCATACTTGGATATATTTCATGTCTTCTCGTAGTGAGGCCTTGTCTATCTATAAACAATTTGCCACTATGATTCACACACAGTTCTCCACTCCTATTCGTGTCTTTCGTGCTGATTCTGCTGGCGAGTACCTCTCTCGTTACCTGCGCAGCTTCCTTGCTGAGCAGGGCACTCTCGCTCAGTTCTCTTGTCCTGGTGCTCATGCTCAGAATGGTGTCGCTGAGCGCAAGCATCGTCACCTCCTTGAGACGGCTCGTGCTCTGATGATCGCCGCCTCTATTCCACCTCACTTTTGGGCCGAGGCTGTTTCCACTGCCACCTATCTCGTCAACATCCAGCCTTCTTCTGCTCTTCAGGGAGCGATCCCCGTTGAGCGTCTCTGTGGTCTTCTTCCTGACTACTCTACCCTTCATCTGTTTGGCTGCGTTTGCTACGTTCTCCTCACCCCTCGAGAACGCACCAAACTGACCGCTCAGTCTGTTGAGTGTGTCTTTCTGGGATACAGTGCCGAGCACAAGGGCTATCGGTGCTGGGATCCTGTTGGTCGTCGGATACGGGTTTCTCGGGATGTGACTTTCGACGAGTCTCGTCCATTCTACCCACGTCCTGCCTCTCCTTCGGCTTCCTCTGTGGAGTCTCTGTCTTTCTTGACCTTTCCAGATACACCTATATCTGTTTTGCCCTCGTCCACCTGTCCCACTGAGTCTCCACATATTCCCCCTGTGGCCTCTCCGCCGTTGTCGCCGCCTGTGTCGTCTTCTACGACTCCGCAGGCTCCTCCCACTATAGTACCTTCTCCCCTTATCTTCTACACTCGTCGACCTCGTATTGAGGATCTTCCAGATGAGCCATCTTCTTCTGCTGTTCCATCTTCTTCTGATGCTCCATCTTCCCCTGATGGGTCATCTTCTCCTCGCTACGCTCTCCGCGATCGCCAGTCGATTCGGCCTCCTGCCCGTTTTGCTTTTGCTGGCGCAGCTACTCGTGAGCCTGTCTCCTACCGGGATGCTGTTACTCACCCTGAGTGGCAGCTTGCCACGGCCGAGGAGATTGCTGCCCTCGAGTGTACTGGTACTTGGGATCTTGTTCCTTTTCCATCTCGTTCTCATCCCATCACATGTAAGTGGGTCTATAAGATTAAGACTCGCTCTGATGGCTCTCTTGAGCGCTATAAGGCGCGTCTTGTTGCTCGTGGCTTCCAGCAGGAGCATGGTGTTGACTATGACGAGACTTTTGCTCCTGTGGCCCACATGACCACTGTTCGCACTCTTCTTTCGGTGGCGTCTGTTCGCCACTGGTCTGTTTCTCAGCTTGATGTCAAGAATGCCTTTCTTAATGGCAAGTTGCGTGAGGAGGTCTACATGCATCCGCCACCTGGGTATTCTGTTCCTGAGGGCATGGTCTGTCGCCTTCGTCGCTCTCTCTATGGCCTTAAGCAAGCCCCTCGTGCTTGGTTTGAGCGCTTCTCCTCTGTGGTCACTACTGCTGGTTTTTCAGCTAGTGATCATGATCCTGCGCTCTTTGTCCACACTTCGTCTCGTGGTCGGACTCTTCTTCTCCTGTATGTTGATGATATGATCATTACGAGAGAGGATTCTGAGTACATTGCCTTTGTCAAGGCTCGTCTTAGTGAGCAGTTCCTTATGTCGGATCTTGGTCCTCTTCGTTACTTCCTTGGGATTGAGGTTACTTCCACTCCAGATGGTTTCTTTATGTCCCAAGAGAAATATATTCAGGATCTTCTTGATCGCGCCTCTCTCACTGATCAGCGTACTGTTGAGACTCCCATGGAGCTTAATGTTCACCTCCGACTCTCTGATGGCGAGCCTCTTTCTGATCTGACTCGCTATCGTCATCTTGTTGGGAGTCTTGTCTACCTTGCTGTTACTCGTCCGGATATCACTTATCCAGTTCATATTCTGAGTCAGTTTGTTTCAGCTCCCACTCAGGTTCACTACAGCCACCTTCTTCGAGTTCTGCGATACCTTCGTGGGACTATCTCTCGCCATCTCTTCTTTCCACGTTCCTGTTCGTTACAGCTTCAGGCCTATTCGGATGCTACTTGGGCCAGCGATCCCTCTGATCGCCGGTCTATCTCTGCTTACTGTGTTTTTCTTGGTGGTTCTCTTATTGCCTGGAAGTCGAAGAAACAGACTGCAGTGTCCCATTCGAGTGCAGAGGCTGAGTTGCGAGCTATGGCTCTCTTGACAGCAGAGATTACTTGGCTACGGTGGTTACTTGAGGATTTTGGTGTTTCTGTCACTACACCGACCCCTCTCTTGTCAGACAGTACATGTGCTATCAGTATTGCCCGTGATCCTGTGAAGCATGAGCTCACCAAGCACATTGGTGTTGATGCTTCTTTCATGAGGACTTGTGTGCATGATCAGGTGATTACTCTTCAGTATGTGCCTTCGGAGCTTCAAATAGCGGATTTCTTCACGAAGGCCCAGACTCGAGCACAGCACGGCTTCTATCTCTCCAAACTCAGTGTTGTTGATCCACCATGAGTTTGAGGGGGGTGTTAGAGATATATGTATAGTTTGTTATTCCCCATTGTTATGAGGGGTTCTTTGCATATTTGCCACCTGTACTTTGTGTATATATACCGTCCCATTGGCCTCATATGAATACAAGCGCTATTCATAACACTTACAACAAAAAGAAAACAGTTTTATTATTGCACAGTCGATTGAAATTTTTTTATCTCTCAGTCACCTGAAGTTGCACTCTTAATCACCTAAAATTACAGTGTACTAATTCACCCCTTCCTGAAATTGTACTCTCAATCATCTAAAATTGCAGTGTAAAGAAGTGACTGAAGATAAAGAGAAAAAACAGTCGCCTGTGCAATAGTCACTCCCAAAAGAAAAACAGAAAGGAAAGGAGGGCTGGCCATAAACACTTCTGACCGGGGGCAGCAAGACGGGAGCCGCATCAACGCGCTGCTGAAGTGCAAGCTAAAAATGACTGGCAGGAAGCTCTGTGGGTAAAAACTGTGACCCAACGCCCGCTCGGTGCCAACATGTTGCTTATCAAGGATTGTGGTCAGCACATCGGTGATGTCCCTTTCCGAGGCATCGAAGATTTGAGCGTTTCGTTCCTTCCAGATCATCCACGGGAAGAGAAGGACTAACGAATCAAATCCTTTTCTGCAGGTCTTTGGAAGACCCTTTCGCCAAGCCGTCCAATCGTCTATGAATTTAGCATTTAGGCAGGCGAGCAGCACCTGGAAGTTGATATGGGTCAAGAGTTGTGTCCAAACTTGTTTCACCCATTGGCAACTCGCTAGAAGATATGCAATGGTTTCCTGATGTTGTTTGCAGAAGACACATATTGGACTGACCGACAGCCCGCGGCACACGAGACGATCAGACGTCCAACAACGATTGTTTAGGCTAGCCACACGAAGAGTTTACATTTCAATGGTGCAAAATTCTTCCAAATATGGTTATAGCCCGGAAAATTGGTTCTCCTAGTGAAGAACGCAGTATATGCCGATTTTGTTGAGTATTGCTTTGAAGAATGAAATCTCCAGAGGACCTTGTCAGCATTCTCCGGTTGTAAGGTCATAGTGCGTAGATAAGCCCAAAGTTGAAAGAAGTCTGCCAGGATCTGGGCAGTTAAGGCGCCCAGAATGTCGGCGATCCACGCATTGTGGATGACTGCCCGGGCAACCGTGAGAGATTTCCTAGTGTTACAACTTTGATCCTAGGAGAAAACGCGCACATCGCAAATAAACTGACAGAACACAAAAGAAATTTCTGAATTTCTTTATTCTCTTATTTGCTCCCCCTCTTTCTTGATTTTCTCTTGCTTTTTCTTCTTTATCACAAAACTGGGTACAAGCCTCGTGAATATATAGGCTAATGCTCTCCTACTCCTATTCCGATTCGGACTTCAAATTGGACTCAATTTCAACTTGAGTTACACTCGGAGACGGACTCTACTACGTCTAGAACTCTAAGTCAAGATTAATTGTAACAATCTCCCCCTTAATCTTGACTTGACAAACTCTAGTTTTAGTCTCAATGCATTATGAACTACCAGTCACACCTCCACATGAAGCGTTCTACATATAACCTGCATGTAGGAACTCAACTCAACTGGTAAGGGTCCACCAGATGCAAAGATTCTAAAAACATTGAGGCAGTCGGACTTAACTACGACTTACTAATCTCATACTTTGACATGGAACCGGACACCATACCGATTGGATCTCTCCTCGCTCGGATGCATCTGTCTTGCGCTTGACCAAAGGAGACAGCAGATCGAAAAAACAAATAAACAAGCTGAACTGGAAACAAAAAATTTTTGTCTTCTCTCTCCGTCTTGCCTCTTCACACTGTGTTGCTCTCTGTCCTTTTTTCCTTTGTCCTACGCAGGAATGCCTTGCTCCTCTCTGTTGAAGCAATGGCTTGCTACACACTTTTCCTTTTCTTGCTCCTCTCCTTTTTCCCGTTCCCCTCTCTGCCCAATGGGCCCGGGCCCCTCCTCTTTCTTTTCTCCCCCGTGCGCCCGCGCCACCCTCTTCTTCTCTCTGCAGCGCCCTGCTCCTTCCTCCCCGTGGCGCCCATGCGCCCGCCTCCGCCAGAGCATGCTACTCATCATCACGCTGCCCCGTCCTGTCCCCTTCGCGTGCTAGTTGCCCACAGTCTTTCCGCCGCCACCCACCGTCTCCACTGCCGTAGCTTTCTGTCGCCGTACGCCACACTCGAGGCCTACAAAAGCAGTAGACGAATGTCGTAACCTCCCTTGCACCCAGCTGGCCCTCCCGCCGCAGCGAATCGCCTCCAAAAGCCCCATGCTCACCCGAGCGGCCCTCTTCCCCGAAACCGGCCGTCGCCGCCATTCCCACCGCTGCCTTCTCCTCGGTCAACCTCCCATCGATTCCTCGACGGGGGAGCACCTTCTCGGTGCCCTCAACCTGCCCCAACCACCAATTGAGGCTCCTGTCGCCCGAGTCCTCTCTCCACCGCGAGCTCCACCCGCGCCGCCGCCAGCCCTCCCTGATGCCTCTCCGGCTCGGCCGTTGGCTCGGTATGCTCCCCCTACACTCCCTCCTGCTCAAGCTCCCTCCATTTCCCTCCCTCTTCTCCCACGGCGCCGCCGCCCCAAGCTCACCTCACCGCCGGCCGCTTTGCGCTGCCGCCCACCCGCCTCACCACCACTCCGACCACCGCGCTACCACCCCTAGTTACCTCCTGCTCCGGGCAACCCATTTTACTTGTTGCGCCAGCCTCCCCGGACAACGCCAGCACCGAGCGCCGCCGGATCTCCTCTGTTTTGAGCCCCCTTTCCCACAGCTCTTCTCATTTCCTACGCCTCCCCTATCAGCCCAGGCCTTCGGCCCATTTGGCTAACAGCGCGTGCATCCCGAGCTCGATTCCAGTCGGCTGCACCTTTATCCCCACCTTTTTATTCTATTTTTTGTAACTCATTTTAATTAATAAAAATGAAAGAAAATTAGAGAATAATTTAGAGAAGCCAATAAAATTTAACTAGGATGTAAATGAGATTATTTAAAGATTTAAATTTGAATTAGTTCATATATGATTAATTAATATGGTTTGAATAATTATCTAAAAGACTAATTATTAATTAAAGGCATTAACAAAGAAAAATGACTTTGGTTAAATGTTCAAGCTTAATAAAGATTACCCTTAATTATAATATATGCCCTAACATTTAGCATACCATCATTAAACAAATCCCCTTGGTAGATTTAATTAAATAGCTATATTAAAATATGAACCCGTATAACAAGCCATGCTAGATAAATAAATTTAAATTAAAATAAAGCTAAGCCTAATAACAACTAAAGTGTAGACAAAATGATAATGGTGCCAGTAATTAAATCCTAACGTTAGGCTTAATAAATAATAATGTTGATCATGGAATAACAAGCTAGGACCCCATAAAAATAGGTCCTAAATCCAATTAAGCTATGACAAGTAATAACCAAGGGTACATAAAATATCGTACCACAAAATGCTATATACACAGACTATAAGACTAACTCAGTAGGCTAAAAATTGTATATATTGCCTATATATCACATATGCCCTGAATATTAACGCTCGACAAAGTGATACCCAGCTAGACTTGTACCCCAATTCATAGGTCTAACCTAACTCATGGAACTTCCTTGATAAATACAAAAATAATAAAATAGATTATTAATAAAAAGATCGAGTCATCGTATTTTACCATCGACCTTGCCTCAAATCACCCGAATCACCCATTAACTCATAATAAGACTAAATTGAGTTTATTTGGATTTATGTGGGTCTTTTATGTTATTCGCCTTTATTTGTATTTAGTTGTTTAGCGTGTAATTAGAAATTGGAGTCCTGAAGAATCAATGGATCAAGCATGATCAAGAGCGAAGTGAAGATAAAGACGAGAAGCTCAAGAGAAAGCATTGTGTGAGCTCAAGACCGTGGTAAACCGTGCAAGGCGAGTCAATACTTTGATCATATTTGAACCTACATTTATGCAAATTTAATTCCGATTTAAACTATCAACTTGCATGCTGTTATTTTATGTGACAATTTATGTTCGATTTCACGATGCTAGTTATACACCTATTACTGCACTTGTTAATATTACTCTCCTTGAAACCCTTGGATTTATGAGCCTTGTCACCCTAGCGAAATTATAATGTTATAACTTTTGAAAATAAGTCTACACTATTCGCTTTGCTTAGTATGGCTCAGATATTTCGGGGGCAGCAAAAATGCCCCAAAACATCACTTTCAATTATGGAGAACTGGTTTGGGAAGTCATGATGGTAATGACTGGTATATGTTGGTATGATTATTTCATGTTCCCAAAAAAACCCCAACTTGTTTGAATATTTGGGCAGATGGTACGGGGTGTGACTGGTGCGGTGAAAGCACAAAGTGGATAAGTGGTAGAACCGCCCAGATAACCCTAAGGACCGAATCTTGTGATGACCTCCCGGTATACAACAGTACAACCACAAGCTGGCAAAATGTAGGCAGGGCTAACTAATTTGCGTAGCTCTAGGGTGGTTACTTGAAGGTGTGAACACGAGCAAAGGGATGGATGGTCACATCCCCGCCTTTGCCCATGATGGCTCACGGGGGACCCTTCTCAAGGGATGCACACATCCTACAGAAGGCAGAACCTAGCGGGCGTAACCGCAATAGGACTATGCATCGTAAAGGTTCTGTGATAATTTACTCAACCGCATGTGTAAGGTATCATGTGGAGCAACAAGTAGATTATCTCTTGTGGGTAAAGTGTGCAAACTCTGCAGAGTAGAAAATTATTCGAATAGTCGTGCCTACGGTCAAGGGCGGACATGGGAACCTTACTGGATATAGTTCTGTTTCAAAATACTTTATGGGTGGATTGGAAAAGTGGAGGGCAGTGGAAGGCCCTAGTTTGAATTGCCCTAGGTGTTGTCCCAGTGATAAGGTAAGCGGCTATAACGCTGAAAGCTAGTATATGGTGCGGATGCCATGTAACGGTGGATGGAATCTAGATCACTATTATTATTGCATTCTTTCAAACAATGATAAAAATCTATTTTAGTTAAAGCTGCTAGGTCTCAGGAAATTTTTATGTATCATATTTCAAATGCAATTTATGGCAAATAAAATAACCCGAGCCTTCCTTTGATAAGCCTTGCATGATATCTATTTGCATCTTGTGTATTGGCTCGCAGAGCACGGTGGTTTGTGCTCACCCTCGCTCTCACAATTAATCCAGAAACAGGAGTCAGATCACAATGCTTCAACATTTCACTTGGTCATAAGGAGGAAGAAGATGAAGATGTCAAGAACTAGGTCGCAAACCTCCAATTGGCTGCTTGTGGGCACGTCCTGAAAGTCCCATCTGTGTGCTTCGTTCTTTCGCTACTGCAATTTAATGATTTCGGCCTAATCGGCCCATGAGTAAGTCTACTATTATAATTATACTTCCGCATGATATGTATTTTGATGTCCAGTACTGTATCTGTGAGCACTATCTACTGATCCAGAGAATAGTGCGGTGGAATCACAGAGGATTCCGGATTGTAAAATCTGGGTCCGACATCAGTGCTCTCAGGTGAGCTCAGGCCTGACCTGGGCTTGGGCATCACCGACGGCTTGGCTAAGGCATCACTTTAGAAGCATCAACGATGCTTGTTGCGGCGAAGTCAGAGCTGCCGCGTCACAAGTGTGTGATAGGCGACGACAACAACACCCGATGAGCGTCGTGGTAGGGCTTTGGGGCTTGCAGGTGACAATGGCTTCGACGACTGGGGGCAAACTCGGGACCAGCGTGGTCGGCGCGTTGGGTGGTGTATCTTGTGCATCGACTAGGCAGGTCGCATCATGGGCATGACGAGTGGCGACGATGATTCGTGTCATGCATCGTCAGTGGATGGCACACATCGGGCGGCACATGGTGGTGCTTGCACGGTGGTGGTCGCTACTGGTATAAGTGGAGGAGCCACCGCTCTCCCTTTCTAGAGATCGTCGTTGTTGTTGCTTCACAATGTGCTCACCTTCTAGATGCAGTGGGTACTTGGTAAGAGTCCCAGTTGGGGCCTTTGGTGTTGGCGTCCCTCCTCTACTGAGACTGTTGGTGTCCTATTGTTTCCTTTTTGTGGGCCGGTGTAATTTTCTTCTCTTTGAAATAAATGGCAGATATTATGCCCTTGGTTTCAAAAAAACAAAATCACACCTAGAAAGCGATGTCCAGTTAGAAATTTGATCTGATCAAGTAGAAATTATGGGCCAGTTTATGATCCCTACATAAAATGATTTGTTTCTTTGCCAGCCTTGGCGAATCAGAACCATAAACGTTTATTCCTCAGGCCTGAATTCTGTGACTACACTGTCCTAGTTTTACAAGTCAGTATAAACTACCCTGATTGAAACCTTGAAATGAAGGGCATGCATCAATTCATTATACCATTCATCTCATAAGGGGTAAAAGAAAATTAAGCACACCACCATTTGACATCCACCAACCTTTTAGAAGGTAGGAACACCAAATGTTGTTTCTTTTCTTCTATCATGGGCCCCATAAAACTAGCAAATGGCCTGCATCATTGATTCACTCACCTCTCTTCCAAAAACAAAGAACTTCGTAATCCACCGAAGAAAATGGGGTGCCCATGATCCAAAACCTTAGCTGCATGCGAAGTGATGGTGAGTATGATGGAAGCAAAAGAGGAGAGAGGTAGCTAAAGTGAATCATCATGCGTATGGTTGTTGAAATAGGAGGAAACCACATATGCAGATATCGCAAAATTGCAGACCTAGTAATTAGGTTTGGATCTCTTTTTTTTTCAGTTTCTAAAAGCATTTTAACTTTTCTGCAGTAACTAGCTTTCAAACGAAGTGTCTTTTTAAGACGATGTCTATAAGTTGATTGTAGCGACTTTATTTATATCGGAAAAAAACCGTACGTAAGTTTTTGTTACTCTGTACTCTCTCACATAAACAGTCTAAAAAATAAAATTATAACTAAAAACCAAAAGTCGTAGTTAAAAAGAATAGACCCTTGTTTGGAAGTGGATGGACCGGGGTTTTTAGCTTACCAAACAAGCCTTTAATTGTGTGTTAAGACTTACCAAGTGCTATGATCTAATCAAGATTCCCAAAAGGACAGTTTGATTTTCCACTACTCCTACTGCACCACATGAGCTGAATCAATGGGATTTTAGATTGTTGACTCTGACAGTATTTTACGTCGTGCAAAAGTGTTGGCCAAGCTTTTAATTTGGAGATGGACTAGGATAAAGAAAATGACATAAAAAAAAGAGGAGGCAATGAGAATGGATATGAGAATCACACTTTTTTTTACTTAAGCTTTAAGTCAATTTACATGCAGAGAAGTAAATTGTTATACTTTGATACCCCTCTTTATGCGCAACAGCTCTTAGGATGAATCAGAGTTATGAGATATGACATGAACATATACAGTATCAAGAACAAAGTAGATGAATCCTATGGAGAGAACCTAATAACGGCGACGAAACAATCATGATGAGAGAGAAAGATTTGATGAAGCCAATAGTAATTTTTTAAGTACGACCTTAAAAATATAAGGGATTGTTGCTCTCTCAAAACTTCCCTCAAATCTTTCAGGACTCTCAGATCTTTACCTTATACAAAAATCTAGTGCTAAAGAATAACCTAACATCTAATCCTCTCATGCATCTCTTGCTTTGGATGAGTTGATTTGTGGCTTGTGTTCTCTATGACCACCCATCATGGTTTTATATAGTGCCCAACTAGTTCTACTCTAAAGAAAGTAAGAATACTAATCTCATTATGATTCATATAGAAATTCTTGTAGCACACCTCCACAAGTCCTAACAGATTAAAATATGAGTCATCTCTCAACATAAACATCTACAGGAACCCAAGCACGGTTGCTAAGAATAGTTCATTTAAATTAAAGCATATATTTATTGAAGTGTCCTGAGAAAAATTCTGTATCATCAAGCCATCCTCAAACATGGTGTAAAACCAGTAGGCGTCATTGGGTTTAGAAGCGATGGTTGCACCCTGTATGGCACCTGATTATGGCCTATTCTTTTTTGACTTTTTAACGATTTGAACTTCTCTCAGCAATCACTATTTATTAGACTAATAAGTCGTAATACAATAGTAGTGGATAATACATAAATAGACATAATGGTTCTTGACTTACACATGGGCCGATCAAACCAAAACATTTAAAGAGCAGCAGAGGAAACGAAAATAATACACATGTGAGACCCTCAAGACATGTCCACAGTCAATTAATTGGGACCCGTGATCTAGTTCTTAGCTTTTTCATCTTCTAGTCTTGTCAACGCTTTTAGATGACCACAGGGCTTGTCTTTCTCCTTCTTACATACTGAATGATAGTAATTGAACAACAGTGAGTATAAAGATACTCTGCAAGCCACCACATATAATGCAATTATAATAGATGTAAGGCTGAACAAAAGTGAGACTTGAGATTCTTTTATTTGCAAAAGGCCAAAGTTGAATTATAGTAAGTATAGAAATCCCGAGGTTTAGCATTTTAACTAGACCATATTTTAATGAGTATAAGAGTATGAAATAATAATAGTAGTGCAGATTTCATTCATCTATTACAGAATATGGTTCTATCATATGCTATTTTTGTTACTAGGGTTCCATCCATCTATAGGAAATCAAACTTAGGGTTCTATTCACTCATCATATTTTTATCCCAACCACAAAGATTATTTTGTAAAATAGACACTAACTCGAGTAAGTTCTCATACCCGCCCTTGACCGTGGGCACGGCTATTCGAACAGTTTTCACTCTGTAGATGGTCATCATAAGGCCTTTACAGTGCACCTTCTCAATGTGGCTATACCCGCTAAGATTCCCAGCATCCTGGGGTTCTATTCACCTGCTTCAAAAGCCCCCTCTTAAGCCACACATCAAGGCCTTATCTGACACTCTTGCCTGTGTTCCACCGGATGGTGCACCCAGCGTTGAGTCAATACAAATTAATTAGCCAGGTCATACCCATTATAGACTTATAGTTGTACTGTTTTATCTTGGGAGGTCATCATAAGATTCAATATTTAAGATTACTTGGGTAATTCTACCACAAACCAAGCTCTCGTGCTCTTATCCGCACTAGCCCAACTTACCATCCGCTCATGTACGAAGTAAGTTTAGAGTTTTTGACTCCATAATATTCTTTCTAATTCAAATATCAATTTCTTCCCTCTAGTGACTTCCTAAACCACGTTTTCATATTTGAAATGGTGTCAGAGCAACTTAATGTCCACAAGTATCTAAGCGAGGCTAAACATGGCACCTAGATATAGACTTATCAACTAGTATGTATCCCATTAATTTAGGGCAACAAGGGATTATGTCCAAAACCAAGGAGTAGGGTGTAATAAGAAATTAATAGTACATCATTAACTAAGAACTAATGACAATATAATTTTAGTTAAAGTAAAGCATGCAATTTGATCATTAAAAGTAAACTAATTTGCATTCAAAAGGTAGGTGTAATATGATCAAAGTGATGACTTGCCTTGCTCAATTACTATGGATATTGTTCTTGTTTAAGATCTTGGTCTATGGGTCTTGCTCTTGTTTAAGATCTTGGTCTTCTTCTTTATCTGGACTCTAATTTCGCTTGAACTATTGCTTCTACGATGCTCCAATTCTAATTACGCGAATTCAACTGAATCCAATAAATCCAAAGGTATCCAAATAAATTCAAAATAACTCGAATCAACATAAATAAACATCAAAATTGAAATATTTGATACAAGGGTGTGGACTCTAATTTTAGAGTAATATAGGATGAAGGGATTGGTTTAATCTGAATCCGGTAAAGGATAACCTGTTGCTAGGAGATTTTGCCGGAGGAGGAAATACGGGTAAAGGAGGAAGAAGACAGAACATTGTTAGGAATATACTTCTTGGGAATTATTAGTTTGATAAGTTGGAAAGATAGATAGGGGGGTTGTTTGTCATTTGACTTATCCTTGATTTAATTATCAACTTGGTTACATTTTATCAACAGTTCTAACTTAACCCCTCACAACTTCTATTTAATAACCTATTTTAAACTTCAACTTATGTGGGTTCTATTGGTTATTAGTTTATTATAGCATATTAGACTTAATCTTTCAGTTATTATTCATAAATAATGGTCTTAGGTCTATTACTGGATGAAATCTTTCCTAAGATAATTATCTTAGCTCATTAACAATCAATGTAGGTCCACCATCGAAAAATTAACTTGGTTTACCAACCCCAATGCGATCCAAATATAAGCTCTACTAGTTTTATATTTTTGATTATATTTAATGATTAGTAACATAAGGTCACAAGCATTTGGACAAAATGCAACTCTTATATTAACCTGGGTAGTAATGCTTGTATGTTGGTGGATTATTTTAATTAAAGTCTAATTAATCAGCCCTGCTACTATGTAGTTCATCAAATTGCAATTTAGCAAAATTATTATTAATGACCAATGATCAACGGGTTATTGGGACAATTAATTATATTTTAATAGAGTTGTATCTTAGCATTACTCCCTTTTTAATGTTGCACTTTAAATTAAATGTTATTGGTACTCTAATTATCCTTAGTTATCTTCTAACTGACTTTGATTTATACTCTAATTACATGGACTAGATACGATACCGATTTCTCCATACATTGTTTTGCAAAGGAACTATTTACGGTCCAAGGCTCATTAGTATTTAGACATCCTTCAAACTATATTCCAACATTATCTTTACTTGAATTGGTATTTTCTAAATTAAGTCCTAATACATTCTAATGATCTTTATTATCATTCTTATTTACACAATGCTATATTTTGATAGTGTCTTTAATTAGTATTTCAATTTTAAAATAAATATTAATGATATCTTGTTTAAAGTTTTAATTTAAATTAAATACTAATTATGTTTGAAAAACATCAATTATATTTCAAGGTAATCCTTTAAATTTTATATTTCCAATTAAATACTAGTGGCATACTATGCAAATTAATTACCTTAATTTAACTTAATTGCAATTTCTAATAAAAAAGTCCTCATGACACTTGAAATATATAAATAAGTAAGTTTTATATAGTCTTTAGTTAAAATTTTATACTTTAATTTAAATGATAATTAAATTAAATTAATCATCTTAAGTTAATCCCTAATTAAATTGGGCCCACCTATCATTATAAGAGGGGGAAACAAAGATATAGAGGGGGTGCTTGATTCAAAATAGGAACATAGGAGGAGAGAAAGAGTAGCAGCGGCAGCACGGGCTGGCTCCCCGATGGTGGAGGGATGGGGGTGGAGCTATAGAGACCTCAAAAATGGATCGCTAGAGGGAGGAGGAGGTCTAGGGAGGTGACATCGCTACTAGGCATGCACCGCAGTGGCTTGGGGCGGCGCATGACGGGCGGGACAAGGGAGGAGAAGGGGGTGGCGTTGGCCAAGAGGGAGAGAGGCACAATTAAGGAAGGCATGAGCATAAAGGGGTGGACAGGAGCTTACCTAAGTGATCGACGATAGTGGGGAGGAACCATAGAAGGCCGACGATGAGAGCCAGGGATGGCGTGGCGAGTACTACAACGCCGGTGACTTGGGGCAAGGGGAGCTTAAATTAGAGATTGGGGAAGGATGAGGGGGTTGAGAGTATGGAAGAATTTGATTAGAGTTCACTGGAGAGGAGGGGGCAGCAGCGATGGTGGCATCTGGCTGGAAGTGGGAAAGAAGGCATTGCAGCGAGCTCTGGTGAGGAAAGCAAAAAATAATTCAAAGGCTTTGCGATTGGATGGGTAGAACACAACGTGACACGAACGGATTGGGGGAAGGACGCACTGAATTGGTCGAAACGGTGAGGCGAAGGCGGCAACCAGCGCAGGTATGGTGTGGTTTCGTGCTTTGTTTGGCCCGGGAAGGAAGAAGATGGAGGAGGGATGGAGGTGAGCTGGGGCAGCTTTTATATGTGATGGAACGACATGTGAGAAGTTGTGCGTGGCGACGAGGTGCTAGTGTAGGGCGTGGGTGGAAGAGGTTGTTGTGGCCAAAGTAGTAGCAAGGACAGTAGTGTTGTGGGGTAGCATATATGGCTACAGGTGGTGGCGGCGATTGTGATGTGCTCTGCAGTGCAGTGTGGTATGGTAGGGAGAGCATGACATGGTGGCGAGGATGGGGTGACACAGGCATAGTGCACAGCATGGGCGTGGTATGCGCATGCGCACGTGGGCGATACGGTCCCAAGGCGAGTCAGGTTGGGGTGTGCGGCCAACAGTAGAGAGAGAAGGAAAGAGATAAGAGAGATGGATTGGGTCGAGGAGGAAAAGAAAAAAAAAGGAGAAAAGAAGTGGGTTGGACCGAGAAAAGAAAGGAGGAAAGAAAGAAAGAATGAAGGCAGCTAGGACGGGAGTTGGGCCAAGGAGGAAAGGAAGGATGGGGCGAGCCTGATCGAGTTTGGAATTTTTTTCTTTTGATTGGAATTTTGAATTTCATTCTTCCTGTTGCTTTCAGTTTCTGAGGGAATTTACCCTAGATTTAAAATTTTCCATTATTTTATTATTATTATTGCTATTTATTATGTATCTTTTAATCCTAGATTTTGATTGTATTTATTTTTATTAATTGTGTTGTTTCAAGCACAAACTCCAATGAAGATTCTTGGATAAAAATAGGAAAATTCAAGTAACACCAAAGCACATTACAAAGTTTTTAAAATTTTCATATCTTTAAACATCTAAATTTTAGGGTGTTACACTATTTCAAGTTCATCGAATCTAGATGTAGTTGCAACACGCATATCCAACCTTGTGAATGGCTAGAATTATAATCAGTGAGTGGTGGTGATTCTCTTTGTCTGTTTGAAACTCTATGGAAAAGCTATCACCTTACACTTTAATTCCAAGGGTTTATTCAGTCCCATGTCTCATCTCATGGGTCATACATATGGGTAACAAATGATTTCAGCACTTCAAAGGTTTATAATGTTTTTACAACAAATAATCAATCATCACCTATTTACATATGGGTTTGGAGAAACAAATGCATGTTGAAACATAAAATTTTTCTTTGGATTGTAATGCAAGGGAAACTAAATACTAGAGTAATGCTAAGGAAAAAGCAATCTTTTGTTGAATCAAAATTTGTGTACTCTTTGTGATCAGAATTGTCATGAAGGTTGGTTTCACTTATTTTTCACTTACAACTTTAGTAAGGACTGTTGAGCTTTGATCAACATTATTTGGGATATCTTTGGGACTTATAAGTATGTGGCAACAAGCAAAATTATTAAAAGAGAGAAGAAGAAGAAGCTTTTTCAAGGAACTAATAACTCTTGGATGTTGGCGTATTTGGTTGTAGAGGAATCGGTGAATCTTTGACGTGGTGCCCTTAAATAAGTTTAGACGAAGGAGGTCTATCCTTATTAATATAGATTTGCTGAGAGTTAGAGTTTCTAAAAAAGTTAGTTTTGATATCTCTCCGCAGCTGAGATAGTTATTTTTTGCCTTTCCCGTCTGTACTTTTTTATGCATGATTAATTTTTATTAATATATTATTGTAGTAGGGCTTTTTTGCGATGTTATTGTAGTAAGGCTCTCCCCTACTACTTTTTCTAAAATTATGTCGAATGGGCTTATCACGTGGCTTATGGCTTTGGCTTTCGTCCCCTGAAGCCATAAGCCGTGCCAAATGGGGTAGCCATAAAAGCAAGCGACTGCACTGCCAAATCTATTTGCTACCTCACGAAAGAGACGTTTCCCCACTCACACTCCTCCCTCGTTGGTCCCCCTCAGGTCCCCCTCGATCCACCTCATCGGGCCCCACTGCTCCCCCTCACTCCCTCACCGGGCCCCCTCCCCGCTCACCCTATCTCTCCCTCCCCCTCTTAGCTCCCCTCTCTATGGGTTTGTTCCACCTGTCGTTGCTCCCCCTAGCGTTCCCCCTTGTCGACAGCCAAATCCAACCTGACATCCCATCTGGACCGCCACACCTCGCCACTCCAGCTACCCCCAGAGATCTAATCATAGGTCCTCCAATCTCCGCTCCTCGAGGCCGGATCCCCCTGGGCTATCTGTCTCATCTGCCCTTGTCACCTCCCTGGAGGAACTCAGCTGCACTGTCGACCCCGTCTGTGGACCCAGCGGCAATCCCCTCAAAGCATGGCCCGGTGTCCCCCATGAGCATGCTCCTATGTCCCCTTCTGGGCAGACAACAACGCCCTCATCTAAGCCCATTGCCTCCCTCCTGTAGTCGCACACCGACTCGACCTCCGACACTGACACCACCGAAGTAAGCCTATCCGAGGTATGTAGCATGGCTTGTGCCCTGCCCAAAGTAGTTGCTGCATACCCGGCCATCGCTCAAGCTTTTATCCATGCCATGACAGCGGTCTTCTTTCAAGCTCTACTGCAGGGCTTCCCCGCCACCGTCACTAACCCCTTGCGCATTGCTACTTAGGTGAGCTCTATGTCCTGTGTAGCTAGTCCGATGACCACTGCTCTGACTTTTTTTTGTGTAACATCATGAAAGAGCTCTGTGCAACAAACATGGTAATGCTATAGGAAGACTGCCGGTGAGGCTAAGAGGACATGCTCTACTGATTAAGATGTTGGCACTCAAGTGGTCATGAGGCCAGTTCTGCCGATCAAAATATTGGTGTATGCAATGACATGCTTTGTCGACCAATTTTGTATCCTACTTAGTAGCCACTTATTTGATTGGGTTGTGAACTCTTTTATACTTTCTATATGTATTCACTCATCTGGAATCCAGCAACGATTGTCAATTGTGTGACATTCTATGGCACACTATCGTTTTCCTCGTTCCTTTGCAGATGGATCCACTGCTGGCCAATATGAAGATTTGGGACAACGAAGCATTGTTGGCCTTCCTTGAGATATGTCGTGAGGAGGTGCTAGCCAACAACCGCAATACCAGTTGTTTCAATCGGCGAGGGTACCTGAACCTCATTCAAAAGTTCAAGGTGCACACTAGTAGGTGCTACACTCATAAGCAATTCAAAAACTACTAGGATAACCATAAACAGCTGTATAGAAAGTAGCGCACGTTGAAGCATAATGTCTCGGGGTTGGCATCGATCTGGAGACCAGCTGCATCATCGTGGACTCTTCTTGGTGTGCGTAGCAAGAGCTGGTATGCAAATGGCTATCTTATTTTTGCAATGATGTATGCTTCTATTGTAAGTGCCTTAACACCACCCCATTCTTTCTTTATAGGCAATTAGTTCAGTCAAAAGATTCTAGAAAGTGCCAATACCACACGAGGCATTTATGGCTGATGTGTTCGAAGGTGCGCTCTGCACAAACAAGCACACCACCACATCTGCAGGTACACGACTGCACATCAAGTTGGCTTGGATAAAGATGACAAGCCTCTAATAAGGTCCCCTAGCTTCGTCAGCAAAAGGGCTGGCAAGAAGCCTATTGGAGACCACTCCGAAGACTCATGCTCCAACAAGTGCTCCAAGAGTAACCATGCAATGGATTGCATGGAGCACATGTGCAACTACTATGAAGTTATGGCAAAGCAAGACAACATGTGCATGGAGTGCGAGGACCTCATTAAGAAGGTCATTGCTGATGGGTACCTCGAGGGCTCGGAGGAGTGGTTCTACACCACAATGCTGCTGCAGAAGAAGGGGAACCGCGAAATGTTTCGCATGATCAATACCCTGGAGCTCCGAGGTGAGTGGCTTCAGTGTGCTTGGGCATTCAACCAGTACAAGTAGTACATAAAAGAGGTAAGAGGCCCTTCACTGAGGCGGTTAGTACCCTATCTCTCATTTAATTTATGTTGTCGTTCAATAAGCCGGGATGTCATCCCACATTTCCTATGAGTGGTTTTGACCATGGCTATGTCCTCGATCATGTCAGGCTCATTTCTTATTGTACTGAACTATATGATGTGTTCGTATTGGGCACTGGCCATGTAACTGTCAGCACACTATTCGTTATTGTACTGAATCTTTGATTTGCTTGCCATCGCGATGAATGTCACATTGCTAAGAAGCCTATGTGCTGTTATTACCATTATTTCTTTTGCGTAGCTGTTTGTATATTTCATTAAGTTAAATGTGGACATGTCTTTGATTGCTCATTTCATGTCATTGTAGTAGTGTGTTGTGTCCAGTGACAAATGCAAGGACCTCTTGTTGCTTGTTCCAGTGACAAACAAGCTTATTAGTATTCAAAAATGAGGAGGATGAGCTATTTTGTAGTTACCAGTGACAAACAAGCTGATTACTTATTACTCTTCATTGATTCAGTTGCATGTATTTCGTTACTAGTAACGTAGCATGAGCTATTTTGTAGTTAAACTAGAAGTTTCATTGATTCAATTGCATGTCTTGGGTTGCCAGTAACATAGCATGGTCTACATACTTTGATTTGCCCTCTGTGCGCATTACATGCAACTGTTCCTATTTTGCGTATCAATTATTGGTGCATGCTGCTATATTTGTGCATTAATTATTGGTACATGCTATGAGTTGGGCAGGAACTTTGATTTCCCCTCTTGCTCACTACTTCCACGATCAATTATTGGTTCACAACATGACCGGGAATCTAAGCATGACCAGCGCCAGCAATGAAGGAATCCTCAGTGTAACTTTAGGCTATGTTACTGGTAACAGGTGCCCTCAGCGACAGGTGTCCTTGGATTTGGATCAATCAGTGATGTTTCTCTGTGTTGTGCATGTAGAAGAGCCTAAACTACTAGTACATGTTGCTCTGTGCATGTCTATCTCTGAGTGAAGGTAAAACTTCTATTGAGCCTGATCTTATAAAACTACTGCTGCTGCTGCTACTACTATTTCTAGGATCGTTTGTTGGTTCATGATATAACCGGGAATCTATGCATGACCAGCCCCAACAGTGAAGAAATCCTCAGCGTAACTTTAGGCTATTTTCACGTTACGACAATACATGCAAGGATTTATACAGTCCAAAAATGATTTATTTCAGTGCGTGCTCTCACCTACAAATGCCCAAATGCGCAATACATGCCCCCATATCGCAGTTTTCTCTCTCTTGCTTCCGTTACAATGATTGGTCTTTGCGTTCAAGAGTTGTTCACAGGTATGCTTGAAGCCCCATTTGAGTCTACTTTTGATTATACTTGTGTACTTACTCTATATCACGCGCGGTTGCCATGGCAAACCACGGCGGCTCCGATGATGATGGCAGTGAAGTACCTCCACACCCATTGAATTAGTGGTCCTCGAAATGCTTAGGAGGCAAGCACATAGGGCGTCACACAGGCCTTGTAGAGAACTCATGCAGACTAGGTCGAAGTGGCTCGACGAGCACCTAGCTGACCCGAAACCACTGTCACAAAATGTTTAGGATGGATGCTGCTTGTTTCGAGAGCTTGCACACCTGCCTTGTCAGCCACCATGGCTTGCGGTCCACTGCAGAGATTTCCTCCAAAGAGGTTTTGGGGATGTTCCTATGGACCGTGGCTGCACATAAGAGCAATAGCCAGGTGAGCAATCATTTTGCCAGGTCGTCCTCCACTGTAAGCACCAAGTTTGCTGAGGTGCTCGATTGCATGCATGAACTGGCACATTACAACGTTAGGCCACGAGATCCACATTTCACCACTCCTCACAGATCTTTGCGGTAACATCGCTATTTCTCGCACTTTGCAGGGGGCCATTGGAGCAATAGATGGCACTCACATTCCTGTAATTGTTTATGAGGCCTTGCGTGTCGTGCACACAAACTGACATGGATACACGAGTCAGAATGTCTTGGCTGTGTGCGACTTCGATATGAGGTTCACATGGGTCACCGTCAGATGGCCAGGCTCAGCCCACGACACCCATATCCTAATGGATACGTTGGTCAGCTTTGGCCATTTGTTCTCGAAGCCTTCCCTAAGTACACCTGGCTTAATATTTTTTCTAATTAGTGTGCCACAATGCAATGCTGACCAATTTTCCTGCTTCGTCGTTGTTGCAAGTAAATACTACCTAGTCGACTCTGGGTATCGGAACTGGATGGGGTACCTTGCCCCATACAGAAACACTTGGTACCATGTGTCCGACTTCAGCAATGGCCCTGCACCGCATGGTAGGTAAGAGACGTTCAACTTCCACCATTCATTGCTCTGAAGCGTTATCGAACGGGCATTCAACGTGTGAAAGAGGAAGTGGCGCATACTACAGAACATAGCTGCATATTCAGTTGAGTGGCAAGCGAAGATAATTGCTATCACTATGGCGCTGCACAATTTCATCATTGACGAGGAGTTGGGTGATCCTGATTTCAGTGATCCTGCCCTAGGGCCAGATTACATATCTAATGAACCTGATAGCATGACAGCACCAACAAAGGCAGAGGCGCATAGGGAGGCATAAATGGATCACATATGAGATGCCATCTTTTATAATCTTGTTGTAGGATCTATGTAGGAGTGCAAGACGTTATAGTTTCTATTTTCTGCTGGTCATGGGTCATATACGTTCAATAGCAGGATGCATGAGTTTGTCATTGATGTACGTGTTAACCTACGTTTCAAACCACTTGGTTCCATTTGCTTGTGCGTACTGGGTTTTTTCTTGCTTTCTCTATGTTGCAAAATATGCTTACTTTCGGCACAAATGCTTTGTAGTTTACTGATTCAAGTCCATGCTATATGTACCAAAATCAACAGAAAGCCATAAGCCATCAGCCTTAAAGAATGCAATAGCTTCAGCCTTAAACCATAAGCCAGCAGCCCTAAAGAATACAGTTGTTTCAACCAAAAGTCATAATCACAACCAACATCCATAAGCCACAGTTTAAAAGAACCCACTCTAAATTTATAGGACCCAAAGCTAGACACGTTAAGTTATGCATGTGAGCTTACACACTTTTAGGAAGAATGTTGTTGATTAACACAAGAAAACAGTTTAGAGGCCATGTGATCAAATCTCTACTACTTAAAAGATGGACTTGTTGGTGGTGGTTCACCATGATCTCCTAATGGTTCATCTGCCATTCCACCACCTCTCACATTAATTTTGCGCCGACAGGTGGGCCCTAGCCTAGTTGATCTGATCAGGCCTGCAGCCCATTCATTCCTTTCCTAGGCTGATCTTCGATCCTTCTTCTCAACCTCGTTTGTCATCAACGGCGCCGCTGCCGTGTGTAATTAGTTTATCATTTCCATCGATTTTACTAATTTTTACACATGCATGCACATAACTGATTCGCAGCCCATTCATTCCTTTCCAAGGTTGAGCTCCGATCCTTCTTCTCAACCTTGTTCGTCATCAACAGTGACGCTGCTGTGTGTAATTAGTTTATCATCACCATCGATTTTATCTTAATTTCTGCACGTGCATGCACATAACCGATTCTTTTTCTTATCTGCTTTTGAGGATCGAATTAGTTGGTCCACCTGTCGGCGCAAAACTAATATGAGAGATTAGTTTATTTCTATAAGTAGGCTTTCGCAGGTCCTATTGTCGAGCATGACTGCATGAGGGCAAAACATTTAGCCATTCAACCATGGAGTAATACTTCACATAAAGTAAGTTGTTTTCTTTTCAAAATTTTCATTGTTGTTGTACAAATTCATATTGATATTACCCAACTTTTATTTCCTGAACATTTTATAGCCAGTTAATTTTGCTTTTTCAAGGCCTATGTGTAGATTCAAGATGCAGATGCTTTGTTCACAAGTCCTTTGAGCATGTTCAGTGCATGGGAGAAGGGAAAAATATTGATATACTGTATGAGAAATGTGTGTGAGGCTTGTCCGTATTATTTTAGTTGGCATGTGTTGATATAGACTTCCCGACCCGTCTACTGCTGAAGGCCCACATTTTTGTTTCTTTCGTATGTGTTGTTTCAGTTGTTCAAAGTTGCATATAAGGTATGATAAAAAACTAAACTACTTTGTTGTATGCAAAATTCTGAAAACTGGTATATCAAATGCAGGGCAAGTGAAGCATATATGATTTTCATTTGTTCTCATCTCACAATATTGATAGAATTAGTTTTCTTTAGTATAAATTCGTGATTGCATCCAAGAAAAATACGATATAGTGTCAGCCACGAAATTCTTTCCTCGTGCAATTTTAACTTCATTCGTTGTAACATTTGTGTCATTCGTTGCAATCTTGCTTTCATGAAGAAGAAATTATAATGTAGTGTTTTAATGCTTTTGTAAGCTTCACATAGTATAATATTTTATTTTTGTTATAACGCACAGACATTCAGCTAGTATATGAATATTCACAAATGAACCTATCTAACTGTGATAGTTGAAGTGGGCCTATGACCTTTAGCCACGTAACACAGAGGCGGCATACCAGTTGGATTAGTCATCAGCTAAGCTTATTTTTTAGTTTATTTTAGCTTATAATTTATCACTTTTCTCGAATAAACAAATGAGATAGTTTCTTCATTGTTATTTTGAAACGGCTTATCGGGACAATCTTTAAAAAGCGGTTTGTTGGTTTTTGATTCGTTCGCACTCGTATTTGCACTAGGATCAAAAGACATATGCTGCAGCTTAAAAGAGCAACCTATCAGCTGACCTATGAGGTGTGAGCTAAAGCAAACGGGAAAACATTTTAGAACACTCGAACCAAATTCATGGTTATTTCCTTTAAGTTCTTTGTTTTGGCCCATGCTGTGCTGCCTCTGCCTAATTACTGCCAGTGTTCCACATCGGTAACTGTAATTAGCGATCGCTAATTTGTTGTCAGGCGTAGAGCCATAGGATGTGACAGTACATTAGAGTACAGATATGAGTGAAAGAAATACCTCACCCTATGGTATGTTGCACGACAGCATGGACAGCAAACATATCGATCACACGTGCATGCACAGTCAGCCCTCACAGCCACTTGTCCCTTTCGGTATAGGATCGAGTGCTCTCCATTATCTTTCTCCTGAATTATTTAAAGCAGCGTGCATTATTGTTTGGGCAAATTTCAGAGCTCTATTGGGTGTCGGTCGCCTCCTTTTCTGAGAAATCGGAAATTTCACCTTTTCCACCATTGTTACATGAGTATCATTGTGAAATGGTTACCTGTGCTATACATATAACATTCATATACTATAACCAACTAGATAGAAGTATATATAGTCCAAGAGTGTATCTAGATAGGTAGAAAAATGAGAAAAAAATAGCAGTTTTTTTAGGAGCGGAGCCAGGATCTGGATGATAGGGTGCGAACTTAAGGTACGTCCGATCCGTTCTAACATAAGTTCAAATAACATAGTACGAAAGTTAAATACAAATTTACAAATTGGATACCGAGACTCAAATTAACACTAAATAACTCTTCAAAGGTGCATCTTGCAGCCCCATAACGTTCTAATTATACCTTAATTTGGACAATTTACAAGGATTTAAAAGCATTATTAGTACCATCGAATTGGCAGCTAGTTGACACATAAACATTAGGAAACGATCTACCAACATTCAAGAAGATAATCGACATCGGTGACTCAGGTGCATAAAAGAGCTGAGCGGTAAAAAATAAGGCACAATAAGTTAGGAGCGTAGGGGACTTAGTGAGACGTGTGTAGGAGAGCTGCTTGGAGAGCTCCTAGCACTTTTTGGCCAATCGATTGAGGAAGTGAGAATAGCTTGGGCACTTGGACTAATAGGCTTGACTTATTATCTATTGGGCCTAATAGGCTACCAGGAGTATGTTAGTATGTATAGCATATACTTTTTATATTAAGGGAGATATATATCAAATTTTTGCGCAAAAATTTTGGAGATGCAATTGCACCCCTATGCTACAATGTAGCTCCGCCACTGAGTTTTTCTTATTTATTTTTCAAATGAAAAGTATGCATTGAACTAAGCAAAAGAAGAGTGCAGGTAGCCAGCCACTATCTCACCACAGCCTCGCCATTTTTGTGTTTCTCTCACCTACTCCCCTCATGCCCGTTCTTTTCATTCCATTTCTTAATTTAATTCAACTGCTAGTATAGCTCCCATAATATCATATTTTGACCAGTAGTTCTGCTGCAAAAAACAAACAAACAAACAAACGATACTCTTGATTAGTTCACTAGCTAGACATTTGTCTATTCAGTAAGTATGTGTCATTCGGCGCTAAGAAATATTGTAGCATATGATCTCCTAGCTACTAACATTTTGCCACATGTTTCAGTAGGAATGATGAGTGTTAGCACTACTTAAGTATTTGAGTATCTAATTGCCATGCTTCATCATGCATCATGCATAACCATAGAAAGAGAGACAAGCTTTCTAAAAAGCATCTTTGTTCGGTGGAAACACAACTGGCTTTGGGTTGGATACATAATTATATCCTACAAATAATTTCCCCTTTTTTCTAAAAAGAGTGGTATGCAGATCTTAGCTAACAATTAATAGATAATTGTTAGTGATGTGCCCAAGAGGCAATCATAAACAATTCGGTTTTATAGGCCAAAAGGGATATTGATCCATATGGGATTAGGGTTCTAATTGGGCCTACAACGTGGAAGCCCATTAGCATGCTCTATAAATATGTGGAGGCAGGGCTGCAAGTTAGATAGACTACTGTGCTGAAGACCCTAGCCGCCACCTCCCCTCGGCCGTATCCTGAAACCCTAGTCGGGTGCGCGGTGCTAGCACACCAGCGCACGACGTTCCATCCTGAACGTGTGGACTCCGTGGAGGCGCCGCTGCTGTTGCTGCTGTGCTGATCGGCGAGAAGCGCAAGGCTATTGCTAGGACGCGAGGAGGAGACATTCAGTTCGTGAAACGATCGACTGCTTCTTCTTCATCAACGCGCATCTACGTTGGACCGGGCTGCTCCAACTCTTCTTCCGTTGCGCAGCGCATCTAGTGGTAACTATCCATGACTCCCTTACACGCATGTTTTCTGGTTGAACGCGGTAGAAAATCAAATATTGTAGCTAGCGTAGCCTACCCGTTCTCCATCAATAATATTATAGACAACTTGTACAAAAGATATTTTAAAGCACATAAAACAAATGCTCCTATGATAGCTAAGCAATAATATCGGGCAAATAGATCGAGCAGTTTTTTTACACAACAAATAGAGCTAGCTTTCTAAAAAAACCCCAAAGCACCCCCAGTTCCCATGTACAGATGGTAATTTAAAACTACTGTTACACAATGAATATTTTAGGCATTGAGGTGTCACAATTCATAGATAGGTTAACATAATAGTCGAGGTGACCATTGTCAAAAAATGGTTAAAGCAGGTCATGAAAATGCAACCCAAAGAGTTTTACATATCACACCTAATTACAGAGCAGAAATAAGTTGGACATGCCTTAAGCCCGCACAACCTTTTTTTCCCTGACCTCATTGTAAATCTCTACTCCTTAAAAATATGAGTTAGTGAACTATATGCATGTGATGTTTATTTCCTGTCATACTATTCTTTCATGCAATACCTGTAGAGGATGTATTTTTCATGACATAATAGCTTCCCTCAGAAAAGTTAAGAATTTATTTGATGCTCTTCCAATTGCTGCGCCTATAAGAATTATGATCATTGTTTGGTAGGTCTGCCAAAGTAGAGTACCATCAACTATCTTGATCTAATAGGGTGGATGTCGGACATCCACATGCATAGTGTTGGTTTACTTGACAAGGCTATCAAATTGGATTTGGGCCTTGGGGCATGGTGTTGGGAACTGGGGCATTGGATGCCACCCAACAAACAAGAGTCACATAAGATGTGATTAGCAAGCGTTGCTTACCTACGTCACTAGGTTTCTAGCGGTGATGACAAAGCTCACTAGAACTTAGATGAATATGGATCTTGACCACTATATGTCGTTAGAGGGAAGACGATTACAAAACATATAGTGGGAGTGTCTTTTGTTAAATTGTTTAATGGAAGATCAAACATGAACATAGTGCTGAACTTTGCTTGTTTATTTTCTGTTGTAGATCATGGCTGTTTCTAGTAACAATTCCAGTTTTAACTTGCGATCTATTCTTGAGAAAGAAACACTTAATGGAACGAATTTTATTGATTGGTACCGTGACCTGAGAATTGTTCTCAGACAAGAAAAAAGGGAATACGTTCTTGAGCAACCCTACCTCGATGAACTCCCTGAGGGTGCAAATGTTGCCACCCGCAAAGCTTATGAGAAGCACTGCAATGATTCACTCGACGTTAGTTGTCTCATGCTTGCTACCATGTCCTCTGAGCTTCAGAAGCATTATGAGAATGCAGATGCTCACACTATGATTGAAGGACTGCATGACATGTTTGAGAACCAAGCTAGGACCGAGAGGTTTAACATTTCAAAGTCCTTGTTTGCGTGCAAGCTGGCGGAAGGTAGTCCAGTCAGTCCTCATGTGATCAAGATGATTGGTTACATTAAGAGCTTGGAGAAGTTTGGTTCTCCCCTTAATCCTGATCTAGCTACGGATGTTGTTCTCCAATCTCTCCCTCCGAGCTATGAGCAGTTCATTATGAACTTTCATATGAATAGCATGGAGAAATCATTGACTGAATTGCATGGGATGCTTAAGACAGCAGAGGAAAGCATTAAGAAAAACACCAATCATGTGATGATGGTTCAGAAGGAGAATAAAAAGAGGAAACGTTGGACGCCCAAAGGCAAAGGCAAATGAAAGGTTCCTAATGAGCACCCTAGCTCTAAGCCAAAGCCAAATGGGAAGGTCAAATCTGGCCCTTCTCCTGATGATGAATGCTACCACTGCCATGTCAAGGGGCATTGGTCTAGGAATTGTAAGAAATACTTGGAGGATCTAAAAAAGAAGAAGGGAAGCGAGACTTCTGCTTCAGGTATAAATGTTATAGAAATTAATCTTGCAATTTCTTCTGGTGAATCTTGGGTATTTGATACCGGATCGATGATTCATACTTGCAAATCGTTGCAGGGTCTAAGAAGGACTAGAAGTTTTGCGAGAGACGAGTTGGACGTGCGTGTCGGCAATGGAGCAAAGGTTGATGTACTGGCTATCGGCACTTATCACTTGTTATTACCTTCAGGATTAGTTTTGGAATTAAATAATTGTTATTACATTCCAGCATTGAGTAAGAACATCATCTCTTCTTCATGTTTGGAGAAAGATGGTGGTTATGAGTTCGTAATAAAGAACAAACGTTGTTCTATTTATTTGAATGATATACTCTATGCACATTGTCCATTGATGAATGGGTTATATGTTCTTGATCTTGAGGATAAACCTGTCTATAATATTAATGCAAAGAGACTGCGGCCTAATGATTTGAATCCCGCTTTTATTTGGCATTGTCGCTTAGGTCATATAAATGAGAAACACATAGAGAAGCTCCATAAAGATGGTCTACTCAACTCATTTGATTTTGAATCATTTGAGACATGCGAGTCTTGTTTACTTGGCAAGATGACAAAGGCGCCTTTCACCGGTCATAGTGAGAGGGCAAGTGACTTGTTGGGACTTGTACATACCGATGTATGTGGACCAATGAGCTCAGTAGCCAGAGGTGGTTTTGAGTATTTCATTACTTTTACCGATGACTTTAGTAGATATGGATACATCTAATTAATAAGGCACAAGTCTGAATCGTTTGAAAAGTTCAAAGAATTTCAGAATGAAGTACAAAATCAGCTAGGCAAGACAATTAAAATTCTGCGGTCTGATCGTGGAGGTGAATATTTGAGCCATGAATTTGGTGAACATCTAAAACAGTGTGGAATTGTTCCACATCTGACTCCGCCTGGCACGCCTCAGTGGAACGGGGTATCTGAACGGAGGAACCGAACCTTGTTAGACATGGTTCGGTCTATGATGAGCCAATCTGATCTTCCATTGTCCTTCTAGGGATATGCTCTAGAAATTGCTGTGTTTACACTAAACAGAGTCCCATCTAAATCAGTGGAAAAGACACCATACGAGAAATGGACCGGGAAACATCCTGGATTGTCTTTCCTTAAGATATGGGGATGTGAGACTTATGTGAAACGTTTGACGTCTGATAAGCTCCATCCTAAATCTTATAAATGCTTCTTTGTTGGGTATCCTAGGGAAACCAAAGGATATTATTTTTACAATCGGGAAGAAGGCAAAGTGTTTGTCGCTCGGAACGGTGTCTTTTTGAAAAAAGAGTTTCTTTCAAAGGGTGTTAGTGGGAGCAAGGTTCAGCTTGAAGAAATTCGGGAAACACCTAAAAATATTTCAGCTCCTATTGAACCTCAACAGGATGTACAAGATGTTGTACAACCGGTTATGGAAGCACCGCCCCCACGTAGGTCTACAAGGGCACGTCGCTCAACTGAAAAGTTCACGCTCCTAACCACGGGACAACGCGGCATATTGTTGTTGGACAATGATGAGCCCAAGAGCTACACGGAAGCAATGATGGGACCAGACTCTGAAAAATGGCTTGGAGCCATGAGGTCCGAAATAGAATCCATGCATGATAATCAAGTTTGGAACTTGGTGGATCCACCTGATGGTGTAAAAACTATTGAGTGTAAATGGGTTTTTAAGAAAAAGATAGGCATGGATGGAAATGTTCACATCTATAAGGCACGATTGGTGGCGAAAGGTTTCAAGCAAATTCAAGGTGTTGATTATGATGAAACATTTTCGCCCGTCGCTGTGCTAAAGTCTATTCGGATCCTCCTAGCGATTGCTGCCTATTTCGACTACGAGATTTGGCAGATGGATGTCAAAACGGCTTTCCTAAATGGAAACCTAAGCGAGGATGTGTACATGACACAGCCTGAGGGTTTTGTTGATCCGAAAAATGCTGGGAGAATATGCAAGCTTCAGAAGTCCATGTATGGATTGAAGCAAGCATCTCGGAGTTGGAATCTTCGTTTTGATGAAGTAGTCAAAGGGTTTGGCTTCATCAAGAATGAAGAAGAGCCTTGTGTTTACAAGAAGGCTAGTGGGAGCGCACTTGTTTTTCTGGTCTTGTATGTAGATGACATATTATTGATCGGAAATGATATTCCAATGCTAGAAATTGTGAAGTCTTCTTTGAGAAAAAGTTTCTCAATGAAAGATCTCGGAGCGGCAGCTTACATTTTGGGCATAAAGATCTATAGAGATAGATCGAAGAGGCTAATTGGATTAAGCCAAAGTACATACATTGACAAGATATTGAAACGGTTCAATATGCAAGATTCCAAGAAAGGTTTCTTGCCTATGTCACATGGCATTAGTCTTAGCAAGGCTCAGTGTGCTTCAACACTTGATGAGCAAAAGAAGATGAGTGCGATTTCGTATGCCTCAGCCATCGGATCCATCATGTATGCTATGCTTTGTACGCACCCAGATGTTTCATATGCTCTAAGTGTTACGAGCAGGTATCAATCTAGCCCCGGTCTAGCTCACTGGGTGGCTGTAAAGAATATTCTTAAGTACTTTAGAAGGACTAAGGATATGTTCCTTATTTTTGGAGGTGAAGAAGAGCTCGTTGTAAAAGGTTACACCGATGCTAGTTTCCAAACTGATAAAGATGATAGCAGATCGCAGTCTGGTTTTGTGTTCTGCCTCAATGGAGGGGCAGTGAGCTGGAAAAGTTCCAAGCAAGAGACGGTAGCTGATTCGACAACTGAGGCCGAGTATATTGCAGCTTCTGAAGCTACAAACGAAGCTGTTTGGATCAGAAAATTTGTTTTTGAGTTGGGTGTGATCCCTAGTGTGTCCAGTCCAGTGGATCTCTATTGTGATAATAGTGAAGCCATTGCGCAAGCAAAGAAGCCTAGGTCACACCAAAAGTCCAAACATATACTTCGGCGCTATCACCTTATCCGTGAGATCATTGATAGAGGTGAAGTGAAGATTTGCAAGGTGCACACGGATTTGAATGTTGCCGATCCGTTGACGAAGCCTCTTCCACAACCAAAGCATGAGGCACACACGAGTGCAATGGGTATTAGATACTTACATGATTGACTCTAGTGTGAGTGGGAGATAATTGCATCAAGTCTATGTTTATGAAATTTTGAATAAGGTGTTATTTGGTTCCTTGAATAATGATTGTATGCATTGATTGGCAAGTATGTGACTTATTCGTGAAACTCTTTGTTTTATTTAATGTTATTCTAAAGATCCCTAGTCTTATGTCATTACGTGGGACAACAATGATTTATGGACTAGCACATGTATTGATTGATGATCATGTTTCACGGATCATGGATATAGGAATATCAAATCAGTAATGTGGACACATGTTAGAGAACATGGTGCTGGATTGACCCACTCCGAGACGTTGCTAGGATTGTTATGTTAATATGTGCCATCAAGCGATCTCGAGTGGTATACCTATTGGATCCTTCGACCTGAAATCGCCATTGTTTCTCACTATGTGTAGTGGTGCGCTTTGGGGCTGCCAAACACTACTCCATAACTGGGTAGCTATAAAAGTGGTCTTCAGGTGTATCATGAAACATAGAATGGGATGTGAGCGGATTAAGATGGAATTTGCCCCTCCTACATAACAGGAGAGATATCTCTGGGCCCCTCGATGTGGTTGGATTAGGGAAGTGCATGGCCATGCCAAGGTGATTAAAGAGTTAATCACAATGTGACTAAAGGGTTAGTCATGAGTTGTAATCCACCACAAGATCGAGTGAATGGTTGAGCTATCACAAGGGTGGCACGAATCTCGCCTTAAGTTCGACTGGTATCGTGTGGCAAAGGGATCCAAGTGTGTGTATATCAAGGGTTAGCCGATATGATCTTTACATGTATTCGGGAGTCAATATGCCCTGCTAGGTGCCACTATTGACTTATGGCTTGAAAAGGGTTTTCGGGTCATGGCTGTCTACACATGAACCTAACGGGTCACACACTTAAGGGGTTGGAATTGGAAAGCTTGCCTATATGATTGTCTCTAGTGCAAGTGGGAGATTGTTAGTGATGTGCCCAAGAGGCAATCATAAACAATTCGGTTTTATAGGCCAAAAGGGATATTGATCCATATGGGATTAGGGTTCTAATGGGCCTACAATGTGGAAGCCCATTAGCATGCTCTATAAATATGTGGAGGCGGGGCTGCAGGTTAGATAGACTACTGTGCTGAAAACCCTAGCCGCCACCTCCCCTCGGCCGTATCCCGAAACCCTAGCCGGGCGCGCGGTGTTAGCACACCAGCGCACGACGTTCCATCCCGAACGTGTGGACTCCGTGGAGGCGCCGCTGCTGTTGCTGCTGTGCTGATCGGCGAGAAGCGCAAGGCTATTGCTAGGACGCGAGGAGGAGACATTCAGTTCGTGAAACGATCGACTACTTCTTCTTCATCAACGCGCATCTACGTTGGACCGGGCTGCTCCAACTCTTCTTCCGCTGCGCAGCGCATCTAGTGGTAACTATCCATGACTCCCTTACACGCATGTTTTCTGGTTGAACGCGGTAGAAAATCAAATATTGTAGCTAGCGTAGCCTACCCGTTCTCCATCAATAATATTATAGACAACTTGTACAAAAGATATTTTAAAGCACATAAAACAAATGCTCCTATGATAGCTAAGCAATAATATCGGGCAAATAGATCGAGCAGTTTTTTTACACAACAAATAGAGCTAGCTTTCTAAAAAAACCCCAAAGCACCCCAGTTCCCATGTACAGATGGTAATTTAAAACTACTGTTACACAATGAATATTTTAGGCATTGAGGTGTCACAATTCATAGATAGGTTAACATAATAGTCGAGGTGACCATTGTCAAAAAATGGTTAAAGCAGGTCATGAAAATGCAACCCAAAGAGTTTTACATATCACACTTAATTACAGAGAAGAAATAAGTTGGACATGCCCTAAGCCCGCACAACCTTTTTTTCCCTGACCTCATTGTGAAATCTCTACTCCTTAAAAATATGAGTTAGTGTTCGTCGATTCATTCTTTCTCCTCTCATCAGTCTGATCAAAGATCAGCTGTCCAGATTCACATGTAGGTAGTTCTTCCGCTCCTCATAGAAAAGGTAAGGTTGACGCGTGGGCCGCACTACTCCTCTTCTCTTTCTCCGTATCCTCTGCCTCCCGCAACCATTTCACCTCTCGCAACCACCATCTCCTTCTCTCCCCCCGAACCCTCGTGTTGTGCCTCCTCCTCCTCCTCCTTAACGCCGCCACCAATTTCTTCTCCGCGCGGTGGTGTCTGGTCGCAGTCCCCTAACTTCCCTCGACAGCGCTGTATCCCCCGTCGCCGCCTCCCCAACGCATTCGCCCGCCGCCTCCTCTCCCCATCTGCCCGCCGCCGCCTCCCCACCTCCACCTCCCGCAACCGCCGACTTTTTCTCTCCCCCGAACACTTGTGCCGTACCTCGTCCTCCTCCTCGTCGTCGCCACCAATTCCTTCCCCGCGCGGCAGCATCTAGTCATAATCCCCTAACTTCCCCCCAGCAGCGCCGCATCCCCCCATCGCCGCCTCCCCAACACATTCGCCCACCGCCTCCTCTCTCCATCTGCCCGCCGCTGCCTCCCCACCTCCACCTCCTGCAACCGCCACCTCCTTCTCTCCCCCGAACCCTTGTGTCGTGCCTCCTCCTCCTCCTCAGCGCCGCCACCAATTCCATCTCCCATCACCCCTCTAACCAACGGCATGATGTTCGACGACAGCAGTCGGTGGATCGGAGAGATGGACACTCAACGACAGTGGCCAGTGGATCAAAGAAAAGGGCACTCTACGATGGCGGTGGCTTTCTCTTCCTACACCCGCCCACGTGGCTCTCCCCTCGCAGCCGCTGCCTAGCTATCGCTTGCCCGGTGAGCCTCTCTACCTCCTCCTGCTCTTTGCACGAGCCTACCGTGCTATCTGGCGATTTTGGTCTCCCAAGTTGGCCATCGAAGTCGGTGTCATGGTCAAAGGGGCCATAGTCGAGGGGTTGTGGCCGAAGTCGAGGGGCCGTAGTCAAAGTTGAAGCCGTGATCGAAGGGGGCCGTGGCCGAAGTAAAAGATCTGTGGTCGAAGTCGAAGTCGTGATCAAAGGGGCCGTGGTCGAAGTCAAGCCATGGTCAAAGTCGAAGGGTCATGGTCAAAGTCCAAGCCATGATCGAAGGGGATATGGTCGAAGGGGGCAGTGGTCGAAGTCAAAGGGCCATGGACGAAGTCAGTTTGTGGTAGAAGTCAAAGGGCCGTGGTCGAAGTTAGGCCATAGTCGAAGTCGAAGGGTCGTGGTTGAAGAGGATAGTGGTCGAAGACGAAGGGCTGTGGACAAAGTTGGTCTGCGGTCGAAGTCGAAGGGCCATGGTCGAAGTCCAAGCTGTGGTCGAAGGAGACAATGGTCGAAGGGGGTAGTGGTTGAAGTCAAAGGGCTGTAGACGAAGTCAATCTGCAGTCGAAGTCAAAGGACCGTGGTCAACGTCGGGGCCGTGATCAAAGGGGGCAGTGGTTGATGTTGGGGCCATGGTCAAAGGGGCCATGGTTGAGGGGCCTTAGCCGAAGTCGAAGATCCGTGGTCGAAGTCGAAGCTGTGGTCGAGGGGGGCGGTGGTCGAAGGGGGAAGTGATCGATGTCGAAGGGTCGTGGTCATCGAAGGGCCGTGGTCGAAGGGAACAGTGGTCAAAGTTGAAGCCGTAGTCGACGTCGAAGGGCCATGGTTGAAATGGACAATGGCCGATGTCGAAGGACCATGGTCAAAGGTGATGGTGGTCGAATGGGGAAGTGATCGACATTGAAGGGCTGTGATCATCGAAGGGTCGTGGTTGAAGGGGACAGTGGTCGAAGGGGACTATGGTCAAAGTTGAAGATCCGTGGTCGAAGCCAAAGCCGTGGTCGATGGGGGTCGTGGTCGAAAAGGGAAGTGGTTGACGTTGAAGGGCCGTGGTCGTCGAAGGGCCGTGGTGGAAATGGGAAGTGGTCTGTCGTAGGGGTGGCCCCCACCTAAACCCAGCAGGCCTGGTAGGAGATTATAAGGCCCAGAATAGGCCATGTGTAATGACATAATTACCCCCAAGAGGGATAACCAGATGTAAGGGTATAACTGTAAAAGCACTCCTCATGTGTATATATATATGAGCACAAGCCATGGGGAGGGCCCAGGCCATTACACTTATCTTCATTACTCTCCACTACCATCTCTCTCCCTGTTTGGTCTGTAGCCACAACAGTTGGCGCCGTCCGTGGGGAGGACGAAGACAAGCCTGAAGACCAAAGAAAAAGATGGCACCGAAAAAAGCTTCCTCAGCCGCGGCGAGGGGAAAGAAGCCGGCCGGGCCGGAGCGCCGTATGAGTACCAGGGCTTCGCCATCGACAGCGGCGGACGCGGGTGGCGATGCAGTCGCGGTGGCCGAAGACGTCGACGTTCGCGGGGCGACGACCAACCCCACCGCTGGCGCTACGAGGACGGGCCCGGCGGTCCAAGACGTCGACACGGGTGCGGCGACAACCGACCCCGCCGACGCAACGACAGCCGACCCCGCCGCCGCCACCGCACCGGGGATGGAAAGCGCCCTGCTGGCGGCCCTCAACGCGTTCCAGCGGGAGCTGGGGGACCTTCGCGGAGCCGTCAGAGATATACAAGAGGCTCGGAGTCAGCCGGCTGCGCCAGCAACCGCGTCCGAGCCCGCACCGGAAAGGGCAGACAGTCGCGAAGCCCCCGCGTCCAGCCGCGTGCCGCTGCGACGCGCGGATCCGGAGTCCCCGCTCTCGGCGGGGCTGCAGCAGGCGGCATGGCCCGAAGACTTCAAGTTCCCTAGCGCCATCGACTCGTATAAAGGCAACACGGATCCTCGCGAGTTCGTGCGCGTGTACGAAGCCGCGATCGAGGCCGCGGGCGGAGACGACACCACGAAGGCGAAGGGACTCCCCCTCGCACTGCACGGAGCGGCGCTCTCTTGGTTTTTTACCATAGAGCTGGGCTCCATCTATGCGTGGGAGCAGCTTCGCGACCGGCTTCGTTCCAACTTTCAAGGGTATCATCTCGAGCGAATCGATGCGGACCAACTCTTCGCTGTGAAGCAAGGACCCTCGGAGACGCTCCGGGACTACTTCAAGCGCTTCGCCAAGATTCAAAGCCAGGTACATGATGTTAATGAAATCACAGTCATCAATGCAGCCATACAGGGCCTCCGCCCGGGCCCGATGGCCGAATACAACGCGCGGAGGCCAATTACGACAGTGGCCAAGCTCTTCGACAAATTGGACGAGTACGCGCGGGCGGAGGAGGATGCGCGAAGACGCAGCATCACCGCTCTCGGCCTCGCCCGTGAGGAGCGGCCCCCGCGCGAGGTCGGGGCGGGTGGTCTCTCCTCGCAGCCGGGCCGTAGCCGAAAGCCCCGAGGCAGTGAGGATGGAGTACAGGAAGGCTCGTCACGGTGTAGGCCCAAACCTCGGCGCCGCCAGCGCCGGTCGCAGACGGCCCATCGCGTCCTCACCACCGAGAGCACCCGCCAAGGACCCGACCCCGCCTCGCGGAGGGGAGTCCGGGGATCGGAGGGTGGATTTGACTACACCAGCCAACCCCGCGCAGAGCAGGAGCTTCTGCGCTATGGTAAGTGGTGCGAGGTACACGGCTACGGCGATCATTACACAAGGGCATGCATCGTGGTGATGGAGCTGCGGAGGGTGACGGCCGGATCTCGGTCTCCGCCTTCTCGGCCCCCCGCCGAAGCCCATGTGGGGCACCCAAGGGATAGCCCCACACGGGCCACCGCAGCGGAAGGCGCACAGCATCACACCGTCAACGTCATCACCGGAGGCTCTTCCTCAAAAACCCCTGGGGAGCAGCCGCAGATGTGGATGCCGCCCCGCAACATCACCTTCGACTTGAACGACGCTAGGGGCGTGGCGTACCCTCATCAAGACCCTCTAGTCATCCATGCCCACATAGCAGGCTGCGAAGTCAAACGCGTCCTTGTTGACGGGGGAAGCTCCGCGAACATCTTATTCGCAGACGCCCTCGACCGCATGGCAATCCCCCGAAGCCAGCTGGAGCAGCCGGGAGCTCCACTTCAAGGCTTCGGGGGTCAACCGCTGCAGGCCCTGGGGCACATTTCCCTTCCTGTCACCTTCCGTCAAGAGGGCAACAAAGGTAACATCCGGACCGAGCATGTCACCTTTGATGTTGTAGATATCCAGCACCCCTACAACGTCATACTGGGGCGATCCGCCATCAACTCTTTCGAGGCAATCCCGCACCACGCCTTCTTGTGTGTAAAGCTCCCGGGCCCGGAGGGTGTCATCACCATCTTCGGCGACCAGGACCTGGCAAGACGTGCCGAAGGCGGCAGCCGCGTCTCGCATCGCCCGGTGCATGCCCTCTCCGGCGCGCCCGGCGCTGGGCCCTCCGCCCCCGGATGGACGCCCAAGCCTCGGCCCGAAGGCGGCGTCAAGAAGGTGCCGCTCCAGGCGGAGGGGCAGTTTGTCTCCATTGGCGAGGGGCTCCCATCGGGGGTCGAACGGGAGCTGCTCCGGGTGCTTCAGAACAACGTGGACGTCTTCGCATGGTCCCCGGAGGACATCAAGGGCGTGGATCACGCGGTAATCCAGCATCGTTTGGCGGTCCGCCCCGACGCCAAGCCGGTCAAGCAAAGGCTCCAGCGTATGTCGATGGATCGGCAGCAGGCGGCCAAAGCGGAGGTGGCGAAGCTTCTTCGCGCCGAGGTCATCCGCGAGGTCCACCATTCAGAATGGCTCGCTAACCCGGTGCTAGTCAAAAAGGCCAGCGGGGCCTGGCGCATGTGCATCGACTTCACGGGACTCAACAAGGCGTGCCCGAAGGACAACTACCCCTTGCCGCGCATCGATCAGCTGGTTGACGCCACTGCTGGGTGCGAACTCATGAGTTTCCTGGACGCCTATTCTGGCTACCACCAGGTATACATGGCCGAAGACGACGAGGAGAAGACCAGTTTCATCGCACCACTTGGGACGTTCTGCTTTGTCAGAATGCCCTTCGGCTTGAAGAACGCAGGCGCTACCTTCACCCGCCTCGTCGCCATTGCCCTGGCCGCCCAGCTCGGGAGGAACGTCGAGGCATATGTCGATGACGTGGTGGTCAAAACTCGGCAACTCGCTCTACATGGTCGGGACCTCCAGGAGACCTTCGACAACCTCCGGAAGGCGGGCATCAAGCTCAACCCCGACAAATGTGTCTTCGGGGTGCAGGCGGGCAAACTCCTCGGTTTCCTCGTGTCCGGGCGGGGCATCCAGGCGAACCCCGACAAAGTAGACGCTATTCTGGGTATGGAGCCGCCCAAGACAACGAGGGAGGTCCAGAGGCTGGCGGGCCGCATGGCAGCATTAAGCCGCTTCCTATCCAGGGCGGCGGAGCGGGGCCTGCCGTTTTTCAAGACACTCCGCGGGTGCGATGGGTTTCGTTGGGACGGAGACTGCGCGAAGGCCTTCAACGAGCTCAAGCAGCACCTGGCAAGCCTCCCCACTCTGGTCGCCCCAGCACCAGAGGCTCCCCTCCTGCTCTATCTGGCTGCGTCAGCCACCGCGGTCAGTGCTGTCCTCGTCTTAGAGGAAGGCGCCATGCAGCGGCCTGTCTACTTTGTCTCCGAAGCCCTTCAAGGCGCCAAGACAAGATACACGGAGCTGGAGAAGCTCGCCTATGCGCTGGTCATGGCCTCCCGGAAGCTTCGGCATTATTTTCTGGCTCACCCGATCACAGTGCCTTCCTCATCCCCCCTGGCCGAGATGCTACACAACAAGGAGTCCACAGGGCGTATCGGTAAATGGGCCGCCGAGCTCGCTCCCTTCTCCTTGACGTATGCTTCGCGAACGGCAATTAAATCCCAAGTCCTGGCGGATTTCCTCGCCGAATGGACCCCGCCGGCCCAACCCGGCCGGGCGCACGATGACCCCGTCTGGACGCTTACAATCGACGGAGCTTACAGCGTCGCCGGTGCGGGCGTAGGGGCGGTGATCGTCACGCCTGAGGGACAGTCTTTGCTGTACTCAGCGCGCCTTGCCTTCCCCGCTACCAACAACACGGCCGAATACGAGGCGCTGCTCTTCGGCCTGGCGAAGCTCAAGGCAGCCGGCGTGAGACGGGTGTTGGTCCGCACCGACTCGCGCTTGGTGGCCGGCCATGTGGACAAGTCATATCAAGCCAAGGACCCTGAGTTGGCCAAGTACCTCGCGGCGGTACGGGCGAGGGAAAGGCACTTTTTGGGTGTCACCGTCAAGGCCATCCCTCGGGCGGAGAATGAGCAAGCAGATGCCCTCGCCAAGGCGGCCAGCCAACAACTGCCCCCCCCAGAGGGGGCATTCTACGAGGTGTTAGCAAAGGCGGCCATCGCGCAGGACAACCGGGACGCGGCACTTGTCCACCGCATTGATCGGCCAGGAGATTGGCGGGAACCCATTTTCAAATTCTTACAAGGCCTCGCCGAGCCGGAGGACCCTGCCGAGCCGCGACGATTGCAGCACCGCGCACGGTCCTTCCAGGTGTTTGAAGGGACGCTTTACAAGAAGGGGGTTTGCGCGCCGCTCCTGCGCTGCCTCTCGACTGAGGAAGGAAAGGAACTCTTGGCGGAAATCCACGCGGGCGTATGCGGATCCCACCTGGCGCCAAGGTCGTTAGTCGGCAAGGCGTTCAGACAAGGCTTCTACTGGCCGACTGCCATTACCGACGCCCAGGACCTCGTCCGTCGGTGCCAAGGGTGCCAATGGATGGCGCGCATCATCCGCAGGCCCCCGACAAGCCTTAACCCAATCCCCCCGGTGTGGCCACTGGCGCGCTGGGGTCTTGACATAGTAGGACCACTCGCCCGAGCTCCAGGGGACCTCCGGTTCGTGGTGGTCGCACTGGAGTATTTCTCCAGGTGGCCGGAAGCGACCGCTCTGGCCAAAGTAACTTCTGCAGCCATACAGCGCTTCCTATGGCAAAACATCATATGTCGCTTCGGGGTACCTCGGGAGCTCACGGTCGACAATGGCCTGCAATTCGACGCCGCCCTCTTCAAGGATTATTGTGACAGCATGGGCATCATCCTCCGATTCGCCTCGGTAGGGCATCCCCAGTCCAACGGGGCGGTCGAACGGGCGAATGGCACCATCTCGGCCGCCATCAAAAAGCGCCTGGTTGGATTGCCGAAGGGCAAGTGGCCAGACGAGCTTCACAGCGTTTTGTGGTCGCTTCGCACAACGGTAACGCGCCCAACGGGATTCACGCCGTTCAAGCTCCTCTTCGGCGACGAAGCAATGACGCCCGAGGAAATTAAGGCCGGCTCGCGAAGGGTCCTCGTTCAAGCACCCGAAGAGGAGTGCCGTGTGTCCTTGGACCTCCTCGACGGGATACGGGCAGACGCAGCCCAACACGTCGAGAAGTACGCGCGGCAGACAATGCGTACTCGGGACCGCTCTATATGCCCGCGGGGGTTCAAGCCTGGGGACCTCGTCCTCAAAGTGGCGCTTCAGGCAGAAACCGTCGGCAAGCTGGAATCCAAGTGGGAAGGTCCGTACATCGTAACGGAGGCATTGCCAAAGGGGGCGTACCGCCTCGCCACGCTTGAAGGACAAGCCTTCCGGCACACATGGAACGCGGACAGGTTGCGGCGATACTACGCCTAGAAGCAGCACAGTAGGAGTAGGGTCACCGGCCTGTTGATTAGGCGATGCTCGCCCGCGCAAACGGGAGGTCAATAAAGGTTGCTGTTCCAAGAGCATCCCCTGTTCGCGCTAAGCAGCACAGAGTCTCCGGACTATAAAGAAGACGTAGCGTCGAGCCTAGCTCCGCACGCAATAGTCCACGGACTCTAAATAAGACGTAGCGTCGAGCCTAGCTCCGCACGCGAGAGTCTCCGGACTATAAAGAAGACGTAGCGTCGAGCCTAGCTCCGCACGCAATAGTCCACAGACTCTAAATAAGACGTAGCGTCGAGCCTAGCTCCGCACGCGCGAGTCTCCGGACTATAAAGAAGACGTAGCGTCGAGCCTAGCTCCGCACGCAATAGTCCACGGACTCTAAATAAGACGTAGCGTCGAGCCTAGCTCCGCACGTGAGAGTCTCCGGACTATAAAGAAGACGTAGCGTCGAGCCTAGCTCCGCACGCAATAGTCCACGGACTGTAAATAAGACGTAGCGTCGAGCCTAGCTCCGCACGCACTCTACGGAGTATAAATAAGACGCAGCAGGGGGACGCCTTCGCGCGCACTCTACGGAGTATAAAGAAGACGTAGCGTCGAGCCTAGCTCCGCACGCAATAGTCCACGGACTCTAAATAAGACGTAGCGTCGAGCCTAGCTCCGCACGCGCGAGTCTCCAGACTATAAAGAAGACGTAGCGTCGAGCCTAGCTCCGCACGCAATAGTCCACGGACTCTAAATAAGACGTAGTGTCGAGCCTAGCTCCGCACGCGCGAGTCTCCGGACTATAAAGAAGACGTAGCGTCGAGCCTAGCTCCGCACGCAATAGTCCACGGACTCTAAATAAGACGTAGCGTCGAGCCTAGCTCCGCACGCGCGAGTCTCCGGACTATAAAGAAGACGTAGCGTCGAGCCTAGCTCCGCACGCAATAGTCCACGGACTCTAAATAAGACGTAGCGTCGAGCCTAGCTCCGCACGCGCGAGTCTCCGGACTATAAAGAAGACGTAGCGTCGAGCCTAGCTCCGCACGCAATAGTCCACGGACTCTAAATAAGACATAGCGTCGAGCCTAGCTCCGCACGCGCGAGTCTCCGGACTATAAAGAAGACGTAGCGTCGAGCCTAGCTCCGCACGCAATAGTCCACAGACTCTAAATAAGACGTAGCGTCGAGCCTAGCTCCGCACGCGCGAGTCTCCGGACTATAAAGAAGACGTAGCGTCGAGCCTAGCTCCGCACGCAATAGTCCACGGACTCTAAATAAGACGTAGCGTCGAGCCTAGCTCCGCACGCGCGAGTCTCTGGACTATAAAGAAGACGTAGCGTCGAGCCTAGCTCCGCACGCAATAGTCCACGGACTCTAAATAAGACGTAGCGTCGAGGTTCGCCTCCGCACGCGCGAGTCTCCGGACTATAAAGGAAATCGTAGCGTCGAGTTTTGCCTCCGCACGCGCCACTTCACGGAGCATAGGCGAGACGCGCACATCTGTCCTCCGCGTCCGGCGGCAGGTAACGGCAAGCATAAAGTACTACTTGGTTCCATTGCAAAAGCAAAGGGGTTACATGGTCACATGCGTAAGAACCGATACATTATCCCCCCGCACCACCCGGCCAACCGCTCAGCCTTGGCGCGGTGCGGACGAGCCCGCGTCGTCGTCGCCGCGGCGCTGAAGGACCCCTTCAAGCCACTGGAGGAGGTCCCCCTCACCATGCAACGTCTGCTGCACGGCAACTCTTGCTGCATCTTCCCCGAAGCGGCCCCAGATCCGTTGGTGGAAGTTCTGCAGGCTAGCCCCAATGGAGCGGATGGCGTCCGACATAACCTCTGGTCGGTCGGGCAGATCCAGTTGAGGATTAGCTAGCTCATGGGTATGCCTACACCCACGAGTATGAAGCAGGGCGAGGGCGAAGCACGCACCAACATAGCTGCAGTGCTCGCCAAAGGTCCTGGCGCCGCAAAGAGCAACGCCGGCCCCCTCCTCGATCAGCCCAAGCGTCTCCGACAGGGCCTCCGGCCTGTGCGTAGTATCCGGCACTCGGACGCACAGATCCCGAAGGGCCTGGTTCAGAGACTCCATGGCCCGCCACGCCGACGCAGACGCATTTTCCAAGGCGAGGCGGTTCTCGGCAGCAGCCTCCGCCAGCTGGGCGTTCTCCCCTTCTAGGGCGGAGATCTGCTGCACGAAGGCGGCGCGTTCCCCAGCCGCGGCGTCCCGCGCTTCAGTGGCTGCAACTTGTGTGGCCACCAGGGCGTCCTCCAGCGCGCGAAGTTCTTCATCCTTCGCGGCGATAGCAGTGTTTGCTTCGCGGAGGTTGGCTTCCAGAGCCCTTTGCTCCCGAACGCGGGCCTCGTCAAAGGACCGGCTGAGGGCAAGCGTCTGACAAGAACAACGAATCAGCAGGCGGCTAACCGTACCGTACAAGCTGAAGTGCACGCACTTACCCTCATCTCGGAGGCCTGCAACGCGAGCGCCAGGAGGTCCCCAGCGCATGACGACAGCACCTCTCGGTTGAGGCCGTTGTCGGCACGCTCGGCGGCGGCAGTGAGGTCGCAAAATATCTCCGGGCGAGGGAGGAAGTCCGAGCGAGCGAGCCCCGGCCCCAGCACGCCAGGATTTACCGCGGCCACGGCCACGTCACCAGCAAGGGGCACCGGCGGCGCATCCTGCACACGGCTCCCGACTTCGCGCACACCTCCGCTGCTCGATCCTTCGCCGCGCACGGGAGACGTCGTCTCGCCTGATGTCGGCAGAATGAGCGAGCAGATCGGAGAAAGTCTCGCGAAGTCTAGGGAGGAAAGGGACTCACACCTACCTCCTGTGCCCCTCGCCACGGCAGGAAGCGGCACCGGGTCGACCACCCAGGGGGACGCGGGGGCCTCGACGGTTGGGGAGAAGGTCGTCTCGGCCGCGCCAGCCGCCGTAATCCCGCGGCAAGGCCCCGCAACAGTGAACCGACCCCTCGTTGGCGGGGGGGGCTGCGTCCGAGGGCGCTTCGCCTGCGGTGGCGCAGGCGATTCTTCCACGGCAGAACCAGCTCCAGTCATTGCCGCCCCCGCGGCTTCCTCCGCAGGGGGCACGCCCTCGTCGGCCGCTACGGTTGATAGCGCACCGCCCCCCGTGGTTTGTTCGCCGGGGACGGCGCTACCCCCCGGGTCGACGGGTTCCAATTCAGCGGTGGCCGCGAGCCCGAGCACGGGCTCGTGGGCAGCGGCAGAAAGTGTCGGGGGATCCGCAGCGGCGCGCCCCTCCGAAGCAGTGTGGCCAGGCCCACCGCCGGTCGCACGCTCCGCCTCAGCCGAGCTAGCCGCCGGGGGGGCTGCCGGGTTGCATACGACAGCCGGGGAACGGGCCCGGCGTCGCGAAGACAGCCCCCCTGCGGGGCTATCACCTTCCTGGGCACCGGGAGTCCCGGCGGGGAGCTCTTCCGGCACCATGCGCTCGGGCACGGCAATGCCTATAGCCTCGTAGGTGCGGTTTATCCGCCCCTGTTTAGCCGCCTGGACCGCGGCCTCGCGAGCCCGGTGCTCCTTAAGTGTGTACGGGCCGAGAAGCGCCGCAACCGCGCGCTCCGCATCTTCTAGCCGAGCCACTGCGCAGGAAATCACGTCAGGTAGGCGGAACACAAGCAGATGCAAGGGCGCGCAGGGCAACTTACAAGGTGCGGAAGGCGGAAGCAGCCGAGACACAGGTGGATCGAACCCGTCCCCGCGGGGGCCATTTGGCACAACATATTTCCCCCGGGAGGACAGTGGCGCCGCCCCATGCATCGTGAACTCCTCGACCAGGTCGCGCACGCTCATGCGACGAGCCACACCGACGAGGCTCTGTAGCTTTCGCGTGTCGTCAATCTCCGCCTTCAGACTCGGCGTGCTGTTGAACGAGATTGGCCTACCTCGGCACTGCAGCCTGCTCTTGTCGGTCACGGTGTAGTAGAACCACCACCGCGTCCAGCCGGACGCCCACTGCCCTGCCGAGGCTAGCACAGGGAACAACGTCGCGCAGGACGCCCGGAGCACGAAGTCCACACCACCGAAGTTGGACACCGCGTCGCCAACCTTCCTGGGTCGACAGTGTGCATCGTGTAGGGTGGCAAATAGGCTCGCACTAGGGCGCCACCCCTCGGTCCGCATCGCCCACGTGAAGACAGCTAGGCGGAGTATCGCGTGGGGCGTCAGCTGGGCTAGCTCCAACTGGTAGGCCCGCAGGACCTCGCCCACAAACAACGTACAGGGCATCCGAAGGCCGGCATCGAAGAAAGCGACAAAAACAATTGCCTCTAGGGGCCCGGGCTTCGGCTTCATCTCGTCCCGGCGGGGTAAGCGAGCCCCGTCGCGATACACGATCTTCCCCTCGTCCACGAGCCGTTGCAGCGTCCCCTCCGTCATGCGGCTCTTCCCCAGCACACGGGAGCAGGAGCCTCCCGAATGCTCCATCGCTTTCCACAATTTATTGGCGCGCGAGCTCCCCCGCGGCACCAGTTTGTACCCTGAGGAAGGATGGGTCCCCTCGCCCGGGCTTGGCGAGGAACCGCTGCGGGGGTGGTAGCTACCATCGTCGTGGCTAGCCATTGCTCTTCACAACAGGGGAAGGAGAAGAAGCAGGCAAGGGAGCAACTGGCGTGACAATTCGCACGGGCGCAAGCGAAGCGGCAGATCAAAAAGCAAAACGAGAAAGGGCGCCTCCACCTCAACACTACCACCTTATAAAGGCCGCTCGCCTGCCCTGGGGCTCAACGCACAGACGGATTAGATTCCCGGCGATTTGGCTGTCCAGGATTTGGAAAGAAGAACCGCCCGGACCTAGAAGGCCGCGCCTGGTAGGTGGCCAGGCAGCGCACAATGCCCCTACCCCTTCAACACGCGTCCAACTTCTCGGGGGACGAGGCGAATGGCCGCGGTCACGCAACCGCTCACATCCCACGACGCACCAGTCGTGAGGCGCCACGTGCCCCACCCGCAGCATGGCAGACTGCATGACGCGACAGCCTGACTTCTGCCAGGCCAGGCGTCGGCGTAATTCCAGCCGCCATTAAAAGCGCACTACAAGGCTACGAGATCACAACAGCCCCGGAGCGCGCGCCTCTACTTCGACTTGGGCGCCAGCTTCGCTGCCACCCGTTCGAAGGGTACGGGACGGAGCGCGCGCCTCTACTTCGGCTTGGGCGCCAGCTTCGCCGCCACCCGTTCGAAGGGTAGGGGACGGAGCGCGCGCCTCTACTTCGACTTGGGCGCCAGCTTCGCTGCCACCCGTTCGAAGGGTAGGGGACGGAGCGCGCGCCTCTACTTCGGCTTGGGCGCCAGCTTCGCTGCCACCCGCTCGGAGGATAGGGGACGGAGCGCGCGCCTCTACTTCGACGTGGGCGCCAGCTTCGCTGCCACCCGTTCGAAGGGTAGGGGACGGAGCGCGCGCCTCTACCTCGGCTTGGGCGCCAGCTTCGCCGCCACCCGTTCGAAGGGTAGGGGACGGAGCGCGCGCGTCTACTTCGACGTGGGCGCCAGCTTCGCTGCCACCCGTTCGAAGGGTAGGGGACGGAGCGCGCGCCTCTACTTCGGCTTGGGCGCCAGCTTCGCCGCCACCCGTTCGAAGGGTAGGGGACGGAGCGCGCGCGTCTACTTCGACGTGGGCGCCAGCTTCGTTGCCACCCGTTCGAAGGGTAGGGGACGGAGCGCGCGCCTCTACTTCGACTTGGGCGCCAGCTTCGCTGCCACCCGTTCGAAGGGTAGGGGACGGAGCGCGCGCCTCTACTTCGACTTGGGCGCCAGCTTCGCTGCCACCCGTTCGAAGGGTAGGGGACGGAGCGCGCGCCTCTACTTCGGCTTGGGCGCCAGCTTCGCTGCCACCCGTTCGAAGGGTAGGGGACGGAGCGCGCGCCTCTACTTCGGCTTGGGCGCCAGCTTCGCTGCCACCCGCTCGGAGGATAGGGGACGGAGGGCGCGCCTCTACTTCGACGTGGGCGCCAGCTTCGCTGCCACCCGTTCGAAGGGTAGGGGACGGAGCGCGCGCCTCTATTTCGGCTTGGGCGCCAGCTTCGCCGCCACCCGTTCGAAGGGTAGGGGACGGAGCGCGCGCGTCTACTTTGACGTGGGCGCCAGCTTCGTTGCCACCCGTTCGAAGGGTAGGGGACGGAGCGCGCGCCTCTACTTCGACTTGGGCGCCAGCTTCGCTGCCACCCGTTCGAAGGGTAGGGGACGGAGCGCGCGCCTCTACTTCGACTTGGGCGCCAGCTTCGCTGCCACCCGTTCGAAGGGTAGGGGACGGAGCGCGCGCCTCTACTTCGGCTTGGGCGCCAGCTTCGCTGCCACCCGTTCGAAGGGTAGGGGACGGAGCGCGCGCCTCTACTTCGGCTTGGGCGCCAGCTTCGCCGCCACCCGTTCGAAGGGTAGGGGACGGAGCGCGCGCATCTACTTCGACGTGGGCGCCAGCTTCGTTGCCACCCGTTCGAAGGGTAGGGGACGGAGCGCGCGCCTCTGCTTCGACTTGGCGCCACCCTCTGCTGCCACCATCCCAAATTTCAGGCTCCCCAACCACGAACTTGGAGGAATTCACAGGCCGCAGGGGACGAAGGGGGCCAAAGGACTCGACGACATGGCTTCGGCCCTGTGAAGCCCTTCACCATGAGAGGCTCCTGTCGTAGGGGTGGCCCCCACCTAAACCCAGCAGGCCTGGTAGGAGATTATAAGGCCCAGAATAGGCCATGTGTAATGACATAATTACCCCCAAGAGGGATAACCAGATGTAAGGGTATAACTGTAAAAGCACTCCTCATGTGTATATATATATGAGCACAAGCCATGGGGAGGGCCCAGGCCATTACACTTATCTTCATTACTCTCCACTACCATCTCTCTCTCTGTTTGGTCTGTAGCCACAACATGGTCGAAGTCGCAGATCCGTGGTTGAAGTCAAAGATTCGTGGTCGAAGTCGAAACCGTGGTCAAATGGGGCAGTGGTCGAAGGGGAAGTGGTCAACGTCAAAGGGCCATGGTCGAAGGGGAAGTGGTCAACTTCAAAGGGCCATGGTCGAAGGGGACAGTGGTCGAAGGGGGTAATTGTCAAAGTCAATGATCCATGGTCAAAGTCGAAGATTCTTGGTCAAAGTCGAAGTCGTGGTCGAAGAGGGTCGTGGTCGAAGGGGACAGTGGTTGAAGGAGGCAGTGGTCGAAGTCGAAGGGGTAGTAGTCGAAGTAGGGGCTGTGATCGAAGTCGACGTCGTGGTCGAAGACGGGACTATGGTCGAAGGGGGCCATGGTCGAAGGGGGCCGTGGTCGAAGTCGAGACCGAGCAGGTCGGGCTGGCCAAGTAGGCTGGTGCCGGCACTTAGATGACAGGGCACAAACGCACCAGAGGCCTTCCAATGTATGACCACCAGCGATGATCGACCACTCCCGACCTACGATCACGCGCGATGGTCGACGGCTTCTAACTTACGACCACGAAGTGTGATTGACGGCTTCCGATTTACGACCACGAGCACTGATCAATGTGTTTCGACTTACAACCACGAGGTGTGGTTGATGTCTTCTGACTTATGATCACGAGCGCTGGTCGATGTATTCCGACTTACGACCATGAAGTGTCCTCGATGGCTTCTGACTTATAACCACCAACGATGGTCGTCGACTTCCGATGTACGATCACGAGCCATTGTCGAAGGCTCCCGATTTAGAACCACGATCGATCGTCGACCGCTACCAACTTATGACCACTAGCGATGGTCGACGGCTTCCGACTTACGACGACGAGGTGTGCTCGAATGCTCCCGACCTACGATCACAAGGTGTGATCGATGTCTTCCAACTTATGATCACGAGGTGTGATCGATGGCTTTCGACTTACTTGACGGATTTAAAAACTTTTAGAATATATTTGTATGCATATTCTAAAAATTTTTACCACCCGTGAGTTTTAAAATATGTAGTATGATAAATTTTAAAAATCCGTAGTAACACACAGACATTCAGCTAGTCAATAAAAGGACGGCACGCAATACATGTCGCATAAATCCAAAACCACATCTTACTATCGGCAACTAACAATTCAGTGGTATTCTGCTGTGCTTCGTTTAGAGTCTAGCTCTGAATTACTATAACTTCCGTTTTTAAAACATAATAAATAAACATTATTTCAAAAAGCCACAGCTAATCCCCAAAAAGAATAAAAAAGAAAAATAGCAATCGCAAAAAGAAAAGCAAAATAAAAATCAGGGAGAAAAACAAAACCTCGTTCCGAAAAAAAACCGTGCACCACGATCCCCATTCACAATTCACATCTCGGCTCTCGCCAACCAAACCAGAGCAACAGAAAAAAAAATGTGCGGGGCCTTATAAATAGGCACCCCCCAAACCCTTCGTCCTCCCGTTCTCCTCCTCTCTTCGTTCCTCCTCGTCCCTCGGCACCTTCTCCGCGCTCCCAGGGTAAGCAAGCTCGAACCTCCGCCGCTCCGTGTCCCTATAAATTCGCACGCACGCACGCACGCATGCCCCCGGCTCCCTCGCCTAGATCCACCCCCGTATCGGCCTCGTTCAGGGAGCCACTTATTTTGATCAGTTTCCTGTTCTTGGATCGCCTGCCTCGGGTGGGTGTCCCGGATCCGTGCTCATTGCGTTGCTTCGATCCGGTTCCGCGCGTCTATGCGTCGAAAGTTGTTTGTTTGATTGGTTTGGTGGTGTTGGATAGGTGGGTTGATCCGTCTCTTCTTGTTGATTCGGTTGGTGTCGCGGGCGGGGATGGGAATGGATTGTTCTGCGGATCTTTGGGTCTCCGGGGTTCCGATCTGAATGGATTTCGTGCTTAGATCTGAGTTCTTGTCCAACGAGTTGTGCGAAAGATTGGGATTTTAGTGTGTCGTTTTGGTGATTTAGGAATTAGGATTGGATCTGGCGTTTTTCGTTGGAAAGTTTCGTTTTTTTGCCCGATTGGATATATGTATGCGTTGGTTTGCTTGGTATATTCCAGGGGTTTTGGATCCGACTGAGGTTTTCTCCTTGTTGACTTCAACGATTGTCGTGGATCAATTTTTTTTCCTTCTTATTTAGTTTGTTGAGTTTGTTTAATGCATGTTGTATTAGTCCTTGCGATCTGTACATGTAAATTGTGCTACTAGTACTCTTGCATTAACTGTCATTTTGACTGACGTTTCTGGAACTTTGGATTACACTATGTCATGTTTATGGATTGTTACTTGTATATATGTCCAAGATCCTCCTACTGGCTAGCGACTACTGGTATGAGAGGGACAGTGCCTCCCACCAATCTTAGTTAGGCCGTCTTATGTATCAACCCCTGAGCCACATGTTAGGTGGAGGTTGGTGGTGGTATACCTAAGCTACCTAATAGTATTAGCAGTTTAGTTTAGTGTTGTTCTTTCCACATCAGTGGATCTATGATGGTACAATCCCGTGCATAGGATTTGATAGGAATCACAAGTTTTGTAGAACAGTAAAATTTAGTTCTCTGATGAGTACAATAGTACATTGCAATATTTGGTGGATTGGTGTAACAAATAGTATGTAGTTAGTAGTCAACCATCCGCGTGGAAAATAAATCCAAGGTTATTATTTTTTTTAATCAAATGGATCTTAATTTCATGATTAACATTCAAATTCATAATCTCATTTGCAAGATCATTCTTTACTACTCATGTTTAGACCTCTGTGAATCAAGCTGATTGTAGCTTATTATTGGTATAGAAAGATGGCGTCTCACATTGTTGGATACCCCCGCATGGGCCCCAAGAGGGAGCTCAAGTTTGCCTTGGAGTCCTTCTGGGATGGGAAGAGCAGCGCTGAGGATTTGGAGAAGGTTGCTACCGACCTCAGGGCCAGCATCTGGAAGCAAATGGCTGATGCTGGGATCAAGTACATTCCCAGCAACACCTTCTCGTACTACGATCAGGTTCTTGACATGACCGCCATGCTCGGCGCTGTCCCAGAACGCTACTCATGGACTGGAGGAGAGATTGAGTTCAGCACCTACTTCTCGATGGCTAGGGGAAATGCCACTGTCCCTGCTATGGAGATGACCAAGTGGTTTGACACCAACTAGTATGTCCATCAGCTTCTACCGAGGGTAATTTGTAGTTCACTTGGTATTCAATATATTTGCTAACTATTGTACCTTTACAGCCACTTTATTGTCCCTGAACTGGGTCCTAACACCAAGTTCTCCTACTCTTCTCACAAGGCTGTGAATGAATACAAGGAGGCAAAGGCGGTATGATACTAGAATTATATCTTAGCTCGTTAGCTGTCTCCGTCTATTTCATGAATTTATCCCCTTTTGCTCTTAGTCTCCCTACTTGAATACACTACTACGAAACAAGCTATACTGGACGTTTTACTATAGATGGTTCATGTGGAGCTGTATGTGCTTTGATTATTACAGATGGTTCATGGTTAACCATCTATAAAACTATCATAGATGGTTAGGTTTAAAAGCCGTATGTTATATACGCATTATCACAGACGGTTTTTAATTACAACCATCTATGGAACTATTACAGATGGTTTTTATTTACAACCGTCTGTATTTTGTCGTTTGTCGTATGAACTATAGAAGTTATTGAGACGAGAGACAAATTCAAGTCAAATTTATTACAAAAGTCCCAAAATAAGAGATTCCCAGATCTTAGTCTTCTAGGTTTCATATGCTTCTTTGACTTTTGGAGTTGGAGGATTAATTGCTGAGTTCTCAAATGCCGTGAAGATTGTCCTTGCCCTCTCCACTTCCTCCTGTAGCCTGGGCAAATCATTAACATGGCTCATAATCTCAAATAGGATGCCATGATAAGCTTCCTCAGAATCGGCCGCTTCTGCTTGATCGGCAATATTATCCATGTGTCTCTCTACTACCGCAAGAACTTCCGCTTTGTGCACATTGCAGAGAAGAACGAGACTGAGGGCGGTTTTCCATTCCTAAGCGGCAACGAGACACCTCCGTCGATGGCGGATGATAAGGTCCAGCTGATGGATGGAAGCGAGTCGAGGAAGGAAAGCAGGGTGTGAGCGGAGGAGCTGCTCCAGACGTAAATTATTAGCTGCCTATGTAGAGTTGTGGCCGAATAACTCATGATAGATAAATGAGAGAAAGGAGATCAAAAGAATATTAGATACCACTACTAAGAAATCTGGTGAAGAAGATAAGGGAGATGACAGTTTAGAAGAGTTGGATTAGGGCGCACATATTTAAGCGTTATCACAGACGATTCGTATACCAAAATGTTTCTGATACTAGTCATGTGCCCGTGCGTTGCTACGGACCATAAAACTAACACTAAAACAACATATTATTGTAGTTAATCTTTTTTCACATCTGGAATGCTAACAACTGGTTCAATAATCACTCACCAAGATAGTTTGAGAGGAAAGAAATAATACCATTAACACAATAATCTTACAAATCAGAACATACAACAAACACTAAACTTGACACAATGAAATACTAAACCATACAGTAAATAATACTTTTCTTCGGTGCTATATATATCTGTTGGCATATACTTTTTAGCAGAACCCCATTCAACATAAGCCAAGTGAATTTTACAATGTTTTTTTACGTTACGAGAGTTGTACCCGAACATGAAAAACTAACACTGAGTAACAAACTAATCAATACTACATACACTAAACAAAAAGTGGTTAGCTCTCACGCAGTGCAACATGTTCTGCTTTATGTCAATGCTAGCACCACTCCTTCAGAAGCACCATGCTTCTCCAAAGCGAAATACAACTGCAATTTAAAAATGTATAAAAACAATGCAAACAACCCGTTTCAATTAATATTAAAAGGATTTTAATGAGTATGCTGAACCAAATCTTGCTACACCATGCTATTCCACCCCAGGATTGTTGACCTATTGTAAGAAAAGTTCATTAAATAGAACATGAGACTTCAGTATCTCTTACATGATACTAATTGTATAAAGAGAGAACAAAAACAGATATAAATGGTTTGAAGAACAAAGCTATCCCAACAGTGTGTGTCTTCCTATTTTCCCAAAACATCCAAACCCTCCCAGAATGTGTTATGGAACATGTTCTCAGTATCTGGAGAGGCATGGTTCTGAAGAGCATCAATACAAAGGCTGGGGTTGATAGAACTGGCGGCTGCAAAGCGATAGTAGACTTTGCCCGTCCAATATTCCAATCACGAAATAGGAATTGGCTTTTCTTAATGACATCATTATCTGTTATAGTTAGCTTTCCTTTACAGCTGCAAGACACTCCCATTAAAGCAAGGTTCTTCAAGAATTCAAATCCAAGAGCTCCAGACCCCACAACGAAAAATATTTGCCTCTTCCGGTTTCTTCTAAAGCTTGGTACCAAATATAGAGACCTGTGCATCATAACGACTATGTGGCTTCAAGTCTTGGGGGTCCAATGGATATGTTGGCAAGGATTCAACAGAATCAAAGTAGAAAAATTGTATAAAATAGAGTATTGTCAGACAGGGATAATGGATGACCATAAGAGCAAATAAGATAGACAGATCATAACACAAACCTGATAGAGAGGATGGAACTTCCCTGAACATGCCTTCACAACTTCTTGACCACCAAACATCGCAGCCATAGGGTTCAAAACAGCTCGAGAACCACTTGCAAAATGTTGGAATAACTTCTCATCAGTTTTGTCCAACTTGAGATCAACTGAGGCTTTGTTAATATCAGCAACAAAACTTCAAGAAACTTTGAGCATCCTGCTCACAACCAGCAGCAGGGTAGCGTGCACATTCTTTCTTAAATTTATCCGAGCTTGAAATGCTAGGTGAAGCATAGGGGGACGTTCAAAACTTTGACAAGTTACTCAGAAGGAAATCTCTACGATCTCTCATAGCATCTCTTAATGCCTTGAAATGTAGTACCTTTGGTTCCTTCACCTGTATAACAAGTCCACCTTTTTTTTTTTTGCATAAATGCCATATTTGCTTGCATCCTCAATGCTAAATAAAAATGGCCTTGCATTTTTTAACCTTCCTTGGTTTTCCATCATTCAGTTCCGTCATAATTTGGACCTTAGAGAAAACAACAAGATCACCATCTTGAAACTCAAGCCGTTAGACAGGATACCATTGCATGATCATCACTGCTGATGGATGCAATTATACCAGTACGTGGATCTTCGCCATCAACATCAAGAACAGTAAACCCTGGTCCGAAGTCACAAAAGACACTACCAAAAAGGCCACAAAATTCAGCTTTGATAAAGGAAATAGGAAGCTGGTGGCTATGACAATAGTCATCAAATTCATAAGTCTTGTCTAAACCTATATCGGTAAACACAACAGCCTACCACTAAAATAAGCAGCAAGTTAGACAGTCACATATCAGAGACACGAAATATATGAAATAATAAAGTGATGTATCAATAGGCAACTGATAAGGACAGCAGTCAGCAACCAAAACATGCAACATAGGATTGGAGTCCAAGATATTGCAAGCGCAAAACAAGGGAAGTTGATATACTAAGGACCAGAGACAAACCTGGAACTTAGATAGTTGTTCTGTGGTCAGTTCCTCTGCTGGAGCAGAGATAAGAACAACATTGTTCAACTCTTGCAGATTTGCTACACAGGTAACGACCCTGTTCTTCCCAATACCTTGCTCTGATAAAAAGAAATTGCCAGAAAAGTCCCACATCCACATTTTTCACATCGTGTAGAGTGACGAACTTAACCCCAACAAGGGCAAGATTCTTTGCTGCAGAAAGGCGACATGATTGTTTAATATGATGCACATAGCATATAACAGTGGTGCCACAGCACAGACACTCAATTTAACCACAGGATATATTCCAAGGCATTCTACATTTGTGCGATGAGGCATAGCAACAATCTAAAAATGGGCAGAGAGGGGAGAGACAAACCAATCTCAGCTCCAAGGCCATTGAGTCCAGAGACAAGCACGTCGGCGGCGAAGAGCCGCCGCATGGTCTCCCTCCCATACACGGCGAGCTGCCTACTGTGGAGATCCTCATCAATCTCCGGCACAGCCCCATTCGGATTCCCATTGCAGCCCTCGCAATCGCCCACCCCCGCGATGGCGGCCGAATCTCCTAGCTTGGCTCTCTTGGCCTCCCTGCCGCTAGCTTCCACAACTCTCTTGGTGGGAAGCATGGAGAGCAATCCCCTGCGCAGCAACCTTAAGATGCCGGTGACGGTCGGGGCGGTTGTGGGGTGTTTAGGGTTTGGGGGAGGCCTCAAAGGGGGCGTTCGGGATGGGGTTAGGGTTCCCGGAGGGCGACGCCATGGGAGGCGGCCCGAGGTCGAGGTGGGGGAGGAGATTGGCGGTGCGGAGAACGGGGGGAGAGGAATCGGCGGGGAGGAGGCGTGGTTCGGGATGGAGGAAGGGGAGCGTAGCGGCGCTGATCGAATTGGGACGAGCGTGAGTAGAGTGGCGGCGCGGAGAGGAAACGGCGGTGGGGAGGAGGCGCGGTTCGGGATGGAGGAAGGGGAGCGTAGCGGCGCGGAGAACGGGGGAGAGAATCGGCGGTGGGGAGGAGGCGCGGTGCGGGATGGAGGAAGGGGAGCGTAGCGGCGCCGATTGGTTTGGGACGGGCGTGAGTGGAGCGGCGGCGCGGAGAACGGGCAGAGAACGTGGGGAGAAATCGGTGGGGAGGAGGAGGCCCACACGTCGGCGCACAGAGTGTCTGTGAGAAGGATTTGGAGAGAACGGACGGACTGCCACCAACTTCAATTTTTAAGTAGTAGAGATTAATATCATAAACGGTTCGTATAACAAACCGTCTGTGATATGACTTATCACAGATAGTTCGTATAATAAACCATCTCTGATATGTCTATTATCACAGACGATTTATATAACAAACCGTTTCTGATAATGACACGTCTCCTATCCATGGCGAATCCCCTAGGATTTTGATCTCACTCGTTCATTCTCTCCACATCGAATGGTAGACACCGATTCCTCCCACCGCTTGGCCCTTATTAATTACTCCCCCTCTACCTTTCCACCGGCAGTTATACATGAGTTCATCCACTAGCTTCCTGCATCCTCCCCTCAACGACACCGATCTACCACCGTAAGCTAGCTCCTCCGCCTCTTGTTGTGGCACCACGGTGCACTTCTGCTCTTAGCTAGTTCACCCACTCCTAACTTGTTCCTCGACGACGCTGACTACTGCTGTGATATAACGCCTCCGTTATGATACCACGGTCGACTGCACAATACACTTTTGTCATAAGTGTCTTAAGAGTGTCTTGTGTATTTTCACCATCGTGCCACAAAAGGTGGCGCTATGTGATATCCAGCCATCATTCAATGCCTTCCCCTCTCTTCCTTGATGGCAGGCGTCAAGGACATCACGCGCTGCATCCAGTTTCTACTGTTTGATAGGATTTCTGCTTCTTATATATTCTTGTCATGTTAAAGAGTTGGGTTCGTTATCTTGTTATGCTGTAAGAGTTGAGTTCGTTATCTTGTTATGCTGTAATGGTGTATTCTAATCTTAATGGAAATGTAATATGCTATTGTGTTTGCCACTGTATTTATTTGTTTTCAAAGGGCATAGGCAACATTATTTCTTGAGGCTAGCAAAAAAAAACAGAAAAAAGTTTAGGTATAGAATGAACCATCACAGATGGTTGGTAATTAGAACCATCTGTGATGTGTGAGTATCACAGACGGTTTTTTGGTTCGAACCGTCTGTAATAGTTTTCTTCACAGACAGTTCTAGTTACAAATATATATGTGTTGTCTTTATCACAGATGGCTCACAAACCGTTTGTGATAACTTCCGATAATCACTGACATATAAATACAGGGGTTCAGAAAACCGTTTGTGATGACATTCCGAACTGTCTGTGATGACTTTTTTTGTAGTAGTGATACATGATTACATAAGAGTTGCTAACACATGCTTATTAAAATCAACATCTTAATTAGCTAATAAAGTCATTCATTAGTTTAGCATGTTGCTTTCTGCTATTAAAATCTCAAGTTTATAGTAGTGATCAAGCATTTCTTAATCCTTCATTTGCTTAACAATCTTCGATTAGCAAAGAAGCTGCAATGTACATTAAGGGGCAAGTTTGGCATGATATTTTGGAAGGTTGTCAGTTTGTCACTTTTTCAGGACAAATTGGTTGTAAATGATGGGTATTTTATATGACAAGGATTCAAAAAAAATATTTATTATCTGATTCTGTAATCCATGGCACGTGGGAATAGTGATATGACTGATATCAGTATATAACTAGGATTTCAGAGTTTAGCAGTGATTTTCTGAATTTTGTGATGTCCACTCAGAGATGAAAAATGTGTGCTTTTTCTTGTAAAGATGATGTTTGCTTGCTTGTGTATCTTATGCATAGTTGCTTCTCATGCAGCTTGGCATTGATACCGTGCCAATACTTATTGGACCAGTCTCATACTTGTTGCTTTCAAAGCCTGCCAAGGGTGTAGAAAAATCATTCCCCCTTCTTTCCCTTCTTAGCAGCATCCTTCCTGTCTACAAGTAAGCATATAAACAAGTTAATGACCACTGTTCATCCTGAATCTTCAGTTGATAATTTGATGTATGATCATTTGTAGAGAGGTTATCGCTGAGTTGAAGGCAGCTGGGGCTTCATGGATCCAGTTTGATGAGCCCACCCTTGTCCTCGACCTTGACTCTCACCAATTGGCTGCATTCTCAACAGCATACACTGAACTTGAGTCAGCACTTTCTGGATTGAACGTGCTTGTTGAGACATACTTTGCTGACATTCCTGCAGAATCATACAAGTATGTTTATTTAATGAGCTGGTGTATCATTTTTACACCCACTGTTCCTTTCGTATACTTTTTGTAGGGACACGTCACAGAACACTTATAGTTCATTTGCAACTGCAGGACCCTTACATCCTTGAGCAGCGTAACTGCTTATGGTTTTGACCTTGTCCGTGGAACCAAGACTCTTGATCTTGTCAAGAATGCGGGCTTCCCTTCTGAAAAGTACCTCTTTGCTGGTGTTGTGGATGGACGCAATATTTGGGCTGATGATCTCGCTGCATCTCTCAGCACTCTCCAGTCTCTTGAGGCTGTTGTTGGGAAGGGTAAGCATGCTGTGCTATTTACCTCTTATAGGCTTATAGCTACAACTCACGGTATCCAATAATGTCTATCATTTGTGCAGACAAGCTTGTGGTGTCGACTTCTTGCTCACTCATGCACACAGCTGTGGATCTTGTAAATGAGACTAAGCTTGACACCGAGATTAAGTCATGGCTTGCTTTCGCTGCCCAAAAGGTGGTTGAGGTGAATGCCCTTGCCAAGGCATTGGCTGGTCAAAAGGATGAGGTATGATACTCTTTTATACACTATATTCTCAGTCCTCTCTACTAGAGCCTTGTTTTCCTTTGTACCATTCAGACGACTTCTCTGACCTGTACATTTGTACACGACATCATCTACAGGCTTACTTTGCCGCAAATGCTGCTGCTCAGGCCTCAAGAAGGTCATCACCTCGTGTGACAAATGAGGAAGTTCAAAAGGCTGTAAGTATCTTGGGCTTTGTGGCTACACATACTAATTCCATATTGAAATGACATGCTCCGATTCTTAACCACATATTTCCTGCAGGCAGCTGCTCTGAAGGGCTCTGATCACCGCCGTGCTACTAATGTTAGTGCTAGACTGGACGCACAGCAGAAGAAGCTCAATCTTCCAGTTCTTCCCACGACCACAATTGGTTCATTCCCACAGACTGTGGAGCTCAGGAGAGTCCGCCGTGAGTACAAGGCAAAAAAGTGAGAAACAGTTCATAACGATTCTTTCACTTGTTAGTTGTTATGTTGTCTATATCGCTCATAAAAAAAACGTGTTGCAGGATCTCTGAGGAGGAGTACGTCAGTGCCATCAAGGAGGAAATTAACAAGGTTGTTAAGATCCAAGAAGAGCTTGACATTGATGTGCTTGTGCACGGCGAGCCTGAGGTCGGTATCCTTGTGTGTTATTGGTGTTTAGTGTTAAATAAGCTTTGCTGTGTCTGGTTTAAGAAAATGAAATTATTATATTGTATGAAGCATTAACAAAGTGAAACTTTTTGGTATTTTGAGATTGTTTTATTCTGCATTGAAGTGAGTTAACTGGTATATATTTTACAGAGAAACGATATGGTCGAGTACTTTGGTGAGCAGCTCTCTGGTTTTGCATTCACTGCCAATGGATGGGTGCAATCTTATGGATCACGGTGTGTCAAGCCACCAATTATCTATGGTGATGTGAGCCGCCCCAACCCAATGACAGTGTTCTGGTCCAAGACAGCACAGAGCATGACCTCTCGCCCAATGAAGGGAATGTTGACCGGTCCTGTCACAATCCTTAACTGGTCCTTTGTCAGAAATGACCAACCGAGGTCAGTAGCTGCCATGAAGAATGTAGTGTAAAATGTTCAGGGTACCATTTAGCACTTCCATTTAGGGGCTGACATGTTGCTTCATATTGTGTCAGGTTTGAGACTTGCTACCAGATTGCTCTTGCAATCAAGAAGGAGGTTGAGGATCTTGAGGCTGCTGGTATTCAGGTTGGCACTGTTCCTTGTATTGGTTTCTCGTTTAGTCAATAGGATTCATGTGCAACATGGGTCAATTAAATCATATTGCCTATACTTTTCTTCATGATTGTTTGCAGGTCATCCAAATCGATGAGGCTGCTTTGAGAGAAGGTCTGCCACTCCGCAAGGCAGAGCATGCTTTCTACGTAGACTGGGCTGTGCACTCCTTCAGGATCACCAACTGCGGTGTCCAGGACACCACCCAGGTAAACCTTATTGGACTATGTTGGAGCCTTGTAGGCTAACATCAAATCCGCATTTCTTTCGTCGCCAAAAAAAAAACCTACCTTTCTTCTAGCAATCGCAACTGACAACATTCTCTTTGACAGATCCACACCCACATGTGCTACTCTAACTTCAACGAAATCATCCAGTCCATCATCGACATGGATGCTGACGTGATCACCATCGAGAACTCACGGTCCGATGAGAAGCTGCTCTCTGTCTTCCGCGAGGGTGTGAAGTACGTTGCCGGCATTGGCCCCGGCGTCTACGACATCCACTCTCCCAGGATCCCGTCCACAGAGGAGATTGCTGACCGCATCAACAAGATGCTTGCGGTGCTCGACACGAACATCCTCTGGGTGAACCCCGACTGCGGCCTCAAGACCCGCAAGTACGCCGAGGTTAAGCCCGCCCTTACTAACATGGTTTCCGCCGCCAAGCTCATCCGCACCCAGCTCGCCAGCGTGAAGTGAGCCGCCTCCGTGCAGGAGCTCTCTCCTTCAATTGCAAGGAGGATGTCATCGTAGCCATTTGTTCTGAATAATCTGGATCTCGTGTATCCACTGTCTGGTTAGTTTAGTCAGTTTCTTGGCGTAACGATTGCTCATACCCGCTTTACTTTGCATGAGCTTGGTGGTTTTGAGGCAGTTGTCGGTGTACTTGTGTTGTAAACTGAGTGGAAATCTGCATCTGAGTTGTCGCTGCTCGAACTGCGAACTCTCAAGGAACATGGCTTGGCGGCAAGACAAGTGTCAGATGTCTTGCTTTTGTTGAAATTAATCTTGATAATTTGTATATGATCGTCAGTGCTATGGTCGAAGCCACACGCGAGAAGGTATGATCGTAGTGGCCATGGTTGAGGTGATCGTTGTCCGAGCAGCGCTGTGGTCATGGTACTTGTATGTGGTAGATAATCGGCAGTTGACAATCGTTGTCGACAGTCGATAGTTGGCAGTCGTGGTCGATAGTTGATAGTCAGTCGTGGTCGATAGTCGATGGCCGTGGTCGATGGTCGATAGTTGACAGTCGTAGTCGTCAGTGTATACTCAAAGGAGTACCATGGTCTGAGTGGCCGTGGTCGAAGCATCGAGATGATGCACCGTGGTCGAAACTTCGAGTTACTGTGCGTGGTCGTTACGACCACGCTGTGTGTGGTCGGTTACGACCACGTTCTGTGTGGTCGGTTACAACCACATTGATTATGGTTGGCTATGGCCACGTTGTGTGTGGTCGTAACGACCAGTACGAGGTGCTTGTGTGAGTGGTCGGTTACAACCAGTGTGGTCGTGTACGACCAGTCTGTATGAAGTCATAGACTACCACGGTGTGCGTGGTCGGTTACGACCAGGTTGTGCTTGGTCGGTTATGATCATGCTGTGTGTGGTCATAATGACCAGTATGGTAGTCGTAAGCACTGCGGTCATGGCATCTGTGTCTGCAGTGGTCACAACTGTAGTACCGCGGTTGAAGCCAAGCTTAGATCAGAGAAGCGGTTAAGGAGCAGTTGAAGTCGGAGCCAGTAGCTGAGGTCGTGTGGCCTATCTCTCGAGCAGTTAGCGCAGTTGGTAGTAACTGTAGTAGACGTCAGCACGGGTCATCGTGGGTGACGCAGGCCATACCATGGTTAGTGAACTGACTGGTCACAGTAGCAGTCGGCGGCTGAGTGAAGCGGCATGGGGCAGGCGACTGGTCGTGCGAAGCTGTAGCAATCGTCGGTTATCAGAACAGAGCATGGGCGAGCGACGGAGCAGTTAAGTGCTCTGAGCGGTGGAACTGTCTATATATACCCTATAATCCTTGTGTAAATTGAGAGTGAAGAAAAAGGAAGAAAATTGCCCCAAAACACTCTCCACCTCTTACGATTTAGTTCTTCTAGTCCCTGTTTCTCCACCGTAGTCATAGAAACCGATCAGAGGCACAATGTTCACCATTCGACAACAATGCACTCGTTCGAGTTTGGGCATGCAGATCCATTGTCGGATTCCAACACTTGGTATCAGAGCACGGTGTACGCCCAAGCACTTACAACTAGAGTCGATGGTGACCAGCGCACAGCAAGCGACGAGGGAGAGCGGCGGTGTGCCCTTCCACTACCCGCTGCTGACTTCCTCCAACTACACCACGTGGGTGATCAAGATGGAGGCGCTGATGGATGCCCAAGGGATCTGGGAGGCCATCGTTCCACCGACCAGAGTGGTCATGGAGGGGAAGAAGGACAAGTCAGCACAAGCCTTTATCTTCCAGGCCATACCCGAAGACCTTCTTCTACAGGTGGCGAAGAAGAAGATAGCCAAGGAGGTATGGGAGTCTCTCAAGACCAGGTATCTCGGGGCTGATCTGGTGCAGAAGGCGTGCCTGCAAACTCTGTGAAACGAGTTTGCGGCGTTGCGCATGAAGGAGGGAGAGTCCATCGACAACTTTGTTGGGAAGTTGAGCGGGATGGTGAGCAAGTACAGTGTGCTCGGCACAACCCTGGATGACCCAGTGCTCGTGAAGAAGCTCCTCGACTCAGCGCCTGACGAGTTCCTCCCGATGGTCACCTCAATTGAGCAGTACTCCAATTTGGAGACGATGCCTTTTGAGGAGGGCGGCTGAAGGCATATGAGAAGATGATTCGTCATCGTACCGATAACAGCAACACCGATGGACAGCTCCTCCTCACCCACGCCGAGTGGTTGAAGTAGCAGAAAGGCAATGGCAGGTAGTCATCGGCAAGCAAGGCCCACTCCAGCAGCAAAAGCAATGACCGTGGTCGAAGGAAGTTCTACAAAACCAAGGTCATATGCTACAACTGCCAAGAACTAGGACACTTTGCATACGAGTGTCCTGAGAAAAAGAAAGGAGGAGAAGGCATTACTCTGTGACAAGGGTGATGATGAGCCAGCCCTTATGTGAAGATTCGAGAAGGTCGACGGTGGTGTGAAGCCATCGTCACTAGAGGTCGGTGTGAAACCAACAACAGAAGTCGATGTGAAGCCGAAGACCACGCCTCGGTGTGAGGTCAAGCAGTGGCGGTGTGAGGCCGCTGCAAGAGAAGTCGGTGTGAGACCGACAATGCCACAACAGTGCGAAGCTGCTGTGTGAAGCTTTGACATATGGTCGAATACGGTGTAGTGAAGCCATCGTCACTGGAGGTCAGTGCGAAGCCGACAATAGAAGAGTTGGCATGAAGTCGATGACCATGGTCGAAGCAGTGTCGGTGTGAGACCGACAACGCCCACAGCGATGCGAAGCTACTGTGTGGTCGATGGCGGTGTGAAGCTGCTAGGTAGTCATTTCGACAACGCCCACAGCAGTGCGAAGCTATTGTGTGGTCGATAGCGGTGTGAAGCTGCCAGGTGGTCGTTTCGACATGTGGTCGATGGCGGTGTGAGACCGCTGCACTCAACTTGTGGTCGAGGATGGTGGTGTGAAGCTATTATTGCTAGAGGTCAGTGCGAAGTCGACAACAGAAGAGTCAACGTGAAGTCGACAACTATGGTCGAAGCAGTGTCGGTGTGAGACCGAGAACACCCACAACAGTGCAAAGTTACCGTGTGGTTGATGGCGGTGTGAAGCTGCCAGGTGGTCATTTCGACATGTGGTCGATGGCAGTGTGAGACCACTGCACTCAACTTGTGGTCGAAGACGGTGGTGTGAAGCCATTGTCGCTGGTGGTCAGTGTGAAGCTGACAACAGAAGAGTCGCGTGTGAAGTCGACGACCATAGTCGAAGCAGTGTCGGTGTGAGACTGAGAACGCCCATAGCAGTGAGAAGCTACTGTGTGGTCGATGGCTGTGTGAAGCTACCAAGTGGTCGTTTTGACATGTGGTTGATGGCAGTGTGAGATTGCTGCACTCGACTTGTTTTCGAAGATGGATGTGTGAAGCCATCGTCACTAGAGAACTGGCGCGATGCCGCTGCAATGACAAGTTGGTGTGAAACCGACAACAATGCTAATGACAAGAAGCTTCTGCGTGTGGCAAGAAGATGCGGGTGATCCGTATCAGTAAGTCAAACCATCAAGATTATGGGGGAGAATATTGGAATTAATCTTGATGATTTGTACGTGGTCGTCAGTACCATGGTCGAAACCATACGTGAGAAGGCATGGTCGTAGTGGCCATGTCAAAGTGACCGTGGTCGGAATAGCACCATGGTCGTGGTGCTTGTATGTGGTCGATAATCGATAGTCGACAGTCATGGTCGATAGTCGATAGTTGTGGTCGATAGTCGGCAGTCGTGGTCGATAGTCAATAGTCGATGGTCATGATTGATGGTTGATAGTCGACAGTCGTAGTCATCAGTGCATACTCGGAGGAGTATTATAGTCGGAGTGGCCATGGTCGAGTGCCTGTGGTCGAAGCATCGAGATGATGCACCGTGGTTGAAGCTTCGAGTCGCTATGTGTGGTCGGTAATGACCACGTTATAAGTGGTCGTTACGACCACGCTGTGTGTGGTCGGCCATGACCACGTTGTGTGTGGTCGATTACAACCACGTTGTGTGTGGTCGTAACGACCAGTGCGAGATGCTTGTGTGAGTGGTCAGTTACGACCAGTGTGACGACCAATTTGTATGAAGTCGTAGGTGACCACGGTGTGCGTAGTCGGTTATGACCAGGTTGTGCTTGGTCAGTTACGACCATGTTGTGTGTGGTCGTAATGACCAGTATGGTAGTCGTAAGCGCTGGGGTCATGGCGCCTGTGTCTGCAGTGGTCGTAACTACAGCACTGCAGTCGAAGCCAAGCTCAGATCAGAGAAGCGGTCAAGGAGCAGCTGAAGTTGAAGCCAGTAGCTAAGGTTGTGCGGCCTGTCTCTCGAGCAGTCAGCACAGCTGGTAGTAACTGTAGCAGGCGTCAGCACGGGTCGTCGTGGGTGACGCAGGCCATACTGTGGTCAGTGAACTGACTGGTCACAGTAGCAGTCGGCGGCTGAGCGAAGCAGCATGGGGCAAGCGACTGGTCGTGCGAAGCTGTAGCGGTCGTTAGCGATCAGAACAGAGCATGAGCAAGCGACGGAGCAGTTGAGTGCTCTGAGCAGCGGAACTGTCTATATATACCCTGTAATCCTTGTGTAAATTGAGAGTGAAGAAAAAGGAAGAAAATTGCTCCCAAACACTCTCCGCCTCCTTACGACTTAGTTCTTCCAGTCCTCTGTTTCTCCATCGTAGTCGTAGAAACCGATTGGAGGCACACTGTTCACCGTCCGACAACAGTGCACTTATTCGAGTTTGGGCTTGCAGATCCAGTGTCAAATTCCAAAAGCTTTTGCCAGCGATAGAAATCGATCGCTTGCTTTGCCGTTGGGACTGCAACATGTTGGTTTTCCTATCGAATGGCTTCAGCATGTGACTCATGAGGCAACTCTTCTCTTTGCTAGTTTTACTTCTCCTGGCACAACGATGTTTTCCTTTGAGCACAATATGCCTATGTCTCTTCTACAGTGACATCCATTGGTAGCAACAGGCAAAACGCGGCAACTTAACCAGGAGATGCAATCGATCGAAATGAAACAAAACTGGTGCAATGCAGCAATCTCCCCGATCTGTTTGGCCAATCTGGTCTTGACTGTACAATATTTCAGGTGTTACTTAATTTACATATGCAATTAGTAGTTTACACCACATCATTACAAGCACACTTCGCAAGTTTGTCACATCCTATCATGCTTCAGAGATTGATACCACCTAGTAGTGCTTGCTCCTCATGGAGTGCCACACGGACAATGCGATCCCCACAAGCACCACCACCGCGGCCGCCATGTTCACCAGCAGCTCCCTCATCGTCTTTGCCGTCGCCACCATCGGAGCCTCAGGCACCGTCGGCAGCTCCATATCATCCTTCTTCTCATCCACTTCCTCTTGTACCTTACTGTCTTCCTTCTTCGTCTCCTCCTGTTCAATAGGAGGATGAGGCGGCGGAGGTGGCGGAGAAGGAGGTGAGACGCCAATTTCCCTTTCCGGCACCTCAGTCTCAGGGGCAATAGCTGTAGCTTCCTCAGTAGGCGGCGACGGCTTTGGCTCCGGCGTGACAATGGTGTCCTGCTCCTGCTCCGGACGTGACGGTGACGGTGATAGACGTGGTGATGACGGACGTGGCGGGGATGACGGTGGCGTCTCGTGGACGGGCGACGTCGCCGGCGGCAATTCTCCATCTGGGGAGACGATGGGGAGCGTGATGATGAGCTTCTCGTCCTCGAACTTGGCGCGGACGCCGTCGGCGTCGCAGTTGTCGGGGAGGCGGAGGTCCTTGGTGAAGCGGACCCACTTGCCGCCCCTCACCGGCCGCTCGCCGGTCGCCCGGAGGACGCGCTGGTTGTCCACCTGCACCCTCACGTGCTCCTTCCTGAACCCCTGGAGGGTGATCTCGACGATGTCCTGGTCGTGGTCGCCCACCTTCCACTCGACGACGGGGTCGAAGTCCTCGTACGTCCGCGCGGTGCCCCGCCACGGGTCCATGGCCGCCGGTCGCCGGAGACAGTAACTAACAAGCCAGCTGCAAGATTAATTGGTTGTATGGATCATACGTAAGCTGAATGCGTGTGATAGCAACGTTATGTTTGTATATATATATTCTCAGAGAGGAGGAATGCATATATGCAATGCATGGGTTCGAGAGGCACTCAAGATTGCTTAGTGGAGATGCAAGATTAATTTTATGGCTTGGGTCACCTCCTTGCTTGGGCAAGGACATGGTTCCTTGCTTGCTTGCTTTGCTCCGATCCGCTTGTGGCATGTATGTGTGACCTGCATTGCGTGTATATGTTAGTCGTCTCTTGGACCGCGGAAATCTCTCCCATTTTGTGCGGAAATTTCTCTCATTTTGTGCGGAAATTGAACCGTGTTCTCATGCTTTCTAAACAGACGGGTAGTGTCAGGGGCGGAGCTAAGTTGGAACATTCACTATATATGAGATACTTTTTTAAATTTTACAATAGATTCTTGATCTTAAACGTATAGCTGAAGTCTAGACAATCCTAGATCTGGATCCGCCATAAGATACTGTATAAGTGCATGTTCTAACTCACGGAATGGATCCTCTGCAGTTACGAGGATGCTACAGGTGCATTTGTAAAATCGGATCCAAAATAATCGAAGGCCACGGCCGTAGATGCTACTGTTTGACACAGAGCACTGTAGCTTTATCTGCGTTTTGTTCTTTCAATGCAGATGAGCTCGATAGCTTTGAGTTTTTTTTGGCACTCTCAGCGGAATTTGGCATTGCATTAACAAAAATGGCACCTCTCACCGTAATTTGCAAAAATAAAGTTGGGACTACACGGCCATCACACGGAAGGACCGACAACACCACCACACGTGGCGCTGCTGAATACGTGGCGCTGCTGCATACGTGGCATTGCTGCATGGTCACCATACGGTGATGCATAAGAGCATCTCCAAGAGATGCTCTTTCTCACCCCCTATCTTAAAATATTGAGTATGAAAACTAAAAACAAACTCCAACAGATACTCTAAAACACACCCAATAATTTTGGTACTCTAAAATTGAGGTGGATCACCATCAAATATACAGTGCCTAGATAGTAATTTTAGGGATCCAAGTTTAGAGGAGCTGCTGAAGGAGGGGAAAGATTTAGAGGACAATTTTTTTAGGAAGACTCCCAATATGAGATTTTAGAGGACAAAATATTGAGCCTCTCTTGGAGATGCTCTTAGACCGCGGCAATTAAGCGAATTAATTTAGATCTCGTGTTTACAGGAATATTAAATATAGCAAACGAGCTTAAATACTTATGAAATTTTTTGTAGATCCTTGTGACGCATCATACTTATTTGTATATTTTTTTTATAATTTTATTCATTCCGAATTTTACTAGAAAATTCATGTAATTGTACTGTTTGTAGAAATTTTCTAATATAGTAAACGAGCTCAAAAAGTTATGAATTTTTTTATGAGTGATTCTTATACAGTGGGCTTGATTCTATAATTTTTCTAGAATTTTATCCTTTATAAAAATTATCTCCAAAAGTAAGGGTTTATATCTCAAAAATTATGATTTAGGTTTCGGAGGTACGTGTTTCATAATTTCATGTGACTTGGAATGTATAAATTTTAGTAACACATGACTACTTTACGTAAGTGACACTCATTTATACGTAGAGTATGTCATGCCCAGTTGAAGCAACCAAAAGACGAACACACGTGCGTTCAATCGCCTCGCCACAGAGAGTTCCATAACACGGGATACAATATGGCCTACTCATATGAGCTAGTACTCTCTGCTTGCTGTGGCTATGTTCGCGTGCGCCTAAAAGTTTTGCATCGAGTATGTTCCGTGAGATATGTCAGCCTGTCCAGAGAGCGCATGTCCGATATTGCCCTTCAATTCCACGGGACATGAAGTCAAAATAAGGGAGACTTCTCCCTTATTTTGACTTCATGTAACAAATTGCGAGAAAATTTTTATATGTACTTTTAAATTTACTTCACCTATGTATGAAATTTCAAGTTCGGATTTATTATATGTTAACAAAAAAGAGAAAAATTTGTCAAATGTTAAGAGTTCAAATTTATCAAAATTTTCTTTTTTTATTACATAAGTAGACTAAGTTTGATTTTCTTAAAATTTTTCGTAACTCTTTTTAGTTGGGGTGCACCCGAAGCATAAATGCACACTATGTTATATATTAAAGGGGTCTCATTAGCAAAGGGAGGCTACCACCCTGTTTGGCTCTAATGACCCTCTGCCACTGACGCGGACAGTATCTATCTTGCATATATAATATAGCTTGGTTAATTTTTTTGTATTAACATAGCATTTTGTAAAACAAAATACTGCAACATCCAAACACATCATTGTTTTCATCAATACCGTAAAAACTGTAGTATTTACAAGCTGTCGTATTTACTGTTTGGTGCATGGTACATTGTAAACTGTGGTTTTCGAATATTGTAGTTTTAAAATACTGTAACGTCCAAACAGGGCCTTAGTGGTAAAGCTCATATGATTCTTTTCGGTTTCTGGCTTTTGGCTTTTAGTTCACTGTTCCTTAATCTCGTTTTTTTCTGGTTTTTAGGGCTTTTTTGCCTTTTCTTTTTTTTAAGTATTCGTTTGTATTGTTTGTGATGGGCTAATATATTTTTTTTTCTATTTTTAACTTTTAAATTTAATCACATCAAAAAAGCCACCAGTAATTACAATACAAAATAATCCAACTACAGTACAAGATAAATTATAAACAAACTTATTTCAGCCGCACTGAGACTTAAGTAGTCACTCACCGTGCCAACCGGTGAAAAAGCAGCACCTCACCATTGTCAGTAAATTAGGCAGGGAATTTTTTGGGTACAGGAGAAAAATCATAATTGGCCATGCTTTTTTCAGTTAACGTCCTTGTCTGTTCTAACAGAAGCTCAAAACAGGAAGACGCGGCGATTTGTACCAGAAAGCCACCCATCTGAGACGCCATGCTTGCAAAGTAGTACTAGTATGCAGAGAGAAGACGCACCCAACCGAAGAGGCCTCCCTCTGCGCCACCTTTTTTGACCTCATTCGAGTCAAGTGTATGTTTGCAGATCAAGAAGGCGATAGGCAAACATGAAGAATCCTTACAGCTTGGGCTGATCACCTTTTGCAGATTTTGCTGCTGATAATTGAGTACTATCCTCCCCATGGTACAATCTGCTGATTTGTTCACACCTCAGTTGTCACCTCCCCTGAAGATATTGTTCCTTGCATGGATGATTGCCCTCACCATCCTAACAACTTGCAAGACAAAGTACCCTGCATATAATGCACTTAACAAGGGGAAATCGTGTTCAAGATGCTGTCTAATGATATAGGGTCTGTTTGGCAACGGTTGCGGGTTATGTATTTTGGCTGAAATTTTTGAATTTTGGCTGTGTACGGTACAGATTACAGAGAGATAGATACTCACCTACGATTTTGGATGGTACAGATGTTGGGCTTTTAACGTGTACATCGCTTAACTTGTAGAAAAAAAATACTCCGTTTAAAAGTTAGGTACTGTAGCAAAAGTCAAAAGCCACCAGCTTCGAAGGAAAAGAACAGCCCATAACTAGATCTGAAGTAACAAACAAGATCACGTAAACAACAGAATCTGCGTATTAAGGGACTCCAACCGATAGTCTTAGGGTAAGTTTGGTTTATCCGTTTATGCCCTAGTTAGCCCCCACCAAATTTTGTCAAGGTTAGGGCAAGAAATTTCTACTCCCTAGTTTTGCCAGCAATTTGGCAGGAATTGCCAAGGGCATGACCAAATTTTACAACTCCAAGGGACTCCAATCAAGTGTCTTACAAGTCCCCTAAAAGTACAGTGCATTCCTACAAGTGCCTCTTAATCCTTCTTGTTATTGTTCACTAAGTTGTGAAGTGCTCCTCCTTGAACTAATCATCTTGCTGAAGCAGCTGAAACAGTAAAAGTCGTGTTTGCGTGCTCAGAAATACACAACACCAGGTGATGACAACTCAAGAGGCACGAATCAACAGTCTTGTAGAACCCCAACCTAGGACAACTCAACAGTCGTAGACAGCATCTTTTTGACCTACAGTTCACCTAAAAGCAAGTCTAGTGATCACAACTGCCCACCATTGATTCTTAATCGTATGACACAATCAGAGAGGGATGAATGATTATCTCCGCTTTTTACTACCTGAAATCACAATACACGCAGAGGAACAAAAAGAGGTAATTTGAATTATCGGATGACAATTACGACCACAGCTGCCAGCTCAAACGTGGTCATAAGCTTCTGTCACCTGACTGCTCTGAATTACCGAATGACCACAACTGTTTGTACGTGGTCGTAAAGAATTTGTCGCTTAACTACTCGTTACGATCAGACGTTACGACCACTCTTTACAGCCGCTCGTCCCAAACGTTCGCTTATAACCGCTTGCTTACGACCACTCGGATCAATCGTCCGCTCATTCTGATCACTCGGCACGACAACAAATTTACCACCTGCTCATTCCGATTGCTCGGTACGATAACGGATTGACAGCCTGCTCGCTCCGATCGCTCGGTACGACAACGCCGCATGAAGTCATGGCCTCCTTCCGCATGAAATCCCCAGCCGTTCAACCACCGTCTGGACGAGATACGTGAAGACAAAAACAGAGCGAATAGATCTGATCTCTTATTTCATCATCGTGTTCTTGGCTACAGAGCACCTCACGGCACCCCTAAAAACGTTCTCTTGAAAGCCCTAAAGCTCTAGAAACCACTTTCCTTCTTTGGTTTTCCATTTCTTCCACCCTTTGGCGCATTCTCCATCACTGCCTTTACCCCTGTTCCCACCCTTCCACCCAACTCAATCCCACTTGCCATCACCACTACCCGGTCGTCGTAGTAGCCCTTTGACAACCTTTGCTACACCATTCAATGCCCATCCCGTCGCACGGCCACGCGCCATGGCTATCTCACACCATTTCACCACCACCGCCATCCCCTGCTCTCCTGACCAACAATCGCTATCATAAACGCTGACCATCGACATTTGATCGCTGCTAGCACTAGAAGGTTACAAGAACTGAGAATGCCACTGCAGTGCCGAAGATTCCCTTCTGCCACCTCGCTGGCCATGCGCCAGCGCCGCAACGAAGCCACCACTGCTCCCACCGCCCCCAAGCCCTATAAAGCCACACTAGCCTCCCCTGAGCCTCCTTCAGCACCCAATTACCCACCCATGCCTTTTTTCCCTCAAGTATGGCCACCGCGACGCCATTGCCACCGTGGAAATTCTAGTAAGCCCCTTTCCCCTAATTCTATTAAAGCCTCCATTATTTCCCAATCGCCTTCAATCGTAGCACCAGTGCAACCCCACGAACTCCACCGTGCCCTTGCCTTAGTCTTCCCGAGCCTCTAAATCTTCGGCGACGACTAGCTCCACCCAGCCGAGCCACCTTGCCTTGGACACCCTTCCATGAAGCCCTAGAGCTCAAGCCACCATTGCCATGACCTTCCTCATGTCCCTGAGATGCCCAAACCATTCTTTACTTTGCCTTTTAGCCTATGAGGTACTCCTGCTCCAAGGAAGAGTCCCACAAAGCTTCTCCTATTGTCGGCCACCTATAGTGATTCATGAGTTCCGTGAATGCCAAAAATGAAAACCTCTCGCCGTGTAGAGCCTAGCACTGCCCTCAATTGCCACCAGAGACCACCGCCGCTGCCATAATTGGCCATCCTTGCTCTGTTCGGTGCACTATAGTGCTGAGGGAGGAAGACAACTATTCCCAACAGGCCATGGGCCACACAGTAGCGGCCCAACGCACCAAAGCCATTCTAGGGCAAGCCCATTACTGTAGCATACTCTTTATACCAACCCAACCCATTACTATTAGTGATCTGTTAGTATTTTCAACCCAATCCATAGTGAACAGTTAAACCTGTTACTGTTTAAGACCTGAACCATCATTGTTCCTAGCTTGACCTGATGTGAATAGCACAAGACCGATATTATTCATCCAAAATCCGTTAGACAAATATATAACCGTTTTAACCATTTTGACCCCGTGAAGCCCATTTTCAACTCTATTTAGCCTAAATAGACTCTGCTAAAATCCTAGCCAGCCCAAAAAACATTTAAACCAAGCCTAGTACTATTCAGACCTGTTACTATTGACAAAAATCTATTTCAACCATTCCAAGCTCCTCTAACCTATTTTTAACTCCGTTCAACCAAACCAAGCACCGCTTGGACCCTATCCATCCAAACCTATTTTCTTTATGTCTGTTCTGGTTATTTTATTGCACTTTGTTCCCAGCACGTATTCTACAAAGTAGAAGCTTACTTGTATTCCCTTTTTCATGCTAGTATCCAGATTCAACAAGTTGGTTAATGGAAGAGCTACAGGAGCAATTAAAGTAGTTAGCGTTAGACACAAATCCTACAAAGTGATCGATGACTTCCGAGAAGGAGGTAAGTCCTTATAATCGATCATATTGAATCTAGTTTTCAAATATAATATTTTGCTTTCAAATAAAAGTGCATGCTTGCCACTATTGTGTACGTAGATTGCCTAGCTACACCATATAGTTGATACCTCTTACTTCCCTTCTTTGATACCTTTCTCTTGTTACCATAGGATACTCATAATCGTAATATCACCAGATTATGGTTGTGCTTAGATGTGCTCTAGTGGTAAAGTTAAATACAACATAAATATTGCCAACGGATTCTTGGAACATGATAATGGTAGTGGCACTACTACAAAATAAGTTATACTAGACGCCTCACCACAGACCGTTCATGTGGAGCCGTCTATGCTTTAATTACTACAGACGGTTCATGGCTAAAACTGTCTTTGAAACTATCACAGACGGTTAGATTTAAAAGCTATCTATGATATATGCATTATCACAGATGGTTTTAATTAGTACCGTCTATGAAGCTATCACAGACGATTTTTGTTTACAACCGTCAGTGTTTTGTCCTTTGTCGTATGAACTATAGAAGCTACTGAGATAAGAGACAATTCAAGGCAAATTTATTACAAAAGTCCCAAAAACGAGATTCTTAGACCTTAGTCTTCTGGGCTTTATATGCTTCTTCTTTGACTTTTGGAGTTGGAGGATCAGTCGCTGAGTTCTCGAATGCTGTGAAGATTGTCCTTGCCCTCTCCACTTCCCCCTCTAGCTTGGGCAAATCATTAGCATGGCCTATAATCTCAAAGAGGATGTCTTGATAAGCTTTCTCAGAATCGGTCGCTTCTGCTTGATCGGCCATGTTATCTATGTGTCTCTCCACTGCCTCAAGAGCTTCTTCCACTTTGTGCACATTGCAAAGAAGAACGAGGCTGAGGGCGGTTCCCTTTCCTCAGTGGCAATAAGACACCTCTATCAATAGCGGATGATGAGGTCTAGCTGACGGATGGAAGGGAGTCGAGGAAGGAGAGCAGGGCGTGAGCGAAGGAGCTGCTCTAGACGTAAATTGTTGACCGCCTGTGTAAGGTTGTGACCGAACAACTCATGATGGATAGATGAGAGAAAGGAGATCAAAAGAGTATTAGATACCATTATTGAGAAATCTGGTGAAGAAAATGAGGGAGAGGATAGTTTAGAAGAGCTGGATTGGGGTGCATATATTTAAGCGTTATCACAGACAGTTCGTATACCAAACCGTCTCTGATATTAATATCATAGACAGTTCATATAACAAACTATCTATGATATGTAACTTATCACAGACGGTTCGTATAAAAAACCATCTTTGATATGTTCATTATCACAGACAGTTTGTATAACAAACCGTCTCTAATAATGATACATCACCGATCTGTGGCATATCCCCTAGAATTTTGATCTCACCCGTCCATTCTCTCCACGTCAAATAATAGGCACTAGTTCCTCCTACTGCTCGGCCCTTATTAATTACTCCCCTTCTACCTTTCCATCGGTAGTTGCACGTTAGTTCATCCACTAGCTTCCTGCATCCTCCGGATCCCCTCGATGACGCTGACTACCACCGTGAGCTAGCTCCTCTGTCTCCTGTTGTGACACCACGGTGCACTACTTCTCCTAGCTAGTTTATCCACTCCTAGCTTATTCCTCGATGATGCCGACTAGTGCCGTGAGCCGGTGCCTCTGTTGTGACACCATGGTCGACTGCATAACATATTCTTGTCGTAAGTGTCATAAGAGTGTCTTATGCAGTCTCACCGTCGTGACACAAAGGTGATGCTATCGCCGCCTCTCCATTGCCGATGATATCCGGCCGCCATCCAATGCCCTCCCCTCTCTTCCTTGATGGCAGGCGTTAAGGACATCGCGCGCTGCATCCAGCTTCTACTGTCTGTTAGGATTTCTGCTTCTTATATATTCTTGTCGTGTTAAAGAGTTGGGTTCGTTATCTTGTTATGCTGTAATGGTGGATTCTAATCTTAATAGAAATGGAATGTGCCATTATGTTTGCTACTGTATTTGCTTGTTTTCAAAGGGCATATGTAACATTATTTCTTGAGTCTAGCCAAAAAACAAAAAAAGGTATAGAATGAACTATTGCAGACGGTTTGTGCTATAAACTGTCTATGAAGTACTATCACAGATGGTTATATATACCAACCATTTATGATACTCGCCAATCACAGATGGTTGGTAATTAGAACCATCTGTGATGTGTGAGTATCGCAGACGGTTTTTGGTTCGAGCCGTTTGTAATAGTTTTCTTCACAGACGGTTCTAGTTATAAATTGTCTATGTTGTTTTTATCATAGATGGCTCACAAACCGTCTGTGATAACCTCTGATTATCACTGACACATAAATATAGGCGGTTCAAAAAACCATCTGTGATGACAGTTTCGAACCGTCTGTGATGATTCTTTTTGTAGTAGTGTGGTAACGTGAGTTACAACTGGAAACAAAGAATGCTTTATAAAATGGCAGAGATTCGAACAAGTGTTTGGTATGAGATCGGTGCAGGGATGGCACCAAGTTTGGATATGCTAGTTTCTCGCGTGAGTCAATTAAGAACCAAATCTGTGTGCGCTCATTTCTACACCCGACCGTGCAACCACAAGTCTAGTATGGGATGGATCTGGCCAACTAATTTGCTTGATTTCGGTGTAGACTCCTGTGCTAGTGTAACAAAGTTGGGGATGACCCGCGGGTCATTGCTTGGATAAAAATGATAAAGTGAACCTATAAGGGTCACTACCCAAGAAGGACACGAGAGGTCCCTGCCCTTGGAGAGTGCACTCAACCGATGAGCTAACGGCGGGGTTCCTCAACGCTAAGGGTTAAACATCTAGAGCGGTGAAAAGCATCGGAACTAAGTATTGTAAAGGTCTTATTATGATTTCTCAGTCGCACGCCTACGAAAGCGTGTAATGGCTGACATATGAGATAATCATATCTTCTAGGTAAAGTTATACACCTTTGTAGAGTATTATAATCTATTTGAATAGCCGTGCTCCTGATCATGAGCAAAATATGAAAACACCACAGTGTATAGTTTTCACAAAATGGTTATTGGTTAATAGTGCTTATGGATATGGTATGGTAGTATAGAAATGGATATGGAATTGTGTTTATGGACTGGACTTGGTAAGTATTTGAGGAGAATTGCTCCCATAAAGTCAATTGATTTAGGATATTTTGATTTTAATTAAAAATTGCTAAGTCATAGGTACAGTTTGAAAACTAGCTATGATATGATATTTGATAGGTTGGCTTCATGCTAAAGAACAGAATGACATCCTTTGTTTAAGCTTTGCATATGGATTATAGCCCTATAAATGCATTCAATTATAGGAACTTCCTGAGTATCTAGTGTACTCAATCTTGTTTTATATTCATCAAAACAGATACCAGAAGAAAAAAAAGATATTTCAAGCTTTCGTGTTAGGGTTATGACCACACTCAGGCGTTCCTGTTGAGATTTCTTCGATTATTCTGAATGTAAGTTAATTTTTGGCCTAGACCACCGTTAAGTTGATAAAGTTGACTGTTAAATCGTATTTTAATCAAATTAACTTTTTCTAAATATTCGTAAGTAAATATGATATTTTTTCTATCTACAACTTAACTACCGAACTGTTGAAGAAAATACAACAACCATGTTCCAAAAGCGGGGTCGTTAAAATGGTCGTGTCCTAACGCTGCACAGTCACGTCCTAATTGTATTGCTGGCACTCTACTCTTGTCTTGGTCTTCTGTAGCAGTATGCATGCTAGCAATGCAGCATCTTCTTTCTTATGTAACGTGACATCTTCTCGCCGTTCAGACGAGACACAAGATTGCTGCTGCTCTGTCTTCCAGCCCTAACCTAATGATGTGACCGGTAAGATAGAAAGGTTGTTATATATTTGGTAGCTTATCGTATCATGTAGATATAGCAGATCATGTTGTATGCGTGCATGGCAAGCCTGCTACTTTTGGGCTTTTCAAATGGACTTTTGGTTTTTGCTACAGTATCTAACTTTCAAACGGGGTATTTTCTTAAGATGGAATTTACAAGTTAAACGATCTACACGTTAAAAGCCCAATATCTGTACCAGCCAAAATCGCAAGTGAGTATCTGTCTCTCCGTAATCTGTACCGTAAACAGCTAAAATTCAAAAAATTTAGCCAAAAGCCATAAGCCGCAGCCAAAAAGAACAGGCGTAGCAGTATCCTGTATACAAGTATTCACCGTGTGGCAGCACGGATCGGCTTCCTCGTACACGTCCGAAATACGGCCGGGCTCCTGAATATTTTCACTAACCGGACGATTCAGTCACACAATAATCTGTCTGTCGGATAATCTTTCAGTCCTGGTTGGGAAAATACTTCGGGGGTGTTTGGTTGCCAGCCACAGTTTACCACGCCTAAGGTTGGGCAAGTTTGACCAATTTTGGGAGCTGTTTGGTTGCAGCCACAGTTATGGCAAGATTCCCTTCCAGCAAACTAGGTCCCACGTGTCAATGACTCAAAAAAGTATGACAAGATTCGCTTAGGCTTGCTAAAGTGTGGCAAAGAATTTGAGCACCTCAACTTAGACAAGTATGGCAATTTTTATTAGCAAAGTGTGACTAACAACCAAACAGCCCCTTCATGTATGTCCTTTGTCGAAGTGCTCTCCTCTTCCTCATGTACTTAACTCTTTGAGCAACCGGTTCGTCATACCTTTAACCATGCATCCAAAAACTGAAAAGGCGAATTAATGACGTGCCATTAATTCAAGGCACAATCAATCATTGATTGTAAATCAAAACATAGAAAACGATTGATTGAGCCTTTCAGCTTGCCTCTTTTCTACACCCGGGTGTAATTACACCCTATGTAGTATCTCGCAACGTAGAGAATATCTCGCGTAACAAGGGGTATGTACGTGTAGTATACGAGTATTTCAGATCATATAGGTGGTATGAACGATTTTTCAGATATGGTATGTACATTTTTTTCAACATACTCCTTTTTATGTACGTATATAAAGGTATTTACAAAATATGCTAAAAACTATGGACTCCCTTGCAATTTTTTTGTGTGGTTCACATTAGAATATCTTATAATTAGTATATATACGAGTATATCTAAAATGATAAAGGAGTATTTCAAGTTTATATAGGTGGTATATTAGAGGTGTGTGTAATTACACCCGGGAGTAAAAAGTATTTTTCCTATATATCCCCATCTCACTCAAAAGTGTTGAATTCCCAGAACCAACCAAAAGCTTAATCAGCTCAGTGCATACACTCGTACCGTTGCTGATCCCTCCATACGAATGAGCCACATGGCATTACATACCACTATACATGTATGCATACCCATCAGAGTAGCATGTATCCATTTCAACTTTTTTACAACACTGTTGCTCGTCAAGAAGAAAATAAAATCAGCAAGCAATGGAGTGAGAAGAAGAAAATGAACAGTCTCAAGGTCCCTGTGATGATTCAGCATACCCCAGGGATCCCGGGGGGACCTGATGAGCTGCCACCTGTCCCAACACCCTGCCCATTTTCCTGCCAAATTCCACACACTCTCTCTCAACCAAGGCAAGCTCAAACACAAAGCAAAGCAAAACTGCAAAACTCCCTCCTCTCTCTCTCTCTCTAGATCTCTATCTCTAGACCTGCCAAGAACACATAGATACCAGTACAAGACAACAAGTTGATCCTAGTTCCAAACATTTTCTTCTTCCCAATCCATTGCAGCGGCCATGCCATCAAGTTCATAGCTCTTCTTCCCTCTCTTAGTTCTCTCTCTGTCTCCAATGGCTTTCTTGCACAGCCTGCACAGGTGCAGGCGCAATGCCGCCGCCGCCGTCGCGAGCGCCTCATTCCTGCTGCTCGTGCTCGTCTTCTCCGCCTCCCTGGCCACGCGCCGCGACCCCAACGACGACGCGGGGGTCTTTATTACCTCCTCCTCGTTGTCGTCTCCTTCCCCCGGCGACCAGGAACACGGGAGCTGCCAGGAGCTGCAGTCGCTGGGGGACCACGGCGCGAGGTGCCGGTATTTGCGGTCGCACCCGCCGTGCGGGCCGCAGGGGTACGTCGACTACCTCCGGCTGTTCTACTGCGGCTTTGGGCGGCGGCCATGGCTGGGGCACGCGGTGCTCGTGCTGTGGCTGCTCGTGCTCTTCTACCTCCTCGGCGACACGGCGTCCGAGTACTTCTGCGCCTCCCTCGAGGGTCTCTCCGCCGCGCTCCGCCTGCCGCCGGCGATCGCGGGGGTCACGCTCCTGTCGCTCGGGAACGGCGCGCCGGACGTGCTCTCCAGCGTCGTGGCCTTCGCCGCCGGTGGCGGCGACGATGCTGGGGACGTGGGCCTCAGCAGCGTGCTCGGTGGCGCGCTGTTCGTGTCCACGGTCGTCGCCGGCATCGTCGCCATCGTCGCTGGGCGCCGCGGCGAAGCAGCCGCCGCCACCATCGAGCGGCACGGGTTCGTGCGCGACGTGTGCTTCCTTCTGGTTGCGCTCTGCTACCTCCTCGGCGTGCTGCTCACCGGCACCGTCACCGTCTGGGCCGCCGCGTCCTTCCTCTCCCTCTACGCCGCCTACGTCCTCCTCGTCTGGATCTCCCACTGCCGCACCGCCGCCGCCGCCGAGCTGGATAACAACAAGCCTCCCTCCGACCTCGCCGCGCCGCTCCTCCTCGACGACGCCCCGCCTGCCCTCCCAGTCTCCTCCAACTCCAAGCCCACCTCGCCAAGAACCTTCGCCCGCCGCCTCCTGGACGCGCTCCACTCGCCGCTGTACCTCCCGCGCCGCCTCACCATCCCAGACATCGCCGCGCACCGCTGGTCGAGGCCCTACGCGGTCGCCTCCGCGCTCCTCTCCCCTCTCCTCCTCGCCTTCATCTCCTCCCCGACCAGCCCCATCGTCCTCCTCGCCGGCACCCTCTCCGGCGTCCTCCTGGCCATCGCCGCCGCCCAGGCCACGGACGCCTCCGCCCCACCGCACGGCCGGTGGGCCCGCCTCCCGTGGCTCGCCGGCGGCTTCCTGATGTCCGTGCTCTGGTCGTACCTGCTCGCGCGCGAGCTCGTGGCGCTCCTCGTGGCCATCGGCGTGGTGGTCGGCGTCAAGGCGAGCGTGCTCGGCGTCACCGTGCTCGCGTGGGGCAACTCGCTCGGCGACCTCGTGTCCGACGTGGCGATGGCCATGCACGGCGGGGCGCAGACGGCGGTGGCCGGCTGCTACGCGGGCCCGGCGTTCAACACGGTGGTGGGGCTCGGGCTGTCGCTGACGCTGGCGGCAGGGGCCCACTACCCGGAGCCATACGCGATCCCCGCGGACGCGTCCGTGTACGTGACCATGGGATTCCTTGCGGCGGGGCTGGTGTGTGCGCTGGTGGTGCTGCCCACGAGGGGGATGAGGCTGGACAGGGTGCTGGGGGTGGGCCTCCTGCTCATCTACCTCTGCTTCCTCTGCATCAGGATCTCTCACAGCATTGGGGTTCTGAGGCTGCAAGGATTAATTAGATTTTGGTTGGTGTAATTAGTTTTATTATTGTTATCACTGGTAATTAATTGTTGCATACACATACTCATGTACTACATAGCTTACATATTCCTTGTCAATCTGTCTTTTTGAAATGTACATACGCTGATATGCATGCAAAATTACCATTGATATTATTACTGTTGTTTTTGTAAGATTTCGTATAGCATGCCATGTAGAGATGCATACAAAGAACTTGCACCTTTCTTAATTAAAGACCAGGCCAATTTAACAGCGAATACTAGCTCAGAATGCTAAAAGATGACTGGCATATGCAGGTTATGAAGTAGTGCTATTTCTTTCCAATAGGTGCTGACTCGTTACCTTGTGCTCCAGTTGGGAGTTGGAAGAGCAAAGTACGAGCTAGATGACTTGCTAATTAAGCTGTGAAGTCGATCTGCCCAGATTAATATGCTTATAGCGCTTGTTGCTGTCAATAATTTAATTGTCCCATATACATACACTAATGCATGCACGGACTTTTGGCACAAATGACACGTTTTAAACCGGTATTTACAGAAATATTTATAGTCATATGAGAATAGCAAAAATAGCATTTCTACTATCCCGTGGCCGTGCAACAGTCCCAAGGGGGCAACACATCGTCTCTGCCGCATGACCACCATGCGGTAGCATGAGGCACCATGGCCACTGTGTGGTAGAGGACTGTTGCATGGGCATCATGCATGAGGTGATTAGGTAGGGTAATTGATCATAATTAGTGATTTCGTTTAGGTGCACCGCTTGTTTGATTTTTTAGATATAGCAAATAAGCTTTAAAAATTATGAAATTTTGTGTGGAGCCTTTTGACGTAGCGTACTTGATTGTATAATTTTTTTGTAATTTTATCTATCCCGAGTTTCACTCGAAAAATCGTTGAATTATACTGATCGTGAAATTCAGGATGGATAAAATTATAAAAACATTACACGATCAACTATACTGCATCGGGAGGTTTCACACAAAATTTTGTAATTTTTACAGCTCATTTGCTATATCTAAAAAATCAAACAAATAAAATCATTAATTAAGATTAATTACCCTATCTAATCATCTCGTAGCCGTGCGGGTGGTCCTGCATGCCTCGCGCTGCTGCACCATGGTGGTACAGCAAAGGCGACATGTCGCCCTCTTGAGGTTGTCGCATGGCCACCGAATGATAAAAGTGTCGTATGTTCAAATTCCATGCAACTAGATTATTTCTGAAAATACCGGTTTAAAACGTGTTATATGCGCCAAAAAGCCGCATGCACGATAAAAAAACGAGTAAAAACGGACTTGTACTGCTAGTCTTTTTGTCTGTTCTGACTGCCTGTTGGATTTGGACCTATGTTACCTTCTGAGTCAAGTTCTCGGGCTTTTTTTAACCCATCTATCACGACTAGAATTACCTTTCTGTTTCCAAGGAAAGACCAAAGAATTGAGGCTTTTGAGGTCAACGAGACGCGGTAGTATTACTACTTGTTAATTTCTATGAAGCTACAAGAGACTTTGTTAGACGCGGTAGTAGTTTCAAGATCCATTCTTGTGTGCGTGTTTTTTGTTTGTTTGTTTGTTTTCTTTTGAGAGGATCTGCGAGTGTGTATACTTTTGTTCCTGCACGCGTGCGCACGTACCGTTTGTTAGAAATGTTAACAATATTTTAATTTTAATTTTTATCAAGAGATAAATACAATAAAAAGGCTAATGATGTAATTAACGGAACTAGCTAATGGCAACTCATTGTACTTCAGAGATACATAAAAAAATATTATAACAGAGTCCATCGAACCGTTAATAACTTATAGTTGGGTTGGTGTAGAAAAAGAAGTAACACAAAAAAAAAAGAGCAGTCGTAGAGGTAGAAATCTTATAGCTGCCCTGTGCAGGTTCTCTCCGCGGCAATGGTACAAAGATACCACTCACCCTTCTTCACAGTGTACTCTAGGAAGAAGAGTCGATGAGATTCAGGTGGCGTAGCACTATAGCGTAGGTTTGCAGGAGAAAGAAGAAAAAGAAGGCAGTGATTCAGTTCGTTTTGTTCTGGACATTTCTAGGCATATATATATATATATATATATATATATATATATATATATATATATATATATATATATATATATATATATATATATATGTAGTTATTGACTAGCGCGCAGGTGCAAAATACGCGGGGAAGTTACTGACGTTTTTGAATAAAATTATCATCAGTTCTGAATGAAGTTATTGCAAAACCTTCACAATGCTGGAAAGTTACTAACTTTTTACCATCGGTAGCGAGTGAAGTTACTGCTGAACGCTTATAATACACAGCCGATGGTAACTTTTCTAACAGCCAGTGATAACTTTTCGTGACGCAAAATTACACGCATTGAATATATATATATATATATATATATATATATATATATATATATATATATATATATATATATATATATATATATATATATATATACTGGCTGGTAACTGACACGATTAACCATTAACCAACCATTTACCCATGGGTAAGTAACGCAATTAACTAGCCATTTACCTACTGGTAATTGCCTGTCATCAATACCAAATAAAGTCTCAATTTCAGATATTTGAATCTCATTCAAACAGAGATATGCACAGTTTAGAAAAATAAGATGGTCATAAGTCACGTGGTTTACCACGTGAAAATATGCAAATATGCACACACACATATGTGATTAGATAAAGTTATCTTATGCCATATGTTTCAAGTTTTTAGAGAATAATAAGAATCTCTTTTTATATATTAGTCTTATTCATCTTGTCTTCGTAATATAATACTAAATTACACTAGCTTTAGAATTAAAGTAAATAGGCCCCATAGCCTAATTTCTGCACCATTAGACAGTCCGAGAATGTTCTTCGATAGATAAGAGCTAGTTAGAGAAGAACACATCAAATTGGTCCCAACTCCTCCATCCATTCATTGGCAATCCATGATGTAGCAATGATAATCAATTCGTGGCTGTCGAGACAGCTAAGCAAAGCAAAGAAAGGTGATGGATCCATACCCATACGTGTATGGATAAGAAAAGAGAACTGCTATCGTACAGTATGCCGTTGGCATACTTTCTCTTACCGCTGCTCCACCTCTCCTCTCTCTCTTCTTTTGAACTGGCACTACTGCTATCCTCCCCTCCCCCTCTCTTGTTCGACGTTGGAGCAGCTCGACACCCCTCCTTCGCCTCTCCTGCCCCTCCTCCATCACCGGTGGCCGATGGCGACATTACCACCTGGCCGCACCGCCATCTCCCTTTCCCTGCCGTTACCACCCTGTCTAACTTAATGTGTCGCCATCGCCGTGCCTCTCTCTGTCGCTGTCCACCACCCTCCACTGTTTCCCACCACCGGACAACCGCTTCCCTAGCCTACCTCTATGACCGGGGAGCCACGGTGAACCCGTCGTCAGGGATGGTCTTGGGCATGGGCGACCACCTAGGGCCCAAAAAAATCAGGGGCCTCAACCCATGTATATATACCTATATATAATTTGTTCAGACTCATAGTTACAAGGATCAACCGAAGTATATAAGGGTACAGGCTCATATCGTTAACTTTTAGGCAGTCACTAGTAATAACATAAAGAAGACAATTAGCAACTATACTGAGTACTTGTCGAGGTAGTCCAAATGTCCAACTCAATTTGGAAATACCTCATTTGGCATGTCATATGCGACTAAACAAACGAATGCTCGCTTATAAGATCGATGCCTAGCTCAGCTCAACTAGTGTGCATCTTATTTACTTGCTAATTAAATTGAGAATTTGATAACCGGTGATTTCTTATATATTTGAATTCTTCAGTTTAAGTATACAAAGAAAACTTTTGGTTCAAGATTGGTAGTCTAGAACTCTAGATTTTCAGTGCATATGGTTGTGTTTGGTGACTAATAGAAAGTTTTGTATTAGTTGAAGAATTGAAGAGTTTTTTCAAGGTTGATGCTTTTGCCTTTTAGTGTGACTGATGAAAAATCTCATAAAATAGTTTTTTATGTGGTTTCATTCCTAAAGGGCATATTTGGAACATATGAATTTCAAATATATCCTGGCTAACTGAAAAATCTCATAAAATAGTTTTTTTTATGTGGTTTCATTCCTAAAGGGCATATTTGGAACATATGAATTTCACAAGAAACACCATAAATTTCATAAAATTCAAATGGAGCCTTTAAGTTATGTGTCTTTGCAACTTGCAAAAGAAGTTTAGCATGTATAACCTTGCTCATACAGTAGGATGTTGATTATCTAGAAATATTTGTACTTGTTATTGGTACACATTAGGTTTTAACCATAAAAGTATTTGGTCGACCTGAATAGAAGTGAGGTTTTTAAAACAACAGGAGCACCCCAAAGTCTCCACTTTCATTTCACCTTAGGGCCTCTAAAATATGAAGAACGACTCTATCTGTCATCGGTAGATCTAGAGTTAAAAGGTGAAGGAGGAGAGGAGGGTAATATCGGAGTTAAAAAAGAAGATAAAAGGGTGATGCCAGAGTTGAAGAAGCAGGGTCGCGTGAGAGAATCCCACGTCTGTCCAGTGGAGCACGTGCGTGTATGCACAACTAATACGCGCGTATCGCAGGGTTAGTTGCTAGTGGTTAATAGATGCCCCATGATTAATTAGCCGTGTGCGTGCTGGCACGTGGAGTGAGTGATTTCGCTTGCGTTTGCGTCATCTGCGACACATGTGACCGCGGATCGTTGCAGCATGAGCTAGCTAGCTTGTATGCCACTGTTTGCTCTGCTCCTCTAAGAGCAAGTATAATAAAAGGCTGTTAGTAAGTTATATGTGGAGGTGGAGGATAAAGAGGAGGAGAGAGATGAGAGGTGAGCTGTAAGTTTACAGCCAGCTGAAGCACAAGAACCAAGAAACTTTGTGAGAAAGGAGTGGGTCATACAACCTTCAGCTGGCTGTAAACTACTATATGAATAGACTGATAAGTAGACTGTAAGTGTCTATACAGCCAGCTAAAAGCTATATTATTAACTTTGCTCTAAAGCTGCAGCGGAGTAGCAGAGCAGAGTAGGCTAGAGTAGCTGGTCCTGTCCTGCCTGCCATCCATCACCCCCCCAGCTGTGCACCTGTGCGTGTGGGTGCGTATGTGCATGCATCTTCGTACGTGTACATGTAAAGCCAAATACGTCCTGTCCCTTTTTTTCTTTGTTGTTCTTGTCTCGATCGACCGAATCTTAATCTCTAGGTCCTACTCAACATGTCCTTTTTGTTTATAGGTTTTTTACTATAGCTAATTTATTTTATACTGTAACTGTTGTTAGCTTTTTTAGTATGATTAAATTTAAAAAAATTTAAATAGAAAAACAGGTTAGCCTATCACAGGCATGCAAAGAAATACGGAAAAAAAGAAAAGGCAAAAAATGCAAAAAAAACCAGAAAAAACGAAATTAAGGAATAGCGAACTAGAAGTCAAAAGTCAGAAGCTGAAACCAAAACGAGTGGGGGCTAGTAATCTACTATAGTGAAAAAAACAACTTCTAATTATGTAGTTCTTCGTGTGAAACTTTTTACACCGAAAGATCGATATTCGCCACCAACTGGCAGAGGAGATTAATAGGGATATCGATGGAGTATATGTACCTCGAGTATATATATTAGAAATTGTCCTATATCAATGAGCCCATTTTCTATAATTATAAAGTATGCATGGTTTAATACCATAACTAAGATAAAGTGGAGTAGACTAATTTATAAATAAAATATTTACCACTCTTTGAATCATGCGATATATGGATAAGTATGGCATGGAAAGGGCTTGGCTAAACACACACGTGTCGCATGAAAAATCGCATCACTTATGATAAGCAGACCAAGTCCACCTTATTATTTGCTGAACCGCGCATCTCTCTCTGTTTTAATAAGATTCAAACATTTGAATTTGAGCTTTATTGAGTTTTGATGACAGGCAGTTATCAGTGGGTAAATGACTTCAGATCTAGTGATGGGAGGTGACAACACAGCTCAAGACACACGGATCTGGTGGTGACTCGTTGTGAGCTTAGGGCTGAGCCGGGGAAGAGAGAGCGATAGAGGCTTGACGCGAAGCTTGAGCACAGATTAGGCTGCAGACGACATCGATTGACTCCATGGCAGCAACAGTAGTTGGGCCTAGAGCTAGAGAAGAGGGTGGATGGTGTTGGGTAGCCCTCGGCGGCGTGGTAGTATCATCACAACCAGGTGAGCTCATTGAAACCAGACAAAACCTTTTGGATCTTGTTTGAAACTTTCAGTTGAAACTTGTTGAAACTAATCGATTGAAACTTGGTGAAACTTGAGTTACAAAATTTGAAACTTGTTGAAATGTTGGCCTAGAATCTTCTAGAAACTTTTAGAAATATGTGAAACTAACAATTTTCAAACGTTTTCTTGAAACTGGTTGAAACTGTATGAAACTTGTTGCTATACCGTTGCAACAATATTCTATTCTTTAGTCACTCCCTATATATGTATATGTATATGTATATGTATATGTATATGTATATGTATATGTATATGTATATGTATATGTATATGTGTATGTGTATGTGTATGTGTACACGTACACGTACACGTACACGTACACGTACATACACATACACGTACACGTACACGTACACACACACATATATACATATAGGTAAAAATAATGAGTGCTCCTTGGTGCCCGGGCACCATAATCTAAAATATGTATATATCATGTGCGAAAAATTTTAAATTTTTTGGATGTCAAGTTTAACTAGTTTACTAACTAGTTCAAACAAGTTTGAACTAAATTTCAAATTGTAGTTGCCTTTTTTGATGATAGTTTGATTGTAGATATATGCTGATTATATATATAAATCAACAAAGTATGTGATCTAAATTCGTTCAAAACTTTGAATTTGAGTATATTTTTTCAAACTTATACGTTTTATTTGAATTGTTATAGATGAGTATGTACCTTAAAACTGATATTTTCAAAAAATATACCCAAATTTAAATGGAATTGATGCATTTGAAATATGTATGTATGTATGTATGTATGTATGTATGTATGTATGTATGTGCATCCTTAGCTAGGAGGGCTCATAGTAAAGTAGTTTGGTCCCAAAGAGCGCAGACAGCCGGACAGACAAGCTGGTACACGCGAGACGTGATGGGATGCATGCATGGACCAGCCGGCCTAGCCGCGAAGGATAGATATATCACGTTGCATTATTGGCAGCGCGTGCATCGTCGTACGTCATCATCTTGCGGCCTCTGTCTTGATACTAGTTAGCCGTTCTCTTCCTCCTCCATCCTCTTGTACCCTCCTTTTGTCTCCTTACGTGCATGCATAACCAAAAAAGATACTTGTTTAAAAGTTAATTACTGTAGAAAAATCAAAACCAAAAACCAAAAACTGCAAAAGAACAGACCCTACCTATCTTCGACTTTAAAATGAGAGCGGCGATCTTACCTCATGACCTCTACCACCACGATTATGTGCTAGCTTTACCACTAAGCCACGTAGGTGTCGCCACGGAAGCTACTTGTAGGAGAATTTTGGCACTTCGATGCAGCTAAAGTTTTAGCCGTGCATATATACGTCTATATGTATATGGATGGATGCCGCGTCCACAAAAGTCACTCTTTACGACAGGTACATTTGTCTAGCTAGAAAGAAAAGGTCTTAGGTTTTACTTAGTGTTTTTCTGATCCTTTAGAACGCACGGGTCCTGGAGTAGTTAGGGATGTGAAGGAGCCGAGCTCGAAACTTGAGCTTGATGGTGCGCTTAGGCTTGCTTACTTGGCTAGACTAGGAAACGTGCACGTAGAATCTATGTTAAAAATAATAATTATATGTTTAAAAATAAAATACAAATTTTGTTCCATATCTCATGACTAAATTTATCATGAGTCATGTAGTTAGGCATACCTTATGATAGACAGTCAAGAAATTCTGTCACGTTCTTGAACGAATAGGATAGGTATGCTAGACTGGAGGTCGAGGAACTGTACCTCTGGCGAAGTGTGGTCATTTTTGGCCCCCTGTGGTAGAGAAATTCCCTATTTGCTCCCCTCCTGCGAAATCCCCCCTTTGTACCCCCACGTGGATGCCTACCGAGTTGCAGTCAAAGCGCCGTGGTAGAAGCAGTGGTCGAAGTGTCGTGGTCAAAGCCGTGGTCGAAGCACTGTGTAATTGTATGTAGTTGTGTGTTCGAGTACTATCTAGTCGAAGACGTCGAAGTCAATAAACCGATCGCAGTTACAGTGAATAGGTCACATCTACAACGAACCGGTGGAGGTCGTGAGTTGAGCTGCGTAGGAGTCGTAGCTACAGTGAACCGATCATACACATAGTGAATCAGTCGTAGCAATCACAGACGGTACTCATAAGCTACAGTACCTGGTCGGTGCTCGAAGACCGATAGTACCGCTCTATGTGAGCGGCACTACCGGAGAAGCGGTTGAAGTGCCATGGTTGAGAAGCGATGGTCGGAGTTGCGGTCGAAGTGGCATGGTCAAGAAGCCGTGGGTGGAGTGGCGGTCGAAGTTTCGTGGTCAGGAAGCCGTTGTTGGAGTTGCGATCGAAGTGGCGCGATCGAGAAGCCGTGGTCAGAGGGGTGGTCGATGTGCCATGGTCCGAAAGCCATGGTTGGTGAAGCGGTCAATCCGAGTGGGGCAGATCGCGTAGTGTGCGAGAGGAGAACCATACCAGCCAGAGGTGTGTGAAGGAGAATACTTCGATGACTTCGTGGATTAGGACTTCGCTGCACAGTCGATTGCCTATGGGCATGTCGAGTGGCTACTACGCTTATTTCTGTTTTTCCACTGCCAGTTTCTTAAACCATTCAGGCTATTATCTGTAAGCTTGGCGATAAGGTTGTAACTCAAATAATTAATAATATTTGAGTCTTTTCTTAGTAAACCATGATATTGTCGATACTTCATCTATGTTTACACTGTGTGTACTAGTATGATCCTGGACTGGTGCAGAATACACAGGAAAGTCCGAATTTGCATATTCAGATCTCGGCAAGCTATCAACACATGATGAGACTCAAACTACTAGATATGGCCCATCTTAATAATACGACAACGTATACTAGCAACCCGGTCTTCCATCCTAACATCAAGACAGGTAAAAGATTAGGAACACATTTTTAACCCTAACTAGTCATACTTTTGTCCTGAGTCATAGTTTTGACATTCATCAACTTATGATATATCCTTTACTTCAACTCCATCAGCACATGATGGATCTTTACTTGACTTGATGATCAACACATGATCATCTCCGCTTGGACATGCATCAACTTATGATGCATCTACCACTTGACTTGATGATCTTCAACACATGATGTCATCTTAACTCTTTTTCATTTCTGGAACCTAGCCTATTCATCCAACTAATAGCAAATATTAATGCACAAAATAATTGTCATTAATTACCAAACTTCATTGTTAACTCATAATGGAGGGACTAGATTCTACAATATTTCATTTTTGCTAATTTATGACAATCTCAATAAATAATGAGATAAAAATTTATTTGTGAGTATACATCATGTACAAAACACTTGTATACTCTAACATAACTTTTTAAAGCAAAGCTTACTTATCCTATTGTCATTAATCATCCAACCATTAACATATAATGGAAGAACTAAATGACAACCCGATTATGAGTATATATGAACTACAAAAGCTATATATACTTAAGGGATATGTTTGAAAGTAAAGATCATTTATGTGAAAATGGAATATGGATCGATACTAATGAAACCATAAAACATAGAGTGGACTCCTCTTAAATGTGTGCATACAAGAATATATTGTGAAAGCATATGCACATATTCACGTTTGACTTACTTGGTGAAGTTCATTCTATATTTCGGATCTGAGGAATGCAATAAGATAAGAATGTGATATTGAATGCATATCTCCTATATTTTCACCTTTTCATCCAAATAAAACTAAGCAATATTATAATCAACAAATATATTAATCTTACAATTGTATTTGTCATTATCATCAAAACCAACTTAATAGAGCTTGAACTTATAGTCTCCTCAGTCGACAACTCTGCACTTGAGGAGCTTATCGATTAAGATGCTCTACTCTATTCCTATTTCGTTTTATTCCAATATACCACAACTTAAAGCTAGTATGCTCCACCTCGCTTGCCTTCTCTACCTCCTTTTTCCTATTTTCTTTAATTGAATAACTTAGAAAAAACTAACAGCCGCTACAATGTTATCTCGGCCAAAAGCTGCATCACTTTAGAACCTTAGCAATGAAGAGCTCCAAACCAAATCAAACTAGCTAGTTTTTTTTGTTATGTTCAAAAGTGTTGTGCCTTTTGATTTATTACGAAAGAAATTGAGGGGTATGGGACACTTCGTTCAAAACGGTTTCTACAATAACTTCTACAAATAACTTTTAAAAACTATATTAAAAAATCACTTCGTTTAAAAACAGCCTCTTAAAAGCTAAATGCTCAAAGACTGGCTGTTTAAGAATAGCGTTATTCATCGAGCGTGTCAGTTTGGTCAAGGAGGCTCGGAGTATAAACTACATATAACTGGTTGTAATCCTGTCACACCACGTGTTCTGATCACTGATTTCTCTTATAAAATCGAGGGATCTTCGATTTGGAAGGCCAGAAGTAGGCTAAGACGATGTACGATGACGCAAAGCAAGCATGGCCTTGTATTTGTCATCTTAATCGACAAGTTGGCTGTAGGCCAGACTCATCGTCGTCGTACATCTTAAAGTGACAGGCAAACTAGCTATAGCTAGCATATATATAATTAAGAACTAATTAAGAAGAGACACAGAGATACATATCACATCAACTCGTCGTCGTATGACCAAATCATATATCGATCGCAACTGTCTGGCTGCCGCGATGTGCACGCACAGGACGCACAAATTGTGGCGCACGTGCAGGGATTACGATTGGATCTGTATATGTAGTACGGTGTATTAATTATCTAAAGTAAATAATACTTTAAGCTAAGTAAGTTGTCGTTTATTTCACTCTACAGAGGATTAACCTATAGTTTTACTTTACACCAGGATAAATCAAATAAGATGTTATTTTACACTACTCTTATCTTACTTAGCTCAAACAAACTCTACATAATGACAGGTCGATATACGTAATTTTGGGTGCTCCGTCCCTTCACTTTGATCATTTTATTTAGGATTGAAATTAATTAACTAGTATAAAATAAAATTTTATTTGATCCATACTATGTGAAGTAAAAGAATAAAATACCTCTGGTATAAAATGAAGTAAGTGATCAATTACTCTGCGCGAAAAGCAGTTTACTCTAAATCATTGGCCAGCCAGCAATTATTGGCTCGATCGGGTGGAATGATTTGAATAATATATATATCTCCCTAGTCAGGACCTGCCCCTACATGTGGGGAGGAAGCTAGGGCAGCCACCTTGATTAGTCATGAATCATGGATTCGTTGTCGAATATGTGGGCCTTGGTATTGGCTTAGGCCGTTTCTATCGGCCTTGTTATTTATCGGTTACTATTTTTTTATTTTTATATATTATAACGTATTTTATATTTTATTATATCATAATTTCGTAAATTGTATGACGGTCTGAATATTATAGTGTATTTTGTTACATCGCGTTTCTTACATAATATACTGCTATTCATTAGCTATTGCTATTCATCAGTCGATTCTATCAGCCACTTCTATTCATCAGCTATAGCTAAAAACCATCAGCAAAAGCCAATATAAACAAACCCCATGTACTCACATATAACCATTACCCCATGTACTCACATATAACCATTTTTCTTTCTCTCTTCTTTCCCATTAACATAAATTTTCTGCAATTTTTTGGCATCCACACACTTGTTCAGTCACTTGTTGCTTCTCATCCTCCCTGAGGCAGCGGTTCTTGTTGCTTCTACCAACGACAAAAGAAATGAAGATATTTCCACACACTTGTTGTTGCTTCTACCAACAGTACAACGGTAGGTGTACAAGGCTGTGAACTCACCTATCGAAGTCTTGCTTCTACCTTAAACTAACTGAACATCGATCAATACGTTGCTATGAATAAAATAATTCATATTACCTCTACATATTGAGTCACTATCGGGTTGGCATACGACACACCATCTACTCCATCAGGGCGGCCACCTGAGCTCCGTCGCAGTCCGCATCATTGCTCCACGTCATGCTCTATCTACATTGCGCTCTTGGCTCCACCGCCAAGCTCGGCCAAGCTAAAGGGGTGTTTATATTAGGTTTTACCAATGATTTTTAGTTTTGATTTATAAATAGTAACAATTTATAGAAAAGCTTGTAGAGAATTTTCAAACATCCTATATCATCTCACGGCGCAATTTTTTAGCAATGGAGGTTGGGCGCACATAGGGCACTACCATCACTAACTCCTCCAATATTCGTAAAGACTGAAAGTATAGGGCATATGTCTTATCCTACCACATCTTTAAGAAAAAGGGAAAGGAAATGGAGAAGAAGAGAACTGCAGATATGGACCATGTACACAGCAAGCCCATGGATCGGTTTGCTGGGGCAGCAGGAGACGAGTGGCCGAATTTCCACGTGTTCTTAATTGTTTTCTTTTCGAGTCAACATAGCTTACTCAAGGCCCACGATTGCGATACTACCCATCATCTGATCGTCCTCATCAAGACCAACCTTACAAGTTACAATCTTGTTGTTGTTGTTGTTGTTGTTGGTGTTCTTGCATTTGTGATTTGGCAAAACAGGACAATGTAACAATCTGAAACTTCTTTCCGTTTTTTATCCAAGAGCAGCACATGTACACGCATACATCATTCTTGATTTTCAGAAAGGAAGGAAGGTCGCATTGTTCTTGGAGCATAAAACTAAAAAGGGCTTGGAATCTTCTCTAGCTATCTGCCTGTGTGATTCACGGTCATCGCAAGTTGATCGATCCGAAAAGGATCCACCGTCTCCATAATTCGTCCAGAAAACCATCATCCACTAGCTTAGCTAGAACAATCTTTCCATCCAAATTGCACCCTCCATAATATACGCATCGATCGATTCTTCTCCTTGCTGCAGCTTGCCATTCTTGATGACTGGTTCACTGCCATGGCGAGGAGCTTCCACCTGCTCCTCATGGCGCTGCTTGCCGTCCTAGCGACCGGACGGCTGGGATGAACTGAGGCACGGTGGCGACGCACCCGCTTCCGCTGGGCACCGTCGTGCGGGCGCTGCAGGACAATGGCATCAAGAATGTAACATCCTAAAAATTTGAATATTTAAAATATGGAGTTTTTAAAACCTTTTCTTGTGCTTTGCTGCTATTCAAATTTATTTAAAATTTTCTGAGTTTCATGCTATGCAATTTAATAACCAAAAATAATCCCAAGCGCAAATAATGACCATGTAACTAACAAAAATTTAAAATGACATTACCAAATCATGAGTTCAAAATACTAAAATCTTGAATTCAAATTCAAGATTAATAAAATAAAACAAAAAAATATTAAAATATATCTCTAAATGGTTAAACTAAAAAAATCCCTCCTTTTAATTCAATTAGCAGACAAAACCCAAAAATTAAATACAAAGCTTAAATAGAAATTCTAATTTTGAATAACATGCAAAACTCTAAAAATTAGTAAACCCTAATCAAATTTAAAGTTTAAACTAGAAGTCTAAATTCTGAAATTTTGCTTAACCCTTTCTCTTTTTACTCCTCTCTATTACATGTGGGCCCCATCCTTTTTCTCTCTCCTTCCTTTTTCTTTCCCCCTCCCACTCCCTTTCACTGCTAGCGGGCCCGGCCTTCCTTTCCCTGCCGACCGAGCGCCCGCCCCCTCCTTTCTTTTCCTTCTCACCTCTCCTCTTCCTGTGTTGTCCCTTCCTCCTGCGCGCTTCTTCCCCGTGGCATTCATGCGCCTGTGCGCCGTCCACGTCGCCGCGTTCTTCCGACAAGGCTGCAGCAGCTCCACAATCTCTCTGGCCATAAATTGGAGGCTGGCTCCTCTCTTTTGCTCCCGCACCACTCCCTGTCTCTTCTTATGTCTCTGCCCAAGCGCTGGCCGCTGCCGCCTCACGCCGCCCCGGCTGCTCCGACAAACAACACGGCCATTGGACCGCGTCACGGTGTGCGCCCGCTCCCCATCTACCTCCCCTCAAACCTAATTGGAGAACCTCGTGCCAAGCTCGCCGGGACAGCCATCTTCCCCAACTCCGGCCAAAACCGCTGCCGCTAGCGCCGCTCCCTCCTTGGTGAACCCCGGCTCGATTGCTTCCTTCAGGAGCGTCACCAAGGCGCCACGAGTCTTCCCCAAGCATCGGCTGCGGCGTTCCTTCACCCCAGCTCGTCGGCACCGCGAGCCCGCCTGTCCGAGCGCCGCCGAGTCCTCTGTTTTGAGCCCGATCCCAGCACTTACTTCTTTTAATATAATACCCCCTTTGAATCAAAAGCGGGCCGCCGCCCAATTGGTCACCAGCGTGCGCGTAACACTCTCACAGCCGAGGTCCTAAGTTTGAATCCATCGGCTGCATCTTTTCCTCACATTTTTATTCCATTTTTTGTAACCCATTTTAATTAATAAAAATCAAGGAAAATTAGAGAATAATTTAGAGAAGCTAATAAAATTTAACTAGGATGTAAATGAGATTATTTAAGATTTATATTTGGATTAGTTCATGTATGCATAATTGATATGGTTTGAGCAATTATCTAAAAGGCTAATTATTAATTAAAAGCAATAATAAAGAAAATGACTTTGGTTAAATGTTCATATTTAACAAAGATTACCCTTAATTATAATTAAAATACATGCCCTAACATTTGGCATGCCGACATTAAATAAATCTCCATGGTAGATTTAAATAAATAGCGATATTGAAATATGAACCCAGTATAACAAGCTTTGCCCAGACAACTAAATATAAATTAAATTAGAAATAAAACTAAGCCTAATAGTAACTAAAGTATAGACAAAATGATAATGTGCCATTAATCAAATCTTAACGTTAGATTTAGTAAATAATAATGTTGAGTATTATTGAATATAGCAAGCTAGGACCCGTATAAATAAATTCTAATTTGAATTAAACTAGGCCTAGTAATAACTAAGGATACATAAAATATCATACCACAAAATGCTACAAACCGGACCCTAAGATTAATTTGGTAAGCTAAAAATTGTATACATCGCATATAGCATATGCCCCGAATATTAGCGCTCGACAAAGTAATGTTCCGCTAATCTCGTACACCGATTCATAGGTTTAACCTAACTCATGGAATTTCCTTGATAAATACAAAAACAATAAAAGAGATTATTAATAAAAAGATCGAGTCATCGTATTTTACCACCGACCTTGCCTCAAATCACCCGAATCACCCATTAACTCATAAGAAAATTAAATTAAATTTATTTGGATTTATGTGGGTCTTTTGAATTATTTGCATTTATTTGTATTCAGTCATTTAGCACATAATTAGAAATTGGAGTCCTGAAGAATCAAATGATCAAGCAAGATCAAGAGCAAAGTGAAGATAAAGACCAGAAGCTTAGCCCCTCGAATGAGATAGCTTTGAGTGAGCACAAGACCGCGGTAAACCACGCAAGGCGAGTCAATACTTTGATCATATTTGAACCTAAATTTATGAAAATTTAATTCCGTTTTAAACTATCAACTTGCATGCTATTATTTTATGTGACAATTTATGTTTGATTTCAAGATGCTAGTTATACACCCATTATTGCACTTGTTAATATTACTCTCCTTGAAACCCTTGGATTTATGAGCCTTGTCACCCTAGCGAAATTATAATGTTATAACTTTTGAAAATAAGTCTACAACTATTCCTTTGCTTAGTATTGCTCAGATATTTGGGGGCATCAAAAATGCCCGAAAACATCATTTTCAATTATGGAGAACTGGTTTGGGAAGTCATGGTGGTAATGACTGGTATGATTAATTCATGTTCCCAAAAACCCCAACTTGCTTAAATATCTGGGCGGATGGTACGGGGCTGTGAGTGGTGCAGTGGAAGCACAAAATGGATAAGTGGTAGAACCGCCCAGATAACCCTAATGACCGAATCTTGTGATGACCTCCCTGTGTACAATAGTACAACCACAAGCTCGCAAAATCTAGACAGGGCTAACTAATTTGCGTAGCTCTAAGGTGGTTACGTGAAGGTGTGAACACGAGCAAAGGGATGGATGGTCACATCCCCGCCTTTGCCCAAGATGGCTCACGGGGGACCCTTCTCGAGGGATGCACACATTCTACAGAAGGCAGAACCTAGCGGGCGTAACCACAATAGGACTATGCATCGTAAAGGTCCAGTGATATTCTACTCAACCACATGTCTAAGGTATCGTGCGGAGCAACGAGTGGATTATCTCTTGTGGGTAAAGTGTATAAACTCTGCAGAGTAGAAAACTATTCGAATAGCCATTCCCACGGTCAAGGGCGGATATGGGAACTTAACCAGATATAGTTCTGTTTCAAAAACATCTTTGTGAGTGGAATTGGAAAAGTGAAGGGCAGTAGAAAACCCTGATTTGTGTTGCCCTAGGTGTCTTCCCAGTGATAAGGTAAGCGGTTATAACACTGAAATGTTAGCATATGGTGCAGAAACCATGTAACGGTGGTTGGAATCTGGATAGCTATTACTATTGCATTCTGATAGACCATGTGGAGGTGACCCCGTGTGTGTGATGAGTAATTGACATCCGTTTTAGAAAAGTCGAGTTTGGTTTGTGTGGTTTGGACTATGTCGTTGCGCGGTGCAATCGGCTTCGGTCGGACTTGGTCAAACTTGGTTGAAGTGCTTAGGATGTCTATTCTCTTGATTCGACAGGTTGTGGCTGTTTCATGCTTAAGTTTACTCTTAATGCTTTTGTTGATCACATTATGTCGAGCGGTGCTATGTAATGTGTTTCTTGTCTGTGATGGCTGCAGGATGTCGCGGCGGAGTCGTGGCGAGGCACGGGATGAGCGGACTAGGCGCAGGCGGTGCCGAGGTCAGAACGGTCGAGGTGTGCCGAAAACGGCGAGGACTCGAGGTGACTGCGAGGCTTGGAAGGCAAGAAATGAGGAAGCTTCCCAGAAGGTGCAGGAGGGGCGTTTTGGTGAATTCGCAAAGCTGCACTAAAGGAAGTGGATTGTGGATAAAGCACTAGAGTTGGTGGAGGCTTATTGGGCAAAGCATGTTGCAAACCCATTTTGCAAAGCTATAAATAGGGAGAGTGTCTCCTGCATGTGCATGGCTTGTGAGAGGGGTTAGAGGCTTTTTGCTTTGAGCTTTAGTGGTTGAGTGTCTGTTGGGAGAGCAGAGCAGAGTTCTTGACCTCTCCTATTCATGTGAGTTCCTCCATATGAAACATGTAGTGAGAGGGTAGTGATTTCCATGTATCAATTGTGTATGGGGACTCCATGTAATCTTTCCTCTGTACTCAATCATTCATGGGGATGAATCAATTTGACTTGGTTTGCTCTTGTCTCCAGTTTTCTTCTTCGTGCTGTTGCTCTGTTTGATTTCTGTGTTTTTGTGTTTTGGAGTTGTTTCTTGCTAAGAAGGTGCAAAATGGATTGCTCTGTGATGGGATTAGGTCTCAAGATCATTTGATCAGTTAAAATCCCAAGAGCTCACCATAGGAATCAAAGATTCTCCTTTTATGCCTCCTGCGCCCATTTCTTTTTCAGGTTTCTAGTTCTAGGGTTTGTGATGTTTTTCGATTTTCCTTCAAAAGGTTGTGCCCTGGCTTGAGCTTCTAAGTCCTAAGGTTATTCCTTTTCTAATCTTTAAGTTTCATGTTCAAAGAATCACAGGTTAGATGGCAATTTGAGATTTTGAGTTGCTCTCTGTAACTTTTTAGTTCTTGGCTTAAATCTCATATTCTTGGTCTCCAAATGAATTTTCCTATTGTCTGAGGGTTCTTTGTTGTTTGGAATAGGTTATCTATCTTCTGGCAAGAGGGCAACAATAGAAATTCATCCATTTGCTTGAAATCATGGTTTTTCAGTAAAATTAGCAAAAACAGTTTCAGTCGAGCTCCCTGTTTTCAGGCGTCCGGTCAGATTGGTGTTAAATGGGCGGTCAGACCAGATATATAGGGCCGGTCAGACCGGTGGTATACGGGCGACCGGCGGCTTGGGAGTGGTCTGACCGGCCCCTTGCTGATTGCGTCGTCCCGATTGTTTGATCTTCGTCGCACTTTCTATGTTTCTTTCTTAAGGTTCCAGTGAGTCTTTGATCCCTTCTTCATAGCTTTTTGTAGCTATTGAAGAGAAGTCTTGCTAGTGGGTTCTTGTGGGGGCGATTTTTAAGAAGCAACATTCACCCCCCCCTCTGTTGCCAATTTCGATCCAACACATTCTTTCACACACTATGTTTTAGTTCAAACTGCTAGGTCTCAAGAAGTTTCTACGTATCTTATTTCAAAAGTAATTTTTGGCAAATAAAATAACCCGAGCCTTTCCTTGATAAGCCATGCATGATATCTATTTGCATCCTGTGTATTGGCTCACGGAGCACGGTGGTTTGTGCTCACGCTCGCTCACACAAATAAATCTAGAATCAAGAGACAGATTGCTACGCTTCAGCAATACACCCGGACAAGATGGTGAAGAAGATGAAGAGGTCAAGAACTAGGTTACGAACCCCCCCAGTCAGCTGCTTGTGGGCATGTCCTGAGGGTCCCAACTGTGTGCTTTGTTTTTCCGCTGCTGCAATTTAATGATTTCGGCCTGATCGGCCCATGAGTAAGTCTACTATTATATTTATGCTTCCACATGATATGTATTTTGATGTCCAGTACTGTATCTGTGAGCACTATCTACTGATCCAGGGAATAGTGCGGTGGAATCACAGAGGATTCTAGATTGTAAAATCTGAGTCCTACAAAGAAGGTGAAGCTGTTTGACGCCGACGCCGACACGATGGGCGCGTTCGCCAGGAGCAGCATCGAGGTGATGGTGGCCATGCCCAACAACCTGTTCGCCGTTGTCGCGGCGAGCTACGGCGTCACCAGGGAGTGGGTCAACCGGAACGTATAGCGCTTTTTTTTTCAAAATTTAGCCCCAGAGACCTTTTTTATATATAAAAATAGCCTGTCTCTATACTCCACAGATACGACAAATGATAAATGTCCCCTGCCGCACCACTTAAGCTCAGCACAGTGTCAACAGCAGCAAGCAAGGTAGGCGAGGGGTTGTTGTGGAAGCTGGCAGGCCCCATGGAGCTGCCAAGCTCCCTTGGCTCACCAGGTGGCTAGGTAGCCAACCAACGCAACACGACACACTCGGCAGTGACTCCCGTGGCCTTCAGTAGGGCTTTGTGCTGCCTCCACACCCGTGTGACCCTGTCGGTTGTGAACACCTCTCCGTGGGCATAAAATGGCTTGCATTCCTCTTTGCGCTCTCATCCGAAGCCGTGTAGTTGGGATGCTTTCCTGTCAAGTGAGAGAGAGCCAAGGGAGAAGAAATGAAGAGTAGAAGGAAATTTAAATGTTTTTTGAGGTAGTTTTGTTGTGATTTAGGAGATTTTGCAATTGGAATTAGTGTAGATCTGGTGAAGACCTTCAAAAGGAGGTATGTTTTATTTGTTTGTGAGCAATGCGCTTAATATATCATTAACATTTTATCAATGTAACAGTGGTTTGTTTGTATAGAATACGCTTGGTAACCATGTTTAACTGATGTATGTATTTAGTTCATGTAGATGGTATTTTGTAATTAGCCATGGTAATGATGTATTAGTGGTGATAATGATAATTCTTTGTAAATAGCTGAAGAAATATGTATGTACGTATGCACGTATATATGTATTGTTGTGGTGCCATTGTGTAACATCTCAAAATTCATTGTCTTTAAAACTTAAATTTAAATTAATTATTTAAATTATCTAGATTTTATTTGGATTTTATGTGTAATCCTGGAAGGAAATCTCAAAATTCCACTTCCAATCCAAAATTCCAAATTCAAATTCTAAAAATTCAAATTCCAAAACTCCAGAAAATATCCGTTCTATTTTTCTAGGTTAACCTATCTTTTCTTTTCTTTTCCTTTCTCCCTCTACCTATGGCTACTGCTCATCTTCAATCTCCGGCTGAACGAGTCGGTCGAGCAGGACAACGCCATGCGCCTCCCCCCCAAGCCAACTCTTCAACCAAATCTTATCTCCATGTTATGCCAAAATGAAAGATACTCCAAATCACACAAGGAATCCTTTCCTTTTGTTTTTTCACTATTCGTTTGTCCATTTGCCGTTTATCTCGTCCATTCCCAAACCAACTGAAAACCGAATCCTATAAATTTGAGTCCATTTCTATCTCTTTTGAGATCTTATATACAACCTTATGACTTCTCTAAACCCTTTTCAATCTTTGCCAATCCTCCTCAAACCCAAAAACACCACCATCATTGAGAGACCTTCGTTCCCAAAGTTGTTCATCACCCCAACTCATGTTCCGAGTACTTTGATGAATTTCTTCAAATTCGTTTCACGTCACTTGTTATTCCCAAGTGTCTTTCACCCTCATATGAAGTTAATTTGATTTTTATGTAGTCGTTTGATGAGAATTGAGTTTTTCCTAAAATCGATCTACATCGTCCTCCATCGTCATTTTGTGCCTCTGGTGAGCCAAAATCCAATTCTTTGATACTGCACAATCATCATCAGCATCTACTCTATGTATTCCATACCTCCGTTTATCCAATATATCGCCAAGGAGGTCCCACACCGGAGCACACCTTTGTTCCTATGCCCATCACCATGGATAGCCCAATCTGGCCATTGTTCGGCCGAATCAATTGCACCATTGCATTCTTTGGGTCGAGGCCGTGCTAGTGCTCCCCTTAATTTCTCGTGTTCCACAACCAAGTGCCATTGCCCTTGCCAACCTATGCTGTCGTCACTGCCATGGGCCAGCCGGCTAGTGCCACCTTTAGCAATCCCTTCCCCGGCACCCCTGGGTTTTGTTTTGGGTGTTGCTTGGCCTCCCCTGGCTGCCCTTGCTAGTGCATGGCTGCCGCCCTTACTACCATGCGCTACTCTGTTTTCTTCAGAAGAAGCCCTCTGTTCCTTCTTCTTTGTTTGCTTTGAGTGCATGAAAGCTAGCCCCACCTACATATGAATCCAAAGTTCCATCCAAAAAGAAGGTGCCAAAGAATATTCCATCGTTTGTGAATTTCCAGCAATTTCATTTCCAACCGATCTTCCGATCATTTGTTCTCTGTTGTTCGAACTCCAATCTAGTCATTCGACTTTCTAAATTAATCTAAAATCCCATCCTATCTTCCAGTATACATTTTAATTTTAATTTTATTTGTATTTATTTATTTGTACTTTCTCGCTTTACGTGTAGAACCCAACGTGGTCGAGGAAGTTCTCGGCCAGCAACAAGAGACCTAGGCCACAGAAGGCAAGTCTTCCTTGAATATGTTGATCCAAATTTCATCAAAACTATTTACTATTTTAAATTTACATGCATTGCTATTTCACATAAAATTATAACTTGTCTTAAGGTTATTAGTTAATCCGACATTGTTATATCATCATTTGATGTTGATATCCATATACCCTTGTCACCTTAGGATGTCTTGAGATTACAATACTATTTTACAATTCTATAATGGTAGGATTGCTTAGACAAGCTTATTGGTCACTATATTCCTATGAGTGGAAATAATGTCATCAAACCTTTTAACGGTTGTTTTTATCAAGTGTTTGGCAATATGTATTGCCATTGGTTTACATAATAAAAAAAATGGTTAAAACTGTTTGAGACTTTAGCAAATTGTAATACTAGTTTAGTGCAAATTGAGCATGATATCGTATTTTGTGAATGTACCACCCTAGTCAATTAAGTACCGATGCTTGTGATTGTCCAAACTAAGCACTACCGTGAAACCACAAATATGGTTTTAAAAGGACCTATGATGAGGACATCCCGATTGGACCGTTCACACGAGCATGAGCCAAAATGATTAATCAATAGGTTAAGTTGCTCCTAGTTGAATTTGGTTTTAATTTAAGTAAGAACTAGATACTACCTCATACAAATATTTTGTGCATTCTCATGTTTGAATGTTGTGAAACTTTTGGAGTTGAAACAATGGAGGAGAAGCTCATGGAGGCCAAGCAAGGGTAGATAAGTCCAAACAATGAAGGCTAAGTTGGATTGTCCGCTAGTTCAACCAAACTCACCAATCCACTCAGGACATTCAGACCAGTCCAGTCGGCATCAAAAACAACTTCTGGATCAGGTCAAACGACTTCGAATATAGTCGACACCATTCGATCATCTTTGGACCGTCAGATCGCTTCGATGATGTTCAGACCATTACTGCTTTCGACCATGGTGCCTTCAACCACGGTGCTTTCGACCACGGTGCCTTCGACCACGATGCTTTCGACCATGGTGCCTTCGACCGCTTCACCGGCCATGGCTTGTTGAGCACATCTTCGACTACGGCTTCATCAACTGCCTCATCGACGACGGCTTGTCGACTAGCTTTTCAGACCACACATGTCTTCGGGCATTGATCATTACTGTATCTACGACCACTGCATAGCTATGACTTCAACTTCTACGACCTACGACCACTGTGCAGCTTGACTTACAACTGCAACTGCGATGACTGAGTTATTGTAGCCAACGTTCGATCGTCCACGAACCGCCCGATCGCTTTGGTGACATTTGGACTTCGCACCATTCAATTGGCTTCAGAGACATGTGGATCCATTTGATCAGTCTCAGTGACAATCGGACCAGTTCGATCGGACCCTCGAATGTGTTTGGAGTAGTCAGAAGGTATATCTTGTGAATAAAAGGCAATAACTTTCACATACGAGGTCTGATTGAGGAGTTCTTGGACTCATTGGAAAGCTTATTTCAAGAACTATATAATCGAAGGGACTCCATCTTAAGAAACATCATGGATTTTTATCTTAATTTTTTAGTTTCTTTTTTATGAGAGTTCGAGTCTAATACAAAATAGTGTTGAGTCGTACATGATTAGGGGTCTTGTGGACTTTCTCAAGGGCTATATAAGCCTTGTAATATGTAACCTTTGAGTAGACCATGATAAGCCAACTATTATTTTCGGAGAGAGCTATACGCTTATTCCTCCTAGGGTTTGGCATATGATTGCAACCTAGAGGGGAATTGGACATTCTCAACCTCGTTGTTCTTGTAATTCTTTGTGATTTGCAGGAGTGGTGACATGTCTGCTTTTGTGATCAGGTAGACGGGATCACAAGCGTGTGGTTGGGTGAATTCTTTTGTCATAGGTTATTATTCCAACAATGGTTGGCGCTATCGGTTCATCAGGTTGCACGGATGTAAGTTACCATCATCGACCCTACGACGTGAAGATCGGGCATCCCTCGTATCATCTTGGTATCATAGCTTCGGTTGCCATGGTAGGATCAATTTACCCATAGTAGGATTTATTTTTCTATCCTATACACAAAAAAGCCAAAAAATAATTTCAAAACTCTAGTTTGTGCATTTGTTATTTTCATGAGTTTTGTTAAGTTTTTATCTATTAGAATTTTTGTATGGGTGTTGATCGCCATGTTTCCTTTGTGTAGCTTAATCGTTGTGTCATTTCCCTTGTTTCATCCGATAGCATTAATTCCAATGAGCTTCACTTATATTATTTACTTTCATCTTTGAGACTAGCTTTTGACATTGTATTATGGGCTGCTTTAGGTAATAATTACACTTGCTAAAACTTTTGGATTTTGCACAAATAAAAGATACTTCCTTTCCTTGCACCACACATCCCTTTCCACACCTTGTATAACATGAATTTGAGATTCCAACCATATCTCATGCTGGTTGCATGGAGGGAACATGGTAGGACCCTGTCGGGACCCCGGATTACCAAACCCGGACCCTCTGTGTATTACTGCACTAGTCCCAGATCAAAGCTAGTGCACAGAGTTAAACAGAAATGAATACATAACCAGCAACGCTTTATTACAATATTAAAGAGTACAGACCGAAAGGTCTCATTATTACAATTGAGGTTTCAAGACCTCGCACACACGAAACACAGCGGAAGCAAAAGATAAACTCGGTGAAGACCCATCAATACGCCACAGGCAATTGACTGGGGAAGCGTGACCTAGTACTCCGGAAATCCTTCGTCGAATCCACAAGCGAAGTAGTCGTAGTCTCCTTCTTGAGCTTCATATTCCTCTGGTTATTATTTTTGAGTGTAGCATGTGAGTACATAAAGTACTCCGCAAGTCTTGGGAAAAATACAATAGATGCAAGGCTTGACAAAGGAAGGCTATATGGTTTTTTTGCACAAAGCAACATTTTCATTCAATTACTTATTTTCGAAGGCATCAATTTAATAAAGTAAATGTTTAACAGAACTATCATTAATTCTATAGTGAAGGTTCCATCTACCAACACTAGTTAATCCAGTCTATCTGACCAAGTTTAAAACTGCGGGTTCCATCCACCCTCTCTGGCTCCAACTGCCAGGATTCCCTTCCAAGAGTTCCCTCCACTCTCGGAATACAAAACTTTAATTTTGAAACCAAAACCAAAAATCTACCATGTGAATGCATTCCTTGCCCGCCCTTGACCGTGGGCACGGCTATTCGAATAGTTTTACACTCTGCAGAGGTTGTACAACTTTACCCACAAGAGATAAATTATCCTAAAAGTCAACACGCTTCCTTTGGCGTGAGACCCAGATAAAATATCACAAAGCCTTTACCTTACTCTAATCTAGCTAGACACCACCCGCTGAGGTTTCACCGCAGGTAGGCTAACTGCCCGAACCGAAGCCCCCTCTTGCGCCATATGAGTACAGTAAATCCCTGTCCCTCACTGTGAATAACCAGTCCATCCCTGGCACCCACTTTCCACTGGTGACACCTAAACTAGACTATCATAAGTTAGTCAGCTAGGTCGTACCCATATAGACTTGTGGTTGTACGGTTAATGCTCAGTCTGGACAAACACAAGCGTCGGTCCTTAATTGACTAGGGTGGAACATACACTTTACAAGATCTCGTGCTTCCTGCACCAATCCAAACCAACCATCCACCCTAATCTAAACCCATTTTCACATTTCATTTTATTTTAAAGAACAGTGGCAACTCCAATTACCACTAAGTTTATAAAAACAAGGGTATTACAATAATTCATAATTTCCCATTTGCAAGATTTATGAGGTATTCAATAGCATGGCTAAGCATTGTACTACCATTCTAATACCAACAATTAAATATATTACTCACATTAATGAGTCAAAGGAATTTCTAGGGTTGCAAAGGTACATGGCAATCAACTTCAAGTGAGGGCATAACAAGGTTGGGATATAACTAATGCCTTAAGATTTGAACTAATATTTATGTAAATAGCAATGCACATAATTTAAAATAATTAAAACATTTCAAAATCATAGGTTCAAGATGATCAAAGGAGACTTGCCTTCTTGCACGCTCTCGGGGTCTTCTTACTGCGGGGTGGAGAGATCGTCGACAACGTTGGATTCTATGCGCGACAAGACAGAGCAACAAAGCCAATAAATACCAATAAAATCACAAATATATAATATATATACTGGAAGGAAGTTTATGATTTCATACAAATTTAGGAGAAAGATTCAGCGGATTTGGGGTTCACACGAGGGAGAACGAATATCTGGAAGATCGGTCGGGAAAAGAAATTTCTGAGACAATATTTGGACCAAGAAAGATAGAATGGATTTTATGGAGATTTGGCAAGATTTGAATTTGAATTTTGAAAGTGCACAGAAAATTTGGAATGGAACTGAGGCTTTAAATTTAAACTAGGCATTGTAATTTGAAATTTAAATATTTGAAATATCAAATAAATTTCAAATATTTGAAAGGATGGAAGAAATGGATAGTGTGGAATTTTTGATGAATTTAGAAATTTGAATGGGCTCAAACGGAGTTAAAACGAGGGAGAACGGGCTCCGGGAAGTTTAAATTCAGAGAAAATGAAAAAATTGATTTTCTCGAATTATTTTCCTAAAGGAAAATAGGAATTATGACGTCAGCAGGGATTTTAATTTCAGCCGAATTATTTTTCAACTGAAAATTCGGATTTCTGCGTCAGCATGACATCAGCCCCGGGGGTCATGCTGACATGTGGGCCCCCGGTCCATGGACCGAGTCCACGGACTACAGGGAGGTGCTGACTGGGCTAGGAGCGCTGAGGTGGCGTCGACGTGGCACTGACGCAGCGCCACCTCACCCTACACATCAGCCCGGCTGCTGACGTGGCTAGGTCGGCCGAGTGGCGCACGGGCACGGCAAGCTTCGCCGGCGCTCCGGCGGGCGGCGGCCGGCGGCGAGGGCGGAAACGGGGAGAGGGGCGCACGGGGAGTCTTGTGGTGGGCGCGGGCTTTACCGTCGGTGATCGGAGGCGGTCGGCGGCGAGCGCAGAGCGGCGGCGGCTCGGGTCTGACGCGACGACGGTGCTCCGGTGGCACTCGAGCCGGACGGAGGGCTGGAGGATGACCGGGGCGACGCGGCGGAGCTGGAGGTGCCGTCGACCGGGCGAGAGGGGGCACAAGCGGCCAGCGATTGCTCGCCGTAGCTCGAGGCGGCGGTGGAGGCGATGGCGCACGGCGCGGGGTCGGGGAAGCGGCCGAGAAGGAGAGAGTAGGGGAGGGGGAGGTAGGGCGGAGAGAGGGGAGGCCGGTGGGGGCTTTTATAGGGGTCGGGGAGGGGGCAGGCGCCGGGGATTTCTTGCCGGCGATTGCGGGCGGCGGGGATTGCGGGGAGGGAGAAAGGAAGGTGCGGCCGCATAAGGGAAGAGATCGGGGAGGGGCAAGGATGGAAGGGGCGCGCATCGCACGGGCGGCGGAAAAGGAAAGAACCCGGCGGCGCGAGGGGCGGCGAAGATGGCGGCGGGGACCGTTACGGGCGGCGGCGCGAGAGGAGGAAGAAGGCGCCCGGAGGAGACGGGCTTGACAAGCGGGCCCGGGCGGTCAGCGGGAGAGAAGGAGAGGGGGGCGGTAGCGGCCGGATTGCGGGGGCGGGGATCCGACGGCCGAAGGGGTGCGAGGGGCGGATGGGCCAGATGGGCCGGGACGAGCATCGGGCGGCCGAGCGAGGGCGGGAGGCGGACGGTGGGGATGGGTCGGCGCGCGAGGGAGGGGGAATCCGGGCTGGCCAGGTGGCGAGCAGGGAGGAGGGGAGGCGGGATCCGGGCGGTGGCGTGGGTGGAATCCGGCCGTCCACGTGGCGGCCGGGGAGAGGGGAGGGGGAATTTGATTTTTGATTTTAATTTCAGCTTTTCAAAAATTGCCAGAAAATTCAATAAAGCTCAGGAAAATATGAAATAAATTCCAAAAATTCCAGAAAAATTCACAGAAGTTCCTGGATAAGTTTTGGACTTAATAAAATTATTTCCAACTAATGTTGGTAATTAATTTCCATACTTTAAAATACTTTTTAATTTCAAAAATACATTTTTAAACTCCAGAAAATCCAGGAAACCAAATAAAAGCCAAATAACTCCAAATAATTAATTTGAATTAGGATTTTTATGGAAATTCAAAATATCTTTTTTTAACAATATTTTTAGGTTTTACTTAAAATACTTTTCAAATCTAGCTTTTTCAAAACAGAAATTTAGGGCAAATCCAAATAAAACTCAAATACTTTAAAATAATTAATTTGAATTTAATTTTTTTCAGAAAGCAAATTTTTGGGATGTTGAAATCTAGCCCCCTTAAAAAGAATCTCGTCCCCGAGATTCGGACGAACTGGGAAAAGAAAGGAGAGGGAAACTCGGCTCTTAGGTCCTCTTCACGTTTCCAGGTTGCTTGACTTCGAATGGTTGCTCTTCTGCACTTTGTGAAATTTTATGGTCATACTTCTTGCGTGGCGTTCAGCTTCCTTCATGATTCTATCTTGTTATTCGATGCTCTGAAGTATTCCTTTAATTGAGAAATATGGAAGACAACAACAAATCGGACTCGTACATCTTTAGTCGCTTAGAAACTTTGGGCTAACTTCAATTGCCCTTATCATATCGATTAATTTAGAATTCCACCAAAAAAGGGCTTAACTTTCGCAAGTGTTCATCTGAGAAAGACATAATTATTTCAACTCTTCAAAAATTCTTGATTCCAAAATCATATACCTCAAATGCACCTTATTGGTTTCAACAAATAATCTCATTAACTTTTATTCTCTGCTCTAATTTGAATCGACGGCAAACCACATAATTTCTCTAAGAAGAATCCAATAACACTGTAGTTTGTGATTTCCACCAATTGCTTTATGATCATTATCTAATCCAATAGATCCATAACTCTGATAAGATTAATCCAACCTTTTAGTAATCATCAATCAAGTTTAAGATCATCTAAGCCATAATTTAATATTCATTATCCATCAATGTCTTGATAATCATCATTTTGGTTCCACCAAATTTGAATGAACTCAATTATTTCTTATCGGACAATCTCTCAATTAATTCTCATTGGACCATCTATCTCCCATAATTAATTTAAATCCTCCAGATTATCCATTTGAACATCCTTAAACGATCTAGTTAATTCCATTAGTTAAAATCCAATTATCTAACAATGATCTATTAAATCCACCAAATTCAATTTGACATATCAAAGTCCACTTTGCAATGGTAAATTAATCCACCAAGATATCTAAGTGTATTATCTTCTAGAATTCCACTAGTATCCACTTATTCTCAATAGGTCCACCAAACTCTGATAATCGATTAACTCCACAAAATTCATCTACTCTTCATGATTAAACCAAATCACCCAAAATTGATATGATAATTCAACTTCTTAATCTTTTAATCTCTCCCTTTAATGGATCAATCTCTTAATACTAATTCTCCAACAATCACAAATAATCCCTTTAACAAAATCTTGTTTCACATCCAATTGCTCCTTTAAATCCTAAATAATAAATCCAAGGCAAAGTTTAGACTCTTCCCATGATCTAATTAGCTCTCCCAAGTTCAACTTTGTATTTAATCTCTAGTCAATCCACAAATATGACACTCCTTAGATTTATTTATAATCAATTGGTATCCACAATTATACCTTTTATCTCAATCCTCTCGAATTTTAATCAATCTTGTCAATTATAAATCCAAAATATATCACTCTAGCAACAATTCTCCAAATTACCTAACCTGACATGCACTAATTATGATGGCTTTCCCGACAAGAGTACTTTCCATAAATTTGTTGTCTTCCATATACTCTAGGTCTCCAAGGATTCTCCAAACTTGGACTGTGGGGAAAGAATTGGAGCTTGCACTATTGCGGTAACTGGGGTTAGCAAAAGATAAGAGGGAAGTAGCACAGATAAGAGATCAGGGGAACGACTAAACAACTTCCCAAACAAACACACAAGAGAGAACTACTAGGAGAAGCTTAGCTTGAAATGAAAATAGTTTTTTTAAGGGTGACTGTACTACAAGTATACAAAGACTTGGTACAGTTCACCTAACACAAAAGTAATATATAAGCGTTCCAAAATCGTAGGACTTTACTTGGGTACTACAACTAAAGAACTAGTCCTCGCTCGTTCATGATGACACGCTTCTCCAAGTGCTTCTTAAACGCAACCTTACTGAGCCGTCTAAAGAAATTACAAAGGGAAGGGGTGCAATTACCATTCCAAAAAAGAAATAAGCAGATGGATAAGAAAGAATACCATGACGAAGGTAAGAATAGAAAGACAAGAAAAGACAAGGGTAGCAATTTATTAAATTTTTATCTTATAAAATAAAATTTGAAGTTCTTCTATTAACGACCATTCTAACTAGGTCACGTCCTACAGTCAAATTGGCTCTGATACCATCTCTGTCGGGACCCCGGATTACCAAACCCGGACCCTCTGTGTATTACTGCACTAGTCCCAGATCAAAGCTAGTGCACACAGTTAAACAGAAATGAATACATAACCAGCAACACTTTATTACAATATTAAAGAGTACAGACCGAAAGGTCTCATTATTACAATTGAGGTTTCAAGACCTCGCACACACGAAACACAGCGGAAGCAAAAGATAAACTCGGTGAAGACCCATCAATACGCCACAGGCAATTGACTGGGGAAGCGCGACCTAGTACTCCGGAAATCCTTCGTCGAATCCACAAGCGAAGTAGTCGTAGTCTCCTTCTTGAGCTTCATATTCCTCTGGTTATTATTTTTGAGTGTAGCATGTGAGTACATAAAGTACTCCGCAAGTCTTGGGAAAAATACAATAGATGCAAGGCTTGACAAAGGAAGGCTATATGGATTTTTTTTTGCACAAAGCAACATTTTCATTCAATTACTTATTTTCGAAGGCATCAATTTAACAAAGTAAATGTTTAACAGAACTATCATTAATTCTATAGTGAAGGTTCCATCTACCAACACTAGTTAATCCAGTCTATCTGACCAAGTTTAAAATTGCGGGTTTCATCCACCCTCTCCGGCTCCAACTGCCAAGATTCCCTTCCAAGAGTTCCCTCCACTCTCGGAATACAAAACTTTAATTTTGAAACCAAAACCAAAAATCTACCATGTGAATGCATTCCTTGCCCGCCCTTGACCGTGGGCACGGCTATTCGAATAGTTTTACACTCTGCAGAGGTTGTACAACTTTACCCACAAGAGATAAATTATCCTAAAAGTCAGCACGCTTCCTTTGGCATGAGACCCAGATAAAATATCACAAAGCCTTTACCTTACTCTAATCTAGCTAGATACCACCTGCTGAGGTTTCACCGCAGGTAGGCTAACTGCCCGAACCGAAGCCCCCTCTTGCGCCATATGAGTACAGTAAATCCCTGTCCCTCACTGTGAATAACCAGTCCATCCCTGGCACCCACTTTCCACTGGTGGCACCTAAACTAGACTATCATAAGTTAGTCAGCTAGGTCGTACCCATATAGACTTGTGGTTGTACGGTTAATGCTCAGTCTGGACAAACACAAGCGTCGGTCCTTAATTGATTAGGGTGGAACATACACTTTACAAGATCTCGTGCTTCCTGCACCAATCCAAACCAACCATCCACCCTAATCTAAACCCATTTTCACATTTCATTTTATTTTAAAGAACAGTGGCAACTCCAATTACCACTAAGTTTATAAAAACAAGGGTATTACAATAATTCATAATTTCCCATTTGCAAGATTTATGAGGTATTCAATAGCATGGCTAAGCATTGTACTACCATTCTAATACCAACAATTAAATATATTACTCTCATTAATGAGTCAAAGGAATTTCTAGGGTTGCAAAGGTACATGGCAATCAACTTCAAGTGAGGGCATAACAAGGTTGGGATATAACTAATGACTTAAGATTTGAACTAATATTTATGTAAATAGCAATGCACATAATTTAAAATAATTAAAACATTTCAAAATCATAGGTTCAAGATGATCAAAGGAGACTTGCCTTCTTGCACGCTCTCGGGGTCTTCTTGCTGCGGGGTGGAGAGATCGTCGACAACGTTGGATTCTACGCGCGACAAGACAGAGCAACAAAACCAATAAATACCAATAAAATCACAAATATATAATATATATATACTGGAAGGAAGTTTATGATTTCATACGAATTTAGGAGAAAGATTCAGCAGATTTGGGGTTCACACGAGGGAGAACGAATATCTGGAAGATCGGTCGGGAAAAGAAATTTCTGAGACAATATTTGGACCAAGAAAGATAGAATGGATTTTATGGAGATTTGGCAAGATTTGAATTTGAATTTTGAAAGTGCACAGAAAATTTGGAATGAAACTGAGGCTTTAAATTTAAACTAGGCATTGTAATTTGAAATTTAAATATTTGAAATATCAAATAAATTTCAAATATTTGAAAGGATGGAAGAAATGGATAGTGTGGAATTTTTGATGAATTTAGAAATTTGAATGGGCTCAAACGGAGTTAAAACGAGGCAGAACCGGCTCCGGGAAGTTTAAATTCAGAGAAAATGAAAAAGATTGGTTTTCTCGAATTATTTTCCGAAAGGAAAATAGGAATTATGACGTCAGCAGGGATTTTAATTTCAGCCGAATTATTTTTCAACTGAAAATTCGGATTTCTGCGTCAGCATGACATCAGCCCCGGGGGTCATGCTGACATGTGGGCCCCCGGTCCATGGACCGAGTCCACGGACTACAGGGAGGTGCTGAGGTGGCGGGGTGGTGCTGACTGGGCTAGGAGCACTGTGGTGGCGTCGACGTGGCACTGACGCAGCGCCACCTCACCCTACACATCAGCCCGGCTGCTGACGTGGCCAGGTCGGCCGAGTGGTGCACGGGCACGGCGAGCTTCGCCTGCGCTCCGGCGGGCGGCGGCCGGCAGCGAGGGCGGAAACGGGGAGAGGGGCGCACTGGGAGTCTAGTGGTGGGCGCGGGCTTTACCGTCGGTGATCGGAGGCGGCCGGCGGCGAGTGCAGAGCGGCGGCGGCTCGGGTCTCACGCGACGACGGTGCTCCGATGGCACTCGAGCCGGACGGAGGGGCGGAGGATGACCGGGGCGACGCGGCGGAGCTGGAGGTGCCGTCGGCCGGGCGAGAGGGGGCACAAGCGGCCGGCGATTGCTCGCCGTAGCTCGAGGCGGCGGCGTAGGCGATGGCGCACGGCGCGGGGTCGGGGAAGCGGCCGAGAAGGAGAGAGTAGGGGAGGGGGAGGTAGGGCGGAGAGAGGGGAGGCCGGTGGGGGCTTTTATAGGGGTCGGGGAGGGGGCAGGCGCCGGGGATTTCTCGCCGGCGATTGCGGGCGGCGGGGATTGCGGGGAGGGAGAAAGGAAGGTGTGGCCGCATAAGGGAAGAGATCGGGGAGGGGCAAGGATGGAAGGTGCGCGGGTCGCACGGGCGGCGGAAATGGAAAGAACCCGGCGGCGCGAGGGGCGGCGAAGATGGCGGCGGGGACCGTTACGGGCGGCGGCGCGAGAGGAGGAAGAAGGCGCCCGGAGGAGACCGGCCTGACACGCGGGCCTGACACGCGGGCCCAGGCGGTCAGCGGGAGAGAAGGAGAGGGGGGCGGTAGCGGCTGGATTGCGGGGGCGGGGATCCGACGGCCGAAGGGGTGCGAGGGGCGGATGGGCCAGATGGGCCGGGACGAGCATCGGGCGGCCGAGCGAGGGCGGGAGGCGGACGGTGGGGATGGGTCGGCGCGCGAGGGAGGGGGAATCCGGGCCGGCCAGGTGGCGAGCAGGGAGGAGGGGGAGGCGGGATCCGGGCGGTGGCGTGGGTGGAATCCGGCCGTCCACGTGGCGGCCGGGGAGAGGGGAGGGGGAATTTGATTTTTTATTTTAATTTCAGCTTTTCAGAAATTGCCAGAAAATTCAATAAAGCTCAGAAAAATATGAAATAAATTCCAAAAATTCCAGAAAAATTCACAGAAGTTCCTGGATAAGTTTTGGACTTAATAAAATTATTTCCAACTAATGTTGGAAATTAATTTCTATACTTTAAAATACTTTTTAATTTCAAAAATACATTTTTAAACTCCAGAAAATCCAGGAAACCAAATAAAAGCCAAATAACTCCAAATATTTAATTTGAATTAGGATTTTTATATAAATTCAAAATATCTTTTTATTTAACAATATTTTTAGGTTTTATTTAAAATACTTTTGAAATCTAGCTTTTTCAAAACAGAAATTTAGGGCAAATCCAAATAGAACTCAAATACTTTAAAATAATTAATTTGAATTTAATTTTTTTCAGAAAGCAAATTTTTGGGATGTTACAGACCCATGCCATGTAAAGTAGGAGGAACCATGTATGCTTGTGGGACTGACGAGCTAACGTATGGACCCACATGAAACCTAAACCTTTCGGGCTTCGCATCTTTCTAGCTAGTTCTAGGTCAAAATATAGAAAATAATATATCCATCTTGATTAGCTTGATGAGGCCTCCACAATGATACCATTTATTCTGATTTGTAACACTTCTTTCTTCATGGCTTTCCAAACACATGTTCACTTTAGGTTTGCATAGATCAAATATGGGCATGCATATAATTAAACAAAATAGTAGTAGCTCTGTATCTCCAAGTATAATAATTAAAGACATAATTAAATTGGAGTTCACCTGGCAATATTTAATGGGGCTCAATAGTTCTTTCTAGTGAAATAATATATTTAACTGAAAACTGCTAAGCATGTCTGTATCTGCATCACACATTGTCCCAGTCATCCAAGAAAGAAAGTCATACTCTAGAGACACATACATGGTGGCATAAAATTGTTTGAGAGCCTTGGAATGATAGTCACACTTTGTGACATCCCAAATTTTCATTTATTTTAATTCTATTTTTCTGGAATTTTAAATCCTTCTTTTGTTTTTGCCTTGATTTAAAAGCTATTAAGATTGGGAGAAATTGTGTTCAAAATGAGTCTAAGTAATTTTATCTAGGTTCCTTGCATTTTTCTAGACTTATAGGATTTTTCTGTGATTTTGTTGGAATTTTATGCTATTTTCTAGGCCTAAATACATTTATTCGGGTTTTTAGAAAAACAAAACAAAATCAATAAAACTTCCCCTCCCTCTGGCCGCCACGTGGACGGCCAGATTCCGCCCTTGATCCCGCCTACCCATCTCCCGTGCTCGCCACGTGGCCGGCCTGGATTTTGCCCTCGCCCCCGCCACGGGCCATCCTCCCCGTCCGTCTCTCCACTCCCCTCGGCCGCTCGATCAGGCCCCCCGGCATGGTGCCATCCTGGCCACCCGCGCCTCCTCTCTCGCTGCGCCCCGGGCCCACATGTCAGGCCCGTCGTCTCAACCGTGCCCCTCCTCCTTTCCGCACCGCCGCCGCCCGCAACCAACCCCCGCCCCCACTCCCTGAGCACGCCGCCACTTCTTCCCCCACGCGCCTCCCCTCGTGGGCCCAACTCCCCGCTTCCTCCGCGCCCACCTCCCCACGTTTTCCCCCGCAACCGCCGCCGCCCACCACCCACCTCCGGCGACAAATCCGCGCCGCCCCCGCACCCCTCCGGCCCTATAAAAGGACTCCCCGGCTTCGCCTCACTCCACACCGCCTTCCGCCGCTCCCAATTTACCCCCTCCGCCGCTCGAGCGCCTCGACAACGTGCGCCACCGCCTCCGCCGCCACCTCGGGCTCCGGTGAGCAATTGCCGCTTGCTCAGGCCCCGCCGCCCTTGCCGTCCCCACGCCACCTTAGCCGCGTCCGTGCACACCCCGGCCACCCTTCGGCCGCGCCTCTCTGCCACCGGAGCCTCCTCGCCGCCATTGCCCGAGCGCACGCCACCGCCATCCTCGCCGCCGACCATCTTCTGCCCATCACCGGTAAAATCCGCGCCCACCTCTGGACTCCCCGCCGCCCCCTCTCTCTACTCCGCCCCTCGCCGCCGGCCGCCGCCCGCCGGAGCGCTGACGAGCTCCCCGCCCCCGCACGCACTCCGGTCGGCACTGCCACCGTGGCAGCATGCGTGGCGCCACGTCGGCGCCAACCGGCTCTCCTCTGCCTCGTCAACGCGTCCACGCCCCCGTGCCACGTCGGCCACTCCCCTCACCCGTGGACTCGGTCCATATGGACCGAGGCCCACCTGTCAGCCGGCCCACCTCAGGGCTGAGGTCATGCTGACGCCATAAAGCCTATTTTCAGTAAAAAAATAAATCAGCCAAAAATAAATTCAATGCTGACGCCATAATTCAGGTTTTTCTTTAGAAAAATAAATTCAAAAAATCCCTTTTTCCATTTTCTTTGAATTTGAACTTCCCGGAGCCCGTTTTTCTTCGTCCTAACTCCGATTTAGCCCATTCAAATTTCTAAATTCATCAAAAATTCCCCTCTATCCATTTCTAGCTTTAATTCAAAATTTTGAAGTCAATTTGAATTTAATTTGAATTTATTTGAATTTGGTGGGTTATTTTCACATGTAGACTACGACTATTATGAAGATTTCCCCGACGACGGATCTCACCAATTCGAGGAGCAAGGCAAGTCACACCCCTTGATCATGTTGATACCAATTTTCAAAATAAAATTATGTTGATTTAAATTATATTGCATGCTTATGTTTATTTAACGTATTTCAATTCAGTTTTAAATTTAGTTATTGCCTACTTGTTAATTCCTCTTTTGATATTGAAATTCCTCGATACCTTGTCACCCTAGGGTTAAATTATAGTTAATACATTAGTGTTGGCTAAAGAGTTTAAATCAAATGCTTAGCCCTGCTTAGACTTATTATTTGGGTTGGGATATTTTTCACATGAAATGATGAACCTTTCACATAAAATGATAAGCTTTTCAAAGCTACTCTTGACTTTGGAGAGTCAAGGTGGTCCATGAAATATTTTGAAAAACAAAAATATAAAATCTGGTTTAGACTTAGGCTAATGGTTAGAAGGTGGGTGCAGGCATGCTCTGTTGGTTGTAGCCGCAGAAGTTGACTGTCGTGCACAGGGGTACATTGTCAAGCCTAAGTCAATTAATGACCAGTCTTTGAGCTACTATTGCTAAAGCCCTAACGTACTACCACATGGCTGGTATGGGACTGCCCTGGCTGACTAATTTGCGGAGTCTCAACTTGAGTAAAGTCGTAGGTTGAAAGTGGGCGTGGTTAGTGCCATGAGAAGTCCCACTTGGGTGAGCGTGGTTGTAGCCATGAGAAGTCTCACCTAGGCTCAAGAGGGGGTCCCGGTCTGGTGGATTCCTTACTAGGGTGAAACCTTAGAGTTGACTTAGCCAGGTTGACGGCTTCGCATTGTAAAGACCTTGTTATGATTACTCAATCGCACGCCTAAGGAAACGTGTATTGGCCGACATTATGAGGACATCATATATTGTGGGTAAAGTTGTACAACCTCTGTAGAGTGTATAAACTATCCTGGATAGCCGTGCCCACGGTCACGGGCATGCTAAGCAAGAGTTTTTCATGGATTAGACTTGGTTTTACAAAATGTTTTCAAAAACCTTATGGACGGATAGAATCCATAAGTGTATGGAAACGTGTGGATGGATGGAATCCATACGAGATGTTTTTGGGAAAGATGGTCCGGGAGGGATTCCCGTGGTTAGGTTGGTGTATGGTCGGAGCCTGCACTAACAGTACGAGTTTCAATTATCATATTGTTTTCATTTATCATAATAAATTCAGCATTTTTAATCTATATGTTGTATTTCATCAAGTGTTGTTTTATGCTCAAATAACCCTATATGTCTTCCTTTGTGGCCCTTATCATTATGTTGCATTTTCCGTGTGACTTGTGGAGTACAAGTTTGTACTCACCTTGCTATATCATAACAGAGGAGGATATCTACGACTACGGTGAGGACCAGGACGAGTAGGGCGTGTCTTGCAGTCGTCTGCCTGTGGGCAGGCAGTGGGGCTTCGCCAGTTATCGTTTTGTTTCCGCTGTTAATTTCCCTTTTATTTGATTTATCAATGTAAGACTTGGCCATGAGGCCGTACTCATTTGCTTAATATATTTGGTCATTTGCGTTCGATATGTATCTTTGTTTTGCTGTGTGCACTAGCTGTTCCTGGACTAGTGCGATTTACACAGAGGGTTTCGGAGTCGTTACTCCGGGATCCAACACACTTCAATGTTACAAATTTTTCCATGTGTACATGCCGAAAGAGAGGATATAAACTATTGAAGAGGGGTTTTGTTCAACAAATCCCATGTGACAAGCCTATGATTCGCAAACTTCTTTGTTCTATACACCATATGATATACATCTGGTTGAAACAATGTAGAGATGTTTTGTTGCATTGTGAGGAAGTTGGAATTGATCAGCATGTCTCAAAGTGGCATATATAATCCTCATGACTTAGCTTAGAAATGTCAAGGCGAATAGCAGCTAGTTAGTTCTTCCTCAGAACTAGCATTTTCTTCTTCATCATTTTCATTTTCTGCTTCAACTTCCATTTTGGTTTCTTCTGCAGCCTCTTTGCCTTCACGGCATCTTAGATTTTGCCCAATAGCCTCATTATCATGATCAATATGTTCTAGAGGGAGTTGTTGAGGTTGAGATGATTTTTGGTAAGAGAGTGAAATTCTTGGGGCTAGATGATAACTGGGATGTGATCTAAAGAAGGAGGGAACTGCATTCTTGCGACAAGATTTCCTAGTTCTTAGCATTTTGCTATCAATGGAAGGATACAAGTATTAATCAAAGGATCACAAGGTAGTCATGCCATCAGTATCAAGGTCACTAATTTTTAGAACAATAATTTCCTACAAATTAATAAATGGAGAAAAGGAACATCATTTAACTATGTCCATTCTATCTGCTCAACAAAGTTTTTCCACTGATTTGAAGAATTTTCATGGCTTTTACCACAAATCCTAGAAGTTGGAAAATCTTGAAATGAGAGCAATCCAAGTAGAGGGATAGAGATTACCAGCTAGAGTGAAGAAGGAATGATGCTTGGAAGCTGAATACTTGAAGTTTCTTGGTCGGATTTGGATGAAATCCCCATCTAGGGTTTCATGATATGTTGAAAGAATGAGAGCTCAAGAACCAAATCCCTTTGGTGAAAAGAGAGATGAAGTGGAGACGAACCTTGGAGATCCTTGGAGAGGAGGAATGCAGCTAGGAACAAAGCTTGGTGGCTGAGGAAGGAGGAGACTTCATGAGCTTGAGAGGAGGAAGCTTTAGGAAGTGGCGCTCTAATCAAAGAGATGAGGAAGTTCTTTTGTGTGGACAGAGAAAAGAGATATAGGCTAACTAAGGAGTTCCCGGCCTGACTGGAATCATGAAGAGGTTTGACCGCTGGAACCAACCAGTTGGACCAATACAGCCAATCGGTTAGACCAGTGGAAACTTGAACAGGCCGAAGCCAGGACTTGCAGGCAGAGTGAGGGAAAAATTGTACATTCTCTAATTTTTCATGCAATTGAAATTAAATAGTACATGGAGCATTTCCAATCAAGATACACTCACAAAACATTTTGCAATTTGGTATTTACCAAATTAGGTTTTTGTTTTCTGAGAAAACTCATTCAAGAGAGAATTGAGAAATTTTGAGAGAAATTATGGAGGAACGCATCCAAGAGATAGAGATTCATGAAGATGTCAAGCTTAGAGTCTCAACTATAAAGGATGTGAGCAATTCATAGCAATCTAAGGTCAAAAGTGCATTTCCAACAAAAAAAGCTTTATGCTTTTAAAAATATGTGGAAACATACTCCGAATGATTTGACATGAACTTGTAGAGCTATTCCTTAAAAATGCACACAAGTTATGTTTTGGGATCCTCAACAAAATCTTAATTTCTTTTAGCAAAAGTAAAATCCAAGGTTTCAGGTAACCTAAAAATTCAGGTTTTCAGAAATTTTGTATTTATTTAAGCTTCTAAACAGGGATGAATTCTAACAAAATTCAGCATATAAGATAAACTATAGAGGACCAAATATCATTATTATGTCTTTCTCAAAATGTGATCCCATTTGGAAATACAAAAATCATAAATCTGCTCAAAACTATGCAAAGTTCCACATTTTCAACATTTTGATAAAAAGGGAAAAGGACATACTTTTTCAAATCAAGTTGAAAAGCTTTTAATTTTGGTATAAACCAACTTTAGACTACTAAGAACCTTTTTCAACAAGAATTTTTGAAAAAAAATCTCCAATTAAAAGATATGCCAAAATGCGCTTCTTTGCAACCTTTTTGCTTAAAGAAAGGACAAATGCAAAAACCTTTTAAATGAGGTCCAATACTTTGAAAATTTCTAAATTTTATGTTTGAACTATTTAAAACATTTCTCGTCAAAATAATTTAAAAAAGAACTTCCTTTGAAAAGAAATGGCAAAAATCGTTTTGTATGTATAAGGATAGATTGATTTTTCAACAACGGCTCAAATCCAATCCAATTTGAAGTTCATGGAGTTTTTTGCTTTCTTGGATTTATATCAGTTAGAAATACTATTTTAAGCTAATATACACAAAAAAAAATCTAGCTCAAATAGCTGAACTCACTATATACAAGAATAGGTCATTTTGGATCAATACTTCTCAATGATTGGTCTTTTGTGAAAACTTTGATCCAGAGAAATATTTAAAATGGCCAAACCTATGAGTTTGGAATTCAAACTTTTTAGAAAACTCAATAGTTTTTTATTTATAAAAATATGTCATTTAATCTAAAAACAAGATCATATAAGATCATTTTGAGGCCAAATTTGCTATTTTCTTTCATATTAAAAATTTTTTACACAAAAGGCATTGAAAATATTTGAAATATTTATTTAAGAACTTTTAACTAGTTTTCTATAAATTTAGACCTTTTAAACAAGATTTTTTATTTTTGACCAAATTGGCTTTTTTGAAAATCTAAACTTGCATACCATTAGTAATTTCACTCCAAAAATGTCAAACGAAGCAAATAAGAAACTTTTGAATTTGGAATGACATATATGAATTTGAAATACCATTTTGAACTAAAATATAGTAAAAGATCTGGTCCAAGAGGCAAAACTTACATAGTGCTAGCATATGACCAATATGGGTCAAGGGTGTTTTAGGGTGAGTTTTAAAATCAAATATCTTTTGATAGATTGGTCTTTTGAAATTCTTTTGAATACAAGAAATGTTAAGAATGACCAAATCTACATTTTTCATTTTGGAGCCACTTCCAAATCCTTTTATAAGTTGTTATATGCAAAATACAAATTTAAAACTAAAACAAGATACTACAAACTATCTTTTGAGCCGAAAATCCTTTTGCTATGACTAGGAATATCCTTAAGGCCTTTTGGCTAATCCAATCCTAAAAGCAAGAGGTTGAATCTAAATGCATTTTCCTCTTTTTGTCTTTCGGCTGTAGTTCCTCTGCTCATCCCTTTTCTAGGGTTTGATGGCAGAGCAAGAGTGGATCTTGATATCTAGCCAAAATGGTCTGCAATTTGAATATATTTTCTTTCTAAGGGATCATATCCTGCTGTATTTCCAAGTCTCATGAGCAAAGGATTGGAGAATGGAAAGAATTTTGGAAATAAGTCTTACTCTCTGCTCATGTTTCAGATTTCAGCTAAAATTTCAATTTCTTGCTCTTTTCATGATTTCTCTTGTTACCCGAGATCCCATGCTATTAAGTTCTTAGTCCTTTTGAACTAACCTGAAAAGAGCAATCAAACTTACTGCAATCTCAGTTTTCGGCTGCTGTTTGGATATTTACTGTTTGCTTTTTTGCTGTTTGAGTTCCTTGCCGATTGCATTCAGCTGGCTGTCTGTTCCCTGCCGTGAGTTTAATTCCTGCAGTTTGTTTGCTGTGCGTTCGGTATTCATTTCTGCATCATTTCAGTTTTTGCTACTCTGAATTTTTTTTGCCTTCGGTCTCTTCTGTAGCTTGGTTAGTTTTCAGTCAGCTGCCTCTTCAGTTTTTTCGGGTGAACATAGCTCAGTTTCTCGATTCAGCAGTGCGGCTACTTCTTCTATTCTTTGTCGTCAGTTAATAGCCACCATGTTTTTCTCCTTTGCAGAATCGGTTCTCTGTCTTTTGTCTCCTTTCGGCTGCATGCAGTATTATTGCTCTCGGGTGGGTTACTGCTAGCAGTCCGATCAAAGTCCAGCACTTAGACCGGCCCCTTTAACTGCTGATCTGCACTTCGGTTTCCCGCTTTGCTCTCTGCATTTCCTTCAGTTTTTCAGCAACAGCCTGTGTTCAGTTGTCAACAGTGTATACTCCATTTCTGTTTCCAGTCAAAAATCTGCAGCAAGTAATTCTCTTTTAGTCTTGCAGTCCTTGTTCTTTGCAGTTTGCTCTATTTCAAGTATTCCTTCTTTTTAAATTGGAAATTCAGTGATTTATCTCAACAGAGGGTCTTCGCTATTTGTCTTGATCTGTGCTGAATATTTCCTTTCAAATCTTTTAAATCCTTGGTCAGCTTTTGGCAAAAATGTTTTTGGCTTTAAGTAAATGATTTTCTTCTCTCTTCATAGTTGCTATAGCTATCGGAGAAGAATATTTGTGTGGATACTTCGGGGAAATTTTTGAAGGCACCATTCACCCCCCCCCCCCTCTGTTGCCATTTCCAATCCTACAGTTAATACACAAGACATAAAGGAAATAGGAACATCCATTTTAGAGCAATAAGGTATATCAAGCAAATCATCACAAGAGGTGGATATGGTAACCTTAGATGAAATGTAAGGACTAGGAGCTACACATGGCATATCATGTAGCAAGTCACATGTAATACTTATACCACTGTTGACTTGGTGAGATCTTGAGAAAAAGAGTCTCATGAGCTTCCTCAACTCTTCATAAGATACCTTGAGAGAAATAAATTCTTTTAGCATATCTATCAACTCATCATTGGTAGGTTCCTCATTATTATTTTCCTTTCCACTACATCTAACCATAAAGCAATGAGTTGATATGAAGAGACTTGTGGATTCTTCATTGTTGGAGCTAGAGATTGAGCATTCCTCTTCCTATGCAATCCGCCTTGGTTGAGGTGGACTTTTTATAATTTATCTTGAAATTTTGTCCACATCTCATGAGCACGTTTGAGATTGCATACAGCATCGAATACCTCTATATTCAAAGTACTAAATAAAGTATTAGTTGCTTAAGCATCGATATATGAGCATTTCTCTTCCTCAATAGTTCAAGCAAGAGGATCTTTTGGAAGAGAAAAGACCACATCTACAACAAGCAAAATTTTAGGGCTCATGGCCTTAAAATAACAAGAAATGCAGATTTTTCAAATATCATAATCTGTGCTATCGAATAGAGGTGTCTCACCAAGGTGCATTATATCACTATTTGTCATCCTTTAACTCTCTAGGTGGTGAAGGCTTATAAATAAGAGACCAAGCTCAAATACCACTTGTAAGATCGAGAAGATCGACTAGAGGGGGTGTATCAACTTGTTTTAAATTTTTCTTTGGCTAAAACCTAGTTTATAATATAGAAGATTAAATCAATTTAGTTTTGCACCAACTATTCAATTCTAGGTCAAGGTTTGCACTCTTAGGTTGGCAAGCAAACAATTCAATTCCTATTAATATAAATTGCAATGAGTAAATTAGGCTCAAGAAAGCAAACCACAATTTGATGTATGATGTTTTATCATGGTTTTCGAAAACTTGCTGATTTCCCCTAATCCACGTTGAGGTAAGCCCAAACGAATTGGACAGGCTCCATGAATTATGTCGGATCCCGGAGCAACAACTCCAGAACCCTCTGTGTAAATCACACTTGTCCAGGATCAGCTAGTGCACACAGTAATAACAGGGATACATATCAAGCACAATGATAACTTTATTTAACTAAATATGGGCCTGGTGGCCAAAGTTTACATCAATGGCACATGAGCTAAAATTAAATATAAGCAGTGGAAGGAAAAACCGAAGCGAAAGAAGCCCACTAAGCCTGCCCACAGGCAAACAATAGTAAGACGCGGCCTATACGTTTTGATCCTCACCGAAGTCGAAGCTGTTCTATGAAAAATGATGAATTGAGCAACATAAGCACATAAAGTACTCCACAAGTTACACCAAAAGGTTTAACAGAGTTACTGCATGCATAAGGATTGACAAAAGAAGGCATAATAAGGTTAATTGAGCATAAAATGAAATTTGAAGTAAATATTGTAAGTAGATTCAAAAGCTGAATTTGATACAATAAACAGAAATAAGATTTTAACAAAATAATATCGTTAGTGTCGGCTCTGACCAAACACCAACCTATCCACAGGTATCCCACCTGGACCATCTTTTCCAAAAAGATCTCGTATAGATTCCATCCATCCATAAGTAGTTTGTAAAACCATTTTGAAAAACAAAGTCTAATCCGTGAAAAAACTTTACTTAGCTTGCCCACGACCGTGGGCACATCTATCTAGGGTAGATTATACACTCTGTAGAGGTTGTACAGCTTTACCCACAAGACATGATCATTCCATATTGCCACCAGATAAACACAGTTCCTTTGGTGTGCGGCGAGGAGATCATGACAAGGCTTCTACAATGCAAAGCCTTCAACCTAGCCAAGCCAACACTGAGGTTTCACCACAACTTGAATCCACAAGTTGAAGCCCCCTCTTGAGCCGAGTGAGACTTCTCATGGCCTACGCCACGCTCACTTTCAACCTACAGCGAGACTCAGGTTGGGACCTACAAATTAATCAGTCAGGACTGTCCCATACCAGCCTTGCGGTAGTACAAAAAGGATTTTATAGCAGTAGCTCACAGATCGATCCTTAACTTGACTTAGGCACCAACTACATACCCCTTGTGCCTGGCAATCAACATTGTGTCACCAAACAATAATGCAGCTAGCAAGCACCCACCATCTAACCATTTGACTAAGTCTAAATAAAGTTTTTATATTTTGTTTGAAAATATTTCATAATCCTTCTTGACTCACCAAAGTCAAGAATACATTTCAAAAGCTTATCATTTTATGTGAAAAAGTTATCCCAAAACAAAATTATGTCTAAGCAGGTCTAAGCATTTGATACAAAATTTCTCTAGTCCATATTAGTGTATTCACTAGAGTTTTATCTAAGGTGACAATGCATGTTGAGGTTCAATATCAAATTTGGCCATATACAAAGGAATTTGGTGTAACTAAAGTTTAAATTGAATTTAAACTAGGTTCGAATAAAAGTACGCATGCATAATAATTTAAAAACAACATAAATAATTTAAATTAGTAGGAGCAACATGATCAAAGGTGTAATTTGCCTTGCTCAAAGTCTTGATGCTGCAAATCGTCGAAATCGTACTCTCTAGAATAGTCGTACTCTACACGCGAAGAACCATAGAATATAAATTTAAATAAAATCTAAAAATTATAAAATATATACTGAGGGATAAATTATGATTTTATATGAATTTAGGAGAAAGAATCAATGGATTCGGAGTTCGTATGAGGGAGAATGAATCATCAGAAGATCGGTTGGAAAGGAAATTGCTAGAAAATAATACCAACCGAGGGAATACTTCTTGAGACCTTCTTTTTGGCTGGATTTCTAGTGTGCTAGAGTGCATCACAAGTGGGGAATGAGGAGAGGAGGTGGTGGTTCAATTTATAGGCTAGGACGAGGAAGTGAATGGCTGGAATTGATTGCTGAAGTAATGGCTGGAATAAATGAAATGTCAGTTTCAACTTTGCATGCAAGAAATTGAATAATTGATGAGTCTAATGGCCATGAAACTGAGAATAAATTGATTGGAGATGTTTCTACTGCATGCCATTTAATTTTGGTCAAATGGCTTAGGCTAAAATTCATCAGAGGTGGAGAATCGACGACGAGAAGCGAAAACAGAAGATTTTGGGAAAAATTTAATTCCCGTCAAATGGCTGCATCAAAATTAAATTAAATTGATGGGTAGGTTTCTAAGATGCTAATACACGATGTGACACGAACAAAAGTCAAAAAAGATCACCGAAGAAAAGGTGGCATGGTGGAGGGAGGAGAGAGCACGGGCGGGCTGCGGCTTCTCTAGTGTTTTGCGTAAAGGTAGATAAGGTGCTGGGGGTTGGCATGGGAATGGAACATAAGGTGGTGCTTCTATTTATATGGCAAGAAGGTGAGAAGTGTGATTAATTCAGCTGCATTTAATCCAACGTCGTCTTTCAGTTTTCAAGACTAGAAACTAAAAACTGAAGTTTAAATGGGTTTGAAACTGAATAGGATTGTTTACTAATGGTGATGGAAGGTGTTACTTGCAGCCTTTAATTTCATTAGTGGGTGGGAATTGATTTTGCTTGCATGCATACATGGCTCACGGTGGATTTAGCTAAAGAACAGAGTGTTTTGTTGGTCTGATGCGTGAAGATGAACAGCAAAGGAAGGAAGAAGAAATATTAGGCTAAAAAGGAATAGTCCAAATGCTTGAAAAGAATCTATGGCACTGGGTGTGGTGAGAACTTTGAAGTTAAGCTTGTTTGAACAAAAAAAGACTTTGGCCTCGGGGAGGGAAATCTCATTATTTTTAGAAAAAGACAAGTGCCAAGAAAAATATTTGGATCTAGAAAAATAGAATGGATTTTATGGAGATTTTTTAAGATTTGAATTTGAATTTTGGAAGTGCACAGAAAATTTTGAATGGAACTAAGGCTTTGAAAATGAACTAGGCATTGGAATTTGAAATTTAAATTTTTAGAATACCAAATAAACTTCAAATATTTAAAATGATGGTAGAAATAGATAGATAGGAATTTTTGAGGAATTTAGAAATTTGAACGGGTCCAATCGGAGCTAGGACAAAGTAGAATGGGCTTCTAGAAGTTTGGAAAGAGAAAAAAAGAATAAATCAGATTTTCTGGAATTATTTTTGTACTAAAAAATCAAATTATGACATCAGCAAGAGATTTCTTTTTGGATGAATTGTTTTTCAACAGAAAACGGGAGTTATGATGTCATGATGACGTCAGCCTTGAGTTGTTTTTTCGGGCAAGAGACTGCCATGTGGGCCTGGGTCTATGGACCAGGTCCACGAATGGAGGATGTGGTTGAGGTGGCACGCGGCTGGCGTGGCTGCTGACTGGGCGAGCGGTCGTTGGCATGGCATCCACATGGCGTCCACGTTGGCTGCCACATCGCCTCGGGTGCTGACGGGGCATGGCCGGTCGGAGGCGGCGCTCAGGGCCCAAGGGCTCGCCGGAGCTCCAGTGGATGGCGGCGACCAGCGTCGGGTGCAAAAGAGAGAGGAGGCAACGGGGATTCCACTGTACGTTGGCGCGACACTTGGGGATGCTCGGCGGTGGCCGGCGACGAGCAAGATGCGGCGGCGGCGCACAGCATCGGTGGCGGGAGGGCTCTGGCGACAGGCTTGCTCAGCGGAGGGGCGGCAAAGATTCGCACAGGGTTGGAGAAGTCAGAGGTGGCGACGGTGAGGTTCGGCGTAGCTCTGGCCAACGGCAATTCCTCGCCGAAGTTCGACTCAAGCCGAAAAGGTGAGCTTCTCGGTGCGGTAGCGCTCACCTGCTCAAGCGGATGGTTGAGGGTGGGGAAAGCATGTGGTGAGGAGTACCGGTGCCAAGGGACACCTTTTATAGGGGTGAGGAGGTGGCGCAAGTGAGTAATTGCTTGTCGGTTTTAAGACTGGAGTAGAGGCACGTAAAGGCGAGGAAATAGGGTTTAAGGAGGGGAAATGGGTGGAAATGAATGCGAGAGTGAAGAGGGTACTCAAATGTGCATTAGCTCAGGACTTAAATGAAGAAAAATGACCGAATTGAAAGCTCAGGTGGGGCATCAATGACGGCGGTGTGAGGAGGAAGGAGGGAAGGAGAAGAAGACTGATGGGTGGGGTCGGGCTGTCGGCGAGAGAGAAGAGAGAGGAGATGGCGTGGACGGTCGGATGAGCGATGCATCATGGGATTTAATCCCGATCATCAGATGGAAGGGGAGGGGGTTAAGTGGCAACGGATGGATGAGATTAGATCGAGCGAGGGTAGATTAAATCCAGGCCGTTGAACAAAAATGAAGGGGTAAGTGAATGAGAGCGGCTGAGATTAAATCGGGGAAGATGGATTTAATCCAGGCCATCGGCTAAAGGATGAAGGGGTAAGAGGGATCAGGCAGCTGGGATTAAAACGGGTGGGGTGGATTGAACCAGGGCTTGACACGTGTCAACCCAGGGAGAGGTTGAGGATTAAATTTCATTTAGATTTTCAGGAACCTTCAAAAACACTTTGAAAATAGGAAATAAAGTCTAAAAATTCCAGACAAATTCATAGAAATTCCTGGAGATGTTTTAGACTTAGGAAAAATATTTCCAACTTAAATTTGGTATTTTAATTTTTACAAAAATACTTTTTAGCATTGAAATTGATTTTCAAAATAAAAAATAGCACAAAAAATCCAGATAAAAGCCAAATGCTTTTAATTTGAAATAGAATTTTTATAGAAATTCAAAATACCCTTTATTTAATAATATTTTTATTTTTTAATTAAGTTACTTTTAACAAAATCCTTTTTAAAAGCTAAAAATATGCAAATAAAATCTCCAAAATTAAAGCAACCAAATAACACTTGCTTTTATTTTAAATTAAACTATATTTTAATTTTTTTACTAAAATTTTGAAATAAACAGTCGGGCTATTACAAATCACCTCAAATCCACTAGCGTTGTTTTTTCTCCACTCCGGAGATGGCAAGCACCACACCGCTCACAACAAACTGGGCTTTCTCAAAAGCTTCTTGAAGCGATCAGCAGACTACCACATCTCAAAAACTGTCCAGGAGTCGACAACTTCTAAGAGTAACAAGTCGGTGGCACTTTCTTTAACAAATTAAGTATCACAACTCAAGCAACACGAAGTCCACTACCAAGTGCAACACATGCACAAAGTTATGCCTCTACACACTCACTAAGTGCAATACATGGTATACATAACCCACACCAAGAAAGTAGCCATTGGAGCAAAAAAGAGCAAGAATTAGCCCAATGATCGGTACTACCACCAACAAATGGCCGGTACTACCGTGGCCTTCTCAATGGCTAGAAAGCTAGCTGTTACCAGACCTACTGATCAGACCTCCCACATAGGGACTAGTCTGACCACCAGGTCCAGTCAGACAGCAAAAAAACGGTCTAACCGCTAGCTAAAGACTTAAGAAAAGAGCGCCTTTGGAAATAAGGTACCATTATAAAAAATTCCTCCAAACCAAACTAATCGATCAGACCACCACATGAACCCCTATCAGACCAGTGTTGCCGGTCAGACCGGCTCCTCAAGGCCGGTCTGACCGCTAGCATAGGCTGGGCTCTTGTCTCTACCCATTCGACCTCCAACTGGTCTAACTGCACATATAATGCCAGTCTGGCCAGTTTTCTAGGTCAAGCACAAATCAAAGGCAAGCAATGCATATTTCTTGAGCAATTTGCACAACAAATTTGCAATTTGTAGTACCATGCATTCAAGGTCAATACATGACTCTCAACAAGTCACAGGACACACCTACAATCTTTGAGAGTCATGCCACGAGAAATGATAACATGAACTTTGTAGGATCGAATATGGCAATTAGAGGGGGTGAATGATTGTCGTCGCTTTTAGAGTCTCCTAACAATCGATGATGCTTTTGACCGCTCGAGGATAAATTGCTTACGACTATTTCACTGTTTCTTACTATTCAGGTCGAAGTCTACCGATTACCTGTCATGGTCGTTATGCTGTGATCGAAATGTTGTGATCGAAATATCATGGTCGAAACTAGTCATGGTCGAAACCTACAGTGGTCGACTTACCGTGGTCGAAGCCAGTCGAGGTCAAAATGATGTCCTGAAAATTCTAGCAACAATAGCATATCGACCAGATCTTTCACAAACGTAAATTTTAATACAACCCAAATATTGATTATTCATCACCACTAAATTTACGACTAAACCACATGGTCTAACAATCTTCCCTTTGATGAATACATTGACAACCCCTCAAAAACTTTTGAATGAGAAAATTTGCGAAAGGAAAAAATTCAAAACTGCAAACTACAGCAAGAAGAGCTAACAGACCAAAGTAAAAAGCATATAAAGCTCGAAGAAAGCAGTGCACAAAAAACTAGAAGAAAGCACAGAAAACTCCCGCTCGAAGAAAGCACAGAAAACATAAAACTCCTCAAAGAAAGCGCAGAAAACTCAAAACTCCCCATCAAAAAAAGCACAGAAAACTCCCCCATCAACTCTAGAGAACAGAAAAATTTCTTCTAATTTCTCTCCCTTTAGCAATAAAATCATCAAGAGCTCCAGAGAGAGAATACTTTTAAAAGGTGTAATGAGAGTAAACTTCCGTAAGCTTTGTAGATTATCCAAGTCACTCTGCATTGATTTAAGAGTGTGCTTAAATCATGCAAGTAGAGCTCTCTTGATCATATAAAGTCATATACCACAAAACAAGTCTAAACAGGTCTTTAGCATGATTAAGCAAATTAGATTAATGATAGACATGTCAACCATAACTAAACTGATCTATAAAGAGCACAAAGAGATATCACACCTAAAAGAGTAAACATAAAAGTGAAGCAAACTTTAAATCTAGTCAAACTAGCAGTCTCATATGGCAACCTATAACTCCACACTCATTTTTTAAACATGTGGCATGCATATAGCATACTTCTTTTCATGATGCTACTTTTGTAGCAAACTTCTTTCAAATGCCGCATGCTTGAAGCATACTTCTTTTCGATCGAGCATGTTTTATGCCTCTTTTTTGTTTAACCATGGCATGCTTGAAGCATACAACTTTTTAATCTTCTCTTTCTCATTTTTTATTTTTATCATAACATGCCAACTTGAGTGAACATAAATAGATTACAATATGAAACATACGAGCCTCATGACCAAGATTTAAAAGTGTTCTCACAATCAAACTAATCCTTTTTTATCAATATCACAGGTACTATCTACAATCAATCTAGTTAAAGCCTTCAGCCATGTCATGTTTTAGTTCAAGTACAACAAATTGATTATAACCTGTTTCGACTACTACAAAGCAAATGAGTAAATATGATAAGGCAGCTCTATTACACATTATTTGATTTCAAAGACCTGGACTTGATGTATTATTTGACAAGTACAATAAATAAAGCTTCTGAACCATTTAAACACCAAGCTCCCCTCAGAATAATCACATATGATGCAACACACGCAACTCAATTCACAATCAAGCAAAATAACAAGAATCAAGTGGTTTGGTGAAAATATCAGCAACTTGTGAATCAAAATCAATGAAATGCAAGACAACATCTCCCTTTTCCACATGATCTCTAATAAAAATGATAGCAAATATCAATGTATTTGGTTCTTGAATGTTGCACAGGTTTTTTAGCAATACTAATCGCACTAGTATTATCATAGAAAAGTGGAACACTATCCAATACTAAGCCCAAATCCTTAAGAGTAGCTATCATCCGAAGCAATTGAGAGCAACAAGAAGCAGTGGCTACATACTTGTGGGGAAGCTTGAAAGTGAGCACACATACACATAGCAAAGTATATGTCTAGCTTCGAAGCAGTGAGATACAAAAAGAGCCAATTATACTTCTTTATTTCTTTTGATCAATAGGCTCTCCATCTTCGTAAGGATCTAACACAGTCGTAGATCCCATGGGTGTGAAAATTGGTTTGACTGTCCCTATGTCAAAATGATGAAGTAGATCTTTGATGTACTTCATTTCGTGAACAAAAGTACCCAATTTTGATTGCTTGATCTAAAATCCTAGGAAGAATGTGAGCTCTTCCATCATGCTCATCTCGAATTCCCTGCTCATAGTATCTAAAAACTTAGAAACTAGTGTATGAGAGGAACCTCCAAAGATGATATCATCCACATAAATCTAAATGAGTAAAAGATCATTACCATGCTTGAGAGTGAATAGGGTCTTATCTACCTTACCCATTTGGAAATTATTTTTTAGCAAATATGATTTAAGTCTATCATACCATGCTCTAGGTGCTTATTTTAGACCATATAAAGCTTTGGACAATATGTAGACATAAGGAATGGTCGTAGACTTGTAGAGGTGGTCATAGGTGTTGTAGAGTGGCCCGGGAACTCCTTGTTGTCATCGTCAGAGTTATAGAAGATTTTCTCGAGTGTGTTAGAGACCTGTACACCTGCATTGTCATGTCTAGTACCAGGACTAGCCTCATCAAAAGTGACCTCGCAGGTCTCAATGATTTTGTTAGTTTCTAAGTTGAGTACATGATAGCCTCGAGTGTAAACTGCATAACCAAGAAAGATCCCATCGAAGAATCTAGATTCAAATTTATCAAGATTTCCATATTTAAGTATGAAGCATCTACACCCAACACCCTTAAGTGAGAAATATTAGGAGAATGACCAAACCGAAGCTCATAGGAAGTCGTATGCAGTTTAGCTCACCAGAATACTCTATTCGAAATGTAATAGGCAGTCAGAATAGGTTTAGCCCAATACTTTCTAGGAGTAGCATGTTCATCAAACATTGTTCTAGCCATCTTGATCAAAGTCCTATTATTACGTTCGACCACACAGTTCTATTGAGGCACTCGAGCTGACGAAAATTGATAGTCTAAACCCTTTTTAGTACAAAAAGAAGCAAATGATGTGTTCTTAAATTCAATTCTATTATCACTTCTAATTGCTTTAAGTGCTCTTAGGAGTTCATTAGCAAGTCTAAAAGCTAGCTCTCGAAAGTGACCAAAAACTTCGTACTTAGAGGCCATAAAATACACCCAAGAGTACCTAGAGTAATCGTCAACAATAACAAGAATATACCATTTACCCCCAACCGACTGAACCCTCATAGGACCTACTATGTCCATATGCAACAATTGACCTGGAGAATCAGTCATAACAAGAGTGAGTGGAGGATGAGACAATGAGATCATCTTACCATGTCGACAGGGTGACCAAATTAGATCCATTGACTTTTCAATCTTAAGGCTAGGAAAACCTCTAACCAGATTCCTGCTACTAAGCTAAGCAAGATGATCAAAGCCAATATGTCCTAATCTATGGTGCAAACCTAAGATCAGAAGAAGTTTAATACGAAAAGTCACCCTTAAACAAGCGGCCAACTCAACTAATTTTGCCAACAAGATCACCAGATGAATACAAAATATAGCATGAATGATTTTTAAAGTTCACCTCAACATTGTCATCTACCAACTGTGGAACTAAAAGCAAGTTATAGCTCAACTTACTGATGAGAGCGGTGTCTTTTAAGATGAACTTGTTGTTAATGCACATGGTGCCTTTAGCAAGAATTCGTCCTTGAGAGTTGTCCCCAAAAGTGATCATCTCATCACTAGGGGCACAAGTGAGGGAGGAGAACCATCGTGAGTCTCCGATCATGTGGCGAGCACAACTGAAGTCAATGAACCATATGTTCTCCTTCCTCTTGTGATGAGTCTACAGGGCACGAACAATCGTCGGTACCTTAGTACTGGGGTTAGACAATAAGGATTTAGGTATTCAGTACTAAGATAATTGACGAACAGGAGAAAAGCATGTAATGATAAAGATTTAAGTGAAGCATTAGCATTTGACATATTCAACTAGTCAGTCGATGAGACTCCGGTTGGACCATGAGGTGGTTTGACCTCCTCAGCCAAGCTTGTCTGACCATCGACCAGTCTAATATACCGGTAATAGCTGCTCAAAAATGATCTGGCTGCATGAGTAAAACTGGTCTGACTCCCGACTAGTCTAAATAAGTAGAGACTGCAGATTGAAAGTCTCTTGAGAAGTTGGTCCGACTACAGAAAATAACTGGCCAAAAATCTTGTTCGACCATGCTGGTTCAACCATGAGAAACAACTGTTCAAATGTCTAGCCCAGTCTCATTTGTTCGACCATAGAAAGCAGCACTGATACTTAATTTGATGAGTGGTTGTATCAGCCATCACAGTACTCAGTTCGGTAATGAATTCTTTTGCAATACCAGTAGATCTAAAGATAATTTATTTTGGTTCAGACTCTACTTCAAACTTTCCTTGTTCGAGTACGTTGACAATTTTAGGATGATGTTTCTTAGCATGCTCAATGAAATTGAATCCTAGAGCATAATTTTTCACACTAGTTTTCGACTTGTCTAAGATCATATTCAAATTCTTCTTTCTAAAAGAAAACCTCTCTAAAGTGTTCTTAAGGCACTCGTTTTCCTTAGCCAGTGAGGAACAAGATGCACACTTAACAGATTCATTAGCAAGATCCTTAGAAGCACTAGACTGAACCAAACTCGCCTTTTTAGCAAAATCTTTAAGTTGTCTAGTTAATGCTTCTATTTCAGTCTTAAGCTTAGTGTAGTTAGAGCAAGAAAGAATTTCATAATACAGTATTTGTTGAATTCATCCTTAAGATGAGTTAAGTCTACCTTGGAGCAAATCTGTAACATCCTAAATTTCAGATGTTCAAAATTATGAATTTTTAAAACTTTTTTATTGAATCATATTGGCATTTGAATTCCTTCTACAATTTTATTTGAAGTCTTTCCGAATTTTGTACAGTACAAGTTAATAACTGGGAATAATTCCCAAATGCAAGTAATGAGCCTAACAATAAAATATATGGGAATAATTTAATACAATGAATTACAAAAATTTTAAATTACACTTAAATCCAAACCAAAATTTAGAATTTTAAACTCAAACCGAGAATCAAAAACTCGCATCTAAATAATTGAACTAAAAATTCAATTTTTGAATTTAAATACCATGCAAAACTGGAAATCAATAATCTTAATATGAATTAGAAATTCAAATTAAAAATCCAAAATTCAAGATTTGCTTAAGCTTTTCATTTTCTTCTCATTCTTTCCCTCTTTTACCCTTCTCTTCCATGTGGGCCCTCCCTTCTTTTTTTCTCCCCCTCCTTTCTCTTTCTTCTTCTCCCACCCATTCTTTTCTTCCGCCTATTCTGGCATCAGCCACGCCTCCCTCTACGCTCCTGCGCCGCACGTCATCCCGCTTGCCCTCGCATCCCCCTGTGCCTGCATGGCCCTACCATCCCCACGTCAACGCCATGCCCTGCCTCCCGTCAGTCGTCACCACGTCGTCTCAACGCCCACGCCGCGTCCTGCTCCCGGATCATCAGCAACAGGGCCTCCATAGCGTCCCCTCTGCACTATAAAGGGATCCCCCAAGCTCATGTTGGCCTCCGCACCACTCCTTTCCCACCTTCTTCCCCAAACCCGACATGCAACATTTCCAGCCGCCATGGCCCCTCGCCATCTTGGCTAGTCTAGCAACGCCATCCATGAGATGCTCACGTCATATCATGTCCTTAGGCTCCATCTACTCTCCTTCTCACTTAATCAGAGTTTCGTGCACTGGGGCTCGCGCGCCGACCATCTTCCCCATCATGGTCGGCCGCCGCATCCACTGTTACCAAGGAGCCCATGGATGACCTCGACCCGATTCCTCCGTGGGAGAGCACCTCCACACCCTCCCAAAGCCAACCGCGGTGCCACCTTTGGCTTTCCTCCCCTCTGATGAGCCACCCTCGGTGATCTCCTTGCGCCGCCGCCAGTGCGCACCACCAGCCAGCCTCGGTCCCATCCGGCCCCGCCAACTCGTCAGTGAGTATCCCTGTGGTCCACGCAAGCTCATGCTCCCCCTATTTGTCCCCTTCTCCTCTCCCACCGCGGCCGCCTCATTTGCGCCCCGCCACTGGCTGTTCCGTTCTACTACCTACCCACCTCGCCATTGCCTTGGCCGAAGCGCCACCCCCTGTGACCTTGCTGACTTCCCCACAACCCATTTCACTGGCTACCGTTGCCCCTCCGGCCTCCTATTGCCGGCGGCACCGCCATCTGCCTAGTGCCAGCCGCCTCCCTGTTTTTGGCCGCTGCTCCTCTGCTCTCCCTTGTTTCGGCCAAATGTCTCCCAGTAAGCCCTCTCTCTCTGTGAATAAACCTAACAAGTGGGCCCAACTAATAACTAGGCTATTTGATGCATGTATATCACTAGTAGATATGAGTGTATGGCCAAATTTTGAAAACATGTTTGAGAAATAATTAAATGAGAAAAATCCAAAATAAAATATGATGGCATCTAATTGCTATATCATATAATAATATATGTAAAATGAGATTAGTATAGGTTAAAATCTTGGTCAACTACATGTGATAGCAAGTTAACTATTATGCAAGAATAGAATATGTATGATTAGTGTAGAGTACAAAATAAAGTAAGAGAAACCTAAAACTAAATATGATGGAAAATAATTTAGTAACAAATAAAATAAGATGCAATATTAATTGTACCATTAGAACCCGAGTTTACGGAAATCCAAAAAATATTTAAAGACCAAATCTGGACTAACTACTTGTAAGAAAGGATTTATGTACAACAACAACAACAACAACAACATTAAGCATGACCAATTGTTCACAAGCAATACTAGCATGTTTTATTGACTACAAATAATTAGGGAATGATTTAATACAGGACCCCTAACCTTCTAAAATATGAATTAAAGATTTCATGGCATATAATTAAATAAATCTAAAAAATAAAAATAATAACTCGTAAGCCATTAATATTCTCTTCATACTCAAATTTTAATTAAACACAGCATTAGCACGCTATTGATAAATAAATCTTAGCAGTTGATTTAATTAAATCATATAATTTTATACAACAAGCCAAACCCCACATAAATGGACTTATTTCTAGAATTAAATTGTACTAAATAATAACTAAGGATACATAGGTAATGATGAGGTTTAATCCAAAGGGCATCTTTAACTAAAAATCATGTTGGCACATCTATTAAAATCCTCTGGGTCATTAGTCATTAAAATAATCTCACTAAATTGCATTTTAATGAACAAGGTAATACAAAGACAACATAAAATAATACATCTCAAATTGCTAGACAATTGAATTGTAAGAATAATTCAATAAACCAAAAATCACATACATCGCGTATGTAACATGTGCCCATAGCTCTAACCAGACTAGTGGAACTTCCTTAATAAATATATAAATAATAAAAGAAGTTATTAATAAAAGATCACACCATGGTATTCTACAGTTGGCTATGCGTAGCCAACCTCAAGTCCAAAGTAGAATATTATCATGAATATTCCTCTGTCATTAACCTTCCTTGACATCTATCTCGATGGATTCCCTTCCATTATTCCTCACTTCCCCCAAACCCCATCTGACTTCGTCAACATATTCCATGTCCAATAAAACTTTGCCTTAGATCACCCTCGCAAGCATAATAAAGTTAAATTAAATTTAATTGGATTTACTTGGTCTTTTGAGTTATTTGCCTTTATTTGGATTCAGTTGTTTAGCGCATAATTAGAAATTGGAGTCTTGAAGATTCAATGGATCAAGAGAAACTAAGATCTAGATGAAGATGAAGACTATGAGTTTAAAACCATCGAATGAGAAAGCTTTGAGTGAGCTCAAGACTGTGGTAAACCGCGCAAGGCGAGTCAATACTTTGATCGTGTTGAGCCTACATTTTTTGCAAATTATTTCCATTTTAAATTATCAAATTGCATGTTGTTATTTCATGTGCAAATATATGTTTGTTTTAAGATTCTAGTTATATGCCCATTATTTAACTTGTTAGTATTCGACTCAGTATGGGTTGTACTAGTGTGACCATGGGCGGGTAGAGGATGGCCACATCCTCCGACGTGACGGCGCAAGAGAGGGCTTCTGGAAAGGTGGTTGTACCCCCAAGAAAGTAAAACCTTAGCACACGTGGCTCTACTGGGAAGATGCATTGTAATAGCATTGTTATGATTACTCAGTCGCATGTCTAAGGAAGCGTGTAGTGGCCGATATTATGAGATAATCATGCGAGGTCCTTAGTTTCTCCATATCTCCAAGCAAAGCAATGCATACATCACACGGGAGGGAGCAGATCTAAGTGAAGTAAGCTCCCGTGACAAGTTCTCTACTTCTTCTCCAACTCACTACACCTAGTTCTAGATCTGGCATGAAATTTTCCTAGTTTCAGAAATGCATCATTGAGCTGGTCATAGGAGGGACATACCTCATCGGAGGCAGAGTAGAGCTCGATGTCGTTGATGTTGCCCTCATGGGCCATGAAGCACATGCCGATGAAGTCATCATCGTCCTTGGGATCTTGATCATCCTTGCTGTCGTCGTCACTCCACCCCTCGACGTCGCTGAAGTCGATGTCGTCGAAGGTGGTGAGGACGCGGTGGAAGAGCTTCTTGGCTTTGCCAAGGTTGCGGAACTTCTTCTCTTTGCCTTGGGCGTGAGCTGGAGGCTTTTTGTTGCAGTTCTTGTTGGTGTAGTCATTCTTGCTCAAACCGCCATAGTCGTTCTTGCCTTTCTCCAGCTTAGGGCAATTTGCCCGAATGTGGTTGGGGCCACCACACTCGAAGCAGATTATTGGCCCACCCCTCTTTCTGGCCCTCACTCTCTTGTATGCATGGGAGAACTTTCTGGCTAGAAGGGCTAATTGGTCCTCTAGTAGCTGCTCTAATTAATCATCGGTTACTTCACAAAGAGCAGCTAGGGAGAAACCAGTAGCATTATCAGAGAAAACACCAGAAGTAGGACTGGGATCGGTGACCAATGCCATCGACTGCGATTTCGACCTGCGAGAGACAATGTCAATCTCGTGAGTCTTGAGGCGTGAATACAGCGCATCAAGAGTCAGGGTTGAAAGATCGGTCGTGTCCTTAATGGTGGTCACCTTCATCTCCCAAACATGCAAATCAAGAGCAGAAAGCATCTGTCGAGCGTTGTCCAAGTCGGGATACGTGAGACCGACCGCTCGAAGGTTGCTCAGAATTTTGTGAAACCTCGCAAAACACTCATCCAAGGACTCACCAGCGAGCATTTCAAACTTGTTGTAATCTCGCTTGAATTGGTCCTGTCGTACCATCTTAATTTGAGTGGTTCCCTCATGGTAAGCGTCGAGGGTCACCCAAATATCGAAAGCCGACATGAGGTGAGAGATGCGATCGAACTCACTTCTGCTAAGACCTTGAATTATGATGTTCCTCGCCTTAGCATTCGCCTCAACATCGGGCATGTTTGCCACATTGATGTTCTCATCGGCAGAAACAACATAACGTGTTTTCACTTTTCTCCAGATGGCATAGCCCTGAGCCTGTATGTAGATCTCCATCCGACTCTTCCAGAAGGGATAGTCGATCCATCGAAGATTGGGGGCTTGGTGGAATACTTATCCGTTGCCATGGCTCACAGACTGGTTAGGATCTATCCAGAAGAGCTAACCAGCTCTGATACCAACTGTAGGATCGGAAATGGCAACAAAGGGGGGTGAATGGTGCCTTCAAAAATCACCCGAGTATTCACACCTTTTTCTTCTTCTCCGATAGCAATAGAAGCTATGAAGACAGAATAAATTTGCTATCTAGAAGTCGAAAACAACTTTGTCGAAAACTGAAAGGACTGTATGTCATAAAACAGACTTGCCCCAAAGACCAAGTGTGCTCACTAGAGAAACACAGTTAGACTGACAAAACAGAGCCCAATCTGTTGACACAACCGAAAACAAAAAACTGAAGAGGAAACCGAGAGCAATCTACCAAAAGAGAAGGCAAAAATCCTGAAAGCTGTAACTAGCTAGCCGAAAACTCCAGACTGAAAATCGACTGCAACAGAGAAAGCGAAAACAGCAGGTGAAATAAGACGGTGCAGTGAATACTGAAACTGTCAACACAAAAACAGGACAGACCGAAATCTGACTAAAACTGCAACCAAAATAGGAAAACTGACAAGAACTGAAAGCACAAACTGAAACAAATAGTAAGTACATTTGCTACCGAAAACTGAAGTTCCTACAGACTAAGAACTGAAGCTACGGCCGAAAACGAGAGAAGAGGAGAGCGGAAATCACTGCCTGAAAACTGAAGCAGAACCGAAGCTACAGCTACAGCCAAAACAGATGAGAATAGAAACAGAAAACAGACCGACAAAAGCTGAAAGGAACAGAAACTGCAAAACGGAGGCGCAGTGGTTTTGAAGATTTTCATTTCTGTAGACCGACAAGAAGAGGGACAAAGCTCTGGACAAAACAGACTAAAGCAAAAGGAGAACACAGAAAGGAGAAGATTAGTCACTGCAAAAGGAGACAATAAAAGAAGGAAAGCAACTCTAAAAGAAATGCAGTCTGGAACAGAGAGAGAGAGCAGACAACAGGTTACAACCGATCGACAGAGATGTACTAGTTGCAGCCGAAAACAAGGAAATTGAAGAAAACATGCTGCTCTCCTCTACCCAAAAGATTGTGACTACAACTCAAACATCAGATTGACCTCAGAAACAAAAAGATTCAGACAAAAATCAAATGTAAACAGTGAATGCTGATTTTGCCGAAAAGAGAACAGCAAGAGAACCAAAATCCAAATTACCTAAAATTCATGAATCTTTTGAGCTTGAGGCTTTTCAACATAACAGAGAATCATCTCTCAACAAAAACACATAAACCAAATCATCTTTTTATCAAGTAAATCAAGAGAACATGATTCCTCTGCCTCCCTGCATAGTAAACCTTAAATATCGCACAAACAAAGGAAGATTGCAGCGAGTGATCTCTAGAGGGGAGTACTGTCTTTGAAATCTTTGTTCCTGGAAATAAACTAGCCAAGTGGCCTGGAGAACAATTTCCAATTTAGAGGCAAAAATTCTGTAGCAACTCTAGCCAAATCACTTCATTCAATCAAAAGGAAATACCGAAGAATAGAGAACATAGAACAGGAAAGAAAGAAGGAGCTGAAGCTCGGATACAGGGAAACAAACACTAAAAACCAAAGCATCTCAAACACATGATTTCTTAAATAGGGACAGAGACATGAATGATTACAAAGAGTTTGTTCTACATTCGTCTCATACACATCTTCTCATCCTGAGAAAGTCACACTCAAAAGAAAAGAGCAACACACTGCCTGAGCACTCCTCACATCAATACAACAGAGAAAGGAGAACACACACAGACATGGAGAGCAACAACCAGAAACCCCCAACTAGCACTAGAGAGTACCTCTCTATTGATAGCCTCCACTACCGGGTCCTCATGACACTTTACCCAATAGCTCCAACTACTCTGCGCTTTATCCATTAACTCGAACCGCATCCGCTTCTGTGAGCTTGAGTCAATTTTACCGAATCGCCCCTCACGCTCCTTCCCGGAAGCTTCCTCTTTTCTTGTTGTCCACGCCTCGCAACCACCTCGAGTCCTCGTCGTCTTCGGCATCTCCCGACCGCTTTGACCTCAGCACCGCCTGTGCCTAGTCCGGCCATCTCATGCCTCGCCACGACTCCGCCTCAAGGTCCTGCAGCCATCACAGATAAGAAAACATCACATAGCACTGCTCGAGATAATATAATCAACATTAGCATCAGTGAAATGTACTTCAGCACGAAATTGCCCAAATGACTGATCGGAAAGAAGGACAAGCGATCCAAGCACGTCTAACCAAACTAGACTACGCCATGCGCCGACTTGGCGTGAACCAACAAAATCAAACTCAAACTTTCCAGAACACGTGTCAATTACTCATCACAAACATGGGGTCACATCCACATGGTCTCTCACGCACCATGGCTTCCTGTGCATGAAGCTCCCGGGCCCGCAAGGTATCATCACCACCTTGCCCATCGCAAAGAGCTTGGTGCTCGGGGCCCGCACCACAAGGTGCATGTCCTCACTGAAAACCAAAGGCAGACACGCCCTTTGCCCTGGGATGGATGCCTAAGCCCCGGCCGAATGGCGAAGCCAAGAGGGTGCCTCTGCAAGCCGAAGGTCAATGTGTATCCATCGGCGAAGGCCTTCCCCCGGAAGTTGAGCAGGACCTACTCCGAGTTCTCCGAGACAACATGGACGTCTTTGTGTGGTCCCAAAACGACATAAAGGGCATCGACCGTGTCCTCATCGAGCACACCTTAGCAGCAAGCGGCATGTCGATCGAGCGGCAACAAGCGGCCAAGGTAGAGATAGTGAAGCTTCTCCAGGCCGAAGTCATTCGTGAGGTCCAGCACCCAGACTGGCTTGCCAACCCAGTGCTGGTGAAAAAGGCTAGCGGCGCTTGGCGCATGTGCATTGACTTCACCGCCTTTAACAAGGCGTGTCCAAAGGACAACTACCCCTTGTCACGCATAGATCAGCTGGTGGACGCCACGGCGGGGTGCAAGCTTATGAGCTTCCTGGACGCATACTCCGGCTACCATCAGATCTACATGGCCAAGGACGACAAGGACAAGACCAGCTTCATAACGCTGGTAGAGACATACTGCTTCGTCAGGATGCCCTTCGGCCTGAAGAATGCGAGGGCAACCTTCACGCGTTTCGTCGTGCTGGCATTGGCCTCCCAGCTCGGGAGGAACGTCGAGGCTTTATGTCGACGATGTGGTCGTTAAAACTAAGCAACTCGCCTCCCACGGTCAGGACGTTCAAGAGACCTTTGACAACCTCAGGCGAGCGGGCATCAAGCTCAACCCGGACAAGTGTGTCTTTAGCGTGCAAGCTAGGAAGCTCCTGGGCTTCCTCATGTCCAGGCACGGCATCAAGGTGAACCCCGACAAAGTCGACGCGATCCTCGCCATGGAACCACCCAAGACGACGAGGGAGGTCTAGAGGCTTATTGGACGCATGGCCACGTTGAGCCGCTTTCTATCCAGGGCGACGAAACGGGGCCTGCCATTCTTCAAGACCCTGCGCGGCTGCAACGGGTTCTATTGGGACGATGACTATGCGAAGGCTTTTGACGACCTCAAGAAGCACCTCGCAAGCCTCCCTACTTTGGTTGCCCCAGCACCAGAGGCTCCCCTCCTGCTTTACCTGGCCGCCACAGCAAAAGCGGTCAGCGCCGTCCTCGTCCTCGAGGTGGGTGCCCTTCAATGGCCCGTATACTTCGTCTTCGAGGCCCTTCAGGGCGCCAAGACGCGGTACACTGAACTGGAGAAGCTGGCCTACGCATTGGTTATGGCCTCGAGAAAGTTTCGGCACTATTTTCTAGCCCACCCAATCACTGTGCCATACTCGTTCCCTCTAGCGGAGATGCTGCACAACAAAGAGTCCACGGGACGTATTGGCAAGTGGGCCGTCGAGCTGGCACCATTCTCCTTGACGTACGCCTCGCGAACGGCAATAAATTCTCAAGTCCTCGCGGAGTGGACTCCACCGGCTCAGCATGTGCAACAACCAAAAGAACCAATCTGGATGCTCAACATTGATGGAGGCTACGGCGCCTCGGGCGCTGGAGTGGGCACAGTGGTCACTACGCCAGAGGGACACCACCTGCTGTACTCAGGCCATCTTGGGTTCCCAGCCACGAACAACACAGCTGAATATGAGGTGCTACTCTTCGGCCTCGTGAAGCTTAAAGCCCTGGGCGTCCGAAGGGTCCCTGTCCGCACCGACTCGCGTCTGGTTGCGAGCCATGTCAAAAAATCCTACCAGGACAAGGACCCCGAGCTGGCCAAGTATCTGGCGGCGGTAAGGGCAAAGGAGCGCCATTTTCTGGGCATCGCAGTCAAGGCTATCTCTCAGGCGGATAATGAACAAGCCGACATCCTCGCCAAAGCCGCTAGCCAGCAGCTCCCCCTCCCTAAGGGAGCGTTCTATGAAGTCTTGCCCACGGCAGCCATCGGCCAAGACAACCGCGACACGGCCCTTGTCCATCAAATTGCCCAGTAGGGCGACTGGCGGGAGCCCATCTACACCTTTTTTTCAAGGCAGGACGGAGCCAGACGACCCCCTCGAGCTCCGGCGTTTGCAGCACCGCGCCCAATCCTTCTAGGTGCTCGACGGTGTCCTCTACAAGAAGGGAGTCTGTGCCTCACTGTTACGATGCCTCTCGCATGACGAGGGTAAGCGCCTCCTTGTGGAGATTCACGCCAGGCTCTGTGGCTTGCATATTGCACCGAGGTCCCTGGTCGGCAAGGTGTTTAGGCAGGGCTTCTACTGGCCAACCACTAGTGTAGATGTGCAAGATCTTGTGCGCCGGTGTCAAGGTTGCCAGTGCATGGGGCGAGTCATCCACAGACCTCCGGCGAGCCTACAGCCCATCTCACCGGTGTGGCTGTTGGCGCAATGGGGCATCGACGTCGTTGGGCCACTTTCGCGGGCCCCAAGAGATCTTCGGTTCGTTGTAGTCGCCTTGGAGTATTTTTCCAGGTGGCCCGAAGCCGTCGCTCTAGCTAGGGTAACCTCCACGGCCATGCAGCGCTTCCTCTGGCAAAACGTCATATGTCGTTTCGGAGTTCCCAGGGAGCTCACCATAGACAACGGCCTGCAATTCGACTCTGCTCCATTCAAGGCATTCTGCGACAACATGGGCATCATGTTTCGATTTGCTTCGGTCGGGCACCCACAGTCCAACGGAGCCGTCGAGCGAGCAAATGGCGCCATCTTCTTGATGGGGATCGAGTGACCGCCACCCAACACATCGCGAAGTACGTGCGCCAAGTGGCACGCGTGCACGACCGCACCGTGTACTCATGCGAATTCGAACCAGGAGACCTCGTCCTCAAAATGGCGCTTCATGCTACAACGGTTGGCAAACTAGAGTCCAAGTGGGAGGGCCCCTACATCGTCACCGTGGCTTTGCAACACGGAGCATATAGTCTCGCAACGCTGGAAGGGCAGACTCTTCGCCACACGTGGAATGCAGACAGGCTGCGGCGATATTATGTATGAGGCCGAAAGAATGCCAACGGCATGGTTGGCACCCTGACCCTTGTAATCGCTCACCCGCACAAACAGGACATCAATAAAGTGCACCGTTTGCGAAAACTGGTCTCATCCTGTGTAAAGACGCACGGAGGCAAGCCTCCGCGTGCACTCTACGGAGTTAAATAAGACGTGCGGATTCAGCGTGCACTCTACGGAGTATAAATAAGACGCGCGGACTCTGCGTGCACTCTGCGGAGTATAAATAAGATGCGCGAACTCCGTGTGCACTCTACGGAGTATAAATAAGATGCGCGGAGGCAGGCCTCCGCGTGCACTCTACGGAGTATAAATAAGACGCGCAGACTCTGCGTGCACTCTACGGAGAATAAATAAGACACGCGAAGGCAGGCCTCTGTGTGCACTTTGTGGAGTATAAATAAGATGCGCGGAATCTGCGTGCACTCTACGGAGTATAAATAAGACGCGCAGACTGATGTGACGATGGCCTGATCTTCCGAGAGGTACTGATAAGTCGATTGTGGAGATCTTGACGTTGATGATCCAAAGGCTCCGACCAAAACCAGATCGAACCCCTCGCAATCACTACACCACTGCTCCGTTGGTTATCAACCATGCCGAACACGGTTGACCTTGCTAAGAAGGCTATCTCCTGCAAGCGAATCGAGAACACAAGCAAGAGAGTTTAAGATGCAATCTGAAATTGTATTGCGAATAATGTTTAAGTTCACAAGTTGGGGTTTCTCAACCGAACATGTGGTGAAACTGCTAAGCAGAATAATCTCTTAAGAAAAACCCGAGGAAAACTAAAGGGGTGCGACCTCCTTAAGTAGGGGAGGGGAGAGCCGCACTTATCTAATGAAAAGGGATGTGGTACTATTCTTGTCTACTATTCGCGCAGCCATGGTACTGTTCACGTGAACAGTACCAGCCCAAATAGCCTAAGTTACAAGGCCCTCGGCCCACTTTGACTCGGACTGAAAAAGTAATGTGTCTTCTTTTGCTGTTTCTGATCTGCTCGGATGGATGGAGTTTGGAGGTGAGACTAAATCCATCTGAAAGTAGACTCTAAGAGCTTTCCAACGAGTACTCATGGGCCTCGAGAAGCCTTCTGGATCAAAAGTTATGGCTGTTTGAAGTAGACGCTGTTACAAAGGCCGAATCTGAATCGAACTTGCGAACAGGACTTGGATTGCGCTTGATGGTTCCACTTCTACACTTGAGCTTGCTTGGTTCTTCACCATGGTTCCTAAGGACAATTAAATCATCACAAGAATTAAGTAGTATGCCATTATTTGAAACATTTCTATGCAAACTTAGGAACGTATTCACCTGATGGTTAAGTTGACGTGCTCGCGCTCGAGTCGTTGGTCCTTGTATCATAGTTTCAGTTTGTTGAGTTTGTTGTGGAGTTGGCACAGTTGTATCTATGGAAAGGATGTCCTCATCACGGATTCCGCGTGTACTCTACGGAGTATAAATAAGACGTGCGGACTCCGTGTGCACTCTGAGTATAAATAAGATGCGCGGAGGCAGGCCTCCGCGTGCACTCTGCGGAGTATAAATAAGACACGCGGACTCTGCGTGCACTCTACGGAGTATAAATAAGACGCGCGGACTCTGCGTGCACTCTACGGAGTATAAATAAGACGTGCGGACTCCGCATGCACTCTACGGAGTATAAATAAGACGCACGGACTCTGCGTGCACTCTACGGAGTATAAATAAGACGCGCGAGCCTCCGTGTGCACTCTTCGGAGTATAAGTAATGCGCGGACTCCGTGTGCACTCTACGCAAGTATCATTGGGCTAGCCCCCAGCTCTACTGCTGCCACCTCGAAGGGTAGGGGACGGAGCGCTCGAGTGTCTACCTCGGCTAGTCGCTAGCTCCGCTGCTGCCACTTTGAAGGGTAGGGGACAGAGCGCTTGAGCGTCTACTTCGACTAGTCGCCAGCTCCGCTACCGCCACTTCGGAGGTTAGGGGACGGAGTGCTCGAGCGTCTACCTAGGCTAGTCACCAGCTCCGCTGCCGCCACTTTGAAGGGTAGGGGACGGAGCGCTTGAGCGTCTACCTCGGCTAGTCACCAGTTTCGCTGCCGCCACTTCGAAGGGTAGGGGACAAAGCGCTCGAGCGTCTACCTCGGCTAGTCGCTAGCTCCACTGCCGTCACATCGAAGGGTAGGGGACGGAACGCTCGAGCGTCTACTTCGACTAGTCGCCAGCTCCGCTGCCGCTACTTCGATTCAAAGGGTAGGGGATGGAGCACTCGAGCGTCTACCTCGGCTAGTCGCCAACTCTACTGTCGCCACTTCGAAGGGTAGGGGACGGAGCGCTCGAGCGTCTACCTCGGCTAGTCGCCAGCTCCGCTGCCACCACTTTGAAGGGTAGGGGACGGAGCGCTCAAGCGTCTACCTTGGCTAGTCGCCAGCTCCACTACCGCCACTTCGAAGGTTAGGGGACAGAGCGCTCAAGCGTCTACCTCGGCTAGTCACCAGTTTCGTTGCCGCCACTTCGAAGGATAGGGGATGGAGCGCTCGAACGTCTACTTCGGCTAGTCGCTAGCTCCACTGCCGCCACTTCAAAGTGGGGACAATGCCAGCGAAGACCACTTCACACCCGAGGTTTTATGTGTCGGTTGGAGATAAGTGCAATCACATAGGACGACACGTACGCTTTGTTACTTTGACCACAGTTTTATTGCATCAATGAAATAATGTTTACAGAGACTCAGTAATTACATTTGCGAAGAGCTAATGTCTACAAGTGCCTTCGAGTACTTAAGCTCTCTATTCGTCCGGCTCCACCTTGATATACTCTCATGCTGAAGTCTCGCCCGCCGAAGTCTGGGCTTCCCAGAAGTTCAGGGAGTCTTCTGCCCACCCCCAGTGCCGAAGACGCCGTCGAGCCATGAGGTCTGAGATAAGTAACCGGCCCCTAGCAAGTATCTGTCTGGAACAAAACAGTACACGTCATCTGAACACTTGAGCCATTCTCATTTCATTCATAAAAAAGGGGGGCCATACGGTGCCATTTCACAAAGAGAACGGGTACATCGCAATGCACGCCTACACTCTAAAGACTCCGGCGTCACACCTGTGGATCTGTTCCATGCTTCGGGTCGGCGGCACTATTTTCGTTACGCCATGGAACTTCGTCAAGCCACTAGCCGAAGTCCCCCTCACCGTGCAAAGTCCGTCGCAGTGCTACCTTTGCAGCGGCCTCCTCGATGTAATCCCAGATCCTATCATGGAAGGCCCAGATGGTGCGGCAGACGGCGCGCACGGCGCCTGACATCACCCCGACTCTGGCTGGCATCTCTAGTCGAGGGTCGACCAGTTCGCCCACGTGCGAGCAGCCTTAGTGGTGGAGTAGGGCAAAGGCGAGGCGCGAAGTCACGAAAGAGCAATGGTTGCCGAAGGACTTGGTGGCGTTGAGGGCGAGGCCGAAAGCTTCTCCGATTCGCTGAAGCTTCCGTGGCAAGTCCTTAGGACCGAAGGTGCGCGGGGGCACGACAACGGAGAGGTCCTTGAGGGCGTCTTCCAGAGCCTCCATGGCATCCCATGCCACCACCGAGGCATCGCCCAGAGTCCGGTCCTTTTCCCCAAGGGACGCGGTGAGTCGGGCCTTCTCCTCCTCCAGCGCTGCAATTTGCTGGAGCATGCCGTCGCGCTCTTCAGCGGCCATGCGCTGTGCCTCTGTCGCGAGTGCCTAGGCGTCCGAGATCACCTTCGCACCCTCTGTCTCCAGGAGACGGATGCACTCATCCTTGGCAGCGTGGACCTCTTCAGAAGCGCGAAGCTAGTCTTCTAGCGCCCTCCGCTCGTGGGCACGTGCCGCCTGCAGGGCTCGAGCGAGGGCAAAAGTCTGCACAGCGCAGTTGTTAGTGAAGTCCCAAACGACGGTGTAAATCATCAAAGTCGAGCACTTACCCTCATCTCTGAGGCTCTAGTGCACCTTCCAGGAGCTCCGAGCCGCATAACAGTAGCGCCCGTCGGTCCATGCCAAAGTCCGCGTAGTCCTCGACCCCTTGAAGAGCCCGCAACATCTCCGGCTGAGGAATAAAGTCAGAGACAGTTGGCCACTGAGCCTCCACGCTGGCGACTTCGAGGGCGGCAGGTATCGATGTCACGTCTGGGGCAGGAAGACCGGAGACTTCGTAGCCGTCTCCGTTGCTCGACCCCTTTCTGCGTCCGGTGACCTTGTCTCAGCTGACGTTGACTACGGAATGAGCGAGCAGATTGGAGAAAGATTCGCGAAGTCGCGGAGGGAGAAAGAATTGCGCCTACCTTCAATGTGTCCAGGTGCAGCACGTGGAGGTGTTCGCTCCGTCTCGGTCCGGACTACGGGAGTCTCACCTGCGTCGGGGGCAACGAGTTCCTCTTCGGGCCGGATGGCCTTCATGTCAGAATCAGACTCCGACATGCCCCCGACCCTGACTGCCACTGCGAATGCCTCCTTCAGCCGGGAAGGCGATCGTGTCCGAGGGCGCTTTGCACTCGGGGACTTGGGTGATGCTTCCTCGGCCTCTGCGACCGGTGCGGGCGAGGAGGCCTCGCCCTCTTGGATATCCGCACCGTGCCCCTTGTCCGTTGTGCCACCCAAGGACTCCTCACCGGGAGCTACGTCACCCGCCTCCGCCTCCAGATCCAAGTTGGCGTACTCCACCAAGTCGGAGCTGGTGATCGCCGGACCTTCGACTCCGACAGGACATGCGGGAGGGGCAGCCGGTGAACTCGACACGGGAGCAGGGGACCGGGCCCTCCGCCTAGGGGGAGAAACCTCCCCGTTGTCGTCACCGTCACAGAGGCGGGCCCGGCCTCCCGTTGGAGTGGCACGCTCTGGCACAGGAATGCCCAGAGCTTCGCACACCCATTTTATCCACCCTAGCTTCGCTGCGGCGGTCGCAGACTCGCATAGACTATGTTCCTTGGCCACGTACGGCCCGAGGAACACAACTACTACGCGCTCCACATCCTCCAGGAGGAGTCCTACATGGGAAGCGAGGCAAAGTTAAAAAACGCGCGGACATTTCGAATATAGTCTACAGCGGAAGAACTTACGCGGGTCGAAGGGCGCTGTCAGCGAGGACACGATCGGCCGAACGCCGTCGGGCCGCACGGGCCCCTGCTGGACGTGCCACCGACAAGCAAGCGGTGCCACGCCGTACATCGTGTATTCCTCCATGAGGTCGCACATATTGAAGCGGAGGGTGATCCCCACCAGCCTCCACACCCTCTGCTTGTCGTCGCGGTCGGGCTCCAAGCTGGGTGAGGTGTTGAACACCATCGGCCACCCCGTGCACCGAAGGCTGCTGCCGGTCACCACTTGATGGTAGAACCACCTCCGCATCTAGTTGGACTCCCACGTCGCCCGGGTCAAGTTAGCGGGGAAGATCTTCACGCATGGCGACCATAGGACGAAGTTGACGCTGCCGAAGTTGGAAAACTCCCCTCCGTTGAGCTTCTTTGGTTGGCATCGCACGTCGTGGAGGAAGGTAAAGAGGGAGGCGCTGGGCCAAAGTCCCTCCGACCCCATCGCCCAGCTGTAAATAGTCAGGCGAGCTATCGTGTTGGCGTTAGCTGCGCCAACTCTAGCTCATAGGTCAGGAGGACGTCGCTGATGACCTTGGCCGATGGGATGCGGAGGCCGACTTCAAGGTACGTGACGAAGACAATCGCCTTCGATTCCTCCGGGTAGGCGAACCGCGCTGTGGTTCGCCAACTTTCCCTCGCGAAGGAGACTGGATCGTCTCCTCCATTACGAGGGTCTGTCCCAGCACGCTGGAGCAGGGACCCTCCATCCTCTTCTCCGACATCCACCACTTGTTGCACAGCGATGGGTCACGCCCCACCAAGGTTTAATCCATTTCCGTCGCCGATGAGCTGCGCTGGTGGGTGTGCTCTTCACGGTGAACCATTTTCTCACATGGCAAGGTGAAGCGAACAGCGGTGGTGGTGAGTGCAGGCAATACGCAAGGCGAGAGCAGGGTGCGCAGGAGCAAAGAGCAAGAGAGCAGATGAGCAAATGGGGAAGAGCGGTGGCCTAGCGACGAGGGGGTATATAAAGCCTTCTCGCCTCCCCCACGATCGGGAAGCGCAACCTGCGAGAGCCCAACCGTTCGCCTCCCCACGACCGGGAAGCGCAATCGGTGGAAGCCGAAGCTGCGCAGTCGCCTGGCTGCCTGACAGCGCACGACGTGCCAATCACGTCCCGCCCTTTCAGGAAGGAACGCACGACCGCGATCGTGCGGCCGCCTGACAGCGCACGATGCGCCAATCGTGTCCCGCCACGCGTCCCGCCCTCTCGAGAAGGAACACACGATCGCGGTCGTGCGGTCGCCTGACAGCGCACGTCGCACCAGTCACGTCCCACCGTGTGTCCTGTCCCTCGGGAAGGTGCGTACGGCCGCAGTTGTGCGATCGCCTAACACCCACGAGTCGGCGCGATCCTCAGCGCCATTAAGACACCGTCTTCAGGCTGCGAGACACCGAGCTGTACTTTGCCTTCGCGTCCGCAGGACAACCCTGGAAACCACTTCGATGCCATGTCTGCTTTGGCCTCGTCTCCACAGGATGAGTCCGCCCTCGGCTCCGACCTCGCGTACGCGAGGCGGGCCTGGCCCCCGCCTCGACAACATGTCCGCGGGATGAGCCCGACCTCGCCTCGGTTTTGACTCGGCGGGTCAGCTCCGCCAGCTACTTCGACTTCGCGGCTCGAGGACTTCGTGGCCGGAGGCCGGCTTCAGCAACCAGTTTGGCTCCGTGTCCTCGGCACGAAGCTGGGCTGGCCGGCAAATCCATTTCCGCCCAAGATCACAGAAGGTCACAGGCCGCAGGGATGGAGGGGGCCAAATGGCTCGGCGACATGGCTTCGGCTCGTTAAGCCCTTCACCATAAGAGGCTCCTGTTATAGGGGTGGCCCCCACCTAAGCCCAGCCGGCCTGCTAAAGGGTTGTAAAGCCCAAAATGGGATATGTATAATGACATAAATACCCTTGCGAGGGGTTCTTGAGTGTAAGGACATAATTGTAAAATACTCCCCATGTGAATATATATGGCTACCCTGGACATAGGGAAGGCCCAAGCATTGTTCACTTGTCATCTCTACTACCATACTCTCATTCCACTGTTTGGTCTGTAACCACAACACTGAGTATGAGACAGACCTTGAGGAGGGCTTGGCAGGTGACAGTACTGAGGACGACTCTGACATTGAGTACACTCCTAGAGCCGTACCTCCAAAGCAGTGCTTCAGTCCAGGGAAACATGATGCATAGGCTAGCAGTTTCATCATGTTTCAATAAGTGCCAAGAATCAAGTTGTGGTTGACATATCTCAAAGTTTAGATCAAAATTCAACTTAAGTTAGAAAAATCAACAGAGGCGGATTATCCAAGTCAGGCGTACCATTAGTCCAGAGAGGGCGCTTAGGCTGTCCATGGTATTTTACACAAAGGCGGATAATCTGGGTCAATCCATATCATTGAGGTATACCAATAGTCCAGAGAGTGTGTTTAGAGTGCCCCTGGTATTTTATATAGAGGTGTATTGTCCGACTTTATGCATATCATCAGTTTAGAAAGGGTGTTTTTGGATAAGTTGAGAGGTGAATGATATGGCCCAAAGCGTACCATTGGTACAGAAGGGTTATATTTAAACGAAGCATTGAGGCTGATGATTCGTATCAAGGTGTACCATTGGCCCGTACCATTGTTGCAGAGAGGTTCTGCGGAGTGATTTCACTGAGGCAGATGATACAGCTCAGGCGGATTATCCTGGTCAAGGCATATGTTGGGTCAGCATAACGACTAGTTTTTGAACTATTGAAACTAAGGAAATTGAATTGGAGTGGGTTATCTGGGTCAAGGTGGATGATTCGATCTGCAGACACTTTTCAAAAAATATGTCAAATGGCTAGTTTTTGAATGGAGAGGCTATGGGCCTGTTCTTTTCGGCTGTGGCTTATGGCTTATGGCTGAAATTTTTGAATTTTAGCTGTTTACGGTACAGATTACGGAGAGATAGATACTCATTTGCGATTTTAGCTGGTATAGATGTTGGGCTTTTAACGTGTAGATCGTTTAACTTGTAGACCCTGTCTTGAGAAAATACTCCGTTTGAAAGTTAGGTACTGTAGCAGAAGCCAAAAGCCAATTTTAAAAGCCCAAAAGAACAGGCCCATATTAGTGGACCATAAGTGTTTAAATTAGTACTCTTGTGACTCCAAAATAGTGGCTTGCATATTTAGAAGTTCAAGGGCACTCAAGAGCTTCAAAGTTAAGATTTTGAAAGCATGAGAGAGTAGATTAGGTCTTAATGTGTATCACTTTTAGTTGCTTGACCTTGTTGGGTTCAAGTGACACCATTGAGTTTAGTACTCTTAAAATTCAATGATTCCTAGATGGATTGGAAGAGTGCTCTTGATGACTTTCTAAGGAGGAGTTTGTGAAGGCACCGGGAGGGTTGTGAAGGTTTAGAGTCTACCTATTTAGAGAGGACTACCATAAGTTGATTGCTTGGATCCTTGTACGGGTTCAAATAGAAGCTATGCTCTTGTGAGAGTGCTCCAACAAGAATTAGGAAAGATCGCCATATCTTCGAGACCTCAGTAAAAAAAATTCGATTCTCTTGTCACTTTTACGTTTCCACATTTAAACTTTTGTTTTGAAAATTCCTAGACTGCTAGACTTGTGTAGGATTGGAACTTAGGTTGTAAAACTTAACTAGTATATTTAGGAGTTGATTGAGCACACTACCAAACCATAGCCAATTAGGTTGGAAGTAGTTTTGAGGTTATTTTAAATTTGCTAAATTTGGCCTAATTCAAAAAAGATACCCAATTCAACCCTCCTCTCTTGGGGACCTGATCCACTTCACGCTAACCTAAGAAATTTGCAATCTGTCTAAACTTTGCTTCACTCTGTTCCACCCATTTATAAGGCAATACTTAAAGCATGAGCATGCACTGTAGCATCACTTCTGAATCTCTGAAGCAACACTCTATTATTCACATTTACAGAACGAACATGCCAAGATAAGAAACAGGAAACAACAAGGGATAGAGTATCACAGCTGGGATGGCGGGCAGCACCTACTTCACAAGCTTCGACGGCATCTTTTGTGCATACTTCTCTGGATTTTAGGACATGGCACATGTAGTCCACACTCCACACTAGGTTTTACGAGCAGCATGAAGAACTACTCACCATGCATCCTCTCAGCTGGTCTCTGGGTGAAAGCCATTCCTCCCTTGTGGGTTTTGAGCCTGCTGTCCCTGAAGGCTGAAGCCATCTCTTTGCTGAACTGAGACATACCAACACAGCTATGCTTAGAAATACTTAGCAGGAGCAGGCAATGCACATTTTCTATGCAAGAAACAGCTGGTAAATTCTACTGGTGTTCAGAAATACATCCCTGAGATGATTTCTAGTCTATACTCACCGATATCGTAAAATACATCGTTCACACTGATTGCAGTTTTAGCAGATGTTTGCACGAAGAAGATGCCATTCTCTTGCGTGAAAGTCTTTGCTTCCTGCACCACACAAAATTGAGCTTTTGGTAAGGATTCAATAAGGGGAGTAGAGAGGACTATGGTATCGAAACCTTTTCATTTGGAGAATAGCATCATGTGTCACACAAACAAAATCGTATTTTTGATTTAATAGTACACTACAGTAAGCAAACAAGCTGCCACGGGGTGAGAAAAATTGTTGCTTTCATGCCGTGGCACCATAACTTTTTATATTCCCTGCCTACATGACGCTACCAATTGCTTGGAGATTGCCAATTGTCTTATGTTTCTTTTGGGGTCAAAACTACTATTACAATTTGCAAGAGAGAAGCATAAATTTGTATCTGAACAGTTTGAGAGCTCCAGGTTCTCATTTATTTGGAGCTGGTTTGTGGTTTCTCCATGAAACTAGAGCAGAAGATTAGCCAACCTAAATTCGTGCTTTTCTTTATCGTACCATACCATTTTGTACCATCCATATATCCCATGCAACTGTAGAAAATGCAACATTTGAAATTGCAAGGTCCCTATTATGCTTACTGCGAAAGCAATGGGGGAGGAAATAAGCATAATTACGAGATGCTGATAGCAAGTATCATCTCAGCGACACAGCAGCTCCAAACGAAAAATACGGTAATGCATACATATAATGTCAAAAGTGGGATTTAAGAAGCAGAATTACATCCTTCCATTGGCACCTGCCTCACCTTGACAAATCAGCCTTGTTCCCAGCAAGAGCCATTACTGTATTTGGGTTTCCAAAAAAAAAGAATTAATAACTTGTATATCAGCCAGCCCATTCGCATAAAACATCCAGAGATATCCTGTCTAAAAATGTCATCACAGTCACTATATCAAACTTCTTATATGACAGCTGTACAAGTGGTCCATCAGGTGTAAAATAAATACATAATTTTTTTTGAAGTAACATTATCCCATGCATATGAGTAAAATGGATTGCCTTGCGCTTGAAGCTCTTGAACCCATTTCTTTGCATGTATAAAAGAGGCCTGTAAGGTGAGAATGGATTTTGTACAGCCCATTGCATTCACAACCCTAATCTGGACCGTTCGTGTAAAGAAACATATGTAATTCATTCATTGGTCCTTCAGAAAAGTAATATATCGCAATGTTCTTTTTGTCAAACGAACACTGCTGAAGATTCACTCTACATATTTGCTAGAAATTCCACGCTGAAGACAAAACAATCATGATTTTTGTGACCACATTCAGAAAATACACTCCAACACAAATAGCACTAAAGCGTTCTTTTGGGCTGCGGCGTATGTCTTTTGACTGTGAATTATTAATCTAATGAATAGTGATTACTAAAAGAAGCCTACTGAAAAGCCGAAAAGAACGGGCCTAATTCACCACAGCTTTTCAACAGTTTCCTCACTTTATCTCAGAATTTACACAGTTCACAGTTACCAAGTGTATACTGCTATAGTTGTATAAAAAGATTGACATCATACAATTCCTCAAAGTCGATGGCTTGATGCACATCACAAAACAACCCGCATACTGACAGATGTTACGTAGGCACAACATACAGCTCTGTGCGATCCTCCTTGCACCAAGCTAACAAGAGCGCAACGATTACTACAACACAAACAAAAAGAAAAATTGGAGTGCCAAAACAGTTTGCATTTATTTTCTTGCCTCCAATCATCTTGTCATTCTCAGCTTGGCATTCTTCAAATGGAGATTTGCCTGCACTATCAGAACGCTCACCATTGGTGGGGAACTTCAGATCTTCTACCAAGAAATCAGTATTTTGTACATGCCATTGATTGTCATGCTGAATTGAGTCCCAGTAGCCTTTTCTTTCCTCAACTTCACCGTTCTTTTCAAACAGAAGACCATCTGTACATCCGGAGCATCGCCATATCTGTCTCAAAGCTGGGCTTTCAGGTAATTGGCGACCATCTCTTTCTGAATCACTGAAAAAGGTGTTAGAGTGGAGCTGCTTCCTTGGAGTTGATTGCATCCTAATGTCACCTGACAAAGCTCGTCGTCTAGATATCTGAAATGAGTTCATGACAGAGGAAAAAACAGTAAATTCATTTGTATATCTGCAAGGAGTGAACTTTGTGTAATTTCATTCTGCAGCCCAAAATCATGCCTAAACTGAAACCACTGAAAGATAAATCTTCAATGCATCAATGCAAGACCATAGGTAAACTACAGACATATACGTGAAGATATATGTTGTGTAGATGAAAACTTTATGTTGCTTCTGTACCAAAAATCAAAATGGTTGTGGTTCGTATCATTTGCAGGATATCGTAAATACAGATAATATTCCAAAGAACAAACAGTAACTCACATACCACACCTTGACATGTTAGGCACATCGAAGTTACTATAATTGCTGATACATACAAGAAGGCAACGAAGTCATCAATTGAAATGAAGATCTGCCATATACCTGAGAGCATTGATTTGTCGCTTGGGCTGTTAAACATATAGGACATTGGTCAGTAACTCTTGTTGGGACATCTGAGCACCACCTGCCTGACTTAACCAGACCAGCATAATTAGATTGTGCTATCACGCCCAAAGCCTCATTACTATCAGGTATAGCAGTGTGAAAGAAGTCATCATTGGACATGCCAGGTGATTTGTCAGATCCATTACTCCATAGTTGTCGCCTTGCACTTGCACTTCCAGGTACACCCAAGCATTGTCCCACTGAAGGCTGCAAATTATAATCGGTAAACAAATGAACAGATTGCACCTCACAAGAAAGAGATTCACTTGAATCGTTGTCTCTGATATCCACATTATCCATAAGAGAATGTGAATGTGACCCCTTCCTGCTGTGCTTTCCACTGTTGTTTGCCAATGGACTCAATTTTTTGCCTTGTCCGCACTCTTTCTGCTTGCCAAGTGTCTTGGCAGTCTCAGCTGCCTGAAAAGCTGCAGTGCTGATGTCTGGCATACAATCATCATGGAATTGCTCCATAGCATGGATAATGCTACTGATCTCAGAAGATATAATTCTCAGATCCAAACTTTTCATTATGGAATGTACCATTTGAATGGATGATATAATCATCTGGGAATTGCTTGTTCTAGTACTCTCATCCAATATCTGTAAACCTGATCTTATCAAAGACCGCCCGTAAGGCTCAAGTGTCAAAGGATTCTGTTTTGACAGAGCAACCACCAAGCTTAAGTGTGCAGCAGTCTGGCAGTGTGCCTCCTCCAAGGCCCCTGAGACTTTCAAGCAGACATCATTAACCAACTCATTAGATGCAAACTGCCAGTTGTTGGACTGGATAAGTGCGGTGACACAACGAGCAGAACCAGAAGACATACTCTCCTTAGTGTTCATCAAGCAATCTGATAAGGGACGACAAAGAGAGGCAATGATCCCACTTTTCTCTTCTTCTGTTGCCAGAGGATCAATGCAATAATGGGATAATGTACAAACCACCTTGGAGCAACCAACACTATGCAAGGACCCTGTAACTGATGACATGATTCTAATTACTGTCAAAACGATTTGGCTGACATGTGGTACAATGCTGCGGCCATGGACTTCTGCAGCAGTCTCAAAAATGCATATGATCTCCTCCTCAGAGAACGAGCATGGCTTGTCAGTGTTACAAACACGGGCAAGGAATGGAGGAAGTGTGTTCGAATCAAGATCTTTCACATACAACTTCAAACCTCTGAAGGCAGCCTTTTTGTTAACATGATCCATCACACAGTCTTCCAGTTCTGCATGTTGTCCCACTCTAAGACTCCTAGCCATTGCATACACTGGATATATTCAAGAAACAAAAGAAGATCCATGAGTGAAAATAAAATTAGTAGCCAGTTTTGGAAGCAGGTAAATAAAATCAGCAAATCTCAGGGGCGGACCTAACGTGGGACATGGGGGTTCAGCTGAACCCCCAAAAATATGGAAAAATAAACTGCTACTGGTACTCCACAACGCAGCAAGCAAATCCACCACAAACTCCATGGACTGGACTATCCATCCCAGAAAGGAAGATTTGGATGAGATTGCTCACGGAAAAGAAACGATCCTCAGGACAAAGCTCACTCTGAGAACAACAATCCAAGCAAGCTAGGGCTTCCTTACCAGCGAAAGAAAGATCAATCCGGCAGAGCGGAGGACGACGACGACGCCTACGAGAGAAGAATTCCTTCGCTTCGAGGGTTAAATGACGTTGGCGTGAGAATTTGAGACAAACGGCGAAGCAATATCCGCCGCCGCCGTCGCGACGAGATATGGAGAAGAGTTCAAGGAAGAGGATGGGCAGGAACAAGAGACGAGAGAGGTTTGGGATTGGGCTGTGAGGATTGCGCATTTGGGGAGGAGGAGGAGGGAAGGAGGAGGATAGAAATCTTGACGACCGTCTGCGCTTGTGTTGAACATTGGGGATCCGTTATTAGGGTTCGTGTGGAAGAATGGCTCGGCTACCGGGTTTCCTAGCCTTGTCTTGATGCGCGCACACACAGACCAGCTGATGACTGTTGGTGCAAGGAAGCAGTGAACAGATCGGAAAAAATCAATATCAATCAAGAAAAAAAAAGGAGAGTAACAACGGGACAAGAGCTGGAAAAAATAAAAAGAGAAAAAGGGCGGAGGAGGTCGTGGCTTTCTCGGTCCCCGCTTGAGTATTGAATAGGGAGACTTTATTGAAATGGTGACTTTATTGTACTCGACATAAGTGGATAGTCTGGCTCTTAGCATTCTTTTCTATCGTTTCTAAAATCAGGATAGGTCACTTTTTGTAGGTATCAGGTCACTCTTGTGCTCGGCTGCTTCCTACGGGTTTGATCCTTCTGATATTTGTGGACATGCCTTGGGCTGGGTTACATGGAATACATTGTGCCCATCTGCTAAACTTGCAGGCAGTTCTAATTGGTAAACTACTCTTCCTAGAGGCGCAGTCTAATATTTCTTTGGTGTCTTGTTAGCCAGTATATTACAAGTATGATATCCAGGGGCTGGGTGGGTTACACTATGGATGGTTGGTTATCCTGGCAGGCGAGTTAAGTGCTCGTAGTTTCTAAAAGTTCTGTGGATAACCCAAGCTTATCCACGAATCTTTTGGCTCTTAAAGATGAAACCCTCTCTGATTTTTGTAAAGAACATGTGCTGCTATTAAATTGGCAAAGGACGTACCCATAAGAATTCCAGCGGCTTCCTGATCTTCCTCAGCTGTGATGTGGTTAACTTGGCCGCGGTTTGGCGCTGAAGTGTTCCTGCTGGCCTGCGAGCTCTGATGCCCTTTGCTGGGTACCAAGGCTTGACTGCGGGTAGCGGGAGGCCCTAAATTGATTCTCACTGGATTGGTCTGCCGTTGCGGGCACTGGCTGACAAAGTGTCCCTTCTCTCCACACCCGAAACATCTCCGGTTGGTGGCAGGGTTCGCCCCAGTGGACTGGCTTGCTGGGCGTGGCGTTTGGAGGGAGCCACCACTGGAACGGGGTGCTGGAGACGAAGCATTGGATTGGTTAGGCTTTGAAAAGGAAGGTTTGTTCAAGAATCCCTGAATGAACCTTCCTTGAGGTTGTTGAGTTGTCATCTTGCGCTTACGACTGGCCTTAAGAATCTTCTTCTCATTTTCCAAGGCCAACGCCTTGTTTACCAACTGATGAAAGCTGGTGAAGTCCTAGGTGATTAGCTGTACTCTTAGTTCATCCTTCAACCCTTCAAAGAATCTGTCAATCTTTTCTTCTTCTTCTTCTATATCTTTCTGAGCATACCGGGCTAGCTGCGTGAATTTTGTAAGATATTCACTGACAGATAGGTTCCCTTGCTTGAGGTTGCGGAATTCATTCTTCTTTATCCGCATCATCCCTGCTGGAATGAAGTTGTCTTTGAAAGCCTTCTTGAATTCTGTCCATGGAATAGCTTCGGTGTCACCTCCGGTGGTAGCATCTTCCTGGCCTCTGGCAGCCAAGTAGTTCTCCCACCATGCTGCGGCAGCTCCTCGAAGTAGGTGGGTGGCAAATATGACTTTATCCTCCTCTGCGCATTTGATTAAGCGCAGCTTCCTTTCAGTATCTCGGAGCCAATCTTCTGCTTCAAGGGGTTCTTCTGCCGATGTGAATGTACTTGGTCTTGTCCTCTGGAAATCCCCTAAGTCAGCTCTGTGTCTGCCAGAGCTTTCTTGCTGTCCAGCATAAATGGCTTGCAGAATCTGAGTTTGTTGCGCCATTACTTGGGCCATTGTGGGATTAACTGGAGGGTTTGGGAGGTCAGCATCTTGGTTCTGATTCTCTTCGGGGTTTTCGCCATGATTTGAGTCTACCTCAGCATGCTGAGGGTTAGCATGAGCCCGAGATCGTGTAACTCTTGGACTGGCCATCTGTAGCTATAGCTTCATAACTTAGTACTAACACTACCCTTGAGAAAAAGGAAGGGTATCAACTCTCTTTGCAAAAAGAATCATAAGATAAACGACAAAAGAACATTCAACATAAGGCCTTATGCCTGGCCATTTATTATCATACAAGCATTCACATAGCCAGCCTTTAGGCTGGACTTTGCGGTTACACAATATACTAAGGTTTGCTATGATGACGACTACAGTACTAAAGGACTAGTACCTCATCCTATTTTACAGGAACTAGTAATTGCACCACGCATGGTAAGTACGGCACTACTCTACCTACTCCTTCATCAGTAGACTTGAGCTTATGGTAAATGGGCTGATCCTTGTAGTTTAAATAGTGCAAGAGCTTGCGTAGTACGCTAGCAAACTCCCCTTCATGAACTCCATATGCCAGGTAGCTCAGTTGCCCTTATCGCCAATTCCTGCCACCTGTAAATTAAATTACTAGGGCTAGAAATTTTCCAAAATAATTAATGAAAGGTAGAGTAGAACATATCTAAGAGGGATACGGATAGAAATAGTACACTATATTTTTCATAAATGCTTTTTGTATATATAGAAATTACCACCCTAAGGTGCTTCTAACGACCATTCTACGGCTTTTACCCTGCAGTCGTATGCTCTGATACCATCCCTGTCAGGCACCCAGATATTAACATCCGGATTCCTCTGTGATTACTGCACTATTCCCTGGATCAGTAGATAGTGCTCACAGTTACAGTAATGAATATCAAAATACATATCATGCGGAAGCGTAAAACTTAATAGTAGACTTACTCATGGGCCGATTAGGCCGAAATCATTAAATTGCAGCAGCGGAAGAACGAAGCACACAGGTGGGTCCTTCAGGACATGCCCACAGGCAGCCAACTGGAGGTTCGCGACCTAGCCCTTGACATCTTCATCTTCTCTGCCAGCTTGTCCAATCTTGTTGCTGCGGCGCAGTGATTTGATTCCTGATTCTGAATTTTGTCGCAAAAGCGAGCGTGAGCACTCCGACCCTGTGCTACGCGAGCCAATACACAGAATGCAAATAAATAGTATGCATAGCTTAACAAAGGATAGGCTCGGGTTATTTTATTTTGCGTAGAGTGCTTTTGAATACAATTAATTAAAAAGCCCTATGACTTAGCAATTTTGGAACAAATCGTAATGTACAAGGGAATGCATTATTAATATCGATTCAGATTCCATCCACCGTTACATGGCATCTGCACCATATAGCAATTTCTTTAGCGTTATAGCCGCTTAACTTACCACTGGGACGACACCCAGGACAATTCTAAACTAGGGCCTTACACTGCCCTCCACTTTTCCATTCCCATTCATAAGTCATTTTGAAATAGAACTATATCTGGTTAAGTTCCCATGTCTGCCCTTGATCGTGGGCACGGCTATTCGAATAGTTTTGACTCTGCAGAGTTTGTACACTTTCACCACAAGAGACGATCAACTCGTTGCCCCACACGATTCCTTGGTCATGTGGTTGAGCAGACCATCACAGTAACCGTTCAAAGTACCTCGCCCCTTCCATCATTTCACCCTATGGGTCGTTCCCACTTGCGGTGGGTCCCATACGTTGTGCGGGATGTCCTCCTTCTGAACGTCTAGCAGTTGGCTCCCCACCCCTGCTAGCCCGCCACAGCAGAACTTCACTCCCTACGAGTGTCCCATTCAAGCCGTCTCACAGACCGCCACTTGCACATCCTCACACCGCCTCCTGGAAGGATGACTTTCAGGGTCCGGTAAATCTACTAAGCCAAGTTGTAATTTACAGACTTGTGGTTGTACTGTTGTACACGGGTTGACATGACAAGATTCGGTCCTTATTGGTACCTGGGCGGTCTATCACTAACCACTTTGTGCTTCCACTGCACCACACTGTGCTTCCACTGCACCACACTCTCACACCATCGAACCAATCCGCCCAGATATTAAAGCATGTTGGGGTTTTTGGAAGCATAAATTATCCATAACCAAATATACCAGTCATTTCCACCATGACTGCCCAAATTAGTTTCTCATGAATAAAAGTGATGCTTGGGACAATTTCTTGCCCCGAGTTCCTAATCAATGCTAAGCATGGCATACAGTTACGGACTTATTTTCGAAATGTTACTATTATATTTTTGCTAGGGCGACAAGGCTCACACATTCAAATATTCAAAGGAGGGGGTAATATTATTCAAGGTAAACAACGACATATAACTAGAATATCAAATTTAGCATGCATTTGCATAAAACTAATAGCAATGCAATTTGTTAATTTAAAACAAAGTAATTTGCAGAAATGTAGGTTCAACATGATCAAAGTATTGACTCGCCTGGGTTACAGTGGTCGGGTGCTGGATTATCCGGATCTCCTAGTGCTGCTACCTCGAATGCATCCTCCTGAGCTTCGTATGCTATTTAATCGTGCGAAATACCCAAATAAAAGAAAAGCAATCAATCACTCAAAAGATCACCAGAAATTCATATGAACTCTAAAAATTATGATTTCAGTTCCATTGGACAGATCTTGATTTTAGATGAATTTAGAATTTTGTCCCATTTGATTTGGAGTTAAAATGAATAAGTTATGATTATTTGAAGTTCTCAGTTCAGTAAATTCCAAAAATTATTAATTTTCTGACAGTGGGTCCCACTGGCATTTTCAGATTTACTTTTAATTTTCCTTTTTATTTACGTTCTGTGCTATTGACATGTGGGTCCGGTTACTGTTCATGGGGTCCACCTGTCAGCATGGCTGGGTGCAGATGTGCCACTGACCAGTGGGGCCCAGCGGTCAGTGGGCCGCTCCGGCTGCACAGGCCGACAGGTGGGGCCCACCTGTCAGTCGGGGAAATTAAAAGAAATCGCTCGACCGCAGGCGCGGAGCCCAGGGCTCGAACGCGCGTCGCGGGAGCGAGGGGGAGGGAAGAGACGCGCTGGTAACCAAGTGGGCGGGGAGGCTTTTCCTACCCCATAAGGGCGGCTTACCCTTTTGAGGTAGCTCCGGGAGGCGGTCGGGCTGAGGAGTCGGGGGCGACGGCGCCGGCGGCGAGCGGTGGCCGGAAAGGGCTGGGGGCTGCGTGGAATACAATCTCCGTGTACTGGTGGATCTCCTGGTGCAGTCGGCGGGGAAGGAGGGGCACGGTGGCGGGCCGGCGGCGTGGGACGGCGGCGGTCCAGGGAGGTGGTCGACGCCGGCGATGCTCGGGCCAAGGGAGACCCGAGGGAGGAGGGGGTCGACTTCGTCTTGCCCCCGCGAAGCTCTGGGAGCTGGGATGTGCTCGGAGGCGGCCGGAATCGGCGGGGAGGGCGGCGCCGGAGTTGGGGAAGAAGGAGGGGGCCGGCGGTGATTGGAGCACTACGGCTCAATTGGTTGCAAGGGAGGGGAGGAGAGAGTAATGCGGCGCTGTTAGGACTCCCAGGCGGGGCTTTTATAGCCGGGAGAGGGGGACGCGCGGCGAGGCAGCGTCGGCCTCCGCCCTGCTCACGCTGGCGGGGGGGGGGGGATGAACTCAATCTCCTCCGAGATTTTGTGGGGGAGAGAGGACAGTAGGTTCTTCGAACTTGTCCGCGGGGTGAGAGAGAGAGACGGATTTGCTGCGGAGACGCGAGAGGAGGCTGGCGCGAGCGGCGCGGCCGCGTGGAGAAGAAGCCGGGGAGGAAGAAGAGCGCGCGGGAGGGGCCACCGGACAGAGGAAGAAGCGCGAGAGAGGCGGGGCCGCTGTCAGCGGGGAGAGGCGCGGGTGCGGACGCGGTCCACCGGCCAGAGGGACGAGCGGGAGAGCGAGCCGAGCCCGCTCGCAGAGCCGGGCGAACGCGCGCTGCGCCCGCGGAACTGGGCCGCGCGATGGAGGGCGCGGTTGACGCGTCGCACATCGGGGCTAACCAGGTGGCGGCCCGGGAGGAGGGGAAGGCGGGATGGGGCGGCGACGTGGGTTGATCCCGGCCGTCCAGGTGGCGGCCGGAGGGTGAGTCGAGATTTTAAATTTTTCTTTAATTTGATTTTTAGCTTTTAGAAACTGCCAGAAAATCCAATTAATTTCAGAAAAATATGAAAATACCTCTAAAAATTTCAGAAAAATTCACAGAAGCTCTGGATGACCTTTTGGACTTAATAAAAATATTTTCACTATTTTTGGTATTTAATTTATTGGTTTCTTTTGATATATTTAATTGTATGCATACATATCCATAGTTGATGACTTTCTTATTATATTTATTTCCTTATTTTTACAATCATTTATTAATTGAGGGTTCTAAGCCAAATCTCTCTCTCTCCTTTTTCTGGATCATCTTTTCAGATTCTTAATGTAGATTTTAATTCTCTACTATTTAAACATGTTCATTTCTTCTTTAACTTTTGGAATTCCCATCAACTTTTTCTTAGAAAATTTCCACAAACTCCAACTCCAAATGGAAACAAATAAAACAATTTAAAAACTCCTTAATTTATTTTTCAGGATGTTACAATCTCCCATAGAGAAATCAAAAGGTCGGAACCAGCAAAATTACACTTCGTGGACATTGCACCATTCAGAGTGGAATCTATCTCGTAAAAGTTATTCAGCAATTTCTTATAAAACGGAAAAGAGTTGCCCACTACCAAAAAATGGGGAAAAGATAGACGCAATGAAGCATCGATAGCACCTATCTATCGATTCTATCTCGCGCTAGGAACCATAGGATTGGAAGATGAAAAGACCCCTCTTGCGAATTGCAAAGAACCCTAGATTTCATTTATTCCTTTCCTTACTCATAGCGATCAATCCCGCAAGAAAGATAGCAAGAAGAAGGATTATTGCGGAATCAGAATCGTTCCCCCGCAAATCGGAAGATGCAACCTTTTCTCTACTCCTAACGATTAATCTTGCAGCAGAGAAACCAAAGAACGCGACGAGAAATCAGAGAGACGAACCGGAGCGGGCGTTGCTGTCCTCGCCTCCTCGGAGCGCTCTTTTGGATAGGATCTTGCCGGGAGCGCAGAACCCAGAAATCTTTTTTTTTCTTTTTTCTCGTTTGGGATTTTTGAGGGTTTAGGGGGGATTGGAGTGGAGGGAACTGCGACTTTGAAGAAGCCTTTTCAATTTTCGTTTTCAGCCAGCACTGCACAGGGAATTAATGAAATAGGAGAGAGAAAGAAAAGTCTAAAAAGGAAATATATAAATTTCCAGCTAATGCTGATTTTTTTTATTAAAGGTAGCTGAAGCTGATTTTTTATTAAAGTAGCTAAGGTTCCGTTCTTTTGGGTTGTAGCTAATGCTTTTTGTCTATGTTTTTCAAGATAGTGGTAGATAATAGAGACGCCGATACGGATGACGCACATGATTATAGACTAAAAATCGTTTAGAGAATTTGCGTCAAAAAACCACTCCGTTTATCTCGACTTTTGGAGAAACCAAAACACAAAAGTCAAAAGCTTTTCCCTTTCCTTTTTTTTCTCCCCTCTTTACTTTCTATTTCCCATGGGCCAGCCCACTCCCTCCCTTCCTGGCTCCCCTTCTTCCTCCCGCAGCCCAAGTGTTGCTGCCTGCACACATCATGGGCACCGTTGTCGAGTTGTTGTAGCCATGTCGCCGCCCATGTCGACGCCGTCCTCATCCGACCAGCACCCCAACGTCCCGCTCTCACCACGTCACTTCACCATCCCGCACGCCACACCCCGCACTGCTGCAACGTCACCAAGCACAACAGCATCTCGCGTCGCCCCCTCATCTTGCCACTGGGATCTCGCGAGAAATCACGCCTCGCTCCTCCCATTTAAGCCCCAGGCGAGACACGCACTAGGTTCGCCTCCTTCCTTCCCCCTCTCTTCCCCATCCTTCTCTCCAAAGGCGGATCTAGGATTTTCAGAATAGGTATTCGGAGTTAATAAGGTATTATTTTAATGAAGAAATTAAAGGTTGATCTATAGTAGCAAAAATCAAAGTACAAATTGTTTATACTAGAGACGACATCTCAAATAATTTAGATAAATTATAAAACAATTAAGAAAAAATTGTTGAATTATGAATATGGCATTTGAGACTTAGAAATGGGGATGCCCTTGTCTTGTTGTTGACATGGGCTACTAGCCTTACTGTCCTCGACGGCCCAGCCACCACACGCTCCCTCTCGGGACCCTGGCTCCTAGGCAGTCCAGCTAGGCTCTGCTTGGTGCTCACCACTGTTCGCTTGTTATCTTGAATTTAAATTTTGCATAAAACTCAATTTTGGCCAAAAAAAATTAAACCATCTATTCACCCCCTCTAGTCTATTGGCAAAAATGTTCATTTAGGCTTAATCAAAATTGTTGTGATTACAATAGTTAATGAGTTCAAAATTGAAATGAGTCAATGTTGAGTGAAAAAAGTTAATGAGGCTCAACTCGATAGTGCCTCATTAGCTTAAATTTAAAACAACCACTTAAAAGATAAATAAAATGATTTGAAGTTGAACTATATCAATTTTGAACGAAGCTCAATAACAACTCGTTAAGCTCGATAGCCAGCTTGACCTCCTTGAACCTTCCACTGGGCTACAATTTTTTAGATGAATTGGGGAGGGAGGTTTGGGAGTTGATTTGAATCTATTAGATGTATAAATATGAAGTATTTCGATCAATTTATCAGAATATATAACTAATATATCTATTAAATACAAGATATTTCCCCCAAAATTTTAGTGTTTAACTACCCATGAACTATATTAGGACTACCCCTGCCTCTCGCACACTAGAGAAGAAGAACCAAGCCGAGCTCCTCTATTTTGGCCGCCATGCTCTGTGCAGCTCGTGCAGCCACTCCAGTAAGCTCAAGCCTGCGCCATCATACCCTCTAGTACTGCCTCGGGCCCCTAAATTCATTCCTCACCTCCATTTCTTCTTTCCCGATCAGGAGAAGTAAGAACATGACCATGTCCTTCCTCCTCTCTATTTGCAACCACCACCTCAACCTCACCATCCCCGTCGACCCAGAGAGCTCCTAAACTTTTAGGTCATGTCAAAATGCATTCTAGGACTCCTCTTTGATTCCCCTTGTCCAATTTTGGGTCTCATCCATAGAAGCACAAGGCCACCGTCTTCTTCCCCAAATCCGTTTGAACCGACTGCCACCGCCATCATTCTTGCTCTGATGAGGCTTCCTCAAATTCCTTAGTACCAGAGCATCTCCTCATCTCCCTCTTCCTGCCCAAACCTCTTATTTGAGGCCTCCCTCTCTAGGACGCCTCCTCCCCCGTGAAACCGCATTGCTACCGTGGGTTGTATGTCGCTAGCCCACCTTGAATGTTCCCTGCCTCTGTGGTTTGCATTAGTGAACTCCCCTCATCTCATGCTCATGCGCACCTCCTTTAATCTCCTCTCCCCCTCTAGCGTTGCCACCTCATTTCTCCTCTACCCACAACCGCCATGCGCCACCGCCAGCCCACCTCGGTGCTAACCGAGCCGCAACGCCACCTCCCCTAGTTTCCTCCTCCCTCCAGCTGGCCTTTTTTAGGTCACCCCAACCTCGGCGCCTTCCCTCCTCCGCCAGCAAGCTAGCCTATGCTAATGTCGCTTCTTCTCTTTTTTTTCTTCCGTTGCTCTATTCTGAAATAGAGGAGATTGTATCCTTTGTCTTTGTTTCTCTCTTCTCTCTCTGCTTCTCGCTCTTTGTATGATAGTAGGGCCCACCAGTGTAATTAAGTTAATTTTAAAGTCTTGATATGTTCCAAAGATGAGTGGCCCCCATTTCTGTAGCAGTGGACCTAAAACCATTACTATTCAGTTAAAAAAATATGGTCTTCTACATGGTCCGAATGACATGTGGGCCTAGGCCATTAGTAATTCATTTGAAAATGCAATTTCATGTAAATCATGCATGTCAACTAGGCCCCACTTAATTCGATATCAATTAAAGTTAATTAATATGTCATTAGTACTTAATTTAAAGTACATGTTAAATTAGAGATTCTGTTAAAAATATAATAATGTTTATAAAATGTCTAAATGATCGAAAGTAATTATAAAGTAATGACTAGTTGAAAATATTAATTTAGTTAATCTCTCGTTGACTAGTGGGCCCTAGGACATTGTTTACAAATAGGAAATTATGAATCATTGACATGCAGGCCCTGTAATACCCATAAAAAGATAAAGGAAGAAAAGGTGAAAATTGAGAACAATCCAAGGGAGAATAAAAGTGTTAAAAGGGGTTTTGCCATCAAAACCCTTCAACTTTAGAAATGCTGAATGAAATAGCTCTCATTGAGGTTCCCAGACTATCCGGGGCCGGTCGGTGCCTCTCGCTAAAGTGGGCATCATCATTCGGCAGAAAGAACAAACCAACGCCTACGTTGTACTGACTTACCTCCTGTAGTAGAAAAAAATCAAAGCATAGTGCCGAGAACCCCCTGGACCCATGGTCCAAAAGATTTACCCAGCAAAACAGTCAACCAAGATTGAGATAGAGGTAAGGCAGGGGCATTTTTTGGCATGGCACCGTAAGGAGAGAGAATCACCATGGCCGAAGCCCCATACAAAATATCAGTGGGCTCACAGAAGGCCATTCCATTTTTACTTCCTCAGTAGAGAGCCAAAGCAAAAAAGCCGCCCCTCATTTCTTCACTTCGACCACAACCACAAAAACAGCCAAATGCCCACCTCCACCCCCACAGCCACATAGAGAAGAAGGGGAAGATGAAGGGGAGAAGACCATAGCCATGGAGGTGTAGAACCTTCGACGACCGTCAGGACTGCCCCGAGTGAATTGGGCGACAACCAAGACAGCTAGCCAACATCGGCTTAGCAAGCAAGTAGGTCCTTTCCCCCATCATCCATGAATACTTACTAGTGCCATAGTCACAGCATAAGCACACCATAGCCAGCATAGCCACAATACAGCATCGGCGACAAGCCTGTAGGCGTCGCTGTGCACCCTTGGTAGGGAGAACATGCTCCCCGACGCATGTCTCCCTACCAAGTCCCATCACAGTGACGCCCATAGGTGTTCCCAAGACTGAGTGTAACAATGAATAGAGCGAGGTGAAAGTATAAGCTAAAACAAAAGTACTTGTATTAAGGGGAGGAGTGGACCGTCCTAGGTCGAAGTAGAGATGGTAAACCGGGGCAAGGAGGCGTAGGAGCTGAGCACGGACCGTGGTCATCGAGGGACGACCGTGGCAGTCATGAGGGCCAACCCATGGTGATGAGCTGGGAGCTAGAGCTAAGGTCCTGAGCAGGCCGATGGCGAGCCGTGGCTGGCAGGCTCGAGAGGGGCAGCGGTAGGAGTATATCGGGTGACGCCGAAGGCATCGTGACTAGGGTAGCTCAACAGCAACCTCCGTGGTGGCCGATGGGTTCAAGGAGACTGAGGGGAAGACCACGACACCGGTGACCGGTGGGCTGATGGCCCACGACCCGAGGGTCAGACGCACCCCCAGATCCAATCGGGAGGCCACAAGGTCAATGGCATAGGGCCCTGATGGGGCTAGCGCTGAGCCAGGGGGACGATCATGGCTGAGTGGCACGGGAGCTAGAGCCGAGCGGCCAGAGCCCAGGACGACGACCGGCAGCATTGGAGGTGACGTCAGTGCGTTGCGCTCGTCGTTCCGGAGGAGAGGATATGTTCGACAATGGGGAATGGCAGATCCGACCTTGGTCGGCCAGATCTAAGGTGGATTTGGGAGAGAGTGGGAGGAGGCATAATGGGAGGAGGAGAGGAGTTCAGCCAGAATTGAGAGAGAGTGAGGGAAGTGAGGGGAATAGCCGATCCAAAATGGAGAGTGTTGTAGGGGTGGCCCCCACCTAAACCCAGCAGGCCTGGTAGAAGGTTATAAGGCCCAGAATAGGCCATGTGTAATGACATAAGTGCCCCTGAAGGGGGTAATCAGGTGTAAGGGTATAATTGTAAAAGCACTCCCCATGTGTGTATATATATATAGAATACAGGCCATGGGGAGGACCCAGGCCATTACTCACTCACTCTCTCCCAACTCTCCACTACCATCTCTCTCTCTCTGTTTGGTCTGTAACCACAACAGTTGGCGCCGTCCGTGGGGAGGACAAGGGTAAGCCCAAAACCAGAAGAAGGATGGCACCGAAAAAAGCTTCGTCGACGGCGGCGAAGGGGAAGAAGGCGACTGGGTCGGAGCGTCGCATGAGCACCAGGGCTTCGGCATCGGCTGTTGTGGGCGCCCGACGACCGACCCCGCCACCGGCGCTGCGACGGCCGACCCCGCCACTGGTGCTGCGACGGCCAACCCCGCCACTGGCGCTGCGACGGCCAACCCCGCCACTGGCACGGCGACGACCGACCCCGCCACTAGCGCTGCGACGGCCAACCCTGTCATCGGCGCTGCGACGATCGACCCCGCCGAAGCGACATCAACCAACCTCGCCACCCTCGCCGCAACGCTCACCGGCAGCGCGGACCGGGCGGTTGGAGGTAGCCACAACGGAGCGACCGGCAGCTCGGGAGCTCGCGAGGCAATCGTACCCGTGCTGACCCGTCCGCTGGGCGCGCCGGCGGCCCCGCCCACGCCGGCGGTGGAAGGCGCCCTGCTGGCAGCCCTCAAAGCGTTCCAGCAGGAGCTAGGGGATCTTCACGGGGCTGTCTGAGGCATACAAGAGGCTCGGAGCCAGCAGGGCGCGCCAGTGGTCGCGCCAGAGCCCACGCCAGAAAGAGCGGACAGCCGCGACGCCCCCACATCCAGCCGCGTGCCGCTACGACGTGTCGATCCAGAGCCCCCGCTTTCGGCAGGACTACAGCAGGCGGCGTGGCCCGAAGACTTCAAATTCCCCAGTGTCATCGAGCCCTACAAAGGCGCCACGGACCCCCGCGAGTTCGTGCGCGTGTACGAAACCGCAAATCGAGGCCACGGGTGGAGATGACACCACAAAGGCGAAGGGACTCCCCCTCGCGTTGCAAGGAGTGGCGCTTTCCTGGTTTTTTACCATAGAGCCAAACTTCATCTACGTGTGGGAGCAGATCCGCGACCGCCTTCACAACAACTTTCAAGGAAATTATGTTGAGCGGGTCGACACGGACCAGCTCTTCGTCATGAAGCATAAACCCTCAGAGAAGCTCCGGGACTACTTCAAATGCTTCGCGACGATACGTTGTTAAGTCAAAGACGTCAACGAAATCACAGTTGTCAATGCAGCCATACAGGGCCTTCGCCCGGGTCCGATGGCCGAGTATAACGCACGGAAGCCAATCAAGACGATGAAGAAGCTCTTTGACAAAATGGAGGAATACGCCAGGGCGGAAGAGGACGCACGGCGAAGACAAGGCGACGACTCCGACACCAACCAGGCTGGTGCCTCGGCGAAAACCGAAGATCCGTCGAAGGACGGTTCCTCGAAGGGAAAACGTAAGCAGGAGTCGTCCAAGGACGCGCCTGAGCGCAAGGACGCCCCACACAAGGAGCCGTCCGATAAGCCCAAGCGCGGCCAGCAGAAGTCGCGGCGAGGCCGGTACGTCCTCGACATCGAAGGCGGTTCCGAAGAAAGCGCTCCCACGGGTCGGGGCGGTCGGGGGCGCCGAGGCCGGGGACGCGGCCGTGGCTGGGGCCGTGACGATAGAGGCCGTGGAGATTACGACGACCAGCACCATGGGTTGTGGTGCGAAGTCCACGGGGCACCCACGACACGCGCACGTGCACTTCTATCGTGGCGCTCCGCCAAAGCGTCACCAGGGACAGGAACCTGGAAGCACGCCCGCCCGTGGTGGCCCACGTACAGCACCCATACGAAGCCCCCATGCACATCCAGGCGCAAGGGACGCAGCCCCACGAGGACCCTCTGCGGATTCAAGCCCATGTGCAGCAGCCTCAGGAGGGCCTTCTGCAGCTGCAGGCTCCGGAGGCCGCCCACCGCAGGATTATCAATGTCATCTCCGGAGGCTCCTCGCTGGAATTCACCTGGGCACGGCAGCGGAAGGCCTACTGTCGGGCCCCCGGATTACCAAACCCGGACCCTCTGTGTATTACAGCACTAGTCCCAGATCAAAGCTAGTGCACACAGTCAAACAGAATGGGAAACATCACCATCAACGATTTATTACAATAGATAAGAGTACTGACCACATGGTCACATTATTACAATGGAGGTTTCAAGACCTCGCACAATCAAAACACAGCGGAAGCAAAGTGAAATCAAAGTAGACCCATCAAGATGCCACAGGCAGTTGACTGGGGAAGCGCGACCTAGTCCTCCGGGAAGAATCCATCGCAGCCACAAGCGAAGCAGTAGTCGTAGCCACCTTCTTGAGCTTCAACTTCCTCTGAGATTTTTATTTTTAAGTGTAGCATGTGAGTACATAAAGTACTCCGCAAGTCTTGGGAAAAATGCATAGATGCAAGGCTTAACAAAGGAAGGCCATACGGTTCTTTTGCACAAAGCAATATTTGAAAATCTCAATTACTACTAATTATTTTCGAAGGCATCAATTTAATGAAGTAAATGTTTTTTACCGAATTAACTTTCTAGTGAAGGTTCCAACTACCAACACTAGCTAACCAATTACCATTGGTCAAGTTTTAAACTGCGGGTTCCATCCACCCTCTCTGGCTCCATCCGCCAGGATTCCCTTCCGAGAGTTCCCTCCACTCTCGGAATACAAAATTTTCATTTTAAAATCAAAACCAGAAATCTACCATGTGAATGCATTCCTTGCCCGCCCTTGACCGTGGACACGGCTATTCGAATAGTTTTACACTCTGCAGAGGTTGTACAACTTTACCCACAAGAGATAAATTATCCTAGAGGTCAACACGCTTCCTTTGGCATGAGACCCAGATAAAATATCACAAAGCCTTTACGTTACTCTAATCTAGCTAGATACCACCCGCTGAGGTTTCACCGCAGGTAGGCTAACCGCCCGAACCGAAGCCCCCTCTTGCGCCATATGAGTACAGTAAATCCCTGTCCCTCACTGTGGATAACCAGTCCATCCCTGGCACCCACTTTCCACTGGTGGCACCTAAACTAGACTATCATAAGTTAGTCAGCTAGGTCGTACCCATATAGACTTGTGGTTGTACGGTTAATGCTCAGTTTGGACAAACACAAGCGTCGGTCCTTAATTGACTAGGGTGGAACATACACTTAACAAGTTCTCGTGCTTACTGCACCAACCCAAACAACCATCCACCCTAATCTAAACCAACTTTCACATTTTTATTTTATTTTGAAAGATTAGTGGCAACTCCAATTGCCACTACACTTACAAACACAAGGGTTTAATAATAAATCATAATTTCCCATTTTCAAGATTTTCCAAAGTTATTAGATAGCAAGACTAAGCATTAACCTACCATTCTAATATTCACAAAGTTTAATAGTAATCTCATTATTGAGACAAAGGAAGTTCTAGGGTGACAAGGTACATGGCAATCAATGTCAAATGAGGGCATAACAAAGTTGGAATAACTAGTTCCTAAAGATTTGAACTAGTGACTTTTATGTAAATAGCAATGCATACAATTTAAAATAATTAAAACATTTTCAAAAGCATAGGTTCAAGATGATCAAAGGAGACTTGCCTTCTTGCAGGGTTTCTGGATCTTCTTGTTGCTGTGAAGAGGGATCGTCGACAACGTTGGAATCTACGCGAGGAAAGACGAGGCAAACAAAGCAAATAAATACAAATAAAATTCAAATAAAATCCAAAAATTCAACAGAGGCCATAGTTGGATAGATTATGATTTTAGATGAATTTAGAAATTTGAATGGCTGGATTTGGAGTTAAAATGAGAAAGTTATGCTCATTTGAAAATCTCAGATTTGAATAAATCTAGAAATTCGGAAATTTCTGACAGGTGGGACCCACTGGAGAATTAAATTTTATTCTTTTATTTTTATCTCGGGAGACTGACAGGTGGGACCCACGGAACAGTATTCTCTGCTGGTCACTGACCTGTGGGACCGCTCTGTCAGTAACCTCATTTTCTTCGGTCACTGACAGGTGGGACCCCTCTGGCATCTGGACCCACTTGTCAGAGGCTGACGCAGACTGGTGGGGCCCAGGCGGCAGTGCCAGCGCAGACCGGCGGCCGCTGACGGGTGGGACCCACTTGTTAGCCCGGAAAATAAACGAAAAACTCAACCTCCGCACGCGGAGCCGAGGGCTCGAACGGTGATAACCAGATGGGCGGGGAGGCTTTGCCTACCCATATAGGGCAATCAAACCTTTTGAGTTACCTGCCGGAGGGGAGGCCGGGGAAGGTGGCCGGAGGCAGGGTCGTCGGCGGCGAGGGAGTGGCGGAGGGGTGTGGATGACGCGTGAAATGCAAACCCGGAGCGGAGACGAGTCCAACGAAGGGGTCGGCAGGGCTCGGGGACGGGCGGAGGTGGCCGGCGACGAGGGGATGGCGGAGCTGGCTCGGGTCCTCCGGTGCGACGGCGCTCCGGCGGCGGGGAGGGGCGGCTGAGGTGTCGGGGAGGATCGCACGGGCGAGAGGGAGCTCGGGGAAGTGACGGCGGGCTCCGGGGATGACCGAGGCGGCGGCGAAGGCTCGCCGGAGTACTTACCGTGGGCGCACGGGAAACTCGCGGTGCGACGGCGCTCGGGGCTTACGGAGAGAGGTGGAGTGTGTCTGGGTGTTGGGCGGAGGGAGGCGAACCGAGGGGGGGGCTTTTATAGGGGCGCAGGGGGAGCAGGGGAGCGGCAATCGCTCGCCGGTGCTGGCGGCCGGAAAAGGAAGGGAGGGGGAAGAAACGGGAAAGGGGAGGCAGAGAAGGAAGGGAGGCGCGGGCGTTGGGGATTTGCTTCCCGTTGGGGCTCAGGGATTCCAAAACCGGGGAGAGGCAGGGAAGGCAAGGCCGGATCCGGCGCGGTCTCGGTCGCCGGCGCAAAGAAGGAAAGCGGGGAGAGAAGAAAAGGAAGGAGGCGGCTCCGCGGGGACGACGGGCCTGACAGGCGGGGCCGGGTGGCAGCGGGAGCGAGAGCGTGTGTGGCTGACGGGCGGGGCCCGCGGGTCAGCGAGGTGAGGGAGGAAGTGAGAGCGGGCGGCTGGATGGCCCGCGCGGAGACTCGGCTCATCCGAGCCGTCCACGCGTCGGGCGAGGAGGAGGGGAAGGCGGGGCCGCCGGCTGACGGGCCGGGCCCGCTGGACAGCGAGGGAAGGGGAGGGGTGGCCTGGATTGGCCGAGCGGCGACGTGGACGGATCTAGGCCGCCCACGCGTCGGCTGGAGGGAAAGGGAGGGATTTTTATTTTCAGAATTTGATTTTGATTTTCAGAAAAGGCTAGAAAATTATTTAGGCCTCAGAAAAATATGAAAATACCTCCAAAAATTCCAGAAAATTCACAGAAGCTCCTGGACATATTTTGGACTAAATAAAATTATTTCCAACTACTGTTGATATTTAATTTTCATATTTTGAATTACTTTTTAAATTCTAAAAATAGTTTTTAAATTCCAGAAAATCTAGAAAGGCAAATAAAAGCCAAGTAAAATCCAATTACCTTAAAATAATTAATTTGAATTTAAATTTTTCAAAAAGCCAAATTTTGGGATGTGACACCTACGTACGGAGGCTACACCACGTGGCGGCGTACCCAGCGCAGACACCGCCGGACTAGGCACAGCACGAGGTCACGTTCACACCTACCGATGCCCAAGGCATGGAGCTTCCTCACCAGGACCCCCTGGTCGTCCGGGTCATTATAGCGGGATGCGACGTGGGACGCGCCCTAGTCGACGGCGGCAGCTCCGCGAACATTCTGTTTGCGACAGCCTTCGACCAGATGGGGATCCCCCAAAGCCGCCTCGACCCATCGGGGGTCCCGCTGCAAGGCTTCGGAGGACAACCTCTGCGGGCGCTCGGCCAAATATGCCTGCAGGTTTCCTTCGGCCAGGGCGACAATGAACGCCCAATCCTTAAGTCCTTCGGGGCGGTACCGCATCACGGCTATTTATGCATGAAGCTCCCGGGGCCGCGAGCCATTATCACCGTTCGTGGCGACCAGGACATGGCCCGGCGCATCGAGCACGGCACAAGATATCCTCGTCGCGACGATCAACGGCACACTTAGAATCGGCACCGCGGCGTGGGGACCCACGGCATCATCCGGGGACGGCTCGGCAAGCCCTACAGATGGTGCAATTACTAGAGGCTCCGGCCGTGCCGAAGACAAGTGGTTAGTGCCTCTGCCATATGTATTCGCTCACCCGCGCAAACGGAAATGTAATAAAGTTTCGTTTGTCGCCAACCTACTATTATTGTGCAAAAGTACGCGGCGAGAGCGCACGGAGGTTTTGCCTACGCGCGTCCTCCCGGAGTATAAACCAAAGACGCACGTTTGCGTGTGCACTCTCCGCCAAAGACGCGGGTATGAGTATAAACCAAAGACGCACGTTCGCGTGTGCACTCTCCGTAGCCAGGGGTACGGGTATGAGTATAAACCAAAGACGCACGTTCGCGTGTGCACTCTCCGTAGCCAGGGGTACGGGTATGAGTATAAACCAAAGACGCACGTTTGCGTGTTCACTCTCCGCAGCCAGGGGTGCGGGTATGAGTATAAACCAAAGACGCACGTTCGCGTGTGCACTCTTCGTCAAAGACACGGGTATGAGTACAAACCGAAGACGCACGTTCGCGTGTGCACTCTCCGCCAAAGGCGCGGGTATGAGTATAAACCAAAGACGCACGTTCGCGTCGCGTGTGCACTCTCCGTCAAAGACACAGGTATGAGTATAAACCGAAGACGCACGTTCGCGTGTGCACTCTCCACCAAAGGCGCGGGTATGAGTATAAACCAAAGACGCACGTTCGCGTCGCGTGTGCACTCTCCGTCAAAGACGCGGGTATGAGTATAAACTGAAGACGCACGTTCGCGTGTGCACTCTCCGCCAAAGACGCGGGTATGAGTATAAACCGAAGACGCACGTTCGCGTGTGCACTCTCCGCCAAACACGCGGGTATGAGTATAAACCGAAGGCGCACGTTCACGTGTGCACTCTCCGTCAAAGACACGGGTATGAGTATAAACAAAGACGTGTGGAGGGACGCCTCCGCACGCACTCTACGGAGTATAAATAAGACGCGGATGTTCTCCCTGCGCACTCTACGGAGTATAAACGAGACGCAAATCCCGCACATGCCACGGACGTCGTCTGTGCGCATACTCCCCGAAGTATAAATAAGACGTGGACGCCGATCCCACGCACTCTACGGAGTATAAATAAGACGCGGATGTTCTCCCTGCGCACTCTACGGAGTATAAACAAGACACGAATCCCGCGCATGCCACGGACGTCGTCTGTGCGCATACTCCCCGGAGTATAAATAAGACGTGGACGCCGATCCCATGCGCTCTACGGAGTATAAGCAAGACGCGAATCCCGTGCATGCCACGGACGTCGTCCGTGCGCAAACGCGGCGCGAATCTTGCGTGGCTGTCAATCGCGCACCCCCTCGGCGCGTCGAGGCCCACCTTCGCACACCACGGGAGGTGTACGCAAGGCGTACTGTGGAAATCAACTTCGAGAGCCTTAGGAAGTACCGACGTAGCACGCCGGAGGCTGGCCCCCGCGACGGCGCACACACGGAGTACGCGGTACACCAGAGGCTACCCCCACCTTGGGGTAGGGGGACGGAGCGTGCCTTCGCACGCGCCGGTCTACGGACTTTAAACAGGTCATAGTGCGGAGGTCTGCCTTCGCACGCGCCAGTCTACGGATTTTAAACAGGTCGTAGTGCGGAGGTTCGCCTTTGCACGCGCCAGTCTACGGACTTTAAACAGGTCGTAGTGCGGAGGTCCGCCTTCGCACGCGCCAGTCTACGGACTTTAAACAGGTCCTAGTGCGGAGGTCCGCCTTCGCACGCGCCAGTCTACGGACTTTAAACAGGCCGTAGTGCGGAGGTCCACCTCCGCATGCGCCAGTCTATGGACTTTAAATGGGTCGTAGTGCGGAGGTCTGCCTTCGCACGCGCCAGTCTACGGACTTTAAACGGGTCGTAGTGCGGAGGTCCGCCTTCGCATGCGCCAGTCTACGGACTTTAAACAACCACAGCATACATCGCATACCCTGGTTACCAGGAGGTCTATATATTGGAAATATCTCAAGTACAGAGGCCAGTCAAATCTCTTCCGCTCTAAGTAGCTATTCGACAGGCTCGTCCTTAGCACGCGCTAAGGCCGAGGTTCCGCTGGAAGAAGATCGGCCCGCCCAAAAGTTCAGCGACTCTTCGGCCCTTTGCCAGCGTCGAAGGTGCCGCTGGGTCGCAAGGTCGGACGCAAGTAGTCGGCCCCAGCAAGGAAGCTGCCCGGGACAGGTGAAAGTCAGAATCGGTAAAGCAAGCGCGTGCTTTATTCTAAAAAAAAAGGAGGGAGCATTACAACGCACGCCTACACCTAGCCACCTTGGCGTCACACCTGCGGGTTCCCAGCGCTTTCGGAGGCCTCAGCGCTACCCTCGTCGCGCCGTGGGACCTCGTCCAGAAATCGGCCGAGGCTCCCCTCCCCGTGAAGTGATCTCCGGAGCTCGACCCGCGCGGTAGCTTTCCCGACGTAATCCCAGATCCGCTCGTGGAAGTACTTGATGGTGCGGCGAACGGAGCGGACGGCGCCGGACATTACTTCGACCCCGCCGGGCATCTCCAGCTGGGGGTCCTCTAGCCCGGCGACGTGCGTGCAACCACGGTGCCGTAGGAGCGCGCACACCAGGCAGGTCAATACGTACGCGCAGTGGTTGCCGAAAGACGTCGCGGCGCCGCGTGCGATGTTGGCGGCATCTCCGATCCAGCGGAGGGTCCGAGACAGCTCCTCCGGGCCAAAGGTGTGGTCCGGCACCTTAGCCACGAGCCCTTGGAGATGGCTTTCCAGCGCTTGCATGGCATCCCACGCAATCACCGAGGCTTCCCCAAGCGTCTGGTTACGCTCCGCTAGAGTCAAGGCGAGCTCGCTTTTTTCCTTCTCTAGCAAGGTGACCTGCTGCAGGAGCCCGTCCCGCTCTGCCGCAAACTCCCGCTGCGCTGCCTCCACGGTCGACTCCCGAGCCGACACGGCAAGTCCCTCAACGTGCGCCTTCGCATCAGCGCACTCCGCTTCCAGCTGGCGGACGCGGGCATCCTGGGCAGAGCGGGCTCCCACGGCTTCGCGTAGCGCCTCCTCGGCGACCCGCAGCCTATCCTCAAGCGCCCTTTGGCCGCGAATATAGGCCGCTTGCAAGGCCTGCCCCAGCACAAGCGTCTGCACAATACGAAGGTTTAGCAAGCTCAGCATAGCCAGGCATTGTCATACAAGCAAATGCTTACCCTCACTCCCGACACCTCTAAGGCGTCCCCGAGACGCCCCGCCTTGAAGGCCTGCAGTGCTTGCTGACCGAAGCTGGCAGCCGCGTCTTCCACAATCCCGCGCCACGCCCTCAGCGTCTCCGGCGGAGGCACGAAGTCCGCTGGGCTCGGGCGCGCGGTGATCACCCCGCCGGCAAAAGAGCCCCCGTGTTCCGCCAAGCGCTCCTCCTCCGGAATGAGCGACGCTGCAAACGGGGACGCGGGTGAGCACCGCAAGGCGCAGCGAAGACACCAGGGTAAGCTAAGCCACCCTACCTTCGGTAGCAGAAGGAGGGCTTCGGGGATCCGCCCCCTACTCCCAGGCGGGGTCACGGTGGCGCAAGTCCCCGCGGAAAGCGTGGTCCCGCAACGGACAGAAGCCTCCGCGTTCGGGGCCGGCGCCGACCGTTCCTGCACAGCGGGCGGCGTGGCCTGGGGGGCAGAGGGGGCGCGCGCCGCAGGGACTTCGGCATATGCATCGGAGTCCCACAAGCTCCCGATGCCCGTCACCACTACGAATCCCCTCGACGTCCGGTGTAGCTCCGGCCGTAGTCACGGCCGCATAGCCGGAGCAAGTGGCGACGACAACGCCCCAGCAGCCGCTGCCGAAGACGCCCCCGCGGCTGCGGCACCCGGGGGCGAAGACCCCGCAATGGCAACCTCTGCGGGGGGCACCTCAGTTTCGGCCACTGCTGTCGATGAAGGATCAGCTCCGTGCACCCCCGCGGAGGGCGTCTCCGGCACCATAGCGGCCACGGCCGGAGGCTCCACCTCAGCACCGCCGGTCCGCACAGATCCTGTCTCGACGATAGCCGCGGGTGACGAGACTTTCCCTCTCCGGCTGCTCGTGGTGAGCCCGCCGTCCAGGGCACCCGCCGAAGATCCTTCGCCCCCAGCGTCCGCGCCATCCAAGCCCGTGTCAGCGTACCTCGCCGAATCCGACTCCGCGTCCGCTGCGCCCTCGGGAGCGCTAGCAGCAGCAGTGGCAGCTGCCGCACCAAGCACGGCGGGCGTTCCACCTCGGGCCCTCTTGTGAGATGGCGCCTTCCTCCTCGTTGTGCCGTCGTCCGGATCAGCACGGTCCGACACGGCAAGGCCCAGGGCCTCGCACACGCGGTTTATCTGCCCCAGCCCGGCCTCGGCGGTAGCGGACGCGCGCTGCTCGTGCTCCCTGCCGGTATACGGCCCCAGGAATACGCGCGCGGCCTGCTTCGCATCCTCCAAGCGAATCCCTAAAGCAAAGCAGGAGAAAACATTAACATGTAACACATTTCGCGTGAGCAAAGGGGAGATACTGTCGAGGCTTACGAAGACCGGAGGGTGCTGGCAGCGAGAAGACCCACAGCAAAACGTTGTCATCTCGACGCTTCTCGGCGGCAAGGCGCCAGTCACGGGCGAGCGGCGCCACGCCGTACATCACGTACTCTTCGGCGAGGTCGCGCATGTTAAAGCGGGCGGCCACGCCTACGAGCCGCCGGGCCCTCCGCCTGTCCTCGTCATCGAGCGTCCGGCCGGGCGAGGTCTTGAACGCGATTGGCCGGCCCATGCACTCAAGGCCGCTCCCGCTCTCCACACGGTGGTAGAGCCACCACTTCATCCAGTGAGACTCCCACTTCCCGCGAGTGAAGTTTGCAGGGAAGAGCTTGCTGCAAGTCGACCGAAGAATAAAGGTGACGCTGCCGAAGCTCGACAGCGTCTCGTCCTTCCGCTTCTTGGGCTGGCACTGTGCCTCGTGCAAGTAGGCGAACAACGAAGCACTAGGCCAGCACGCTCCCGAGCGCAAGGCCCAACTGTACACCGCGAGCCGGGCCACGGCGTTCGAAGTCAGTTGCGCCAGCTCCAGCCCGAAGGTCCGCAGCACGTCGCCCACGATCGCCGCCGCAGGGATGCAGAGCCCCGCGTCAAAAAAGGCGACGAATACGAGCACCTCCGACCCCTCGGGGTATGGTTCCGTCTCATCGGCGGCGGGCAATCGTACCGCCTGGCGCTCGGACAACTTCCCCGCGCGCAGCAGCGCTTGGATTGTCTTCTCGGTCATGAGCGAGGGGCTCAACTCCCCGGAGAACGCGCATTCCTTCTCCGCCGCCAGCCACCACTTGTCCGCCGCCGCCGGGTCGCGTTCGCTGAGCGAGTACTTCACCTCTAGCGGTGAGGATCGCCGGCGAATGCCGTAGGCACTAGCCGCCTGGCCGCGCTTGCCTCCAGATGCCATCGCTTCTCGCGAAAGGAGTATAGCGGCGAGAATACTACAGGAGTATGGAAGGCGATGCAAGCAACAAGGGGGCGTAGAACTGCGGGGGCGTGGTTATGAGGGCTATTTAAAGCCACCTCGTCCCGATGCCGAAGCGTCGCGACGGTCCGCGTACCGGACGCGACCGCAGTCGTACAATGGCCCGTAACGCACAATCCCCCATAACCGCAGACGAAGGGGCGCGACCACAGCGCTCTGGAGCACACGAGGCTAGGCGTCGACACGACTCCAGCCGCCATTAAAAGCGCACTAATGGACCATGGGGTCACAACAGCATCGAAGCCGCGCCATTCCTCGCCCGCCCTGTGTCCCCCTTCCCTGGGGAAGAGGCGAACCGCTGCGATCACGCAACCGCTCACATCCCGTCGCGCACCAGTTACAAGCCGCCGCGTGCCCTACACGCGCCGAGGCGAGTCGCACGGTCTGACAACCTAGCTCTGGCAAACCGAGGGCCGGCGCGATTTCAGGAACCTTTACATCGCATTACCGCATCATGAGATCGCAGTCACCGCAGGCGTGGCGGTATTCGCGGTGCGCAGTTTGCACTCAGAAGCGTCTGCTTCGGCTCGGCGCCAGCCCTGCCGCGTCGACTTCGGCAGCTTAAGACGGGCGGGTCTCCGCCTTACCGGAGAAAACTCTGCCACCCGCCTCGGCCCTACGCCGAGGTATACCACCAAGCCACCACGAGCCAAGCAACCCCGGCGACAGCTTCGACGGGAGCCCTGCCTCCAAGGGGCAGCGCAGGCCCCCACTTCGACATCAGAGCCTACGCGACAGCCTCATGGCCTAAACCAGCGGGGATCCAGGCGCTTGGCTTTTCTGTATTTTGGAAGCGCAGGGACCGATATGCGGCATGTTTTGACAGCTTCTCATAGACAGATAAGCTTCAGTACATCAACATCCCCCGATGATAGCGCCAGTTGGCACAATCAGCGGACACAGATGAACTCAAGCATATCTGTCTACGAGAACACGTCAAACCTTGCCATCCTCATACAAGAGCACGACGCGCGCGCAGGGGCCGTCTTTACGATCGCCACTCCAGCCCGGCCGCAGTCGCAACTTCAGCTTGGACCTTGACTTCGGGGAGCGGACCCGCCCGCGCGAAGTCGCCCGCTGGCACCTCCCGCACATGGCAAAAGCGAAGGTCATGTCGCGCAAAGTTTGGCTTGTTCTCCTTAGCAGGCCACCTTCAGTGCATCAACATTTTTTCAAACTAATGCGGACGGGCTCCATCAGGAGCCCCGACTGAAGGTAGGTCTGTTTAGGAGAACAGGGCAAACCTTGCCGTCGTATGCAGAAACGCAGCACGAGGGCAGGAAGCGCGACTGGCTACCGATAACAGACGCTAACCAAGCTCCCAAGAAAAATGGACCTTCATCTGTACATCAACATCCCTCAAGCCGCTCAGCGTCGCTAGGGAATGTCGATGCACGGAAGGGGCCCATTTTAGGGGAGCAGCTTCTATCCAAGGACACGATGTAGGAACAACGTCGCACCAGCGCCGTATATATACCCCATCAGCGGGGGAGCCAACCGGCGGAAGTCCAATCGGCAGGAGTCCAACCGGCGGAAGTCCAACCGCCGGAAGTCCGTCGCCACATTAAATGGCCACGACGCCTCAAGGCCCGCACCGCGCCAAGCACACTTCGCCACGTGGACGGCCAGAAGAAGGAGCGTCGCAGCGCGTCCGCTATCACTTGGCGCATGTGCGACGACTCAGGGGCCCGCTACGCCTACCTATGCCGGCGCAACGCCTTCGACTCGGGCCGGGCAACCCCGATCCCACCGCAGTAGGGGGACAAAGTGCGCGCGCGTGCCTACTTCGATCAGGCGCCAGCTCGGGACGGAGCGCTCGTGCGTCTACCCCAACCACCAATCCAGGCGTCGGGTTCGGCTACGGCCTCAGCCCCTGGTCAAGTTCGGAAAAGTTCACAGGCCGTAGGGACGGAGGGGGCCAAAGGACTCGGCAACATGGCTTCGGCCCTGTGAAGCCCTTCTCCATGAGAGGCTTCTGTTGTAGGGGTGGCCCCCACCTAAACCCAGCAGGCCTGGTAGAAGGTTATAAGGCCCAGAATAGGCCATGTGTAATGACATAAGTGCCCCTGAAGGGGGTAATCAGGTGTAAGGGTATAATTATAAAAGCACTCCCCATGTGTATATATATATATAGAATACAGGCCATGGGGAGGACCCAGGCCATTACTCACTCACTCTCTCCCAACTCTCCACTACCATCTCTCTCTCTGTTTGGTCTGTAACCACAACAGAGAGAGAGAGAGGAAGTTGTAGAGAGAAAACTAAAAAGAAAAATGAAAAAGAATAGAATAGAAAAAGAACAGAAAAGAGGAGAAAAAGGTTAGACGTGTAAATAAGATTTATTCGCAAGTATAGATAACATGATCTTAAATTATGTCATTTGGGCACGGGGTATCGGAAAGGTGTCCGGTGAGAGAGAGGTTATTGGTATCGAGTTTGCGTGTAGGAATGTGATCAGTTGTCTATACGCGTAGAACCGATGTTGTTTGCATGCTTGCGTGAATTGCAATGTTGAGTTAAGAGTTCGAATGCTACTTACAAGTGGAGGTCCTGGTTTGGAGCCATCCACGCATTGTCCACAAAGATAAACAGGCAAGTGCATGGTAGAATAGTAGATTTTGATTAATGCCTGGTACTTGTTTTATGTCATATTTTATGTCATTTTATGAAATGATATCCCTACTTGCTTGTTAACTATACTGTGACAAGAGATGCTTATGGTTGAGAGTTATGTTGAAAAAGAGTTGCATTGTGCAACACACTCGTACTAAAGACCTACTTTGCGTAGGCATCCCGCAGTAGTGGGATAAAGACCTACTTCACGTAGGCATCCCGCAATAGTGGTGTTGTAGGGGTGGCCCCCACCTAAACCCGGCAGGCCTGGTAGGAAGTTATAAGGCCCAGAATAGGCCACGTGTAATGACACAAATACCCCTGAAGGGGATGATCAGCTGTAAGGGCATAATTGTAAAAGCACTCCCCATGTATATATATATATAGAATACCGGCCATGGGGAGGGAGGAGGCCATTACACTCATCTTCATCACTCTCCACTACCATCTCTCTCTCTGTTTGGCCCGTAGCCACAACAGTTGGCGCCGTCCGTGGGGAGGACAAGGACAAGCCTGAAGACCGAAGAAGAAGGATGGCACCGAAAAAAGCTTCGTCAGCGACGGCGAAGGGAAAGAAGACGGCCGGGCCGGAGCGTCGTATGAGTACCAGGGCTTCGGCTTCGGCAGCGGCGAGCGCGGGTGGTGACGCAGGCGCGGTGGCCGAAGACGTCGACGCTCGCGCAGTGACGACCAACCTCGTCACCGGCACTGCGACGACCAACCCCGTCACCGGCACCGCGATGACCAGCCCCGTCACCGGCACCGCGACGACCAACCCCGTCACTGGCGCAGTGATGACCAACCTTGTCACCGACACCGCGACGACCAACCCCGTCACCGGCACCGCGACGACCAACCCCGTCACCGACACCACGACGACCCGCCCCGTCACTGGCGTTGCGGGGACGAACCCCGCGGTCGAAGACGTCGACGCTGGTGCGGTGACAACCGACCCCGCCGACACAACGACAGCCGACCTCGCCGCCCCCGCCGCGACCCTCGCTGGCAGCGCGGACCGGGCGGTCCGAGGTAGCCACGACGGAGCGACTGGCAGCTCGGAAGCTCGCGACGCGGTCGTGCCCGCGCCGATCCGCCTGTTGGGAGTACCGGCGACCCCGCCCGCACAGGCGGTGGAAAGCGCCCTACTGGCGGCCCTCAACGCATTCCAGCGGGAGCTAGGGGACCTTCGCGAAGCCGTCCGAGATATGCAAGAGGCTCGGAGCCAGCAGGCCGCGCCAGTAATCGCGACCGAGCCCACGCCGGAGAGGGCGGACAGTCGCGAAGCCCCCACGTCTAGTCGCGTGCCGCTGCGGCGCGTAGATCCGGAGTCCCCACTTTCGGCGGAGCTGCAGCAGGCGGCATGGCCCGAAGACTTCAAGTTCCCTAGCGCCGTCGACTCGTACAAAGGCGACACGGACCCCCGTGAGTTCGTGCGCGTGTACGAAACCGCGATCGAAGCCGCGGGCAGAGACGACACCACGAAGGCGAAGGGACTCCCCCTCGCGCTGCAAGGAGTGGCGCTCTCTTGGTTCTTTACCATAGAGCCGGGCTCCATCTACGCGTGGGAGCAGCTTCGTGTCCGCCTTCACAACAACTTCCAAGGAAACTACGTTGACCGAGTCGACGCGGACCAACTCTTTGCTGTGAAGCAAAAACCCTCGGAGAAGCTCCGGGACTACTTCAAATGCTTCGCCAAAATTCGATGCCAAGTGAAAGACGTTAATGAAACCACCATCGTTAATGCAGCCATACATGGCCTTCGTCCGGGCCCGATGGCCGAGTACAATGCGCGAAAGCCAATTAAGACGGTGGCGAAGCTCTTCGACAAAATGGAAGAATATGCTAGGGCGGAAGAAGACGCGCGGCGAAGGCAACGTGACGACTCCGACACCAACCAGGCCGGAGCCTCGGCAAAAGCCGAAGATCCGCCGACGGGCGGTTCTTCGAAGGGAAAACGTAAGCAGGAGTCATCCAGGGATGCGCCCGACCGCAGGGACGCCTCACATAAGGAGTTGTCCGATCAGCCCAAGCGCGGCCAGCAGAGGTCGAGGCGAAACCGGTACGTCCTCGACATTGAAGGCGGTTCCGACGAGGGCGCTCCCGCGGGCCGAGGCGGTCGGGGGCGCCCTGGCCGGGGGCGCGGCCGTGGCAAGGGCCGCGACGATAAGGGTCGTGGAGATTACGACGACCAGCACCAGGGACTGTGGTGCGTAGTCCACGGCCGCGGCAATCATGATACCCGCACCTGCACCTCCATCGCGGCGCTCCGCGACAGCGTCGCTAGGGACAGGAACCGGGAGACGCGTTCGCCTGCGGTGGCCCACGTCCAATTCCCGTACGATGCCCCCGTGCAGGTACAGGCGCAAGGGATGCAACCCCAGGAAGGCACCTTACGGATCCAAGCTCACGTACAGCAGCCTCGGGAGGGCCTCCTGTCGCTGCAGGCTCCGGAGGCAACCCACCGTAGGATCATTAACGTCATATCCGGAGGCTCTGCGCTGGGATTCGCCTCAGCACGGCAGCAGAAGGCCTATGCGCGAAGACTACATCATGTGGCGGCATACCCAGCGCAAGCACCGCCGGACTGGGCGCAGCACGAAGTTACATTCACACCCGACGACGCCCAAGGCGTGGACTTCCCTCATCAGGACCCCCTGGTCATCCGGGTCACTATCGCGGGATGCGACGTGGGGCGTGCCTTGGTGGACGGCGGTAGCTCCGCGAACGTATTGTTTGCAGTCGCCTTCGACCAGATGGGGATCCCTCGAAGCCGCTTAGGGCCCTCGGGAATCCCACTGCAGGGCTTCGGGGGACAGCCCCTGCGGGCGCTGGGCCAAATAAGTCTTCAAGTCTCCTTCGGCCAAGATGACAATGTGCGGGCTGAAGATGCCACCTTCGACGTGGTCAACCTTCCGTACCCCTACAATGCCATATTAGGGCGCCCAATCCTCAACTCCTTCGGCGCGTGTAACATCCCAAAATTTGGCTTTCTGGAAAAAGTTAAATTCAAATTAACTATTTTAAAGTAATTGGATTTTACTTGGCTTTTATTTGATTTTCTGGATTTTATTTCAAACTTTAAAGCAAGAAAATGTATTTTAAATATTTTATTAAAGCCAAAAAGGGAAAATTATATTTTTCCTAGCCTTTCCTAAATTTTTAAATATTATTTGAGAATTTTCTGAAATTTAAAATCAATTTTCAAAGCTAAAAAGTATTTTATAAAATTATTAAATTCCAATCTGAAATTAAAATTATTTTTAATAAGTCTAAAATGCTTGCAGGAATATTTTATGATTTTTCTGGAATTTTTAGACATTAAATATTAATTTTCCAAGCTTTTATAAAGTTTCTGGTATTTGCTGAAATTTATTCCGAAAATAAAAATCAAATTAATCCTATCCCGCCACGTGTCGCTCTCAGATTAAATCCACCTCTCTCCACGTTTTAATCCTAGCCATCCACCACAACTTACCCCTTCATAAAATCTAAAGGCCATCATCCACTCACTTGCCACGTGTCGCAAATCCGACGGCCCATACCCCTTCACTAACTCACCCTCTCTATGACACATGGGACCCATATGTCATATCCTTCTTCAACCTCACCTTCTTCCTCCTCCCACCCTCTCTCTCCACCTCCATTAACCCGAAAATAAAGCTTTGATTGCGGCCGTTTTCGTCGCTTTAAATCTCGATTAAATGGTGGAAACGGAAGCCCCATCAATCCCCTCCATTCCTCCGGCCGTTTCCCCTCAAATTAAGCCCCTAAATCGCGGGTTGCAATAACTCCGGCGAGCTTCACCATTTTCGGCCGCCCCTCCTCCCCTTGCCTATAAATACCGCCCTCCCCTCGGCCTCCCTCACCACCGCCTCCCACCGCCCCTCTCCTCCTCTTCCCGGCCGCCCCCGGCGTCTAACCACCGCCGCCTCCTAGCGCCGCCGCCGGCCGCCCACACCTCCACCGCCGCCGCCGGTGAGTGCCGCCGCCTCCCCTCATTCCCCGCCGCCGCTCGCCGCCCCCGCCTCCCGCCGCCGGCCGCCGGCAAGGCCGCCGGCCGTGCGCCTCCCGTGCCGCCCATGCGTGCCGCCCGCATGGCCGGCCTCGCCCGCGTGGTCGCCCGCATGGCCGCCACCTCGCGCCCGCATGGCGCCATGTGGCCGGTGTGCCACGTCGGCGAGATTCGTGGTCCGTGGATCCGGTCCACGGTAGACCGGGCCCACCGGTCATTCAAATAACTTTCCCGCTCGGAAAATTCAAATTTTTCTGACGTCATAAATATTATTTTTCAGTGCAAAAATAATTCCCGAAACCAGCTTTTTCCTTTTTCCCTCCTGTTAATCTTCCGAAAGCCATAACTTTCTCATTTTAACTCCGATTTGATCTGTTCAAATTTCTAAATTTTTCTAAAATCCTAAACTATCCAAATATGGACTCTTTTCAAATTTTTGAATTTTATTTAAATTTTGTTTGATTTTATTTGTTTTGTTTGTCTGTCTTTTCGCGCGTAGATTCCGCCGTCGCCGAGGAATTCGTCGAGTCGCGGCAAGAAGACCCAAACAGCACTCAAGAAGGCAAGTCCGCTTTGATCATTTCGAACCTATGATTTCGAAATGTTTTAATTATTTTAAATTATGTGCATTGCTATTTATATAAAATATTAGTTCAAATCTTAAGGGTTAGTTAAACCAACCTTGTTATACCCTCCATTGAAATTGAATGCCATGTACCTTTGTCACCCTAGAATTTCATTTGTCTCAATAATGAGATTATTACTGAATCTTTGTGAATAGTGGAATGGTAGTGTAATGCTTAGTCTCGCTATTTATTACCTTTGAAATCTTGAAAATGGGAAATTATGATTTATTCTAATACCCCTGTGTTTATGAAAATTAGTGGTAATTGGAGTTGCCACTGTTCTTTTAAAATAAACTAAAATGTGAAAATTGGTTTAGATTAGGGTGGATGGTTAGTTTGGATTGGTGCAGGAAGCACGAGATCTTGTAATGTGTATGTTCCACCCTAGTCAATTAAGGACCGACGCTTGTGTTTGTCCAGACTGAGCATTAACCGTACAACCACAAGTCTATATGGGTACGACCTAGCTGACTAACTTACGATAGTCTAGTTTAGGTGCCACCAGTGGAAAGTGGATGCCAGGGATAGACTGGTTATTCACAGTGAGGGACAGGGATTTACTGTACTCATATGGCGCAAGAGGGGGCTTCGGTTCGGGCGGTTAGCCTACCTGCGGTGAAACCTCAGCGGGTGGTATCTAGCTAGATTAGAGTAAGGTAAAAGCTTTGTGATATTTTATCTGGGTCTCATGCCAAAGGAAGCGTGTTGACTTTTAGGATAATTTATCTCTTGTGGGTAAAGTTGTACAACCTCTGCAGAGTGTAAAACTATTCGAATAGCCGTGCCCACGGTCAAGGGCGGGCAAAGAATGCATGCACATGGTAGATTTCTGGTTTTGTTTTAAAATCAAAAGTTTTGTATTCCGAGAGTGGAGGGAACTCTTGGAAGGGTATCCTGGCAGTTGGAGCCAGAGAGGGTGGATGTAACCCGCAGTATTAAACTTGTTCAAGTTGTTAGCTAGTGTTGGTAGATGGAACCTTCACTAGATAGTTAATGATAGTTTCTGCTAAAACATTTACTTTATTAACTTGATGCCTTCGAAAATAATTAGTAGTAATTGAATTTTTAAAATATCGCTTTGTGCAAAAGAACCATATAGCCTTCCTTTGTCAAGCCTTGCATCTATTGCATTTTTCCCAAGACTTGCGGAGTACTTTATGTACTCACGCGTTGCTCTCAAAAATAAATCTCAGAAGAATACAAAGCTCAAGAAGGAGACTACGACTACTTCGCTTGTGGATTCGACGAAGGATTTCCGGAGTATTAGGTCGCGCTTCCCCAGTCAATTGCCTGTGGCGTATTGATGGGTCATCGCTGGATTTATCTTCTGCTTCCGCTGTGTTTTGTGTGTGTGTGAGGTCTTGAAACCTCAGCTGTAATAATGAGACCTTTCGGTCTGTACTCTTTATAATTGTAATAAATACGTTGTTGGTCATGAATCATTTCTGTTTAACTGTGTGCACTAGCTTTGATCTGGGACTAGTGCAGTAATACACAGAGGGTCCGGGTTTGGAAATCCGGGGTCCCGACAGCGCGGTACCACATCACGGCTATCTATGCATGAAGATACCAGGTCCCCGGCCCGCGTCGCGAAGCCCAACGGCGCTCCTAGAGCTGGCGTCACAGCGCGGAGGTCCGCGGGGCCATTCAGAGGCGCCTTGGCGGGCCCTGCAGATGTCTAGCGACTAGAGGCTTCGGCCGCACCAAGGGCAAACGGTTAGTATATCCACCCCTTGTAGTTGCTTACCCGCGCAAACGGGGATGTAATGAAGATCGCCGTTCGTCGCTAATCTCTCTTCATCACGCGCAAGTACGCGGCGAAGGCGCGCGCAGGCTTAGCCAACGCGCGCGTTCCCGTAGTATAAATCAAAGACGCACGTTCGCGTGTGCACTCGCCGTAGCCAGGGGTACGAGACTGAGTATAAATCGAAGTCGCACGTTCGCGTGTGCACTCGCCGTAGCCAAAGGTGACGGGCCTGAGTATAAACAAAGATGCACGTTCGCGTGTGCACTCGCCGTAGCCAGGGGTACGGGACTGAGTATAAATCGAAGTCGCACGTTCGCGTGTGCACTCGCCGTAGCCAAAGGTGACGGGCCTGAGTATAAACAAAGACGCACGTTCGCGTGTGCACTCGCCGTAGCCAGGGGTACGGGACTGAGTATAAATCGAAGTCGCACGTTCGCGTGTGCACTCGCCGTAGCCAAAGGTGACGGGCCTGAGTATAAACAAAGACGGACGTTCGCGTGTGCACTCGCCGTAGCCAGGGGTACGGGACTGAGTATAAATCGAAGTCGCACGTTCGCATGTGCACTCGCCGTAGCCAAAGGTGACGGGCCTGAGTATAAACAAAGACGCACGTTCTTGTGTGCACTCGCCGTAGCCAGGGGTACGGGACTGAGTATAAATCGAAGTCGCATGTTCGTGTGTGCACTCGCCGTAGCCAAAGGTGACGGGCCTGAGTATAAACAAAAGACGCAACGGGGGGACGCCCTCGCGCGCACCAGTCTACGGACTTTAAATAAGACGTAGCGTCGAGGTCCGCCTCCGCACGCACCAGTCCACGGACTTTAAATAAGACGTAGTGTCGAGGTCCGCCTCCGCACGCACCAGTCTACGGACTTTAAATAAGACGTAGCGTCGAGGTCCGCCTCCGCACGCACCAGTCTACGGACTTTAAATAAGACGTAGCGTCGAGGTCCGCCTCCGCACGCACCAGTCTACAGACTTTAAATAAGACGTAGCGTCGAGGTCCGCCTCCGCACGCACCAGTCCACGGACTTTAAATAAGACGTAGTGTCGAGGTCTGCCTCCGCACGCGCGAGTCTCCAGACTATAAAGCAAGACGTAGCGTCGAGGTCCGCCTCCGCACGCACCAGTCCACGGACTTTAAATAAGACGTAGCGTCAAGGTCTACCTCCGCACGCGCGAGTCTCCGGACTATAAAGCAAGACGTAGCGTCGAGGTCCGCCTCCGCACGCACCAGTCCACGGACTTTAAATAAGACGTAGGGTCGAGGTCTGCCTCCGCACGCGCGAGTCTCCGGACTATAAAGCAAGACGTAGCGTCGAGGTCCGCCTCCGCACGCACTAGTCTACGGACTTTAAATAAGACGTAGCGTCGAGGTCTGCCTCCGCACGCGCGAGTCTCCGGACTATAAAGCAAGACGTAGCGTCGAGGTCCGCCTCCGCACGCACTAGTCTGCAGACTTTAAATAAGACGTAGCGTCGAGGTCTGCCTCCGCACGCGCGAGTCTCCGGAATATAAAGCAAGACGTAGCGTCGAGGTCCACCTCCGCACGCACTAGTCCACGGACTCTAAATAAGACGTAGAGTCGAGGTCCGCCTCCGCACGCGCGAGTCTCCGGATTGTAAAAAAAAGGCGAAGTGCCGAGGTCCGCCTCCACAAAAGCCAGTCTACGGACTATAAAAAGGCAAAGTGCGGGGTCCGTCTCCGCACACGCCAGTCTACGGACTATAAAAAGGCGAAGTGCCGAGGTCCACCTCCACAAACGCCAGTCTACGGACTATAACAAGGCAAAGTGCGGGGGTCCGCCTCCGCACACGCCAGTCTACGGGCTGTAAAAAGGTGAGATGCCAAGGGACTGCCCTCGCAAGCGCCGTTCTAAGGAACCCTTGCGCAGCTACTTCGCCAACGGTGGCATCAACACACAGCACATATCCTAAAATGCCAGGAAATCTGCATACCAGAAAAATCACAAGTGCAAAGGTCCGGCAACATCCTTGCCGCTCTAGGCCGCTATCCCGCGGGTTCGTCCTTAACACGCGCTAAAGCTGGGGCCTCGCTCGAAGAAGGCCGGCCCACCCAAAAGTCCAGCGACTCTTCGGCCCTTCGCCAGCGTCGAAGGCGTCGCCGGGTTGAAAGGTCGGCCGCAAGAAGCCGGCCCCAGCAAGGAAGCTGCCCGAGATATAGGCGAAAGTCAGAATGCATGCAGCAAGTGTGTACTTCATTCGCAAAAAGAGGGAGCAGTACAACACACGCCTACACCTAGGCACTACGGCGTCAGACCTGCGGGTTCCCGGCGCCTTCAGAGGGCCCAGCGCCACCCTCGTCGCGTCGAGGGACCCCGTCCAGAAATTGGCCGAGGCTCCCCGTCCCGTGGAGCGACTTCCGGAGCTCGATCCGTGCAGCATCCGGCCCGACGTAAGCCCAGATCCGGTCGAAGAAGGGCCCGAGGGCACGGTGAGCGGAGCGGACGGCGCCGGACATTACTCCGGCCCCGCCAGGCATCTCCAGCTGAGGGTCATCCAGCCCGGCGACGTGCGTTCAACCGCGGTGCTGCAAGAGCGCGCACACCAAGCATGCCGACGTGTAAGCGCAGTGGGTGCCAAAGGACGTCGCCGCGCCGCGCGCGACGTTGGCGGCATCCTCGACCCAGCGGAGCGTCCGAGACAACTCCTCCGGGCCGAAGGCGCGGTCCGGCACCTCAGTTACCAGCCCTTGAAGATGGCTCTCCAGCGCTTGCATGGCGTCCCACGCAACCACCGAGGCGTCGCCAAGCGTCTGGTTACGCTCCGCTAGAGTCAGGGCAAGCTCGCCTTTTTCCTTCTCTAGCGAGGCGACCTGTTCCAGGAGCCCGTCCCGCTCTGCCGCAAACCTCTGTTCAGCAGCTGCCGCGGCCGACTCCCGCGTCGACGCAACAAGTCCCTCGGCGTGTGCCCTCGCTCCGGCGCATTCCACTTCCAGCTGGCGGATGCGGGCATCCTGGGCAGAGCGAGCTCCAGAGGCTTCGCGCAGCTCCTCCTCGGCGGCCCGCAGCCTATCCTCGAGCGCCTTTTGGCCACGAGCATAGGCCGTTTGCAGGGCCTGCCCCAGCACAAGTGTCTGCAGAAGGGAAAGACTTAGCAAGCTCAGCTAGCCCAGGCGTTGTCGCAGGAGTACTTACCCTCACCCCAGACACCTCGAAGGCGTCCTCGGCACTTCGCGGGCATTGAGGGTGCGGGGACGCTGTTACGGGGGGGCTATTTCAAGCCACCTCGCTGTAACAGCCCAGGTTTTTATTAAAATTAAAATGAATTAATGAATAAATAAATAATATTAAAATAAAATCTGAATTAAAATAAGTATTTTTGTGCCTAAGTTTTAAATTTGGTTTTGCCCTGAATTTCTGTTTTTGAAAAAGCTGTATTTGAAAAGCATTTTAAGAAAAACCCAAAAATATTATTTAATAAAAGGACCCGCGTGCGCCGCCCACTCCCCAACCTCTTCCGCAGGACCCGCGCGCCCCCACCCCGCCGGATCCGCCGCCCACCTCCCTCTCTCCCCGAAACGGACGCCCGCAACCGCCGCCACTCCGGCGACCCATTCCCCAGCGCCCCTTGCCCCTCCGCCCCTATAAATACCTCCCCCGGACTCCCCTCACTCCGCACCACCTCCCCCTCCACTCCCCTCTTCCTCCCGGCCGCTCCACCGCCGCCGCACCGTGGGCCTTGCCGCCGCCGCCGCCCAAGGCCTCCGGCGAGCAATCACCGCCGTTCCGCTCGTCCCCGCGCCCTGCCGACACCACCTCCAGCTCCACCGCGACGCCCCCGACCTCCTACGCCCCTCGGCCGCGCCTCTTCGCCGCCGGAAAGCCGTCGCCGCCGGAGCCCGAGCCGCGCCACCGCCCTCCTCGTCGCCGACGCATCTCCGTCCGCCCCCGGTACTCCTCGCACCCACCACGCGACTCCCCGTGCCACCCTCTCCCTCCTCCGCACCTCGCCGCCGGCAGCCGCGCCGCCAATCGCCGGCGAGACCCCGGTGCCCGCGCTCCTCTCCGGCCGGCTCGCCCACGTCAGCGCCACGTGGCGCCACGTACCCCGCCACCTCACCAGCCCGTGCCCAGTCAGCGCCACGCCCCTGCCACGCCAGCGCCACCTCATCCCCTCCTTGCCCCGTCAGCGCCCCGCGCCACCTCGGCCACTTCCTCTCTCTGTGGATCCGGTCCATAGACCCGGGCCCCACCGGTCAGTCGGCTCCCCTCGGGCTGACGTCATGCTGGCGCAGTAAAAATCCTTTTCCCGTTGGAAAATAATTCGTCCAAAAAGAAAATCTCTGCTGACGCAATAATTCAGGTTTTTCTTCAGGAAAATAATTCCAAAAATCCTCTTTTTCCTTTTTCTCTGAATTTAATCTTCCCGGAGCCCGTTCTCCTTCGTTCTAACTCCGATTTGGCCCATTCAAATTTCTAAATTCATCAAAAATTCCCCTCTATCCATTTCTAGCCTCAATTCAAATATTTGAGTTCAATTTGAATTTAATTTGAATTTATTTGAATTTGGTGGGTTGTTTTGACGTGTAGACTTCGACGATTCGGGAAATTTCTTCGACAAAGATTCAAGTCAATTTGAAGAGCAAGGCAAGTCACCCTCCTTGATTATGTTGATCCCAGATTTCAAAATAAAATTATGTTGATTCAAATTATATTGCATGCATATGTTTATTCAACGTATTTCAATTCAGTTTTAAATTTAGTTATGCCTACTTGTTAATTCCTCCTTTGACATTGCAAATACTTACACCTTGTCACCCTAGATTCAAACTCTAGTTAATACTTTAGTGTTGGCTAGAGGAATTTATATCAAATGCTTAGACTGCATAGATATAATGTTTGTTTTGGGTTATCTTTCACATAAAATGACAAACCCTGTTTACATAAAGTGATATGTACTCTTGACTTTGGTGAGTCAAGGAGGTTTATGAACTATTTTGAAAACAAATGTGAAACTGGTTTAGACTTAGGCAATTGGTTAGAGTGGTGGGTGCAGGCATGCCCTGTTGGTTGGAGCCGCAGTGGTTGATTGTCGTGCACGGGGGTATGTGGTTGGGCCTGAGTCAATTAAGGACCGGTCTGTGAGCTACTGTTGCAAAGCCCTAATCGTACTACCACATGGCTGGTATGGGACAGCCCTGGCCGAATAATTTGTGAAGTCCCAACCTGAGCCGAGTTGTAGGTTGGAAGTGAGCGTGGTTGGTGCCATGTGAAGTCTCACTTGGGAGAGCGTGGTTAAGCCATGAGAAGTCTCGTCTAGGCTCAAGAGGGGGTCCCGGTCTGGTGGATTCCTTACTGGGGTGAAACCTTAGAGTTGGCTCGACCAGGTTGAAGGCTTTGCATTGTAAAGGCCTTGTCATGACTCCTTGCCGCACACCTAAGGAAGTGTGTAATCGTGTGGCACAAAATGATGATCGTGTCTTGTGGGTAAAGCTGTACAACCTCTGCAGAGTGTATAATCTATCCTGGATAGCCGTGCCCACGGTCATGGGCATGCTGAGTAAAAGTTTTTCATGGATTAGACTTTGTTTTTCAAAATGTTTTTGAAAACCTTGCGGATGGATGGAATCCGCGAGAGATGGAAATCTGGTGAATGGATGGAATTCATCAGAGTTGCGCAGTGAAAGCGTGTGGATGGATGGAATCCATACGTGGTCTTTCGGAAAAGATGGTCCGGGTGGGATGCCCGTGGATAGGTTGGTGTTTGGTCGGAGCCTGCACTGACGGTATTATTTTCAATTACAAGTTTTGTTTTTACTTATCGTATTAAATTCAGCAATTTCAATCTACTAATTGTATTTCTTAAATGCTGTTTTATGCAAACTAACCCTATAAGCCTTCCATTGAAGCCTTTATCATTATGTTGCATTTTCCCGGGTGATTTGCGGAGTACAAGTTTGTACTCATGTTGCTTTTTCCACACAGAGAAGGAAGACGTCAACTACGGTGAAGATCTGGACGAATAGGCCGCGTCTTACTGTCGTTTGCCTGTGGGCAGGCTCAGTGGGCTTCTTCCGCTTCGGTTTTTCTTCCGCTGCTTATTACTAAATTTTGGCTTATGTGCCGTTGATGTAAACTTTGGCATTCATGCCCATATTCAGTTAATAAATGTCATTATGGTTGATATTTATCTTTGTTGTACGCTGTGTGCACTAGCTGATCCTGGACTAGTGCGATTTACACAGAGGATCCAGGAGTCGTTGCTCCGGGTTCCGACACTCGCCCATACCGCCGCTACCGAAGCGTCGCAACGATCCGCGTGCTGGATGCAACCGCAGCGGTGTAAAGGCCCGCCCCGCACGATTCCCCGTAACTGAAAGCGAAGTGTCGCACGACCACAGGCGCCAAGGACCGTCACAGCACGGCGTTACCTAGCCGCTGTTAAAGGCGCACTAATGGGCCAGGGGATCACAACAGCTCCGGCGCCGCGCCATTCACTGCCCGCCCCGTGCCCCCCTTGCCTAGGGAAGAGGCGAGCGGCCGCGAGCACGCAACCGTCCACATCCCGCCACCCACCAGTCATGGGCCGCCGCGTGCCCCGGGCGTGTCGGGTCGCACGGTACGGGAACCTAACCCTGGCAGACCAGGGGCCGGCGTGATTCCAGGAACCTTTACAGCGCAAGACCGCATCGCAAGATCCCAAGTCACCGCACGCGTGGCAGTGTTCGCGGGGCGAGGGCGCCAGCTCCGCTGCCACCCATTCGAAGGGTAGGGGATGGAGCGCGCGCGTCTACTTCGACTAGGCGCCAGCCTCCGCCGCCACCCGTTCGAAGGGTAGGGGACGGAGCGCGCGCGCGTCTACTTCGACTAGGCGCCAGCCTCCGCCGCCACCCGTTCGAAGGGTAGGGGACGGAGCGCGCGCGCGTCTACTTTGACTAGGCGCCAGCCTCCGCCGCCACCCTTTCGAAGGGTAGGGGACGGAGCGCGCGCGCGTCTACTTCGACTAGGCGCCAGCCTCCGCCGCCACCAGTTCGAAGGGTAGGGGACGGAGCGCGCGCACGTCTACTTCGACTAGGCGCCAGCCTCCGTCGCCACCCGTTCGAAGGGTAGGGGACGGAGCGCGCGCGCGTCTACTTCGACTAGGCGCCAGCTTCGCTGCCACCCGTTCGATGGGTAGGGGACGGAGCGCGCGTGTCTACTTCGACTACGCGCCAGCTTCGCTGCCACCCGTTCGATGGGTAGGGGACAGAGCGCGCGCGTCTATTTCGACTAGGCGCCAGCTTCGCTCCCACCCGTTCGATGGGTAGGGGACGGAGCGCGCGCGTCTATTTCGACTAGGCGCCGGCTGCGCTGCCACCCGCTCGATGGGTAGGGGACGGAGCGCGCGCGTCTACTTCGACTAGGCGCCAGCCTCCGCTGCCACCCGCTCGATGGGTAGGGGACGGAGCGCGCGCGTCTACTTCGACTAGGCGCCAGCTTCGCTGCCGCCCGCTCGATGGGTAGGGGACGGAGCGCGCGCGTCTACTTCGACTAAGCGCCAGCCTCCGTTGCCACCCGTTCGATGGGTAGGGGACGGAGCGCGCGTCTACTTCGACTAGGCGCCAGCCTCCGCCGCCACCCGTTCGAAGGGTAGGGGACGGAGCGCGCGCGTCTACTTCGACTAGGCGCCAGCTTCGCTGCCACCCGTTCGATGGGTAGGGGACGGAGCGCGCGCGTCTACTTCGACTAGGCGCCGGCTTCGCTGCCACCCGCTCAATGGGTAGGGGACGGAGCGCGCGCGTCTACTTCGACTAGGCGCCAGCCTCCGCCGCCACCCGTTCGAAGGGTAGGGGACGGAGCGCGCGCGCGTTTACTTTGGTTAGGCGCCAGCCTCCGCCGCCACCCGTTCGAAGGGTAGGGGACGGAGCGCGCGCGCGTCTACTTCGACTAGGCGCCAGCCTCCGCTGCCACCCGTTCGAAGGGTAGAAGACGGAGCGAGCTTGAAGAACGCAGAACAGCACATACGACCACCATAACTCGAACATGCAAAGGTCAATTTGCGGCAAGAACAGACATGCTCTCGTAAACAGATATGCGTCGTCACACCAGCATATGCTCGTTCGCACGATCAGAGCGTATGGATGACTTCATATCTGTCTACGAGAGCAAGTCAGGCCTTGCCATTTCCACATCAAGCTGTGAAGCATTCCCACAGATAGGACATATTTTGTTCACCAGCGCTCGCGGGCATTGACGCCAGTCGACGCAGTCATCAAACGCAGATGAACAAAATTTTCCCTATATGTGAGAAGTTAACCATGAACAGGTACGGGATGTGCAGCAAAGGATGTCTAGGGAGCGGCCCCCGACGCCAACATATTTATACTCGGCCTCACCAGGCGAAGAGTCGCCAGCGTGGAGGCATGTCAGCCGACGGAAGCACAAACGGGGGGTGTCGTGCGGTTCAGCTACCAGGGGTGCGTAAGTGCAACCGTCCGCACCCCACCGCGTGCACACCGGAAACCGTCGCACGCTCCACTCACGAGCAGGCGCACTGCACGATGCGACAGCCTGCCCCCTGGCAAGCCAACCGCCATTAAAAAGCACACCACCAGGCGGCAAGGTCGCGGCGACTACGGAGCGCGCGCGCCTCAGAAGTCCAAATGCCGGGAGTCCGCCGTCACATTGATGGTCACGACGCCTCAAGGCCCGCACCGCGCCAAGCACGCTTCACCACATGGGAGTGGAGTTTGTGTAGAGTTGATTGGGAATGCTAAAAGGATGTTGCATTATGTGAGTTGCATATGAGCTACGGTGGTGAGAAAGTCATATAAGCTAGTCCAGAGTGTATGTGCTAGGTCGGTGAGAAAGCCATATGATTAATTTGGTGTGCTCATGAGTAAGACCTACTATGGTAGGCGCTTCACGGGAATGGAGTTTGAGACCCCGTATGAAAGAGGATGGGGGCAAGGGTGGTTCATTAACGGGTAAATACTCAGCTATACCAGTATAAACTCAGAAGATGCATGTGGACATGGCATTTTATTACACTGCATGAAAAAAGAGGAGACAGTGGAACAATTGCAGAGTTTATGTTACATTTTTACAAATATATGATTTGCTGACAATTACAGGGAATGTGTGTTACAGATCTTGGATGCAGAGTTTATTGAATAGTTATTGTTGTCGCCACTATTTTATTATGTACTTGCTGAGTCTTTAGACTCACCTTGCTTTGTTGTTTTTTATGTGTATGATGAAGATAACATGTATAGGCGGGAGTAATACACATATATTCCAACGAGCAAAAGTAATCCACATATCACATCTAATTGTCATGATCAGATTTTGATAGCATACTTTGGCAATTAGCTTTAAGATTGTCTCATTGAAACTGCTTCATATTGTGTGACTTATATCTTTCTTTCAATAGTTGGTAAATTGGTACAGTTTAGCAGTAATGGTAGTATTCTGGGCTTAGAGGTTGGGCGGGGGTGTTACAGGCCTGTGCTCATTAGTGTTGGTATTTTAAAATGTAATAAGAAATAGTGCCATTTACAAATAAGGCCAGGATAATTAGCTGAAAATTTGTTAAGCTCCATAATATGTCTCTCGCATTATATATTAATTGCAAAATTAACATTTTAGTAAAATGATGTCAAGTACATGTCATAAGGACCCCACTATTCATTATAAATAAAGATGGAAGCGAACGATATATAAAGAAATAGATATTGACAAGTAGGTTCTTATGATAATTAAAGCAGCTTAGATTACTTAGTTTCGTTAATCCTTCGGTAACACGCAGGTTAACTAGAAATAGTGACACTAAGGGCGTCCGCAATGGTAATAGCTAGTACTAGCTATATAGTCAGCTGACGTGGAGGTGAGAGACAAAAGCAAAGACTATTTTATACTGTTGGACCCACATGCTCCTCTCTCATGTTCTTGGACTACGTGAAATAGATCAGCTATTTGCTCGTCGCTAGTGACTACTCTCTCTCCTACTTTTTCCTTGCCACATCAGATCTAGCTAACTAAATAGCCAGCTGTTGGAGACGCCCTAATATGTGGGCTCTACCTTGGTTAGTGATTAGATTAAGCCAATATTTTTAGCAGCTAATTGCTCTTTTGATTATTTGTGCAAAGGTAGTAATGATAACAACAACAATTAGTAATAATAGTAAATGATGTACATCCATGTGGGTCATACCTTGAAGATTTAGAATACTGTCAACACATGTGGTCCATTTCATTAGTTTCAATATTTAAAAATGTAATTCATAAATAGTATTCGACCCACTAATTAAAATATAAAATTAGTTTAAAATAAATTATTAAATAAGAGAAGGCACATTATAGTAGTTTTCTATTCCAGGGGAACAACACCCGGAAGAAACACAATGTTTCTTGCAAAGATTCATTTTGAGAACATACGAATTTAGGTGTACAAAAATTTCGCAGGAAACACCCAAATTCCTCTAAATTTCCTCCTGCAATCCGTTCTATACGCGGCAATTTCCAAGGACATATATGCACATAGAATGTTTTACGAGGATGCATACGCAATTTTCCCGACTTACAGTTCCCAAAAAGCACCCACCGCTCGCATCCAACTCACCAAAATCCAAACCGCCGCACTCTCCCTGACAGCGCGACCCCACAAAACCACCTACCCCACCCGCCAGTGACTGCACGCGAAATACCCCACGTGACCGAACTCCCCTCATATAAATATCCCCGCGCCCCGAACGGCAGCAGCAGGTCACCCCTCCCGGCTATAAATATTTCCCCCCCGGCGCACCGGCTGCTCCCCGTCGCCATATATACGCGCACGCGTACACCCACCCACCCACCTCCCCCTCTCGCGACCAAGACCCGAGCGAAACCCTACCAATCCTACGATTCCTCCCCCGATCTCTATAAAAGACCGCAAATTTCGAATTTTTTTTCCGCGGAATCTCCCCCACCAGCCCTTCCCGCCCGAATCGGCCTCGATTTGACTCCTGGGGTGTTGGATTTGAGATTTGGGTGGGGGATTTGGGGATCGGATGGCGGAGGCGGCGTTGGAGGGGAGCGAGCCGGTGGATCTGTCCAAGCACCCCTCCGGCATCGTCCCCACGCTCCAGTAAGTGCTGGGTGCCCCGAAAGGTTCCGTCTTGGGTTGGGGGGTGGCTGTGAGATCTTTGAGGTTCCGGGGGGTTTTGATGTCTAGGTTTGGTGCGATCTGGCTGGTTTCTTGGGGTTTTGATCTGTTTGGTGGATGAGCTGAATTTGATTTGGGTGCGGGTTTAGATTCTACCAGTGCTGGAAGGGATGCATGCTGCAGGACTGGAGATAGATAGATCTAAGGTGATATCAGGACAAAGCTCAGATCCTCTTATACGGTCAAGAAAAAACACAGATCCTCTTATACGGTCAAGATTAATGGTGCTTGGTTTAACCTGCTAATTAGAAAGTACAGTAATTAACTAATCTTAAGCTCAGGACGTAATTTGTGTTGAATCACTGGGTTTGGATTTCATGCCGCAAGCGTGAGATAAATGCTGCGGGGGCATGTAAAGACCGTGGGCTAATCTGAACTACAAGGCGATGGAATGCATGCAGTTTAGAATGGTAGACGAGAGAAGAGGGGTTGAATATCCAGTGAGAAGTGGAAACAAGCGCTAGATGTATGTACCGGAATGTAAAAATTACGTGCAAATTCGTGCTGTTGTTGTTCAGTTTTCAAATTGAGACCTTGTAACAATGGACTAACTTGGTCCACACCTAGTGCTCAATTTGCACTGCTTTGATAGGCCCGCATGTGTTGAACAAAGCGGAGCGTGTCTTGGTAGGATCAATGGCAATTTGCTAGGCATTTTACTGTGTAGTGATCTTCATTTTGGGGCAATTGTGCATTCTGTTGTGCTTTTCTTTTTCTACTCAAGAACAAAAGGTTGATGTTCCTTGCTCTATTCTACTTTCTGGCATTTGGTCTGGTGACAGGAATATTGTGTCCACGGTCAACTTGGACTGTAAATTGGACCTGAAAGCAATTGCTCTTCAAGCGCGCAATGCAGAATACAACCCCAAGGTGGGATGATTGTCTTTCTACATTCCTCGTGGTGTACTTTTGTGAGTACTGAGTAATGTCTGGTTTGGTGCTAGATTTGCAAAGTTTTTGGATTAATGTTTGGTGCTCTGTTCCAAGGTTTTTGCGATTAACACAGACCATGGTGTTATATTTCCAGGGTGTTGTGATTAACACACAATCTGGACAAAACTATTTCTTTTTAAATAAAAAACTATTTTACCTGTAAGTTTGATTACTTTGCTAGCATCCACGAGTCCACTGCAGCCCGCCCATATTTGTTGCTTCTGCTTTTTGACAATGAATAACCTGGTATAAGAATTAGTGAGTTTTTGCGTGTGTTATTTCTGGAGCCCAACTATCCTTCTGAAATTCATGCGTATCCATGGGACAAAAACAAAAATAGAAAGCCTCTTTGACCAAGTAAATATGCCTTAGTTTTCAGCAAATAGTGGTTATCAGTACATATACTTTAAAGGCTCACTAGGATGCTGTCTAGCATGGTTGTCACGGCGTCGCCTCATCCTGGCGGCGGAGGGAGACGCCGAGGCTGTTCGCCTAGTCTGCTCCCGCCACCGGCGCCGATCTTCGGCCTACTCCCGCCGCCGGCTTCCCTCTCTAGTTTGCTCCCACCGCCGGCGCCCCTTTCAACTGCGACTGCCGTGCCGGTCCTCTCCGCCGATGCAGCAGGGAGGCCGAATGCACGGCAGAGGGAGGCCGGAGGCGAGCTAACAGCCGGGAGCTGGAGGCAGGAGGCGGGGAGGGGAGGCGGCGGGGGGAGGAGGCGGTGGGGAGAGGAGGCGCCAGGCGTGGGGAGGAGGCGGCAGGGAGGGGAGGCGCTGGGGGGAGAGAGCAGGAGAGAGGAGTCAGGAGAGAGACGAGTCGGGAGAGAGAGGAGATGAGGGGAGAGACAGCGGGAGAGAAGTTGGGCTAGCTGGTGGTTAGGGTTAGATGGAGGCATTTCTTTTGATCTTTTTGTGATTAAGTCCTCAGAGTTCCTGGAAATTACGAACAAGCCCCTCCTCAATGGATTTTTTCTGATTTGGATCTCCTGATACATGGTTATTTAGATAATTTGTGCTATTATGTTGCATAGTTATTTAATTTTCGGTGTATTATTTGTTGTCTAACTGTCGTCATGGCGGACGCCTAGTCGACTAGGCGTCTAGGCGCCCCGGCCTCGCCGCGACTTGCCGGAAGGCCGTGACAACCTTGCTGTCTAGCTGTTGCATGAAAGTTATATGGTGGTAATTTGGTGTTCTAATTCATTCTGCATTTTCCTAAATAAAGCTAGAATCTGTTTAGAACTTCACATTTATGTAGCTAATATGTGATATATCCAGGTAAATATAGTCCCTTCTATTAGTTCAAGTGTATCTAGAGAAAAACATCCAGTTCTGCGATGCAACAATTTGATTGCTCCACGTTTCATTGATCTATATACTTTATGCTTTGCTTTGCTAACTCTCTTTTAAACAGCGTTTTGCTGCCGTTATAATGAGGATAAGGGAACCAAAAACTACAGCATTGATATTCGCATCAGGAAAAATGGTAAGATTAACCCCTTTTTTGCACTGTTGATGTTGTGCATGTCCTTTGGATGGTAGATTACTTAAATGTTTTGGAACTGTTACAGCATGTGAATATTGGTAGCTGTTGATGTTTTTTATGGCTGTTGAAATTTAATACCAACGCTCAACAGATGAACACGAATGGCTATCTTTTAGCTACCTCTTTGGCATGTGAAATATCTGATATATTTGGGACTCCTTCCCTTGTTTGTGATCCTAAATGAGCAAGATCTTCCTGTCAGTACTTAGGTTATCTATCTTAATTAAATCCTCTAAGTCAGTAAATCCTCACCGAATATGATATGCAGCCATTGGCAGTAAAACAAAGTCTTCCTGGTCAGTGGCAGGAGCATTGACAGTGCTCTGAGATTTATTAGGAGTAATATCTGAATTCAGATAAAATTTCATGGTTGTCATAAGATCTCATTCAGATTTGGTAGAAACTTGTAGAATTGTCTTGATTAGTGGGATATTTTCTTTTGATAATTTTACCATTAAGCTACTATCTTATCAGTCATTTAATTATTCTGTGTTGTCAGGTCTGCACTGGAGCAAAGAGTGAACAGCAATCCAAACTTGCAGCTAGAAAGGTGTTGTCTAGCTTTCTTTCCCTTCGTCAAATTTGAACAATTTTGCTGAGAGATATCTGAATTGTAATTATTTCCTTTTTCCAGTATGCTCGTATCATCCAGAAGCTTGGTTTTCCTGCTAAATTCAAGGTACCTAATCCATACTTGTGTAAATTGTTCTTGGTGTTCATGCTTTAATAAATTGTTGTTTCATGAACATTTGTTAATTCTGTAAAATGTAAGGACTTCAAGATTCAGAATATTGTTGGGTCTTGTGATGTCAAATTCCCTATAAGGCTTGAGGGCCTTGCATATTCTCATGGTGCTTTCTCAAGTGTAAGTTTTATTCAATGATATTTTAGCACTTCTGCCCTACATTTTTGTTCTTTCTTGAACTTTCCTGTCCCCTTGTTTTGGAACTGATGTTTTACACGGTTACCCTGCAGTATGAGCCAGAGCTCTTTCCTGGTCTGATTTATCGAATGAAGCAACCAAAGATTGTCCTCCTGATTTTTGTTTCAGGCAAGATTGTTCTGACTGGAGCAAAGGTTAGCGGCCGTTTCCTGTGGGTTTGTCTATAACTTGATTGCGCTATATCTAACACTATTCTCTTTCCAGGTGAGAGATGAGACATATACTGCCTTCGAAAACATATACCCTGTCCTCACAGAGTTCAGAAAAGTCCAGCAATGGTACGTGGCATCTGAGTACATTTTCATTGGGTATAGTTATGCTATGAGTAAATACAAAATGTACACTTCATTCCATTGATAAGTGGGGTTATTCAAGGGCGATTTGTTTGTGCTGCTCAATGCTTGTGATTCTTGTTTTGTTTTTGGTTTGCGGTGATTTTTGGACGGGATGGGAGGTTACTTTCAGAAATTAATAGTATGGATGTTGCTTCCTCTGCAGATGACTCAAGGAAGTAAGCAGAATGGGAGATCTTGTTGCTGGCTGCCAGCTCCGACTTCCAAGTGTACATATAGTCCGGCCTCCGGAGGAGACTATACGGTCCATCTATTTACAACATGAGCTCCGATGCAGAACATGTTGCCATAATCCAGTCGAATCTATTTGTGATGGATCATGCATTCATGCTTGATCATCATGGGTCTATTCGAGTAGCTTTCATGGATAGTTGTTGTCACTTGCAATGCTCTGTGGAGCGCTAATAAGACTCAAGCAAATTTTGCTCCCGGATTCTAGAGTCTTTTTTTAATGCTTCTGATGATGAAAAGGCAATGTAGTGTATGTACTTCTTGACATGTTACAGTGTTAAAAAAGAACCTTCTGGACTGTTCTAATCACTAATGGACTAAATAGGAAAGGAAATGTGTTCCTCCCTTTTCCTTGTGTCAGTACTCCCGTCCTTGCATAATGCAAGGAAGGACACTGTTGCCCTGGTCCATGGAGAATGAGCTCTCAGCTCTTTTCTATCTTCTGTCAATCAGTAACGCTTGTGAGGCGCTGCAATCACAGTCTGCCACCTTCGTATGATCACATCTCGATGTCATAAATCGCCTACTAAGGTCTGTTGTAAATTTGTAATGTGTCGTCGGTTCCAAGATGTACATTATTTTCAATCAGAAGGAATGCAGATTCAGGGAAAACAATGGAACACCACTGTTGAAAAGCTTGGTTAAAGTGCAGGAGTGGTGCAAGTTTGACACCAGGTAAAGCTAGAAAGCAACAAAGAGCCACATGATCTGTGCTGGAATAGGTGACTTGCGTTCACAAAAAGGCATGACAACATGAACAACATCAGTTTCACTTTTTTTTTTCCATCAGCAAGGAAAAGAATGCAGTGCAGTCACAATTTACAAGTTGTGCTGTCCTTTAGGGAAGGGGCCCAAGAGGGGGAAAACGGGGGGTAGTTCACACATGTTTGGCCTCTGCCTGCTTGCGTATGTACAAGTACAACCAAGCAGAAAGGGAGGGAGAGCAGTGTGAAAGCAACCCTGGCTATTCAGTTCGGTTCCATACGGCCGACACAAAATAAATGAAATGCAAATATGAAGCTGGAGAAGGGAAAATAAATAAAGGAGATTTGCGCCAGATTTCTCCATTAATTGTAAACGATAGATTGCAGATATCCTCTCATCAAATGCTTCATTTTAGTGAATCCTGGTGCGCTCTAAAATCGTTCTCTGATAGTCCACATTCTCTGTTCCTTGTATGAATCGCTTGGATTCTAATTTTGATGAAACCTAGCCATCGTTTTGCATCTACCGTTTCGCGCGTGACAAGAGAAAATCGGTACTTCACGGCTAAGAAGAATATTTTTGTAGCATGTAAATCATTTCCAAGAACCAGTGGATGTGTACTGCATCCAACAAGATGAAACCCCTCAACAACGAAAACAAAGAAAATCAAACACCTCATGATTTTGTGAATCATGTAACTGACCAGATGAAGCATGTAACTCGAAACCTAAGGATTAAGCAAATGGAAAACAAGGAATTTTGTAGCGCATAGTAACAGCATACGCGCTCTGCACAGCTGTGCCATTTCCTTTCTCCTCCTCTCCCTCTTCCCCATAAACACCTCCGCTCCAAAACAAAAAAGGCTCGCGAAATCCAACCCTCTGCTTTCCCTCTCTCTCTCTCTCTCTCTCTCTCTCTACTGTCGCTTCTTCCTCCTCTGTTGTTTTGGAGGCCTGGGCATGGATGTGCACCCACCCAATGCGCCCGCCTCCTCCCCCCTGGGGGATTTGTTCCCCCATGAGCCTGCCATGGTCAGTTTCTTACCCCCCCTTTTCTTTTTTGTTATTTTCCTAGGATTTTTTCTGGGTTTTTTTGCCCAAGAACCGTGGATTTTTTGCTGTTCTTTCTTCTGTGTTAAGAAAGAGTTGAACGGGGATTTTTTTTTCTTTTTCCTGGTTCTTGCATGCTTTCTTGGGAGTCTCTGGGGTGCTTTCTTGAATGAATGCTTTCAAGAATCGTGGGGTTTAGGTGTTACCTGTTCAAGAATTATGGGTTTTAGGTGGTCTCTTGTGTAGATTCTTGAGATTACAAGAAATCTTTTTTTCTTGGTTCTTGAATGCTCTCTTGGTGGGAGTGCAACTGTTCAAGAATCATGGGGTTTAGGTGTTATATTTTCAAGAATTATGAGTTTTAGGTGGTTTCTTGTGTAGATTCTTGAGATTATTGCCCTTGGACCTTATTTTCTGTTCTCCCTTTTAGGATGAATTTTTTATTTTTTTCTCTGGTGCGTTTGGAAAAGAAAATGGTAATTTTTGCTCTTGTGTTTTTTTTACTGTTTTATTCTTCTGTTGTGGAGGAATTTTCTTGCCCTTTTGTTTACTTTTCTATCTATTAGAAAATTATTACTTTGGTTCGGAGAGAAGAAATTTACATTTGTTGAGCAATTCAATGGTCCTTTTTCCAGAAGAGCTTTCATGGGGAAAATTCCACAATAGCAATTAGTTCTTTGCTTTTCACCCAAGGGTTGATGTAATGTTCATGACATTCTTGCACTTAACCAATGAAAAAGTATGTTCTTTTGGTCGTTTCCTTAGTTGTGAGGTCAGGTAGAGGAAAAAATGTGTGCTCTTGTGGCCTTCAATGTTGATGTGCATATGTCCCTTCCCTCCTGTCATTCTCATTGCATAAATGTATCCATTGTTAATATCATCTAGTCGCTGTGAGATGATGTGTATGTAAGATTGTGACAGTGATATTGTGGTTGTGTCAATTCAAGCGAAAACTTTATCACTACAAACATGACAAAGAGGCACTCAGCTTCTCCTTTTCTTTTAAGGACTGTTCAGTTTCTATGTGTAATTCTAAGGCTCTACACGTAGAATTCAAGAAAAATACCCTTTTCCTCCTCCCCATATGAAATGCACAACTTTTATATTTACAAAATTGTTTGCTATTTCATTTCGTTTATTGCATATGTAGCATTTACCGAGAAATTCATCCTATTTTGTCTCCACTGACTGTGGTGTTTAATTGGATTGTAACTGAGAGAAACTGCTGTGGTGGTTTCTATTCTTTGGCACAATTACAATTGTAAATGCAGGACCTTTCTGTTCAAAAGGATCATTCTGGCAAATTTATTTACCATTAATCTGCGGATGTTCTTCATGTCTGAACTCACAATTTTATGACTCACAACTACCCAAAACGAAAAACTTTATTCCTGAAATCGACTACAGGAATTTGTTCTTTGTTTTTCTATTAGAAATCTATTGGAGAAATTGATTAATCCATGCTTCAGCTCCTCCTTGTTATGGAAGCCATATGTCTAGGAGCAATCCCTATTTGAGTAAGGCTTCCCTAAAAATTCTGTCCATTTTTGCATGCTTGTTTCTTGCAAAAATGTAGAACAAAACCTTTGTTGAACTGAAATTCCTTTTACAGTTATGTAATTTCATTTCTGAAAAGATGCGTAGATGATTACTTCGGCAATTGGAATATTATCTAACAGGTTCCATGCCATGCTACTCTTTACTCTACAGGAAAGTGAAGACAGCAGTGTAGAATGGCTCTCCATCTATGTAGAGGACTGCTTGTCTAGCTCTGCTTCCTACACAAATTCTGTCTTCGCAGAACAAGCACCTACTACAATGACAAATCAAAACGCTGCAAAACCAAAGTTACCACCACCTTCATCTTCCAATTCCAGAAGAAAGAAAAGGAGCCTGGCCTCTGTAATAAACGGCGAAGATGACCAGCACTGTTTCACGTTGTTTATTGAGCCACCGCTACTACTTCTTGATCAGAAGCATTGGCTAGCAGAGAGTGAGCTCATCCTCCCGAAGAAAGACAAAGACCAAGAACTTGTCCAACAAGAACGAGAACAGGAGGAAGAGAAGAAGTGCAAGATGAGTGCAGGAAAGCAGTTCCAGCAAGAGCAGCTGGTAAGGAGGTGTAGCCGCTGTTTATCGAACCAAACACCACAGTGGAGGAGGGATGGTCCATCAGGGCCTAAGACGTTGTGCAATGCGTGTGGCCTGAGGCTCAAGGCAGGGAATGGGCTCACCACCATTTCCAAGAAGCTTTGTAGCCAAGAAATTGACAAAGAGCAAGAACAAAGAAAACGGCAAGATAAGAAGAAGATTAAGAAGAATGCATATGTGAACGAGGAGCTGCCACCGGAGGAGCCAGTGAAGAGGTGCACCCATTGCATGTCCTACAAGACACCACAGTGGAGGACCGGTCCTTTGGGGCCTAAGACTCTATGCAACGCCTGTGGCGTGAGGTTCAAGTCTGGCAGGCTGCTGCCGGAGTATAGGCCTGCTAACAGTCCAACCTTTGTGAGTTACATGCACTCCAATTCTCACAAGAAGGTCATGCAGCTGAGGCAGGCTGTTGCGCACTCAGGGAAGTGAGTTGATGGTGAAGAGCATCTCATGAATCTGTCGCATTTGGTTTTAGAGCATCTTTGGTTTAGTCTTGTAGATGCTGAGAAAATGAAAGCAGAAACGGGTTAGATCTCAAGTCAACTCTTTGTTAGCTCTGGCCTCTAGCAGTGTTTTACTTCAGAGATCAATTTGCTGGGTGTTTGAGATCTCCAATTCAATACCAATGGTTGGTTGCTACAATATTATCCTGCCATTATCTTGCATTATCCTGTGTTTTCTGACCCTCTCTGAATGTGTTTGCAAGATTGAAACTGAACAGCCTCTTAGATCGTTGTTTTGCATCATACATGATCTTGGTAACTAGTCTAGCCTGAAACAATTGCACTAGTGACAGAAGTGGTTCATCCAGATCTTTGGTATTATTTTTTAATTCTGAAACAGACAAATTTATTATAGTTTTCATTTAGCTAGTAAAATTACTAAAACAACCTTCACTAGTCGTTTATGTCTTGGGCAGTACTTGCAAGATACGCAAGACCCTGCATGATTACATGCAGCAGCTGATCACAGCACTTATTTTGAGATATAGAACTGGTAACTGAAGCCATGTTTTCACAGTTCTTATAGCATTGGATTCACCAATCTTTTCTGAAGTGGGACTCGTTGAGTGCCTGTCAATTGTGATACATTCTGTCAGTTTACTCTCTTGTATGCTGTTAATGTGCGCAAATCAAATCCTTTGACAAGCTATGAATCACCTGATAGATTTGGCAATTGCCCGTGTATATTGCTTGTGCTAATGTTCAGGTCAATCACATGAACACTGCAGAGCTACATGGCAAATGTCTGGTTTATTGTTATCGTCTTCCAAATGACTGATCTCTCTGAGAGCAAATCTCGGCACTGCAGCAATGTCATAACCGATCGATTTCCTGGGAGCAAATCTTGTTCGATAGCAGACCAGATGCACTGTATGAACCAATGACCTGCAAGTTTCACACTCAGGCCACAGAGGTTTCTCATTCAGAAACCTCTCTGCGATGCAGGGTTTACACTTGAGACAACTTTCTATCGTTGGTAATGATAAATCATGATGCAGCCGTGCATGCAGGTCCTTCCCTCCTGTTCACTCAAGGAAAGGAAAGGTTTTCAATACCTTTCGGCTGTTCTTTTATCATGATACAGCCTTTTCTGTTGCGCATGGACGACCTTTTTTTTCCCCTATGGGGTGGGTTTGGAACGGCTCACGGTCGCTTTTTATTACACTAACTTTTAAATAATGAGTGGGTTTGGCTTATAGCTTGTAGTTTACATATTTAAATTCTGGTTGTTTGTGAGAGACAGTATGCAGAGAAAAATAGTCGCATGTGATTTTGACCAATAAAGCTGAATTTAGTATACTTTTTACTATAATTTTTCTATTAACCCCCGCCTTGAAAAAACATACTGTTTAAAAGATAGTTACTGTAGACAGTACAAGCATAAGCCAAATTTAAGTCTAAAAGAACCCGACCAATATGTCTTTTTAAAGTGAGGTCTATAAATAGATTGTAGTAGATATTGTATTGAGTTCAGCTATATTGGTCAAAATCGTATGTGATTGTTTTCCTCTACGTATTCTCTTATGAATACATAGAATTTAAAAACCATAAATCAAAGTCATAGTCTAAACTTCTTTTGGACTGTGGTTTATAACTTTTGCCTTAAAATTTTAAATTCTAGCTGTTCGTGAGAGAAAGTATAGAAAAGAGATACTCGCGTACGATTTTAGCAGATATAGATGAAGTTAGCATTGTTTCTACTATAATTAACTTATAAATTCCATCTTAAAAACATTCCATTTAAAAATTAATTACCCTAAAAAAACTAAACCATAAGCCTAAAAGAAAACAACCACCATGTACGTTTCGGTCAATTGCACAAAAACTGACGCCATTCACTCGCTCATTGAAGCAACGTCCTACTCATGCTTGTGCACTCCTGCCATTGCCAATTTGCCCAAACATGAGTGATGCTTGCTAGTGCAATTTTACTCCTTTTCTTATGCACAAATACTGAAAGTTAGAGCCCTTACTCAGATTTTGGACGTTTATAGCACTATATGCCCTAAAATTTCCAAATATAGTTCTCTACGCACAAAAATTCCATTTCTGGTCCCCGTTCCGACCGTGGGACCGTTTGGCGCTGACACGTGGTGAGTCGTGCGGTCTGGGAGTGGGGGAGTGGGCGGCGGCGGTTGCGGCGAATCGAGGGGAGTGGGCGACGGTTAGGGGCGGGATGGAGCGCGTCGCGCGGAAGAGGAGGTGGGGAAGTGGGCGGCGCATGCGGGGAAGGGAGAGAGGGAGGGCCGGTTAGGGCGGGGCGGCCGTCGCGGGCGGCGGCGGCGTGAGGGAGGAGGGTGCCGCGCGGGGAAGACACACCCGACAGGTGGGCCCCGCGCGCAGAGAGAGAGAGAGAAGGGGAGGGAGATGCAGGCGGCCGGATTCGATCGGACGGCCAAGGGTTCAAGTGGGGAGGGACGGGCAAGATTAGCCGAGGCGGATCGGATGGTCGGGGAAGGAGAGAGGGGAAGGAGGCAAGGGCCATTGGATAGAGATCGGGCGGCCAAGGGGAGAGCGGGGCGGGCAGAGCGGCCGGACGGGGCAGATGGGCCGGGGCACGACATGGCGGGGATCGGGGCCAGCCACGTGGCGGCAGGGGAGAGGGGAGGGCGGGATGCGCGGTGGATCCGGGCCGTCCACGTGGCGGCCGGATGGGAGGGGAGAGGAAAATATTTTCTGAATTTAGTTTTTGATTTTCAGAAAACCCTAGAAAATGCATTAAGCCTCAGAAAAATATGAAATTAACTCCAGCAATTCTAGGAAAATTCACAGAAGCTCCTGGTAACATTTTGGACTTAATAAAATTATTTCCAACTATTGTTGGCTCTATAATTTTATATTGAAAATACTTTTTAATTTCAAAATACATTTTCAAACTCAGAAAAATCCAGGAAACCAAATAAGAGCCAAATAAATCCAGATAATTAATTTGACATAAGATTTTCATAGAAAATCAAAATATCATTTTATTTAATAAGGTTTTTAGGTTTTTTTAAAAATATTTTTTTAAATCTAGCTTTTTCAAAAACAAAAATCCAGGGCAAATCCAAAAATAAAATTTAGGCATAAAAATACTTATTTTAATTTAAAATGTTATTTTTATCAATTTTTATTATTTATTTATTTATTTTTATTTTCATAAAAACCTGGGCTGTTACATTGTCCATCCCGACATGGCGAAGGAAGGTATGGTGTAGTGTTCGGTTGTGTAGTATTCTCTCACAGATGCATTCCACCTCATTTTATAAGCCAAAAGGTAGGCATGATGTGATTTAGTTTTGGTCGCTGCGCAAAACTACCCTCTTTTGTCATGTCACCTGGCAAAGATACCCTATTTTGTCATGTCTCTGCTCAAAGCTGTCCTTTTTTGTCATGTCACTGCGCAAAGTTGACCTCTTTTTTCATGTCGCTGCGCAAAGCTGCCCGATTTTGTCATGTCTTTGGGCAAAACTATCCTCTTTTGTCATGTCACTGCGCAAAGCTGACCTCTTTTGTCATGTCTCTGTGCAAAGCTGCCCTCTTTTGTCATGTCTCTGTGCAAAACTGCCCTCTTTTGTCATGTCACTGCGCAAAGCTGCCTGCTTTTGTCATGTTTCTGGGCAAAGCTACCCTCATTTGTCATGTAACTGTGCAAAGCTGACTTCTTTTGTCATGTCATTGCACGAAGCTGCCCCCTTTTGTTATGTTACTGCGTAAAGCTGCCATCTTTTGTCATGTCTCTGTGCAAAGTTGCCTTATTTTGTCATGTCACTTTGCAAGGCTACCATGTTTTGTCATGTCTCTGCACAAAGTTGCCCTCTTTTGTCAAGTCTCTGCACAAAGTTGCCCTCTTTCGTCATGTGGTCACTGCACTAAGTTCTTTTGCTAGCCTCCTAATCGAGCTGCCTCCACAAGGTCTCAAACTTCCGCTTCTGGTTTTGCATACATAGTTTCTTAAACATCTTCATTAGGTCCTTGCTACGGAACATTCTGTGGATGTTCGCTGCAAGATGCCTCATGCACCAACGGTTCTTCAGATCATTCCACTAGAAGGGGGCCTACATCCCATTCTGCATCGTTCGCAACGCAGACAGCAAGCCTACATTGCGGTCCGAGATAACACACACTTCGGGGCGATCGTTCACTATGACCTGCTTCACATTGGCAAGGAACCACAGCCATCTATCGGTATTCTCATTCTCCACAATTGCAAATGCCACTGGGAGTAACTGGTCATTTGCGTCAGCTGCAACTGCGGTGAGGATAATACCCTTGAATTTGTCGGATAGAAACGTCCCGTTTATCGTTAGCACTGGACGCACCACCTGAACCTTTCTATCACCTGACGGAAGGCCCAGAACACTTTGTCAAGAATAAAACAATTCGGGCCCTGCGTAGGATGAACCCTCTCCTTCCTGTTAATGTACATGCTTGGGTTTAATTCTGCAATTTGATGCAGCATTCTTGGGGCCAGATCTTACGCCTCCCCGTACGTCCCAAACATACGCTGCAACAACTTCCGTTTCGCCCGTCATACCTTCTTGTAGCTGACTTCGAATCCCACCATATTTGTTACATCTGCCAATAGAAGCTTCGGAGAAATAGACACATCTGCCACGACGAGATGGCTTACTAGCTCCGCAACATACGATGATGTCATGTTGCGGTACCTATGTACTGGCCTCGCAAGCTCGCAACTGTGATCCTTCAGCACCGTTATCCAAAAGTCCGTGCCAATGCCCTTGAACCGCTGTGCACGGACTTTGCCAGGACAAGATCCGTCGACACACTTCATAATGTACATGTCCGGGTTTGACCTGTGCACCCGATACGCTGACGGCGTATCTAGCAATAGCCTGCTGGGCAGCACTCTTGTTACGGAAGCATTGCCCCAAAATGAGTGTGGCCTCGCTGAACCCCCAATCTACCTCCTCCACCTGTGGTAGAATTAGGGATGCCGCTGCATTGTCGTCCAGTCTGGATGACACGTACGCAATATCGGTGGTCACAACACCACCTACCACCCCTCCAATTGTAGCATCGCCATCTTCGTCCTCTCTAGAACTCCCTGTTTCCACAACCTCGTCCTCCTCACTGCCCACTTCTTTCACCTGGTCCGCAAGGTACTCATGACAATCAACATGGGCGGCCCACCACCTCTCCACACCTTCGTTAGCCTGGAAATTCTCCACACGCCTCCTGAGGTCTTCATCGCCCACTTCCTCGCCCACATGTTCTCCCGCACTAGCGTCTTCATGACCGCCGGAGAAGGACCCAAGCACTACATCTCCACTAATAGCATTAGAACCAACCATGGCGAATGATTCTGTCCTCTCCACGAAATACATACACCATTGGCTTAGCATATATCGCAGCGGCAGGGTTGCACACGACCTCCATGTAGTTGGCCCATGAGGTGTCACTGGTCACCTTGAGAAGTTTCCACATGGTCTCCCCTGCAGCACCCGTCACTGACGCATACATTACCTCGATTTGTAACTTCTTCCTTGTGGTGTACCGATCGAACGCTGAACGGACACACCTCCGTAGCTCAGACAGGCTCATGGCGTTCAGACCGGGTGCCCGGATCACTCCCGTAGAATACGAACAAGTCTTAAATGTCACCCATGGCGTACCTAACATAAGTGCATAATCAACCATCTTAGTACATAACATGCAACAATCGTATCATCAAACCCCCACTACCCCAGTGTAAGATTAATAGTGCGGTATTTTATACCTCTTCCTACCACCTACAAAATAGATTAGTAATTGTTTTGTATTTGTAAATCTACAATTTATTTCTAACTATTTTACTTTCAAATTCTAACATACATCAAATTACATATTCATTTTGTGTTTATTTCCATTGGTCTTATTTATAGATCTTACTTTCGAATTCGTATGAAAATTACATTACAACTTTCTTTTATTTTCACTACTGTTCAGTATTATGCTTGTTTGAATTAATGCAAAAAATACAATTACTAATTTCTCTTCATTTCTTTCGTAAAATTTTACTTAATGCCGGCTTCCACTAACCAATTTCAATTGCATTTTTGTTCCGATTAATGCAAAATTTCAATTACTTATTTTCTTCCTTTCTTTTCTATATTTCACTTAATGCGGGTTTTCATTTATGAAATCATACATAAATCAAAAAATAATCTTTGTAATTTCATGTTCTCATTTTATTTTTACTATACCTTCGTATTACTTTTATGGTATTTCTATTCTTATCATCCTAATTTATTTCCAATTTCAATTGTACACGTTGTCTCTAGTGGTTTACTAAGCCTACTAATTCTAACATTCTTGTCTCTAATCTAACTACTCTTGCTATCACCTACATATGCTCTAACATGAATATTTACTTTTTCAACGCCTACACAAATGTAAGTACATATGTTCACAAAAAACAAACTATATTACAATACATAACTTCACAAAAAATAAAGTATGACATTATCTATACTGCAATAAACAAAAAATAAAGTATGCCTCATATACGGATGTTTAGCTATAAATACACACCATATAAAAGATTGCCATACAACAACATTAACGAAAGACGGTTTGGCTAATTACAGGCTAATGACATTCACAGAAATATAGTTGCACGAGCAGAAAAATTACCTCTTCTTGAAGCTCATGAGCCGATCTACAACTTTTGTATTTGCAAACTCTGCTGATTCTAAATAAAATCACCTCAAAATTCTGTGTTTCGACTCTTTAGTTCCTCCCTTTACTCCCTCTCTCGCGCTGTATTCGCTCCAACTGCAAGCGAGCCTCCGTCTTCAGCGCAATCATCTACTCACCGAGTTCACTCCAAACCATTTTATTGCCCACACTCATTCAGGTTGCAGCAAAATTGGGGGGGGGGGGATATCACCTGTTGCAGACGCGTGTGCGAACGGCATGCAAAAAGAGCAGCGTAGGCTCTCTTTTGGCAGACGGATTGGACAGGGCAGCACGCGCTACAAAGCAAACGTGCGCTCGGACACCACATGGTAGCAGGTGCTACAGTGGAGATGTGTGCTCGGGGACCGCACGTCCACGTGCTACAGTGGAGACGTGCGGTCCCGGACCGCACATTTTCGCTACAGTGCAATGTGCGGTTCGGTACTGCACGACTCGCCACGTGTTAGCGCCGGACGGTCCCGCGGTCGGAACGGGGGCCAGAAATGGAATTTTTATGCGTAGAGGGCTATATTTAGAATTTTTGGGATATACAGTGCTACAAACATCCAAAATTCCCCTTACTCTAGTGCTGAAAAAGCTCATTCTGTACTTGTCGGAAAAAAATCATTCTGCTCATGTACAATTTGTCTTCCCTTCCCAAGTGCCATTAACTAAAAGCCAAAGCTGTATATTAAACCAGCCTAGTCCTACTGTTGAAGGTAGGAATTATTGTACTACTACCTACACGGGTAGCCATGTTGACAATGGACATGCTAGTCCTGTAAGGCTGTAATTGCATAAACCTAACTCACTGAAGATGCCAACCATGTTGGTTACTTGAATCACGGGTTCAGAGATTCAGATGACCATCAACGTTTAGTGATGCATAGTAGTATATCTAAGGGAAAATTCTTTCTGTGTCACTGAAAATTAATATGTTTTCTCTGTTACTAAAAAATATGATTTCTTATATGCCACCAAGTTTCTTCTTTATTCCCTTCTATACTATTTCCGTTACCTCCTCTCTCAACTAGCATGCGAAAAGACTCATTTACCCTTTTTCTTCATCTCCTTCCTCCTTCCGCTCTCTTCCTCTTCCTATCCACCCATCCTGCCCAACAGAAAAAACAACAGCAGCGGCCGTCCATCCTTCTCCCTCTCTTCTTTCTCCTATCAACAAGATCCAAGCCCTCATCCTCTCCTCTCTCTTCTCTCTCCTACCAACAAGCAGCGACGCAGGAGGTGTGGTGGCTCGATCGGTGGCACCCATCGACAAAGGGAGTGCGTGCTGGTTGAGGTCGGCATGTCGGTCTCTGTCGACAGCGAGCAAGTGTGTCGGACCCAGATTTTTACAATATGGAATCCTCTGTGATTCCACCGTACTATTCCCTGGATTAGTAGATAGTGCTCACAGATACAGAAATTGTCAGACCCAGATTTTACAATCCGAAATCCTCTGTGATTCCACTGCACTATTCCGTGGATCAGTAGATAGTGCTCACAAATACAGAAATGAACATCAAATACATATCATGCAGAAGCATAAATATAATAGTAAACTTACTCGTGGGCCGATTAGACCGAAATCAATAAATTGCAGCAGCGAAAATGAAGCACACAGGTGGGACCCTCAGGACATGCCTACAGGCAGCCGACTGGGGGTTCGCGACCTAGCCCTTGACATCTTCATCTTCTTTGCCACCATGACCAATAGTGTTGCTGAAGCGTAGTGATCTGATTCCTGATTCTGGATTTGTTGTGGAAGCGAGTGTGAGCACAAACCACCGTGCTCCGCGAGCAAATACACAGGATGCAAATAAATAGTATGCATGGCTTATCAAAGGAGAGGCTCGGGTTATTTTATTTGAAATAACTTGCTTTTAGTAGCATTATTTTTATTTAATCATAATGTTGTTATTGCTGCCTAAACTCCACACAGCGATTGCCATAATTGACTTACTCCACCGACAATACACTTTCTTTATTGATTGCTGTCTAAGACTCCAAACAGCGAATGGCATCATTCAATTAATCCACCAAACACACACCTTCTATATTGATTGCTGTCTAAGATTCCAAACAGCGAATGTCATCATTTATTTAGAATCCACCAATATCATTTGTGTTTTGAATTCCAAATAATCCAATCTTGCAATTGCTATTCATCAACTCCTCACTTCTGAATTCTAATGATTTTCTAACATAATTACTTTCAAATCCACTGATGTCATTCATATCAGGACTTTCTAACAATTCAATCCTTTTGGTTATTGATCCCAAAACCATAATTTGCTCTTCAAGTAACCAAACCTATTTTCCATTACCCATCTCTAACTAATTACCTAGTACACATCCACCAGGAACATTATTGATCATGTCTATACTCCAATTATCATATCCCCAAATTCCCAAAAATTCAATTGACCCATCTAGTAATCGATCAAATCCTATTAATCCCATTATCGTCAATATCTCCCAAGAATTTATATTAGTTATCAGTGTCATAATCCAACAAGTACCTTTGCACTTCCTAATTCTCCAAGAATCATTCAAATCATCTATCTAGCTTATCTGTTCATTTAGACTCCACCAATTTATTTCTCTCAGAATCCACATTATCGTTTCCTTTTTATGATCGATATGAATCCACCAACAACTATGTGCTTACTGTCAGAGCCCAGATTTTAACATCCGGCATCCTCTGTGATTCCACCGCACTATTCCCTAGATCAGTAGATAGTGCTCACAGATTACAGTTCTGAATATCAAAGTACATATCAAGTGGAAGCGTAAATATAATAGTAAACTTACTCATGGGCCGATTAGGCCGAAATCAATAAGATGCAGCAGCGGAAACGAAGCACACAGGTGGGACCCTCAGGACATGCCTACAGGCACAGCCAACTGGAGGTTCGCGACCTAGCTCTTGACATCTTCATCTTCTTCGCCATCATGACCCAAAAGTATTGTTGAAGTGTAGTGATCTGATTCATGATTCTGAATTTATGGTGAAAGTGAGTGTGAGCACAACCACCGTGCTCCGCGAGCCAATACACAGGATGCAAATAAATAGTATACATGGCTTATCAAAGGAGAGGCTCGGGTTATTTTATTTGCCAAAAATCGCTTTTAGTAGCATTATTATTATTTAATCATAGTGTCATTGTTGCTGCCTAAACTCCACCTAGTGATTACCATAATTGACATAATCCACCAAAATACCCTTTCTTTATTGATTGCTGTCTAAGACTCCAAACAGCGAGCGACATTATTTATTTAATCCATCGAGCACATACTTTCTAAATTGATTGCTGTCTAAAACTCCAAACAGCGAATATAATCAATTATGCAATCCACCGATCAACTGTTGCCTCAATCTCCAAATAGTGAGTATCATAATTTATATAATCCACTGATCAAGTGCTGTCTAAAACTCCGAACAGCTAGCAACATCATTTGTCTAATCCACCAATATATTTTTGTTGGATCGAAATCGGCGACAGAGGGGGGAGGTGAATGTCGACTTTTAAAACAAATTTGTTCCCCACAAGTACCCACGATGAAATCTCCTTCGATAGCTATAAGGAGCTATGAAGTCGATTCATGAGCTTTACTGGAAATGCATGAGCCAGAGGAGACAACGGGAAGAGAAACAACAGAGAATACACCAAGAAACCAACACAAAACAAGAAATAACAGCGGAGCAGCAGTAGGCCGGTCTGACCGTAGTGTCTGAACCAGTCAGACCGCTCGGACCGATCAGACCGCCGCACATAGGCCGGTCAGACCGTCCAAGCCGGTCAGACCGATAAGTGACCGCCGGTCAGACCGGTGCCCTGATCCCAGTGCAACCCGAGAGCAGACTGAAAAACTGAAAACTCGGGAGATATTTCAGTTCTTTGAAAAACTGAGAAATTGGGGAATTGCTCCCAATCTTTTCAGTCCAGAGCAACACAATAACATCCTAAATAGCAAGAGAGGCTAGAGAAACAAAAGAATCCAACTCAAGGACAATAATATCAGATTTGAGCAAAAAAACCTAAAAAACTACAGAGGCAGTACCAAAATCCAAATTTCTCTCCAATCTTTGAATCTTTGTCCATGAAACTTTGAGAATTGCTAATTAATAGCCTCAGGACTTAACATGCCAAGTTTCATGCCATCTCATGAAGGGAAACAAGATTCACACCAAAACCCTAGAAATAAGAACATGAACACAGGAAGGCTAAAAATGAGATTTTTGCAAATCGATCAAATTGCTCTTGGAACTAGATGACCAAAGGGTCTAGAAATGCAATTCCATCTCAGAGTAACCCATTTTTCCACTCCCAAGCAAGAATCGAGCCAAAACACAAAAACTCAAAAATCAAGTATAGAGAGCATCGAAGCAGAGAACAGGTTGTCAGTCCATCTCAAATAAAATCATCTTGGATTGATATTGAGGAGGAGAGATACATGATTGCATAGAGTATCAACTCATACCATCCCTACAATCCCATACATGCTTAGAGAAATCAAGAACTCATCTCTCCCTCTCACTAACTCATGAACAACCAAGAACACAAACGAAGGAGGGAAGCAGAACACCCTCTGTCTCCTCCACCCACTCTCAACAACTAAAGCCCTAAAGCAAAACAACCTCTCCAAAGGCCATGTTGACTAAAGCAAACCCTAACAACTCCTTGAAACCCTAGAATGCATGCAGCCATAAGGAGACATCCCCTCCTTATATAGGCTCCGGCTAACGGGTCTCCAACCCGTTATGCCCGCTAAGCCCAAACGGAACCGCTTCCACCTGTGCAGCTTTGCGCTTTTACCGAAACGCCCCTCCTGCATCTTCCGGGAAGCTTCCGCGTTCCTTGTCATCCAAGCCTCGCAACCACCTCGAGTCTCCGCCGTCTTCGACACATCCGACCGTTCTGACCTCGACACCGCCTGTGCCTAGTCCGGTCACCTCGTGTCTCGCCACGACTCCGCCTCGACGTCCTGCAGCCATCACAGACAAGAAACACATCAAATAGCACCGCTCGACACATGTAAGCATAAATAGCATCAATGAACCAACTTACACATGAAAGAGCCCAAACCTGTCAAATCAAGAGAATATGCATCCTAATCACTTTGACTAGGTTTGACCAAGTCCGACCGAAACCGATTGCACCACGCAACGACATGGTTCGAACCACTCAAACCAAACTCGACTTTCCTAAACCGATGTCAATTACTCATCATAAACATAGGGTCATAACCACATGGTCTCTCAATCTCCCCCTTGATGAGTATATTGATAAACCCAGAAAAGTGCAAAGTTGAGTTTGAAAAGAAACAAGAGTCAAACATGGTCCAAGAGAAATCAAAGAGGCTAATGACCATGTCGACAAGGAAACACTAGAGCTACAAAAGAAAGAGCAAATTGTTCTCCAAAGCTTGAGAAGGTTCCCAAATGGCTTTTTCTCCGCTATTCTCCCCCTTTTGGCAATAAACACATCAAGGATGTAAAAGAGAGAATAAGATCACAAAAATGGATGTAATGGCTGAAGTTGGTTTATTCTAAGCATTTAGAGCCATGAAGATTATCCAAAATGACCATGGATTATTACATCAAGCCATAATCAATAAGAACGCTAAGAAGATCATGACAAAACATGTATAAGCAAGCTAAGCCAAATAAGTCACAATCTGAAAATTTAGTGGAATTCCTTAGCATGTCAAGTCAATCATGATTCTAGTATAACTAGAGGTATCCATAGATGATGCAGGCCATGTCAATAAGCGAAGTGGAACCAAGAAGCTAGTATTGAATCATTTTAGAGTGCTATTAGTTCAAGAGAGAAACAATTGTTCAAGTACTTGATCTTTTTGTATGATTAAGCAAATGAAGCACATTTGTCATAAATTTTCCTTGTAGAGCTCATGATTGTCTCCAACCAATATTTTTAGCTATGTGCTAGATCTCAAGCCTTATGCGATAACTTCAAGCGAGAAGCTTAAGAAAATAGTCTTGGTCATCCAAAACTCCCCCTGAGTTCATGCCTAGTGCAATGACAAGCCGTCTCATGAGAAAGAATTGGTGAGATCAGTTGTTTCGCACAAAAGAGATCTTTTTGCTTTCTTAAAAGGTTATACTAACTCATGTTTCATCAAGGAACTAACATAGCTCAATCTAAAGCTCAATATAGATTCAAGACTCAACTCAGCTCATTTGACATGGCATGAATCATAAAAAGGTAACTAAAGAAAGACTAGTGTCAAGAGCTAACATGACATGAATTAGTTCAAGTTGAGCATTTTAATTAACCTATCATGGCAAAGACTTGACTACACATATAAAGTCATGATATGTCTAGCAAGTAAGCTTAAGTCATGGCAAGATGTAATGCATTGTAAACATGTCATAAAAGGATAATAACCAAGGCTCCATGTAGTTATATTACAATGCAGAATGAAATGCAGAAAATCCAGCTCCCCCTCAACATGTGATGCAGCTTTTAGTTCAAGTTGAGTTATGTCAACATTAAGATCTAGAAGCTCCCAAATGAACTCCCCCTGAACCAAAGCAATAAAATTGAGAAGCTGGCAAGAAAATCAGAAAAGGCAGTCCTTAAAGCATAGACAAGATGTAGAGGATACTATGGCTTAGACTGACTCTCATCTACCCCATATGACTCCAGGACTATCAGCTGATCATCTAACAGACTAAGGAGCAAACACGTACCCTGTATACCCGAGAGTGGCTCAACCCTCGCTAGATCCTATAAGAAGTGAGTGAGCTCAACCTAGTGAGAAGAGAAACAGCTAATAAGCAGCGTCCTAGAATCACAAGATAAGAGTAAGAAGTCTAAACAACTAGACAAGAGAAGCACTCTAATCTATGCTAGGAGGACTAACCCATATGCAATGCAACAGAAAGGAGAAAGAGCACAATAATATAATAAGACAGAAAAGCACAAAGCTCCCCCTCACACCAGTCCATAAGGACAAACCGCCCCAAGCTCTCCCCGCAGAGCTGAAAACCTAGAGCTATCTAAAGGCTTGGTAAAGATATCGGCTAACTGGTGGCCACTCTCCATAAACTGGAGCACTATGTCACCCTTCTCCACATGGTCTCGAAGGAAGTGATATCTGATATCAATATGTTTGGTCCGAGAGTGCTGCACTGGGTTCTTAGCAATGTTAATCGCAGAAGTGTTATAACAAAAGAGTGGAACACTGTCGATAACTAACCCAAAATCCCGCAGGGTCGAGACCATCCAAAACACCTGACTGCAGCAACTGACGGCAGCAACGTACTCGGCCTCTGCGGTGGACTGTGCAACTCCGGACTGCTTCCTAGAAGACCAAGAAACTAGAGAAGTGCCAATGAATTGGCAGGTGCCAGAAGTGCTCTTTCTATCTATCCTACAGCCAGCAAAGTCTGCATCCAAGTAGGCTCTCAAGGAAAGACAGGACGAGGAAGAGTACCAGATTCCATAGTCTATGGTAGCTCGAAGGTACCAAAGGATGCGATTCACCGCCTGGCGGTGAGATACACGAGGAGAAGCCTGAAACTGAGCACAAAGACACACAGCGAAGTGTATGTCCGGTCTCGAGGCAGTGAGGTATAAGAGGGAGCCAATCATGCTGCGATACTCCTTCTGATCAACTGGCTCGCCGTCCTCATCTGGGTCAAGAGAAGCTGTGGACGCCATGGGAGTCGACACTGGCTTGCCATCACTCATGTCAAACCGTCTCCGGAGGTCACGAGTGTACTTGCCTTGATGCAAGAAGGTACCCTCCCGAGTCTGCTTGATCTGGAAGCCAAGGAAGAAAGTCAACTCACCCATCATACTCATCTCAAGCTCGGTGCTCATGGCATCCGAGAACTGTGAAACAAGAGTATGAGAAGAGCCGCCAAAGATGATGTCATCCACATAAATCTGGACGAGCAGAAGGTTTGTGCTATGCCAGCGAATGAACAAGGTCTTATCCACCTTATCCATCTCAAAAGCATGACTCAACAAATAGGACTTAAGCCTCTCATACCAAGCTCTAGGGGCCTGCTTAAGTCCATACAAGGCTTTGGAAAGTTTGAAAACATGATTAGGGTATTTGGGGTTCTCGAAACCTGGAGGCTGTCTCACATAGATTTCTTCCTCAATAAACCCATTGAGGAAGGGACTCTTGACATCCATCTGGTAAAGCTTGAAACCCTTAGAAGCTGCGAAAGCAAGCAGGATTCTAATGGCCTCAAGTCTAGCTACAGGGGCAAAGGTCTCCTCGAAGTCTAGACCCTCAACCTGAGAAAAGCCCTGAGCTACCAGTCTAACCTTGTTCCGAATGACAACCCCATCCTCACTCTGCTTGTTCTTGAACATCCACTTAGTCCCAATGACATTGTGACCTCGAGGGGGCTCGACAAGCGACCAGACCTTGTTTCTCTCGAAATTCTCTAACTCCTCATGCATGGTATTGACCCAAGACTCATCAGATAGTGCATGACTAACATCCTTGGGACAAATGCAGAATGGAGACAAAAATGTGACATGCCGGACTTTGAGCGTGTGACTCACTCAAAAAGGTCTCCAATAATCTGCTCGGAAGGATGGTCTTTTGAATATGTCGAGGAGGTCCTGGGTGAGAAGAAGTGGCCTCTACCTCGTGAGCTGACGAGGTAGGAACAGAGCCACTAGCTCCAGAGGAAACAGAAGGCATGGGCTGATCACTTGGAGGTGCAGTAGAGAAAGGCACCTCAAGGGGAGGATGAGGAACTGGATCGGGTAAACAACCCTCATCTCCATCGTCCTCATCATCCACAAAGATGGGCTCGGACTGCTCTAAAGAACCTGAGATATCGGGCCTAGTCCCCGGACTGGCCTCGTCGAAGGTCACCTCACAGGTCTCTACCAACTTACTAGACTCGCAGTTCCAAACCCTATACGCCCATGAAGAAGTCGAGTAACCTAGAAAGATACCATCACAAGAACGTGACTCGAACTTGTCTAGATTCCCGGACTTCATAATGAAACACTTGCAACCAAATACGCGAAAATGCGAGACACTGGGTTTTCGCCCATATCTCAACTCATAAGAAGTGTGATGCAAGTGTGCCCGAAGAAAAACTCTGTTCGAAACATGGCACGCGGTCGCTATAGCCTCATCCCAAAACTTCCTAGGTGTAGAATACTCATCAAGCATCGTCCTGGCCATCTCGACCAAGGTACGGTTCTTCCTCTCCACGACGCCATTCTGCTGTGGGACATGCGGAGAAGAGAACTGGTGCTCTACACCTGTCTCATCACAGAACCTCTCAAAGTAGGAATTCTTGAACTCTGTGCCATTGTCACTGCGGATCGCTCATAAGGCACCCGGGAGCTCAACAGAAAGCCTACTGAAAAGACCTAAAAATGTGTAAACGTCTCATCTTTCGAGGCTAAGAAAAACACCCAAGAGAACCTCGAGAAGTCATCGACCACGACAAGAACATACCACTTCCCTCCTGCTGACTGCACTCGAGCTGGTCCAACTGTGTTCATATGGAGCAGCTGTCCCGGTGCATCGGTCATAGTCACTGTGACCGGAGGGTGAGAAGCGGCAACCATCTTGCCGTGCCGATATGGAGCGCAAACAAGATCTTTGACCATCTTGAGTTTCGGCAGACAACGAATGAGATCGTGGCTGCTAACTCGGGTCAAATGGTCAAATCCAACATGACCAAGTCTCCTATGCCAGAAAGTAAGGTCACGAAACTCAGAAGCAACCAAACAACGGAGAGTATCACCAGAAGACTCAAAAAAATCGACACGAAAGATCCCCCGTAATGAGAAATCCCGCAAACCAGACTACCTGAAGAATCAAGAATTTTGCAAGCGTTTTTCTTAAAGCTCACCTCATAACCATCATCGGTAAGCTGAGAGACTGAAAGCAAGTTATACCGCAGCTTACTAACCAAGGCAACATCTTTTAAAATAAAAGACTCATTAACGCGCACTGTACCTTTGGCGATGACGCGCCCAGACGAAGCGTCTCCGAAAGTGATCGTCTCATCACCTGGAGCGCGGGCTAGGGAAGAAAACCAACGTGAGTCTCCGGTCATATGACGGGAACAACCGGAGTCTACGAGCCAAACCTCTCCCTTCCCAGCCCGGTGAACCTAAGTCAAACAGAGAGTAAAGGCTCAGTACTGGGATAAATCAAGAGTGATTTTGGCACCCAATACTGAGTAACACGTCGGACAGCAGAAGTAGTCAAACACGACTGACCTCTAACTACCCTACGCTCTCGGTCGCTCAAAGAGGCAGAAGGTCCACGAGCAGACCTGGAGCTGTTGTTGGGTCCGACTGCTATGGGAGAGCGAGTCGGAGCACCAGCAACATGCTGATCACGCCGCAGGTAGCCATCTCGACGGGGGAAACGAGATCTACCCTCAGAACAGCGAAAGTCACGACCAAAGGGAGCACGAGGACGAAAACCAGAAAACTCAGAAAAACCAAGTCCTCGATGCTGCCCAAACCCATCGGAAACAAACCTAGACCTCGTGTTGGTCTTAAGTGCACTCAAGGTCTGGGGCTGACCCTGAATACGCCTAAGAGCCTCAACACGGTCTCTACGCGCGATCTTGGCGCGCCTGAAGCATCGATCGATCAAGTGTCCATCCTTCTGACAGAAGGTGCAATGATACTTCACCTTCTGAGAGGTAGAAGTAGCATGATGAGGCTTCACCTTCTGAGAGGCCGAAGTAGCAGGTGGAATCACCTTACTATCAGAAATCCCTTGGACAAAGCCCGCTGACTTGAATTGAACTTTCTCAGTTCTGGGCTTGACCTCGATCACACCTGCGGCTATGGGTCTAAGCACGGTAGGTGGATGCTTCCTCATATCCTCATAGAAATCATATCCTAGACCCTGATTGAATCTGGAAATTTTGGATTGGTTTAGAATAAGATTTAGCTTCTTCTTGCCTCCTACAAATCTCTCGAGAGTGTTCATAAGGTACTGACACTCCCGAAAGAGAGAGGTGCAAGAAGAGCAGGGGGAAGAAGAGACAGCAGAAGGTAAGGGAGCAGAAGAAGAACCAATAGCAGAAGAGCGAATGGCTTGTGCATGCACAGTCGACTCAGAAAGGACAGTCCTACTGCTAGTCAAGTGGTTCACGTCGCTAGGTGTCTCTACCTTACCCTCGGGCTTCTCCCCCACAGCAGCACACACATTACAAGCAGAAGGTGGCTTCTCTAGAAGGTCTTTAGTTAGCTTCATACATTTTTCATCCAATGCAATCAAGTCAGATTTTAGTTTGTTACAATTAATGCATGGTGAGCTAACAGGGTCCTTAGAAGCATTTTGAGCCAATCTGTTGTTATCATCAACTAAATCTTGAAACTGTTTGGAGACAGATTCAAGTTCAGCAGTAAGCTTGGGATAATTCACACATGAAGCAATAGGCTCAAGTAGAAAAGCTTGTAATTCAACAATTTTATGATCTGCTCGTTTTAGGTTCATCTTCAAATTATTACAACTTTCACAAGTCTCGGGCAGATCGAGCAACATGGTATAAAGACCTCTAAACGCATATCCTTATCCTCACATGAGGTGCAAGATGTAGTCTCAACAACAGATGAAAGAGGTGCTACCCTACTCATCTCTAGCTCAGCAAGAAGACTAACATTCTCCACCTTAATCAAGTCAAGCTCAGAGGACAGACTATCATGAGAGGTCCTTAATTTCTCCATGTCACCCAGCAAGGCATAGCATGTATCACATTCGTCACGGGAGGGAGCAGATCTAAGTGAAGTAAGCTCCCGTGACAAGCTCTCTACTTCCTTCTCCAACTCGCTAACCCTAGCTCTAGATCTAGCATGTAATTTTTCTAGCTTAAGAAAAGCATCATTAAACTGGTCGTAGGAGGGTATACCTCATCGGAGTCGGAGTACAGCTCGCTGTCGCTCACTTTGCCCTCAAGGGCCATGAAGCACATGCCGGAGAAGTCGTTGCCGCCCTTGGGGTCTGGCTCGTCCGTTCCATCGTCGTTGCTCCACCCCTCCACCTCGCTGAGTTCGAGGTCGTCGAAGGCGGTGAGGACGCGATGGAAGAGCTTCTTGGCTTTGCCAAGGTCGTGGAACTTCGTCTTGCCTTGGGCATGAGCTGAGGGCTTCTTGTTGCGGTTCTTGTCGATGTAGTCGTTTTTGCTCACACCGCCGTAGTCGCCCTTGCTCTTCCCCAGCTTGGGGCAATTTAATAGCATCAATGAACCAACTTACGCATGAAAGAGCCCAAACCTATCAAATCAAGAGAATATGCATCCTAATCACTTTGACCAGGTTTGACCAAGTCCGACCGAAACCGATTGTACCACGCAACGGCATGGTCCGAACCACTCAAACCAAACTCGACTTTCCTAAACCAATGTCAATTACTCATCATAAACATGGGGTCATAACCACATGGTCTCTCACTTTTGCGTTATGAATTCCTAATAATCCAATCTTGTAATAACTATTCATCAACTCTTCACTTCTGAATTTTATTGATCCTCTAACGTAATTACTTTTTAATCCACCGACATCATTTGTATCAGGACTTTCTAATAATTCAATCCTTTTGTTATTGATCCAAAACCATAATTTGATCCTCCAATAACCCCTCTTATTTAACTCTAACTAGTTCACTAGTATACCTCCACCAAGAATATCAGTGATCAAATCTACGATTCCTTAGTATACATCCACCAAGATTATCATTGATCAAGATTATACACCAATAATTGTTATCATTCCTCCAAATTCCCAAAGATTCAATTGAACCACCCAGTAATCGATCAGATTCTATTAATCCCATTATCACCACCATCTCCCAAGAATTTATATTAGTTATCAGTGTTGTAATCCAGCAATTACCTTTGTACCTCCTGATTCTCCAAAAATCATTCAAATCGTCTATCTAGCCTATATATTCATTTAGGCTCCACCAATTTATTTCTCTAGAATCCACACTATTGTATCCTTTTTATGATTGACGTGAATCCACCAACATCTTTATATGTTTACCTCAACAACCATCTTCTTTTCTTACAACTCTATTTACTCTTCCTAACATTTTACTTTGTGGGAAGTATTATCATGATTTTAAACTATAATACATAAAAATTTCCTGAGACCTAGCAGTTTTGAACAAAAACATAATGTGTAAGAGAATGCAATAATAATATCGATCCAGATTCCATCCACCATTACATGATCTCTGCACCATATGCTAGACCTTCAGCGTTATAGCCGCTTACACTATCACTGGGACGACACCTAGGGCAACACAAATCCGGGCTTTCCACCGCCCTTCACTTTTCCATTCCCACCCACAAAGTTTTTGAAATAGAACTATATCTGGTTAAGTTCCCATGTCCGCCCTTGACCGTGGGCACGGCTATTCGAATAGTTTTGACTCTGCAGAGTTTGCACACTTTACCCACAAGAGACGGTTTACTCGTTGCCTCACACGATTCCTTAGCCATGCGGTTGAGCCAACCATCATAGTAACCGTTCAAAGTACCTCGCCCCTTCCATCATCTCACCCCTATGAGCTTGGCCCGCTTGCGGCAGGTCTCATAGGTTGTGCGGGATGTTCTCCTTCTGAACGCCTAGCAGCTGGCTACCCACACTGCTAGCACGCCACAACAGAACTTCACCCTCTGCGGGTGCCCCGTTCAAGCCGTCACCCAGACAGCCGCTTGCACTACCTCACCTCCTCCACCTATGAGGATGACTTTCAGGGCCCGGTAAATCTACTAGGCCAAGTTGTACTTTACAGACTTGTGGTTGTACTTGTTTTACATAGGAGGTCATGACAAGATTCAGTCCTTAGGGTTATCTGAGCGGTTCTACCACAAACCACACTCTCGTGCACCCTTGCACCATACCCCCGAACCATCCGCCCAGATAATTAAGCAATTTGAGGTTTTTGGGAATATAAAATATTCATATCCAACATACACCAGTCATTACCACCATGGCTGCCCAACCAAATTGTCTCATGATAAAAAGTGATGCTTGGGCGCTCTCGCGCCCATGCGTATCTAAGCAATACTAAGCATGGCATATAATTACGGACTTATTTTCGAAATGTTACTATTATAATTTTGCTAGGGCGACAAGGTTCACAAATTCAAATGTTCCAAGGAGGTGTAATATTAATCAAGGTACACAATGGGATATAACTAGAATCTTAAATTAAACATGTATTTGCATATAAATTAACCGCATGCAATTTGATAATTTAAACAAAAGTAATTTGCAGAAAATGTAGGTTCAACATGATCAAAGTATTGACTCGCCTGGCACGTTTTACCGCGGTCTTGAGCTCACTTAACGCTTCTCTTCGAAGGCTCTGAGCCTCTGGTCTTTATCTTCACCTCGATTTTGGCTTCTCTTAATCCAATGATTCTTCAGGACTCCAATTTCTAATTACGCGCTAAGCAACTGAATCCAAATAAATGCAATAACTCAAAGTCCAGAAAAATCCAAATAAACTCAATTTAGCTTTATTATGAGTTAATGGGTGATTTGGATTATTTGAGGCAAGGTCAATGGGGGTGCGGAGTGTTAACTGAGTCAAAGGGGTTGGAGCGAGGTGATAAATGGTAAAGGAAGACCCAAGGATGGCTTACAATGAAGGAATATTCTGCTTAGGACTCGAGGATGGTTAAGCATAGCCGATTTTAGAATACCTTGGATCGACCCATTTATTTAATAACTTCTTTTATTAGTAACTTATTTTATTATTTTTATTTTTATTAAGAAGGTTCCATGAATCATGACAGACATATGGGCAGATATATGAACTTAGTTAAGTATTAAGTGTTGTATTGGTCAAATACTGCCACTTATGGGTTAAGGCAGGGGTTCCAAGACGGCGTATACAACTTTTAGGTTATGGAATTAATTCATATTACTATTAATTTGATATGCAACATTTTATGCAACCCTAATTACTTGTGTTATTAATTAAATGTTCACTTCGGATTATTTATATATATTGGTTAGGTCATTTTAATATCTGATGACCTAGGGCTATTATATTTTGGTACCTGTACATTAATATGACTTTTTAATCTAGAGGTGCTATGAAAGTTACTGGTATTGATATTTTTGCCCTTTACTTAGCACTTGACAAGGTTCGACCTTTAGTTAAATTTCTATTTACCTAGGGTCCAATTTGCTATACAGGGGCTTATCTCAATGTTGCTTTTTAATTAAATTTACCATTGGGGTTTATTTAATGGTGGCATGTTAAATGTTGGGGCACATGTTTTAGTTATTATTAAGGGTAATCCTAATTTAAATTCCTACTTTTATAGTTAACATGTTATTTAATCATTTCCCTTAACTTTAACTTGGATATATTTTTAATTAGGTTCCTTATTAAATTTGGACTTTAAATAAAACCACATTTTATTAATGCCTTTGATTGACAATTAGACCTCAAACAAATATTTAAGCTATATTAGTTGCTCATATAATAACTAATCAATATTAAATCTTTAAGCAACTTTATTTTATACCCTAATTAAATTTATTACATTTCCTAGATTATTTCCTAATTTTCCTTAATTTTTACTAAGTGAAATGGGGTAAAAAATTGAAATAAAATGAAATGGGAAAAATGGTGCGGTTAGTGGGATCGAACTCAGGACCTGAGGAGAAAGTGCGTAAGGCGTGCGCTCGGCTAGCCAGCTGTCCTTCGGTCTTTCGTGACCAACTGGGGGAACCAAATATGGAAGAAGCAAGCTAAAGCAAGGAGCTGGCCGGCCAAAAACAGAGGAGTTGGGGGGCGCACGGCCGGCGGCGGGGGCTCCGGCGAGGGGGGCCAGAGGGGCAAGGTGAGCTAGAAAAATGCGTTCCCGGGGAGGTGTGGAAGCCGGTGGGGGATGCGGCACGGCCCGGGACGGCGCTGGTCGGCGGGGGCGGCTGTTTGAGCAGCCGACGGCGAGGGTGGAAAGGGGGCGGCGGCGCAGACGTGGGGGAGGGGGAATCTGAAGTGCGCAGGAGTAGGAGGGGAGCACGGGGATGCTCACCATGTGTTTTACCGAGCCAGAGAATGCCCGTAGCGGGCCGGCGACGTGGACGGGGGAGGCGGCGAAGGGCTTCTCAGCGCCGGCGAGCTGGGGTGAGGGAAAGTCGCCGCCGAAGATTGGGGATGCCTCGTGACGCCTCGGGGATGCTCCTGAAGAAGGCAATCGAACCGGGGTGTCTTGTGGAGGGAATGGCCCAGGCGGGAGTGCCGGCGATTGGAAATGGAGTCGACGGCGGTGCGGTGAGCGGGGAAGAAGGGGAGGAGATGAGAGGCGCCGCCGGGGGGGGGCTAGAGTAGGTGGGCTATTTATATTATGGGGGATAGGGTGACGCTGTGAAACCACTGTGGCTGGCGACCTAGGCGCGGCATGACCGGCCTGGCGCGTGGACGTGCGTGCACAGAGTGACGCGCGCAGGGCATGGCGCTGGCACCTTGATGGGGACGCGACGGGAGACGCAGGTGCACAGAAGCAGCAACGTGCGGTGATGCGGGGCCGGACTGACGGCGACGGGAGCAAGCGCCACTGACGCAAGGAGGACGACGGGCGCACAGGGGAAAAGAAGAAAGGTAAGGAGGGAGAAGGGGGCTGGGCAGACCGGGCCCGTGCGCAAGGGAAAAGGGAAGGGAGAGAGAGGGAAAGGGTGGGGGCCCGCGCGCAAGAGAAAAAGGGAAAAAGGAAAGGGTAGAAAAAGGTTGAGGCCATGGTTTTGGAAAATAGGGGAAATGAATGATAAATTGGGAAATTGAGTTTCTATTTCACATTCAAGATTATTAATTTCAGTTCTTGCATAAAATTTATGTTTAAATTTCCAACCCATTAAAATGTGAGTTTTAAATTTGTGCGCAGATCATTGGGTTGTCTATTCCTTTTAGTAACACCGTCATCGTTTTTAATTTGGATATTATTTTATTGACCTGAATTTGAATTCAAGGTGTTGGCATTTTGATTTCATGCTCTGTAATGACATTTTCTGTTTTTATAATTTACAAGATTATTATTTGCATTTGGGAGTATTCTTAATTATTAATTTGTATGGCACAAAACTCAAAAAGATTTCAAGTAAATATTCAGAAGAAATTGGAGTGCTAGCAAAATGCAAGAAATTTTTTTAAAACTCCATATTTTTGAATTCTTGAATTTTTAGGATGTTACACTTACCCCAAACAACCATCTTCTTTCCTTACGACTCTATTTATTCTTCCTGACATTTTATTTTGTGAGAAGTATTACCATTATTTAAAAATATAATACATAGAAATTTCCTGAGACCTAGCCGTTTTGAACAAAAACATAATTTGTAAGAGAATGCAATATTAATAGCGATCCAGATTTCATCCACCGTTACATGGTCTCTGCACCATATGCTAGACCTTCCGCGTTATAGCCGCTTACATTATCACTGGGACGACACCCAGGGCAACAAAATCAGGGCTTTTCACTGCCCTCCACTTTTCCATTTTCACCCACAAAGGTTTTTTTTGAAATAGAACTATACCAGGTTAAGTTCCCATGTCCGCCCATGACCGTGGGGACGGCTATTCGAATAGTTTTGACTCTGCAGAGTTTGCACACTTTACCCACAAGAGACAGTTCACTAGTTGCCCCACACGATTCCTTAGTCATATGGTTGAGCAAACTATCACAGTAACCATTCAAAGTACATCGCCCCTTCCATCATTCACCCTATGGGTCGCTCCCACTTGCGGTGGGTCCCATACGTTGTGCGGGATGTTTCCCCTCCTATGCGTCTAGCAGCTGGCTACCCACACTGCTAGCACGCCGCAGAAGAACTTCACCCTCAACAAGTGTCCCATTCAAGCCCGCCACACAGACAGCCGCTAGCACTACCTCACCTCCTCCACCTGTGAGGATGACTTTCAAGGTCCGGTAAATCTACTAAGCCATGTTGTATTTTACAGATTTGTGGTTGTACTTGTTTTACACCGGAGGTCATGACAAAATTTAGTCCTTAGGGTTATCTAGGCGGTTCTACCACTAACCACACTCTCGTGCATCACTGCACCATACCCCGAACCATCCGCCCAGATAGATAAGCAGTTTGAGGTTTTTGGGGAGCATAAAATAATCATATCCAACATATACCAGTCTTTACCACCATGACTGCCCAACCAAATTTTCTAATGATTAAAAATGATACTCGGGGCATTTCAGCGCTCTCGAGTGTCTAAGCAATACTAAGCATGGCATATAATTATGGACTTATTTTCGAAAGGTTACTATTATAGTTTTGTTAGAGTGACAAGGTTCACATATTCAAATCTTCCAAAGGAGGTGTAATATTAATCAAGTTAAATAGTGGGCATATAACTAGAATCTTTAATTAAACATGTATTTGCATATAAAAAACAACATACAATTTGATAATTTAAACAAAAGTAATTTGCAGAAAATGTAGGTTCAACATGATCAAAATATTGACTCGCCTTGCGCGGTTTACCGCGGTCTTGAGCTCACTCAAAGCTATCTCATTTGATGGTCTTGAGCTTCTGGTCTTTATCTTCACCTTGATCTTGATCTCGCTTGATTCATTGATTCTTCGGGACTCCAGTTTCTAACTACGCGATAAGCGACTGAATCCAAATAAAAGCAAATAACTCAAGGAATCCAAATAAACCCAATTGAACTTGATTAATTTTTATTATGATTAAATAGGTGATTTGAGAAAAGGTTGATTGGACGCGGAGTATTGTCGGTGTCATAGTAGTTGGAGTGAGGTGGGGAATGGCAGGGAAACTTGTCAAAATGGAGATCAAGGATGGGTCATGATAAAGGTATATCCACGAGATTGTTTTTGTTTAGTGCTCGGAGGCAACTAGGTATAGCTGATGGTAGAATACGATGACTCGATCTTTGTATTAATAGCTTCCTCTATTATTTTTGTATTTATCAAGGAAGTCCCATGAATTATGTTAGACCTATGATTCAGTGTATGAGTTTAGCTAAGCTTTGTTTTTGTCGAGCGCTAATCTTCAGGGCATATGTTATATATATGGCGATGCATATAATTTTTAGCTTACTGAATTAATATTAGAGTCTGGTTTTATAGCATTTTATGGTTCAACATTTTATGTATCCTCAGTTATTACTAGGCTTAGTTTAATTTCAATTAGGATATATTTATACGGGTCGTAGCTTGCTATATTCAATCATGCTCAACATTATTATTTACTAAATCTAACGTTGAGATTTAATTGCTGGCACCATTATCATTTTGTCTACACCTTTGTTGTTATTATTATTATTATTATTATTATTATTATTATTAAGCTTATCTTTATTTTTAGTTTAAATTTATTTATCTAGCAAGGCTTGTCATACGGGTTCATATAATAATATAGCCACTTAATTAAATCTACCAAGGAGCTTTGTTTAACGACGGTATGTTAAATGTTAGGGCATATATTATAATTAAGAGTAATCTTTATTAAGTTTGAATATTTAACCAAAGTCATATTTCTTTACTATTGCTTTGAAATAATAATTAGCCTTTTAGATGATTGCTACCATATTAATTGTGCATACATGAACTAGTCCAATTATAAATCTTAAATAATCTCATTTACACCCTCATTAAATTTTATTAGCTTCTCTAAATTATTATTTAATTTTCCTTGATTTTTATTAATTAAAATGAGTCACAATAAATAGAATAAAAATGTGGGGAGAAAAGTGCAGCTGGCTGGGTTCGAATAGGGAACCTGAGAACTTGCAAGTGCTTAGCGTATGCTCTGTTAGCCAAGTGGGCCGACGGCCTGGGCTGACTTGAGAAGGTGCAGGGAATTACATGAGGCTAAGGCGCAGCTAAGCAAAACAGAGGAAGAAGGCCAGCGTGGCCGAGCGGCAGGAGCTCCGGCGAGGGGTGGCCGGGGAGGCTGGGCAGGCCGGCAAAATGGAACCGCGAGGAGGCGAGGAAGCTAATGGGGAGGTGGCGCGGACTGGAACGGCGGCGAGGCGGGCGGCAGCCCAGAGCGGCCGGCGGCGGATAGTCACGGTGCGACGACGGCGTGGTGGAGGGAAGGATAAATTGACTGGTGCATGAGCAGTAGGGGGTCGGGAGGGACTCACCAATGGCGACGGCTTGGCTGGGGAGGTACTGAGGTGAGCCGATGGCGTGGACAGGGAGGCGGCCAAGGGGCTTCTCGGCGCCGATGAGCTGGGGTGAGGGGGAGGCTTCGGCCATGGCGGGGAAGGCTTCAGGGCGTCGAGGAGTTGCTCTCTGTGCACGGAATCAAAGAATGGTCCCCTGAGGAGGAGGTGGCACTGGCGGCAGAATCGGCGAGCGAGCACGGTGGTTGGCACACAAGGAGGCAACGAGGAATGGGGAGGAGGCGCAGGGAGAAATGGGGGAGCAGGGTTGCTTATTTGTAGTTATAGGGGAAGGCACTGTGGCTGAGCTGCCACCGGAGACCGGGCGACGTGGGTGACGTGCGCGCGCAGTGGAGCGACGTGTGGGCGCAGGTGAGGACGCGATGGGGGCAAGTGCAGTGAGGCAGAAGAAGTGGCGCGGGGTGGTTGGTGCCAGGGGGCAAGGCCAGCTGAGCAGGTGTGCGGGAGCGCGCGACTGGCAGGCATGGGCGAGCGCGGCTGACGCAAGCAGAGGAATGGAAACAGGGGAAAGGGGAAGAAGGAAAGGGGAAGGGAGGTGTTGTGGCTACAGACCAAACAGAGAGAGCTGGTAGTGGAGAGGTGGGAGTGTTCTGTCTCACCCTCCCCCTCATCTTGATATATATATTCACATGGGGTGTACTTTTACAGTTATGCCCTTACATCCATACATCCCCATTAGGGGCACTTATGTCATTACACATGTTATTCTGGTTCTTATAACCTCCTAACAGGCCTGCTGGGCTTAGGTGGGGGCCACCCCTACGACAGGAACCTCTCATGGTGAAGGGCTTCACAGGGCCGAAGCCATGTCGCCGAGTCCTTTGGCCCCCTCCGTCCCCTGCGGCCTGTGAATTTCTCCAAGCTTGTGGCTGGGGAGCCTGAGGTCTGGGATGGAAGGTGCCTTGTTGCAGCAGACGCACGCGCTCCGTCCCCTACCCGCCGAATCGGGTGGCAGCGGAGGCTGGCGCCTGGCTCGAAGTAAACGCGCGCGCTCCGTCCCCTACCCTTCGAACGGGTGGCAGCGGAGGCTGGCGTCTAAGTCGAAGCCGAGGCGCGCGCGCTCCGTCCCCTACCCTTCGAATGGGTGGCAGCGGAGGCTGGCGCCTAAGTCGAAGCCGAGGCGCGTGCGCTCCGTCCCCTACCCCTCGAACGGGTGGCAGCGGAGGCTGGCGCCTAGCTCGAAGTAGACGTGCGCGCTCCGTCCCCTACCCTTCGAACGGGTGGCAGCGGAGGCTAGCGCCTAGCTCGAAGTAGACGCGCGCGCTCCGTCCCCTACCCTTTGAACGGGTGGCAGCGGAGGCTGGCGCCTAAGTCGAAGCCGAGGCGCGCGCGCTCCGTCCCCTACCCATCGAACGGGTGGCAGCGGAGGCTGGCGCCTAGCTCGAAGTAGACGTGCGCGCGCTCCGTCCCCTACCCTTCGAACGGGTGGCAGCGGAGGCTGGCGCCTAAGTCGAAGCTGAGGCGCACGCGCTCCGTCCCCTACCCTTCGAACGGGTGGCCGCGGAGGCAGGCGCCTAAGTCGAAGCCGAGGCGCGTGCGCTCCGTCCCCTACCCCTCGAACGGGTGGCAACGGAGGCTGGCGCCTAGCTCGAAGTAGACGCGCGCGCGCTCCGTCCCCTACCCTTCGAACGGGTGGCAGCGGAGGCTGGCGCCTAGCTCGAAGTAGACGCGCGCGCTCCGTCCCCTACCCTTCGAACGGGTGGCAGCGGAGGCTGGCGCCTAGCTCGAAGTAGACGCGCGCGCGCTCCGTCCCCTACCCTTCGAACGGGTGGCAGCGGAGGCTGGCGCCTAGCTCGAAGTAGACGCGCGTGCTCCGTCTCCTACCCTTCGAACGGGTGGCAGCGGAGGCTGGCGCCTAAGTCGAAGCCGAGGCGCGCGCGCTCCGTCCCCTACCCTTCGAACGGGTGGCAGCGGAGGCTGGCGCCTAGCTCGAAGTAGACGCGCGCGCTCCGTCCCCTACCCTTCAAACGGGTGGCAGCGGAGGCTGGCGCATAGCTCGAAGTAGACGCGCGCGCGCTCCGTCCCCTACCCTTCGAACGGGTGGCAGCGGAGGCTGGCGCCTAGCTCGAAGTAGACGCGCGCGCTCCGTCCCTGCGCTGAGATTGGAGCTTGGCGCCGGTATGGTTGCGCTTCGGGGCTGTTGTGACCTTGCAGTCTGGTAGTGCGCTTTTAATGGCGGCTGGAATCACGCCGACGCCTGGCCTGGCAGAAGTCAGGCTGTCGCATCGTGCAGTCTGCCATTCTGCAGGTGGGACACATGGCGACTCACGACTGGTGCGTCGTGGGATGTGAGCGGTTGCGTAACCGCGGCCGTTCGCCTCGTCCCCCGAGAAGTTGGACGCGTGTTGAAGGCGTGGAGGCGTTGTGCGCTGCTTGGCCACCTACCCGGCACGACCCTCTAGGCCCCGGCGGTTTTTCTTTCCAAATCTTGGGCAGCCGAATCGCTGCTAATTTGATCTGTCTGTGCGTTGAGCCATATGACAGGCGAGCGGCCTTTATAAGGTGCTAGTGTTGAGGTGGAGGCACCCTTTCTTGCTTGGCTTTTTGATCTGCCGCTTTGCTTCCGCCCGTGCTAATTGTCACGCCAGTTGCTCCTTTCCCTGCTTCTTCTTCCCTTGTCGCGAAGAGCGATGGCTAGCCATGACGACGCCACCTACCATCCCCGCAGCGGTTCCTTGCCTAGCCAGGGCGAGGTGTCCCATCCTTCCAAGGAGTACAAACTGGTGCCGCGGGGGAGCTCGCGCGCCAACAAGTGGTGGAACGCCATGGAGCACTCGGGAGGCTGCTACTCCCGTGTGCTGGGGAAGAGCCGCATGACTGAAGGGACGCTGCAGCGACTCGTGGATGAGGGGAAGATCGTGGATCGCAATGGGGCTCGCCTACCCCGCCGGGACGAGACGGAGCCGAAGCCCGGGGCAATGGAGGCGATCGTTTTTATCGCGTTCTTCGACGCCGGCCTTCGAATGCCCTGCACGTTGTTCGTGGGCGAAGTCCTGCGGGCCTACAAGTTGGAGCTAGCCCAGTTGACGCCCCACGCTATACTCCGCCTAGCTGTCTTCACGTGGGCGATGCAGACAGAGGGGTGGTGTCCCAGCGCGAGCTTATTCGCCACACTGCACGACGCACAGTGTCGACCCAGAAAGGTTGACGGGGCGGTGTCCAACTTCGGCGGTGTGGACTTCGTGCTCCGGGCGTCATGCGCGACGTTGTTCCCTGTGCCAGCCTCGTCGGGGCAATGCGCGTCCGGTTGGACTCGGCGGTGGTTCTATTACACCGTGATCGACAAGAGCGGAATGCAGTGCCGAGGTGGGCCGATCTCGTTTAACAGTACGTCGAGTCTGAAGGCGGAGATTGACAACACGCGAAAGCTACAGAGTCTTGTCGGTGTCACCCGTCGAATGAGCATGCGCGACCTAGCTGAGGAGTTCACAATGTATGGGGCGGCGCCACTCTCCTCCCGGGGGAAGTATGTTGGACAGAACGGCCCCCGCGGGGACTGGTTCGATCCATCCGTATCTCGCCTGCTTCCGCCCTCCGCTCCTTGTAAGTCGCCCAGCACGCTTTACGCGCGCCATTGTATCTGTTTGGTTTCCGCCTGACTGACGTGATCTCCTGCGCAGTGGCTCGGCTAGAAGATGCGGAGCGCGCGGTTGCGGCGCTCCTCGGCCCGTATACGCTTAAGGAGCACCAGGCTCGCGAGGCCGCAGTCAAGGCGGCTAGGCAGGGGCGAGTAAACCGCACCTGCGAGGCTCTGGGCATTACTGTGCCCGAGCGCGCGATGCCGGAAGAGCTTCCCGCCGGGACTCCGGGCGCTCAGGACGGTGATAGCCCTACGGGGGTGTTATCTTCGCGACGCCGGGCCCGTTCCCCGGCTGCCGTATGCGACCCGGCAGCCCCCCCGGCGGCTAGCACAGCTGAGACAGGGCGTGCGACCGGTGGTGGGCCTGGCCGTACTGCTTCGGAGGGGCGCGCCGCCTCGGATCCCCCGGCACCTTCTGCCGACGCCCACGAGCTCGTGCTCGCGACCGTCGTTGAGTTGGAACTCGTCAACCCGGGGGGTGGCGTCGTTCCTGGCGAGAAAACCGCGGTTGAAGGCGCGTTGTCAACCGCAGCGGCCGACGAGGGCGCGCCCCCTACAGAGGAAGCCGTGGGGGCGACGGTAACCGTAGCTGGTGTTGCCGCGGAAGAATCGCCTGTGCCACCGCCGGCGAAACGCCCTCGGACTCAGTCCCCGCCGCCAGCGAGGGGTCGATACGCCGTTGCGGGGCCTTGCCGCGGGATTACGGCGTCTGGCACGGCCGAGAAGGCCTCCTCGCCGACCGTCGAGGCGCCCGCCTCCCCCTGGGTGGTCGAATCGGCGCCACTTCCTACCGCGATAAGGGGCGCAGGAGGTAGGCGTGAGTCCCTTTCTTCACTTGACTTCGCGAGACTCTCTCCGATCTGCTCGCTCATTCTGCCAACATCAGGCGAGACGAAGTCTCCCGGACGTGGCGAAGGATCGAGCAGCGGAGGTATGCGCGAAGTCGGAAGCCTTGTGCAGGGTGCCCCGCAGGTGTCCGCTGTTGTTGACGTGGCCGTGGCCGCGGTAAATCCTGGCTCGTTGGGGCCGGGGCTCGCTCACTCGGACTTCCTCCCTCGCCCGGAGATATTTTGCGACCTCACCGCAGCCGCAGAGCGTGCCGACAATGGCCTCGACCGAGAGATGTTGTCGTCATGCGAGGGGGAACTCCTAGCGCTCGCGCTGCAGGCCTTCGAGATGAGGGTAAATATGTGCGCTTCAGCTTTGTAAGGTACTGCTGGACGCCTGCTGATTTGTTGTTTTTGCCAGAGGCTTGCCCTCAGCCGGTCCTTTGACGAGGCCCGTGTTCGGGAGCGGAGGGCTCTGGAAGCCAGCCTTCATGAAGCAAGCAATGCTCTCGCCGCGAAGGATGAAGAACTTCACGCGCTGGAGGGCGCCATGGCGGCCGCAGAACTCGAGGCTACGGAAGCCAAGTGCGCCGCGGCTGAGGAGCGTGCCGCCTTCGTGCAGCAGATCGCCGTCCTAGAAGGGAAGAACGCCCAGCTGGTGGAGTCTGCTGCCGAGAATAGCATCGTCTTGGAAAATGTGTCCATGTCGACGTGGCGGGCCATGGAGGCTCTGAACCAGGCCCTCCGAGATCTGTGCATCAGAGTGCCGGACACTACGCACGGGCCGGAGGCCCTGTCGGAGACGCTCGGGTTGATTGAGGAGGGGGCCGGCGTTGCTCTTCGTGGCGCCAGAACGTTTGGCGAGCACTGCGGTTATCTTGGTGCGTGCTTCGCCCTCGCCCTGCTTCACACTCGTGGGTGTAGACATACCCATGAGCTAGCAAATCCCCAACTGGATCTTTTCGACCGACCAGAGGTCATGTCGGACGCCATCCGCTCCATCGGGCCTAGCCTGCAGAACTTCCATCAACGGATCTGGGGTCGCTTTGGGGAAGATGCAGCGAGGGTCGCCGTGCAGCAGACGCTGCATGGGGAGGGAGACCTCCTCCAGTGGCTCGAAAGGGTCCTTCAGCGTCACGGCGACGGCGGCACGGGTTCGTCCGCACCGCGCCAAGGCTGAGCGATTGGTCGGGTAGGGCAGGGGGATGATGTACTGGTTCGCACGCTTGTAACCATGTAACCCCTTTGCTTTTGCAATGAATCCAAGTGGTACCTTATTCTGGGTGTTACATGCCGCCGAACGCGAAGGGAAGAAGACCTCCGCACCTTGTTTATACTCCGTAGAGCGCACAGGGAGGGCATCCGCGTCTTATTAAAAGTCCATGGACCGGCGCGTGCGGAGGCGAACCTCGCCGCTACGTCTTCTTTATAGTCCGGAGACTCGCGCGTGCGGAGGCGTACCTCGACGCTACGTCTTGTATAAAGTCCGTAGACTAGCGCGTGCGGAGGCGGACCTCGACGCTACGACTTCCTTTATAGTCCGGAGACTCGCGCGTGCGGAGGCGGACCTCAACGCTACGTCTTATTTAAAGTCCGTAGACTAGCGCGTGCGGAGGCGGACCTCGACGCTACGACTTCCTTTATAGTCCGGAGACACGCGCGTGCGGAGGCGGACCTCAACGCTACGTCTTATTTAAAGTCCGTAGACTAGCGCGTGCGGAGGCGGACCTCGACGCTACGTCTTATTTAAAGTCCGTAGACTGGTGCGCGCGAGGGCGTCCCCCCGTTGCGTCTTATTTAAAGTCCGTAGACTAGTGCGTGCGGAGGCGGACCTCGACGCTACGTCTTATTTAAAGTCCGTAGACTAGTGCGTGCGGAGGCGGACCTCGACGCTACGTCTTATTTAAAGTCCGTAGACTGGTGCGTGCGGAGGCGGACCTCGACGCTACGTCTTATTTAAAGTCCGTGGACTGGTGCGTGCTGAGGCGGACCTCGACGCTACGTCTTCTTTATAGTCCGGAGACTCGCGCGTGCGGAGGCGTACCTCGACGCTACGTCTTATTTAAAGTCCGTGGACTGGTGCGTGCGGAGGCGGACCTCGACGCTACGTCTTCTTTATAGTCCGGAGACTCGCGCGTGCGGAGGCGGACCTCGACGCTACGTCTTATTTAAAGTCCGTGGACTGGTGCGTGCGGAGGCGGACCTCGACGCTACGTCTTCTTTATAGTCCGGAGACTCGCGCGTGCGGAGGCGGACCTCGACGCTAGGTCTTATTTAAAGTCCGTGGACTGGTGCGTGCGGAAGCGGACCTCGACGCTACGTCTTCTTTATAGTCCGGAGACTCGCGCGTGCGGAGGCGGACCTCGACGCTACGTCTTATTTAAAGTCCGTGGACTGGTGCGTGCGGAGGCGGACCTCGACGCTACGTCTTCTTTATAGTCCGGAGACTCGCGCGTGCGGAGGCGGACCTCGACGCTACGTCTTCTTTATAGTCGGGAGACTCACGCGTGCGGAGGCGGACCTCGACGCTACGTCTTATTTAAAGTCCGTGGACTGGTGCGTGCGGAGGCGGACCTCGACGCTACGTCTTCTTTATAGTCCGGAGACTCGCGCGTGTGGAGGCGGACCTCGACGCTACGTCTTATTTAAAGTCCGTGGACTGGTGCGTGCGGAGGCGGACCTCGACGCTACGTCTTCTTTATAGTCCGGAGACTCGCGCGTGCGGAGGCGGACCTCGACGCTACGTCTTATTTAAAGTCCGTGGACTGGTGCGTGCGGAGGCGGACCTCGACGCTATGTCTTCTTTATAGTCCGGAGACTCGCGCGTGCGGAGGCGGACCTCGACGCTACGTCTTATTTAAAGTCCGTGGACTGGTGCGTGCGGAGGCGGACCTCGACGCTACGTCTTCTTTATAGTCCGGAGACTCGCGCATGCGGAGGCGGACCTCGACGCTACATCTTATTTAAAGTCCGTGGACTTGTGCGTGCGGAGGCGGACCTCGACGCTACGTCTTCTTTATAGTCCGGAGACTCGCGCGTGCGGAGGCGGACCTCGACGCTACGTCTTATTTAAAGTCCGTGGACTTTGTTCTGCTCAGCGCGGACAGGGGATGCTCTGGGAACTGCAACCTTTATTGAACTCCCGTTTGCGCGGGCGAGCATCGCATAACAAAGGGCTGGTGGCTCTACGCTTGCTGTCCTGCTTCTAGGCGTAGTACCGCCGCAACCTGTCCGCGTTCCATGTGTGCCGGAGGGCTTGTCCTTCGAGCGTGGCGAGGCGGTACGCCCCCTTTGGCAATGCCTCCATCACGATGTACGGGCCTTCCCACTTGGACTCCAGCTTGCCAACGGTCTCCGCCTGGAGCGCCACTCTGAGAACGAGATCCCCAGGCTTGAACCCCCGCGGGCATATAGAGCGGTCCCGAGTACGCATTGTCTGCCGCGCATACTTCTCGACATGGTGGGCTGCGTCTGCCCGTATCCCGTCGAGGAGATCCTAGGACACACGGCGCTCCTCTTCGGGTGCTTGGACGAGGACCCTCCGCGAGCCGGCCTTGATTTCCTCGGGCGTCACCGCTTCGTCACCGAAAAGGAGCTTGAACGGCGTGAATCCCGTCGGGCGCGTTACCGTTGTGCGAAGCGACCAGAGTGGGGAGGCTTGCCAGGTGCTGCTTGAGCTCGTCGAAGGCCTTCGCGCAATCTCCGTCCCAACGAAATCCATCGCACCCACGGAGTGTCTTGAAAAACGGCAGGCCCCGCTCCGCCGCCCTGGATAGGAAGCGGCTTAATGCTGCCATGCGGCCCGCCAGCCTCTGGACCTCCCTCGTTGTCTTGGGCAGCTCCATACCCAGGATGGCGTCTACTTTGTCGGGGTTCGCCTGGATGCCCCGTTCGGACACGAGGAAACCTAGGAGTTTGCCCGCCTGCACCCCGAAGACACACTTTGTCGAAGGTCTCCTGGAGGTCCCGGCCATGCAGAGCAAGCTGCCGAGTTTTGACCACCACGTCATCGACGTAAGCTTCGACGTTCCTCCCGAGCTGGGCGGCCAGGGCAATGGCGATGAGACGGGTGAAGGTAGCGCCTGCATTCTTCAAACCAAAGGGCATTCTGACGAAGCAGAACGTCCCAAGTGGTGTGATGAAACTGGTCTTCTCCTCGTCGTCTTCGGCCATGTATACCTGGTGGTAGCCGGAATAGGCGTCCAGGAAACTCATGAGTTCGCACCCAGCAGTGGCGTCAACCAGTTGATCGATGCGCGGCAAGGGGTAATTATCCTTCGGGAACGCCTTGTTAAGTGCCGTGAAGTCGATGCACATACGCCAGGCCCCGCTGGCCTTTTTGACTAGCACCGGGTTAGCGAGCCACTCTGGATGGTGGACCTCGCGGATGACCCCGGCGTGAAGAAGCTTCGCCACCTCTGTTTTGGCCGCCTGCTGCCGATCTATCGACATATGCCGAAGCCTTTGCTTGACCGGCTTGGCGTCGGGGCGGACGGCCAAGCAATGCTCGATTAGTGCTCGGTCTACGCCCTTGATGTCCTCCGGGGACCATGCGAAAATGTCAACGTTGTTCTGAAGCACTTGGAGCAGATCCCGCTCGACCCCCGGTGGGAGCCCCTCGCCGATGGACACAAACTGCCCCTCCGCCTGGAGCGGCACCTTCTTGACTCCGCCCTCGGGCCGAGGCTTGGGTGTCCATCCGGGGGCGGAGGGCCCATCGCCGAGCGTGCCGGAGAGGGCATGCACCGGGCGATGCGGAACGCGGCTGCCGACCTCGGCACGTCTGGCCAGGTCCTGATCGCCGAAGACGGTGATAACACCCTCCGGGCCCGGAAGCTTCACACACAAAAAAGCGTAGTGTGGGATCGCCTCGAAAGAGTTGATGGCGGGTCGACCCAGTATGGCGTTGTAGGGATGTGGGATATCGACGACGTCGAAGATGACATGCTCGGTCCGGATGTTACCCTTGTTGCCCTCCTGACGGAAAGTGACCGGAAGGGACACGTGCCCCAAGGCCTACAGCGGTTGACCCCCGAAGCCTTGAAGTGGAGCTCCTGGCTGCTCTAGCTGGCTTCGGGGGATCCCCATACGGTCGAGGGCCTCTGCGAACAAGATATTCGCGGAGCTTCCCCCGTCGACGAGGACGCGCCTGACGTCATAGCGGGCTATGTGGGCCTGGATAACTAGAGGGTCTTGATGAGGGTACTCCACACCCCTGGCGTCGTTGAAGTCGAAGGTGATGTTGCGGGGCGGCATCCACAGTTGCGGCTGCTCCCCGGGGGCTTTTGAGGAGGAGCCTCCGGTGATGACGCCGACGGTGCGATGCTGCCCGCCCTCCGTTGCGGTGGCTCGTATGGGGCTACCCCTTGGGTGCCCCGCGTGGGCTCTAGCGAGGGGCCAAGGAGGCAGAGCCCGAGACCCGGCCATCACCCTCCGCAGCTCCATAACCGCGGTGCATGCCCTTGTGTAATGATCACCGTAGCCGTGTACCTCGCACCACTTGCCATGGTGTAGGAGCTCTTGTTCTGCGCGGGGTTGGCCGCCGCAATCAAGTCCGCCTTCCGATCCCCGGTCTCGGCGCGTTGTACTCGGCCATCGGGCCCGGACGAAGGCCCTGTATGGCTGCATTAACGACGGTGGTTTCATTAATGTCTTTTACTTGGCACCGGATCTTGGCGAAGCGCTTGAAGTAGTCTCGGAGCTTCTCCGAGGGTCTTTGCTTCACGGCGAAGAGTTGGTCCATATCGACTCGCTCGACGTAGTTTCCTTGGAAGTTGTTGTGAAGGCGGACGCGAAGCTGTTTCCACGCGTAGATGGAGCCCGGCTCTATGGTAAAGAACCAAGAGAGCGCCACTCCTTGCAGCGCGAGGGGGAGTGCCTTCGCCTTCGTGGTGTCGTCTCCGCCCGCGGCTTCGATCGCGGTTTCGTACACGCGCACGAACTCACGGGGGTCCGTGTCGCCTTTGTACGAGTCGACGACGCTAGGGAACTTGAAGTCTTCGGGCCATGCCGCCTGCTGCAGCTCCGCCGAAAGCGGGGACTCCGGATCTACGCGCCGCAGCGGCACGCGGCTAGACGTGGGGGCTTCGCGACTGTCCGCCCTCTCCGGCGTGGGCTCGGTCGCGGTTGCTGGCGCGGCCTGCTGGCTCCGAGCCTCTTGCATATCTCGGACGGCTCCGCGAAGGTCTCCTAGCTCCCGCTGGAACGCGTTGAGGGCCGCCAGTAGGGCGCTTTCCACCGCCTGTGCGGGCGGGGTCGCCGGTACTCCCAACGGGCGGATCGGCGCGGGCACGACCGCGTCGCGAGCTCCCGAGCTGCCAGTCGCTCCGTCGTGGCTACCTCGAACCGCCCGGTCCGCGCTGCCGACGAGGGTCGCGGCGGGGGCGGCGAGGTCGGCTATCGTTGCGTCGGCGGGGTCGGTTGTCCCCGCACCGGCGTCGACGTCTTCGACCGCCGGGTTTGCCGCCGCAACGCCGGCGACGGGGTGGGTCGTCGCGGCGCCGGTGACGAGGTTGGTCGTCGCGGTGCCGGTGACGAGGTTGGTCGTCACCGCGCGAACGTCGACGTCCTTGGCCACCGCGCCTGCGTCGCCACCCGCACTCGCCGCGGCCGATGCCGAAGCCCTGGTACTCATACGACGCTCCGGCCCAGCCGCCTTCTTTCCCTTCGCCATCGCCGACGAAGCTTTTTTCGGTGCCATCCTCCTTCTTCGGTCTTCAGGCTTGCTCCTGTCCTCCCCACGGACGGCGCCAACTGTTGTGGCTACAGACCAAACAGAGAGAGATGGTAGTGGAGAGGTGGGAGTGTTCTGTCTCACCCTCCCCCTCATCTTGATATATATATTCACATGGGGTGTACTTTTACAGTTATGCCCTTACATCCATACATCCCCATTAGGGGCACTTATGTCATTACACATGTTATTCTGGTTCTTATAACCTCCTAACAGGCCTGCTGGGCTTAGGTGGGGGCCACCCCTACGACAGGAGGAGAGAGGCCGGGGGGGGCCCAGCGGCAGGGAAAGGGAGAGGGGAGAGAGGGTAGGAGCGCGGGGCTGCGTGGAAGAGAGAGGGGAGAGGAGAAAAAGTGAGAAAAGGAAAGGAAGGGCTAGGCGCATTTTAAAATCTGGATTTTTTAAATTTGACATTCAAATTTACATTAGGGTTTATCAAGTTTTGCATCATATTTAAAATGCGAATCCTAGTTCAATTACTTAAGTATGAGTTTCTGATATCCCTTGCTATACTTTTGGATATGTATGTGCATTTAAACATACATACATACATACATACATACATACATACATACATACATACATACATATATATATATATATATATATATATATATATATATATATATATATATATATATATATATATATATTTCTCAAGCTGCATTTTTGTCCATTTAATAACTTAAATTCAAATTAAGTCCTCATGGTTGAACTCACCCCATATGAATTTTATAAACCTTGTTTTGATTCAGTAAAGGAATTTTCGAATTATGTTCTCAGAGTTTGAACTCACCAATTCTTTATTTAAATTCTTAGGTCATACTCTCATTTTTGTATGATGGTTGATCTAAACTTGAATAAATGCTTGATTTTAATGATTTTCTTTTCTCTGATCTTTAAATAAAGCTTTGCTCTAATTAATTAAATCAAATTTAGGTTTTTAGAGATTAAACTCACATTTAAATTATTTGGTATCCTTTATTGTCATGATTACTTATTGCGTGCTCGAGAATTAACTCCAGTTATTATTTGCTCAACACAAAACTTAGGGTATAAAATAAGGTTTCGGTAAAAATGTCAAATGCTAATAAGATGCACATAGAATTTTACATTCTTCACAATTTTCGAACATTCCAAAATTTGGGATATTACAAAGTGCTCCATGTCCGCAATTGTAAGTTTTGCAGCAGCGAGGAGGTCGGCCTTGGTAGCAGCGACTGTCTCTAGGACGCTGATGCCACTATTGCGCCAATGCGAAGTTTGATTTGTTCCTGTTTCTTGATTTCAAGTTTGATATAGATCAGGGTAACCAAGGAATTGGTTTGCTTTTTGAGCAGTTACTCAACTTCTAGTTTTGATTTCAATTTAAAATCTATCCCCATGTTCAATATGATAGCCATGCGCATGGAGTGCTCGGACTGGGCAGAGGAGGGGGGAGGCTGTCCTCGAGGGCTATGATGGTGGGGTGCGAGCACCTCGCGTGGTGGTGGAGTAGGTGCAGTGGAAGCTCATCATGGGTGGTTACAACACGTGGCCAAGAATAGGGGAGAGAGAGGAAAGGAGGTGGCCGGTGGGGGCAGGAGAGAGAAGAGAGAGGGGAAGGAAGAAGATGACAGTTAGATGGAGATTATTTGGGTTTAACGGCTACTCCAACTAACCGAAGTGATGGAAATGGTATGAAAAAGAACAAATAAAAACGCAGTGGTACACAAAGAGGCAAACTTTTTCTAGTGATAAATTAGGGATTAGGTATACAGAAAATTCTCCCTATATCTAACCTAGCCCCCAGGTATAGACGGTGGTCCAGTCTGTGTGGCTACAAAAACAACGTTGTACAAATGGAGGGACCGGTGTCAATGAATGATGGTGTGGAATCCATTCTGGCATTGGCAACAGTGCTGCCAGTACAGTGACTGGAACATGAACGTAACCTGCATTACACCTTTTTGACTCATGCTCGTTTCTTTCGTCCTGCCAAAGCCAGTTAGCTGCTGCAACAGCAGCAACCAAGGACTAGGAGAATCAATGTTTCATCAGTACTCCACTCCTCAGCCCTCTCTCTGTGTGTTGGTGTTGGACAGTTGCACTGGCCCAAGGACCGGAGCACTGGTTTGGGCCTAATTGTCATTATCAAGTATACCGTTGTCTTGTGAAAATTTTTGTAGAACACTGGACGCTTAGGTTCATAGATTCTGACATGAAAGACATCCTAATGCTTTATTTCACACTGGCTGACAAAGACCATAGAAAAGGAGTTCAACATACAGAGCAGAGAAAATGCAAATTGTTAACACCACAGGGCTAACACAATGTATTCTCCATTGCTACACAAGCAGAATAAACTTTTTTTAAGGGCCACAAGCAGAATAAACTTGACAGAAGCGGATTGGCGTTATTTCACTCAACACAAGCATAGACACCAAAGCTTTATTTCTGTCGACTCCCAGGAATGGAGAGATCGACTTCGAAAATAGCTGCCGGAAATTGCGCTCTAGGACTCGACCACCATGCTCTCAGCTTCCTTCGTGATGGACTGGAAGAGCACCGACGAAAGATAGCGCTCTCCGAAGCTTGGGAATACGACCTACATAGAGGTAATAATGTCAACATTGCGATGCATGCGGAGATTGTTGCTAAAAGCCTCTATTCACTTGGTGGAATATGTAAATTGTATTCATACTCCATTGTTTGCAATATGAGAATTGACAAGTACAGATGTTGCATTGACAAAACAAATGAGGTTGGTCTCCCTATGGGGCATTCAAGTGTAAATGTGTAGCAGATCTATTCATTTGTGATTGTTTAAAAGATGAGGTGGATTTTGGGGGAAGACCCATGCAGCTCAAACATTGAAATTAACGGGAGGAAATGTATCACTTACAACAAAAAGTTTTCCTGCATTTTCAGGCCTCTGAGCAACCCTAATGGCCGCAGCTGCAGCCGCACCAGAAGATATTCCAACCTACAATATTTACATCATCAATGGCTGAGGCAACAATATAATTTCAAATCACCCATATATGGACAGGCTCGACAGAAAAAACAATATGTGTACTACTGCTTAATAATAGATAAATCATAGATAATTTCGGACAGAAAACCCACCAGCAACCCTTCTTTCAAAGCAAGAGCCTTTGCAGTCTCGATAGCTTCATCACTTGAAACCTAGCAAACAATTGAATGCACAAAAGGTTACACCAGGGTAAAAGATGCAGATGAATGCAAACACAATCAGGAACGACGTAGATCTACCGCAAACTTCTATTCGCACAGGAGAAAAGTAAAACTATGAACCGAGTAAGCAAAAAATAATTCGGTGACAAATTGTTTGTATAGTGTCTTCTCTACAGCTCAACTTAATACTGGAGGAAAACATACCTGTACAGCTTCATCGACAAGGTCAACATCCAGGACACCAGGGATAAAACCAGCTCCAATTCCTTGAATCTTGTGTGGCCCTGCTTACAAGAACTGAATCTAATGAGTCCAAAACAAACAGGTATCAAGAAACAAAGCAGAATATGTTGGTGGCTTGGTGCAAAATGGTTCACAAGGTCCCTTCTTCCTAAGGGATATCTTTCTTATTTTGACCACCAAAAAAGCCTCCTCACAAGGCCACATTAACAATGCTTAACCATCCGTAATTCTTGTTTCCAGCCATCCAATGATAACATCTGTTACATCTACCTTCTTGACAAGATATTTAACATGACAAGTACAAAGCAATGCAAATCACAAAAGGGAAACTCCTAAAATTTTTTTTTAGGTTTTGGTAATCGCGGGAAACCTTAAAGTGCACTTGATAATTTACATTGTTGTATATTCAGACACTGAAAACAACCACAAAACCACAAGATGGACTTAATGGATGACTCAGTATGTAAAACGAAAGGAGTATATGCCAGAGGCAAACATTACCAGGCTTTCCACCAGATAAGACAGCACTCTCTACTGGCTCCACACCATAGAGCTTACATTAGGAAAAAAAAATCAGATACTGTTTTCATAAAAGTCAAAGTGAGCAGCTAATACTGCAGCGAAAAAAGGCCTTCTAGTGCTTACCTTGATATTAGGATTTTGCTCTTTGAGGTATTTTCCAGCTCCAGTTATGGTACCCCCTGTCCCAATGCCAGAAACAAGGCCATCAATTTTCCCTCCTGTGCCTTTCCAGATTTCAGGCCCAGTTGTCTCATAATGAATCTGCAAGACATAGTTCAGTGCGAGAACTCACAAGCAAACATCAACATGGGCACTAAGATGTTCTCCAAATATAAATGTTAAGTTATGCTACACCTTTGGGTTAGCAGGATTTTCGAATTGTTGAAGGATGTATGAGTTGGGTGTCTTTGCTGCTAGCTCTTCCGCCTTTTGGATAGCTCCATTCACTCCCAAGAGTGGGTCAGTCAGGATCAATTCAGCGCCAAAAGCCTTCAATATGATTCTCCTCTCCATACTCATGGAGGCAGGCATTGTTAGTACAAGTCTGTACCCCTTTGCAGCTGCCATGAAGGCCAGTCCAATGCCTGTGTTGCCACTAGTTGGTTCAATCAGCACAGTCTGGCAACCATTACATGGAAAGCAAAATAACAGTGAAATCAGATCTTGGCAGTCTGAAAGTTTTAATAAATCTAGCTTTACAAGCAGTTTGCAGAATGTGTTTGCCACCAAATAAAAGCTTAATAGTTGTCAGCATGAATCAAATGCCTGTGTGCACTAGTGGGTCGGCAAGTTTGCTAATAAGGGTCAACATATCATTATTCATCAGAGGCATTGTGATTTGTGAAATATTAAATAAAGACGCTATACTAATTGGATCACGTGAATGGTAATTAGAAAGCTGAAACCAATGTGCTCGTGAAGGGTTAACATAAACATGCTTGGGCCAAGAATCTGCACACAAATCAAACAAAAAGGTGAAGGAGAAAATGAACAATACCGAAAATCAAGGCCACATACATGAACCCTAGACATTATCAAATATATTAATCTAGAAGAAACATCAAACATCAAAACATGTTGCTATCACAAATAATGTAATCATTGTTTAAAAGAATAAGAAACTAAAACTTTTGTACTGACGCAATGGAGCCAACATATTTTGACTGGAAAAAAAATGTAGTTTTTGTTGTCGGTTCCTATGTAAAAGCTGTTAAGGGTATTCGAGATAAGGTATTAGAGATAGAATAGGACTCTTATTTGTTTCCTTTTATGACTTGTATTCCTTCCATATACCCTCTTGTACTCTCCTATATATATGGCCCTTTGGGTCTCATATCAATACACACAATATTCATAACATGGTATCAGAGCTTAGGTTAAAACCCTAACCTAGCCTCCGTTTGTCTTCCGCTGCCACTGCCCCTGGGAGGATCCATCTCTGCTCCTGGGGGCGGCCATCTCCTTGCCGCCCGCGCCACGGTGCTCCCGGATCTGTGTCCGTGTCTCCCGGCGCCCCCGCGTCCGCCTCGGGCGGCCATCTCCCGGCCGCCAGCCGCCGCCGCTCCAGGCCGACTCTCCCCCGGAACCGGCCGGCGCCGCCTCGGATCCAGCCTCTCCGGCACCAGATCTGGCCACCTCCGACGCTGCCGAGTCCGGATCCGGCCGCCTCCGGGCCGGATCCGGCTATCTCAACCGCTGGCAAGCCCGGATCCGGCATCTCCCCGGCTCGGATTCACCGCCGCCTCCGCCGCCGTCTCCGCTCAACTTCCACATCTGCTGCCCCCGGGAGGAGCGATCTACGCTCCCGGGGGCAGCCACCTCTTCCTGGCGGTGGCGCAGTCGCAAGTCGCCATCTCCCGCCCACCGCCTTCGGACGCCGCCGCGCCTCCACTCCCGCGTCGACGCCATCCTTTTCCTGGATCGTCGCCGCCTTCGGATGCCGCCTCCCGTGCCTCCATGCCCGCGCAGCCACCTGCGCGCCTCCGCGCCCGTGACGCCGCCTGCGCGCTCGCGCTGCCGCCTTTGGCCGCCACGCTCGCGCCTCATATCGCCGTCTCCCGGCCGCCGTGGATGCGGCTTCTTCTGTCGCGAGATGGGAGGCAGGATGCGGGAGTGAGGAGATGGGGTGAGGCGTGTGAGGAGAGAGAGAGATTGGAGAGTTTTTGAGGGAGTGGGGGAGAGAGAGAGGGGTGAGGGGATTTTCTGCTGCTGATTTCTTTTAGTCAGTCTTAGGTTATTTTTCGTGAGTCTTATGTCGCGTCCATTCAAGTCTGCAGTCTTTAATTTTTAGTTCGCTCAAGCCGTGCGAGTCCACAAATTTTTTGTTAGTCATAGAAGTATAGGAATTTTTCTTTTGCATGGTAGCAGCCGCTGCTCTTTTCCTTGAGCCGCTGCAGATCGTAGAAGTCTTTATGATGCCGCCGCTTCTCTTTGAGCCGCCGCCCCGAGTTTTCAAAGCCGCCGCGCTTCTTCTGCACCGCGCCTCCGTTGCGCTTCTTGTGCACTGCGCCGCCGCTGTCTCAGGTTTCGATCTGTGCCGTCATGCTTTTATCTATTCCTCTTCGGCTTGATTTGACAGTTTATTCGACGACTGCACGCAACGACGCCTTTATCACGACTCGGACGTCGGATATTTCTTGTTTTAGTATTAACCCTTTTTCAAATGCAATGCTATTGCATACGCCTTGCATTTGTGGGGGGTGTTAAGGGTATTCGAGATAAGGTATTAGAGATAGAATAGGACTCTTATTTGTTTCCTTATATGACTTGTATTCCTTCCATATACCCTCTTGTACTCTCCTATATATATGGCCCTTTGGGTCTCATATCAATACACACAGTATTCATAACAAAAGCCACCTCTAGGGGCCTCTTTGGGGGGGGGGGGGGTTGGGATTGTATCTAACATAATAGGTCCAAACTACCCAGACACTTTTGAAGGTCATACTAGCTCTAATCAATTCAAAATGCTATAAAATCAACCCAACTAAACCAGGTTAGACCCAACCATCGATCATTGGGTAATCTTCATTGCAAAGTGCCTAGTGGTTCTTTATCTAGAAAAGGTTAGGGAATTATGCTACAATGGTCAATCTATTTTTTTAATTGAGCTCTAACCACATGCATGCACATCCTTTCATCTACCCCAATGACATAGCTCAGGAGTCTCACGGTACGGTGTAAAGGAAACAGATAGGTCATTTTGTAGCACTTGAAAGTAAAATATATAAATAAGTCCCTATCCTCTAGCCTCATAATGCAATTGTGAGCGCTTGAGCGGCACCACGGAAAAGACAGAGGAATAGTAAGTAGACTGAAAAACCTACACAGAATTAATAGGGTTTTCAACCCAACATTTCACTAGCATAATACAGGGAAAGCACCAAAAGGTTTGATTTTACCCACCTTGCCTGGAGCGATAAGCCCCTTCTCCTCTGCATCAGTGATCATACTGTATCCAATCCTGCACAAATACAACACAACATCACAAAGCACAAATCTTTACTTCAGAGTCCAAAAGTTAAAGGAAAAAACAAAACTTATCCACAAACACCATGAAAAGAATGTCAGCCGCCCTTTGCGAATCTCTCAATTTTCTAGCTCTAGCTTCAAATGGAATGGATTGGGATTTGATGAACACAGAAAACAGGATGTTTGGCGCTGCGTGAACTTGCAAGCTGCAGCATTTTCTATTTTATCTTCTCCTTAAATAGTGAACTTACATGCAGAATTAAAGAAAAATTAGTGAAGGCTATTAAGACCTCCACCATGCATGCTATAACTCCAATGGAAAACCTCCACCATGCAACTCCAATGGAATAACTCCAATGGAAAACGTTTGCACATGGCCAGAGTTAACAAATCTAATGCAGGAGATAAATGACTTAGGCGCAGGATTAAATGACCATGCTAACAAAGAACTGAAACTTGCACCCGCACGCGCGCGGGCGCGCACACACCAAAACAACCTACTGAATAGAACAGGGGAAAAACAGGTCTTTACTAACAAACCATCCATCCAAACTAAGAAAAACCTTACGGGATCAACCTTTAGCCAAGGAACAACCAGAGATTACCTAACTTTCCACTCACATAATCCACCCTCAGGTTACAGTAAAAGACGAGGAAAGTAAGTGGTTTTTCGCAGGGCCCACCTATCCTTGACGCTGGAGCAGGGCTCCATGGACTCGAGCTTGGCCGCGACGCGCCCGACGCACCCATCGGCCACCTTGTTGAGGTACACCAATGGTGTGTTCCCGATCAACTGCACATCACAAAAATTCAATATTTCTCAATCACATTCAACCGCGAGTACAACCCCGCAAAAAATGTTGGCAAGAATCGACAGGAGATGCGCTCACCTCAGTGACATCCTTGGCGATCGCCGGCGATGCCTCTCCCATTCCGTCGTCAAGAAGCTGAAAAAATCCCAGAAAAAAAACTAAAATTTTATCCTTGAACAGATATATCAAGCGATTGCTCCAATCAATTGACGAGAATGGCAGATAAGCTTTATTACCGATTTGATGGAGAAATAATCTTCCGGGTTTCGCGAAATGGCGGCTCTTCGAGGTCGCTGGAGGCAAGGCTTTATACAACAGAGGACGGTGGAGAAGGGGAGAGGTTTGGTTACTAGAAAAGGTCGGTCTATGGTGAGCCGTGTTGCTGTACGTGGGCCCTCTGGTGTTTGGTTGGTGTATGTAAGTCTTGTCTGGGCACGGTTCAAGGAGGAGAGAAACGGTGTTTGTTGTATCTGGATGGCGTTTTCTGCCATGGATAATTAGGTGCCGGTTGGATTGAATAAGTTGATTTATAGTTAAAATTATATTGCAGTTGATTAAAATTATATTGTAGCTGATGACGATTTATTTGATGTAACTAAATTTTAAAAAATAAAATAAAAAAATAAGTAACTACAGACCGAGGCAAGAGTGCAACTGTAGAACTTTGAAAATTCACGTTCTAGATGGACATGGACGCCAAGGATAAATACGGGATTATTTTATTACACGACAAGAAATTTTGTTTTAGGGCATGTTTGGCACTTAGAAATTTTAGAGAAAACAATTTAATTTTCGCATGAAATCAAGGGAAAAAATCATATGTAGTGTAGATCTTTGGAGATTAATGCTTAAAACCAACATTATGGAAAGATATAGGGTTATTTTATTACACGATATCTACACATTTCTGCAACGTTTGAAACATAAGAATATTCCGCAACAATTTTATATGAAACAGTTCAATTCTTATAAGAATTGGGGAAACTTGCCAAAACATATTATGAAATTCCTATAAAATTCTTGGGTTCCATGTAGGAATTAAAAATATTTTGTGGTAATTTCATGTAACAACCAAAAGTTTAAAGATGAGTATATATAACTTCAAAATACTTGTCTACGAAATTTTTAGCATTTTCAAAATTTTTCAGCTTTTATTCAAAGTTTTCCTAATTTTCTCCCGAATGAAAATGAATTTATGCAAATAAATAAAATTTGATTAAAACCTGGAAATAATTTATTTGAGATATAAATAATCTAAAGTGCCTCTACAAAAGAATTTCAGATTCTTTGAAGCAAGTTTGATAGTTTTTGAAAGCTTTTCCTAATTTTTCAACAACCCAAAACGAATTTTGCAGATTTAATAACAGTGATCCACAAGCCAACCGCCCCAAGCTCCTACACTTCTGTTCATGCCACTTTGCTCCAAACCTTTCCCTCCTTTTTCTTTCCCTCAATCAATCTCTCATGCCCTATAGTTCTCCATCGTGCCTATGCTATCTTCCCTAACTCCGGGCGCTGCCATTGCCATTGAATCTAAAACGACCTTAAAATTTCAAAAAAAAAAATTTGAATTGCTTTCAGTTTTGATATCATTTGGTTCTTCTCCCAAATCAATACTCATCTCCTCCCTTGGAAAACCAACTCGCACATCCTACCGTCTCCTTCGCCCCTTGAACAAAGTCATGGGTGTCGACATTGTTGTCGTTTGACAAAAATCAGATAATTCCTATCGCTTCATCCAGTCATTTGAACCATCTGCTGCTACCTCAATTCAACCACCGTACCTCCTCGAGGATAGCACCCCTGTCTGATCCTAGAGCAACCACTCTGAAACCCTCTGTGTTAATCGGACTATCCCAGGAAAAGTTAGTGCACACAGAGTTAACAGGGATACATATCACACATAATAACCAACTTTATTATAAAGCAAAGTGTACGGGTCTTTTGGCCAAGTTCACAATAAGATGGCTCATGGCTAAACAAAAAAAGTAAACAGCGGAAGATAAATAAAAGGAGCAGCCCATCCTGCCTACCCACAGGCGAATGACTGTAAGACGTGGTCTATTCATCGCAATCCTCACCAAAGTCTATGCAGTCATCCTCTAGCAACAGAATTAAACAAGGTGAGCACATAAAGTACTCCACAAGTTACACCAGGAGGTTTAACAGAGTTAATGCATGCATAAGGATTGACAAAGGAAGGCATAATATAGTTATTTGCACGAAAAGCAACATTGGAGTAAATATCATAAAGTAAGTACGAAAGCTGAATTTAATACAGTATGTAAATGTAATCCTTTTTAACTAAAATCATATCGTTAGTGCAGGCACCAACCTCACACTAACCTATCCACGGGTATCCCACCCAGACCATCTTTCCAAAATGTTTACACAAGTTTCTATAAACCACATTTTATTAAAACCAAAGTCTAATATGTGAAAAACCATACTCAGCATGTCCTTGATCGTGGACACGGCTATCTAGAATAGTTTATTACTCTGCAGAGGTATACAACTTTACCCACAACACATGTTCTCTTGTTTTGCCACGCGATTAACACACTGCCTTAGACGTGCGGCTGAGAGTTCATGACAAAGGATCAGAAAAATCAGCTATGAGCGAAAATAACAAAGTCGTTCGAGATCCCAGTCGAAGTACAGGGACTCATGCAACAACAGGTGCTTCTCACGATGGAAACAACACGAAAGAACTTCAAGAGCACTCTTGTCATGCAGTATGTGGCCAAGGATCTCATGCCCTTCATGAGGTATCCTTTCATGTTGTCAGAAACATGAGAGTCCTTGTGCAGATGAAGACAACGACCAAATTTGAACAACAAAGTGCAACACACAAGGCTCTCCAGTCACAAAATACTCACCCTCACAGACTCGGCACTGCTGGGTACACGGGTAAAATTCTAATGGAGGATGTAGGATGAGGTCGCAATTTGATATGAGGCCACCTCGCCATTTGCGGGAATCATAAATGAGCGCACCCGAAACTGGTTAAGAGCAAGGTCATCAACCACGTCTTCGGGTGTCTCCTCTTTCAAAAACCCCACAGACGAGAAAGTGTCCCAACGTCTGGTAAGATATGTTAAACTACATATTGCTAATACCTCTTGAACTTCATGGGTTCGAAAATAACATGATTGCCTCTTGCTGCAATCATTGACTACTGAATCTTCCTGATGCTCCTTTGAAGAATACAGGGAGAGAGATATGTTATCATAGGCCCTAGGAAATAAGGAGCACCCAGGTCGCACGCAAGGTCTAGGGGTTTACGTATCTTGGAGGCATGGATTCTCAAATGACTCCAAGACATATAGGAGTAGGAAGAGATCCAAGGCCTATCACGATGAACAAATAAAACAGTAGCTTTTGTGCGCAACTAGAGGAACAGCTATCTACCTCACTTTAAGAGAAGACTGCCCCACTTCGAGGAGAGATAGATTCATTGAGGGAAGAACTGAGATAAGTCCGCAACCAATCGCATCCCACCCCTGTTAATGCGGTACCCAATCCCCCTCAACGTCGAAGTAGCCGCACGTCCACGCCAATTACTCAACATAGCGACGCCCACTTACCTATCGATGACATCCAGATAATGTACCTCTTTAGAATGCTACATAGATCTACCTAGTGGACGCTTTAGCTCATCGTGTATCGTATGTAGGAGTCCACGCCCTGCATCCTTGGAGTTAGGCTTGTTAGCTCCATTCTTATTGACACTGGGCGTGGCATGGTGTATCTATGGCTGTCAGGGATACTAGTGCACGGTGCCCAACTAGAGACAAATTTCGTGAAAGTTCAGGTTGACATGATTAATAATGTTTTTAGAACCGTCCCTCTTGAGAAGCCTCCAACGAAGAGATTATGACGTTAGGGGATGCCATCCACACATTCATCCCGTGGCCCAAGAGGGACATTGCCCTCGACTCGTCCGTGTCGCGATCTCCACATCTAGTGACCTAAGAGGGACATCGCCTTGGACTTGTCACTTAAGCTCCTGTGGCTCCACCTCCAGCTCCATTTCTAAAGCCTGTTGCATCGGCTCCCATGGAGACGGCATCATAAATGTATTATAAGCAAGGCACTAAGACCCAACCAAAGAAGATTAAGGCGCCTCCTGGGCAATGAAAGTTTATTCTCAGAGTGTCGTTGGTCCCCGAGTCACAATTACCCAGGCTTAGACTGATTTTCAATACATTACATACCTGGTACATGCAGATGTCTAACATGAAGCCAAACCGGCACAGTGGATTCACTGTGAGATACACAGAGGCGCATTTCCTCTACGACTCGGGTTACTTCGTTGTGATCTTCAAAGACTTATTCTTACTATTCAACCTCGACGAACTCGACACATCACTTCTACGATGCAGGACACTGTAAGTGTACTGTACAATTATGTTCTACATTCACGTCATACCGATAATGTCATTACTCTTTGCTTATGTATAGATACATGATCTAACAAGTCCAACGACGGCGACAACCGGTGGGTTTCCTTGACCCACACTTAGTCTCTGAGCAATCCATCAATGATAATGCATTCTTCGTCCAAGATTACATAACAAGCAGATTGATTGCTCACAGTGACAAGGAGTACATCATGGTACCCTTCAACCAAGGGTAAGTGCTTCACTAGTTGCCACACAAGTTTCATTTATACTCTATACGCAACATGAACTTAAGATTAATCACTATGGCGCACACATGACTAGGTCTCACTAGATTCTGATTGTGATTGTACTAAAGTGGAGCAAGATAGTATACCTTGATTCCCTACTTAGGAGCAATCATGACTTCACTCGTGTGCAACAAGCAATTGACATGTAAACTCATTTCCTCCATACATAACTCTATTGTAATCTTTCCTTTGTTTGCAATAGCCGAAGCTAACTTTTTTGGAATCACGCAGGTCGTTTAGCTCTTATGTTGCCCAAGGAGGGAGATACAAAGAATCTAGTGACACACTGCGACATAGGACGCGATTTCTGGTACCCGCTACAATACAACAATTCTATATCACACTTCGTTATAATGCCTCTAGAATTGATAATACCTATGTATGTAATTCTATTTTTGCAGTGCCACCAGTAGCTACAGGGCAACATATGTGGATTCTACGTTTGCCATCATATGAAGGAAATCATGGACGCTAAGATGAATGATCCAGAGGTTTATCAACCTTCTAATAATTATTATTTTTTGATTATATATATGTATATATATACACACACATGCTAATGACTTAACATTACTCCTAGCGACAGCGTATAAACTTCGACGAAAGTGCAATTGATCTTAGCAAACTCATCGAAATTCAAGGAAACCTCTCCCAATTCTTGCTAGCAGAGGTCATAAACAAGACTGGAGAGTTCTACCCTGGCAATAGTGATTGGATGTTGAAACATTGGATTCAATTGTAATCACTCAATTGTGCTTAATCAAACAATTCATTCAATTTAATTCATTTGTGAGATCTGTGTAACGATTATCATGCTGTATATGTGATCTGCTTGTATTATTTAATTCATCTGTGAGATTTATGTAATGATTGTCCTATGCTATATATACGTGATCTTGCTTGTTTTTAGTAGGCATGGCTAGCATATTCTGAGGCTAGCCGGAAAAGAGCAATTAACATCGCTGTTGAAATAACTATTGCAGACGTTTTGGTATTCTAAACCGTCTGTGATATGCACAGTATCATATACGGTTAATAACAAAAATCGTCTATGATATCATGCATATCACAGACGGTTAATAAAAAACCGTCTATGATATACACGATATCATAGACGGTTGATACAAAAAATCATCTGTGATAGAGAAATATCACAGACAGTTTTTTAGAAAAACCATATGTGTTGTAAGTTATCAAGATGTAGTAGCCATCTGTGATAACTAGCTATTATCACTAACACATAAATACAGACGGTTCAGAAACCATTTATGATGACAGTTTTGAACCGTCTGTGGTAACACGTAATGTTATTAATCATGGGACTAGTACAGTAAACAGAAAATTTCGAGTCATATGATCCTTGGTTCGACATTTCACAAGAAACCATTTAATTCCTACGAAAATAGAAATAGATCCATAATCAACGAACTTGTCAGGCTGCACAAGCTATACTTGGATGGTGCATGATTGACATCATCTGTGATAAGCCTTTGCCCCCGGCTGTAGTTATTAATATAAACACCAACCAGCATTCAAAATTCACCTACCTTACACAGTGTATTTCTTTACACATTTTCTCATTCCCAAAATTCACTACATTCACCTACCTCACACAGTGTATTTCTTCACATATTTTCACACATACATAAATGCAAATTCACAAATACATCACACACATGTATTGTTATATACATAAATGCCAATTCACAAATACATCACATACATAAATGCAAATTCACAAATGCATCATATACATAAATGCAAATTCACAAATACATCACATACATGCATTGTTATATACATATATGCAAATGCCCACATATATGTTGCACATTCTCATTCTACTTGCTTATTTCCTTTAAAAATTAGCCTTTTATGATGATCAATGCGTACGTAACTAGTTTCATCACGTTGTTCATCGTCGACCTTATGCCATTTTCAAAAGGAGGTAACTCGTCAAATTGATTGTATTCTTACTCGTGCACTACATTCTCTACTCCGACAATTCTCTTTTTTCCATGAAGAACTACATGACGTTTCTTATTTGCCGGGTCGGTTACATAGAAAACTTGAACAATTGGGTTGGCGAGTACGAATGGTTCGTCTTTGTACCCGACACGTTGGAGGTCCACGGTAGTGACACCGTACTTGTCAACCTTCACCTGTGGGAGATGCACCCAACGGCAACGAAATAAGGGGATCTTGAAAACCACGTAGTCGAGCTCCCAAATCTCTTCTACGAACCCATAGTACGAGTTTCTCAACCCATCGGTACTGAACGCATCTATGCGGACACCGCTGTTCTGGTTAGTGCTCTTTACATCCTGAGACTGTGTATAGAATGTGTACCCATTTATGTCATATGTTTGCCATGTCACAACTGTAAATGTTGGCCCTTTTGCCTACCATGTCAGCATCTCACTTGGCGAGCTCCTAGCGATTTGCTCCTTCAACCATTGGTTGAACCGACTGTTGTGTTGCCTCATGATCCAAACATCCGGCCGCTCCGGATTCTGTTGCCGAAGCACATCCTTGTGCTGGTCAACATAAGGCGCCACTTCAGTCATGTGTTGCAAGACCGTGAAATGGGCTTGAGTATACGCGTCTATATCTGGAGTGATTGTTTTCCTTCCGATAGTTCTGATACCCTTCAGCCTCCCCTCATGACGAGATTGAGGCACACCTATTGGTTGAATCTGAGTCATATAATTGACACAAAACTCAATGACCTCTTCGCTTGCATAACCTTCGACGATGCTGCCCTCCGGCCGAGATCGATTCCGTACGTAGGACTTGAGAATTCCCATTAACCTCTCAAATAGGTACATGCTACGTAGGAATACGGGTCCGAACATTTTTATCTCCCACACAACATGAACAATGAGATGAACCATGATATCGAAAAATGAAGGAGGGAAATACATTTCAAGATAACATAGAGTCATCACCACCTCGTCCTGCAGAGCATCTAGTCCTTCGGGATCGATGACATTCCGAGCAATTGTGTTAAAGAAATAACATAGCCTTATGATTGTCTCTCGGACTTTGATCGGCAAAATATTTCTAATTGCAATAGGGAGCATTTGTGTCATCAGCACATGACAATCATGAGACTTCATGCCATTTAACTTCAGTCTTGCATCGAAACAAGTTTCTTCATGTTACCGGAGTAACCAGACGAAACTTTGACACCATGCAAGCACTGGCACAGTTCTGTTTTCTCATCCTTGGACAGAGTGTAACATGCAGGGGGAAGGTACGTTTGTCCATTATCTATTTTTATCGGTGCTAACTCAGGCCTGATGTCCTTATCAGCCAAGTCAAGCCGTGCGTTGACGCCGTCCTTTATTTTATCACGAATGTTCAGTAAGAGACCAATCAAGCTATCACATATATTCTTTTCTACGTGCATGATGTCAATGAAGTGTCAAACATCTAGGTACTCCCAATAAGGTAAATCCCAAAATATTGATCTCTTCTTCCAGGTGGTCTTCTCATGAGCCCTCAATTTACGTCCCTTTCCGAGGATAACATCTAAATCCTTAACCATATTATAAACCTCTTTTCCCCTTAAATGCCTTGGAGCTGAACCGTCTTCCTTCTCTCCGTCAAATTGTTTCTTCATCTTGTGGTATGGGTGAGCCCTCCGAAGGAACCGGCGGTGACGCATGTAGACGGTTTTGTGTGAGTGTTTCAGCCACACACTCTCGGTACCATCTAAACAGTGGGTACAAGCTTGGCACATTTTGTACTCTGGCCCGATAGGTTAGTAAGGGCAGGATAATTATTTATGGTGCAGAACAATAAGGAGCGCAAAGTAAAATTCTCTCGTTTGTATGCATCCCATACCTGTACCTTTTGTTCCACAGTACTTTTAGATCTTCCACCAACGATGCTAGGTACACATCAATATCATTCCCAGGTTGCTTTGGCCCTTGGATAAGTATCAACAGCAAAATATACTTTCGCTTCATACACAACCAAGGAGGAAGGTTATAGATGCAGAGAGTCATGGGCCATGTGCTATGTCGGCTGCTCATGCTACTGAAATGATTTATTCCATCTGTACTCAGTCCAAACCTTATATTCCTTAGTTCTGCACCGAAGTCTGCAAAACTCCTATCGATGTTTCTCCACTGGGCGGAATCAGCAAGGTGTCTTAGCATTCCATCCTTCTTGCGCTCCTCCGAGTGCCAACGCAGCAGTTTTGCCTCCTTTGGATTTGCAAAAAACCTTTTCAAACGGGGAATTATAGGAAAATACCATGCCACCTTAGCAGGAGGTCCATTCTTCACCTCTGTTCCCTCGCCGTCATCTGATTGATTGTTACGTTTGTATCGGGATGCGTTGCACACCGGACATACATGTATGTTTGCATACTCTTTACGGCAGAGGATACAGTCGTTCGAAAATGTATCTATTATTTCTACTTCTATTCCCAATGGACAAAGAACCTTCTTGGCTTCATATGTGGTTTTAGGCAACTCATTTCCCTCCGGAAGCATGTCCGCTAAAAGACCTAGCAACGCTATGAAACTCTTATCGGACCAACTGTTGCTTGCCTTCAATTTCAACAGTTCAAGCACAGCCGACAACCTTGTGTACTTTGACCTGCAGCACGTGAACAAAGGTTTCTCCGAGTCCTCCATCAAACCCCGGAATTTAACATACTCTCTCTCATCATAGTTCTCTTCTACATCGTGAAGCATCTGTTCCAGATTGTCATCGTGCAACCTATCCGAATACGAACAACAATCGAAATCATCCGGCGGTATGTCATTCACTTCACCGGCGATGTCATCCGGCGGTATACCATTCACTTCACCGGCGATATCATCCGGTGGCATATGATCGTTGACTTCGCCATGACTGGTCCAGCACGTATAACCCTTTTTGAAACCCCTCCGAATCAAGTGCGCTTCAATTTGCCCTCGATTCTTAAACATCTTTAAATTCTCGCAGTCAGTGCATGGACAGTACATATATTTCACCCCCTTATTCAACATATACTCCTCGGCAGCTCTTGTAAAAGCAGACACGCCATTAATGTACTCTTCACTCACACGGTTCGCGGCATACATCCAGCTTCGGTCCTACGTTATGTATATATATAACAACTTAGTATTAAAAATTAAATAAATTAATTATTACTACATATATACCACATGCATTGAGGTTTTGCTTGCTTAATTCATATTATAAACACAACAGTTATTTCCCCAGCGATCGCTGAAGGTATATAACCAACAATTTTGACAAATTTGGGCTCCCACATGACGGGAACTGATCATATATGGTCAAGTAGATGCAAACCATATTTAATAACACTCATCAAAACTTAGATCTAAATTGTAATGCAAAGAAAAATAAATTTCATTACTAACCATATCTAGAGCAACCAGGAAGGTATGAATCTTCAAAGCTCAATCTCTGTCTTCTCCCACCAAATTAATTGGCCGAAATCGCCTAGCTTGCCTCCTGAGCGAAAGAGTGCAGCACTGGCTAGATCTGGATCGAAATGAAGACAGATGCGGTTCTGACCTGCGCAATAAATATCTAGCGGCATTATCACAGATGGTTTTTTTATTACAAACCATATGTGATAATTCCAGATTATCACAGACGGTTTTTAATAAAAACCGTCTGTGATACTGAAATATCACAGACGGTTCATCGGTAAGAACCGTCTGTGATACTCGTTTTCTCCGACACCTTCAACACAGACGGTGTCCAAATTAAAACCGTATGTGTTAGTGTCGGTCACAGACGGTTTTGTCAAACCGTCTGCGATTTGGCGTCTAGTATTAGACTTTCTGTAGTAGTGTCATCTTGTCCTTTCTTGGACATGAATCACATTTTTAATATAGATTTCAGCAAATCAAATGCCCTTGCAATTAATACAGCATTTGGATGGTAGTCATAAGCAGAAACAAATATAAATAGCCCCAAATATCTGTCCTGCTAGATATGTTGCAGCGAGGAGTAGCGGATCCAGAAATTACAGTCAATAAAGATGTGGATCAATTAAAAATTTACACTTCTTTACATTCTCGAAAAAATTTACACTGTTTTGTATAAAGTTGCGGGGTGTGCGTATGCATGAATCCGCGACAAATGGGTGAAGCGACGGACATCGTTGTACTATGCAAAACTTAGTAAACACTACGTATACTCGTGGAATTCTCTTGCTCACGGCTTACTACAACTGGTCTGGTCAGTTGACTTGACCTGGTTAATTGGAAAGTCGAAGTCACCCTGCAATGGTACAATCTATCCAACCGAGGATCGACGACGACGAAATAATGCTTGATCAAGCGACACCTGCTAGCTAGCTAGCTCGAGCGACGTCGATGTCTGTTAATTTTCAGCTTCTTCCATGGACGGATTCACAATTGTCCAACCTGCATCTTTCGATCTCTAGCAAGATCTGGTGGTTAGCTAGCTTTCGTGTACACAAAGAAATTGGAAATGGATGATCTTTCCAGGCAACGACATGGCCGGGCAGTTCACTCTCATGCACGTCATTTGGCGGTTTCGCACGTAGGGATCGAGAAGATCCAACAAGTGAACCTCCGGCGCTTGCTACATACACATCTAGCTATTTGGTCTTGATACGGCAGATTACTGACAAAGAAAGCGGCTGCAGAATATTTACAGATGGTCATATCCTAATTCGCTTGCTACATATACATCTAACTATTTGGTCTTGGTACGGCAGATTACTCACAAAGAAAGCGGCTGCAGAATATTTACAGATGGTCATTCCTAATTCGCTTGCTACATATACATCTAACTATTCGGTCTTGGTACGGCAGATTACTGACAAGAAAGCTGCTGCAGAATATTTACAGATGGTCATATCCTTGTCGAATAATGTAAAATTTTTGCTTTTTAGCCCAAATTTTGAAAGTTTTTTACATATGGACCCCTGGAGAAAAGATTTGCAAAAATGGACCCCTAGCACGGCGCCATATGCTTTGGCGCCGTGCGTGGACACATAGGATCCACGGTGACACAGCACGGCGCCAAAACACATGGCGCCGTGCAATACATAAACGGCGCTAACGGTCGTGGCACCGTTTCCTGGGACTTAAGACCGAGCGCAGCCCCCCTGGCCCCCTCACTCCACTCGTTAAACCGACACAGAGAACAGCCGCCGCCGCCCCTCTCCCCCCCCCTCAAAATCCACCCAAATCCATCGATTTTTTTCGCGATTTTGCTTCCAAACCGAGCTAGCAAGGTGAGCTCCCTCTCCTCGTTTGATTTTTTGCAGTAGATATGGATTATTTGAGGTACATTTCGTAGGGCAAAAGTTGAAACCCTAGATGAAATTTGTTGGATTTGGCTCGGTTTTAGGTTCGATTCGCAATAGATATGCGTAATGTATTAGTAATAGATCCGTTTTTAGGTTGAAATTAGTTGGATTAGAGTTTGATTTGGGTAACAAGCTAACCTAGGGTTAGAAACGAGAAAAATTATAAATCTTATTCATTTCGCATTTTAGGTTGTCATGGGCTTCACTCGTTTGCCACCTCCATCCGGTGTTCCCGTGCCGATGTGTTATTGCGGCGATCCTTGCAAAGTGGAAAGGTCGGATGATCCGGATACATATAGGCAGAGGTACTGGATGTGCGCCAACTGGGCGTTCGATCCGCCACGTGCCGCCGCCGTCCTCGGCAAGATGGTATGTTGTATTGTCGATTCATCGAATTGGTATTAATTCTGTTGGTTTAACGAATGCGTACATTTGCAGGAGCCTCGACCGCTTTGTGATTTTGAGCAGTGGATCGACACTGCGATCACCGAGGATGACAAAAAATATCTTGGCGCCAATAAGAAGTGGGATGAAGAACGAAAGGAGAGGTGGGAAAGGGAGAAGAAACAGGAGGAGGCCGCGAGGGAACACCGTGAGGAGGAGCGTAGGAGGGCCGCGGCAAAGCGCAAGGGAGAAAGGCAGAAGAAGCTAGAGAGAGCGCGGCGTGCCAAGGCAGCCCTTGAGCAGTACCCTGATGCTCAGAGGAAGGGGAAGTGGTCTCGATGCACTCAGTAGGTTATTGCTATGTATATTTAATGTTTGATGTATGCGGACGTATGTATTTTCTGAAAATTTATAAACTATGTATGTATGTGGACGTATGCACTCAGTATGTTATTTTGGGCTGTGCTTATTCATTTGGTGAATGTCAATTAGTATTGTTTGTGCGGATGGAACGAAACAACTAGGCCGAGCTTGCACTTTTAAAGCAAGTGCAGTAATCACGGCGCCAAACACCCTGGCGCCGTATATGCGTACCACGGCGCCAAACACTCTGGCGCCGAGATATTGAAATACGGCGCACAAAACTTTGGCGCCACAAGATAGCGCCAAAGGTCCTGGCGGCGTTGTTCAATATGGCGCCATGGGTTGGAGGACGCAGTATGGGAATCATCGTGAGCTTGCCACGGTGCTCTCTGTCGTAGAAGTCGTCCACCAGCCGGTACCTCGCCATCCTGTGCATTCAAAATTATGTTAGTGATAAAAATAACAAAATATCTAAAAATTATGCTCTCTAGACCTAACGCTGCTAACCTGAGTGGAACGACGTTGACACGTCTGTGAATTGTGACCCATTAGACCACACATACCGCAGTGTGTCTCCTGTGGGTCCTCAACGAAGGGATTTGCCCTACCCCTCTTGGTGCGACCAGGTATCCGATCCATGTCCATCTTGTACCTTGACCGCTTCCTGTTGCCCCTCTTGTGCCAACGTAACCCCGCGTCCGCTATGTACCTGGGACCCGAGTAAAGTGGCCACTCGCTTTCATCACGATATAGCTCGAACCGTGGGGCCCATGTCATCACCAACGCATCCACGCTGAATAGTCTCGGGATTTTGGTCTCAACATCGACATTCCGGGCCCTACATGCGGTCACCATGTGGGAGCATGGAAAATGGAACTTGTCGGGAACACCGCATGTGCATGTGAAGGATGTAATCACGACCTTATGCTTTCGGGCCTCTCGGAGCTCTCCATTCTCGGTTGTCCCTCCACCCTCAACAACCTCATACGTGCCCGTCACATGGTCAAAACAGTGGTACTCCTGTTCATTGGCTTGCATATTCGCTTTGGTAATGAAGCCGTGAGGTCGAGGTGGCCAACGTGCATGTGCCTTTAACATGTCTGAGGCTTCCCGGTGCCGGTTGACAAACCATGCAACACACTTGTAGAAAGTGAACGCCGCAATTGCGGTAACTGGCAATCCACGTGCCCCCTTAAGTAGCCCGTTGAAGCATTCTGCCATGTTGTTAGTCATGAACCCATACCTCCTTCCCAATGGGTCATGAGCCCTTGACCATTTGTGCACATCCCTCATTAAACCCCTTATCCAATCACGACCCTCGGCATTAGTTTTCGTTTTCAACTCATCTAACTTCTCATCGAACAGCTTTACCTCCCTCTGGCGACATACCTGCTCGAAAAGTGCAAAGTTGGCATTCACCCCATCTTTTTTGAACAAGTTCTCTGCAAGGTGCCTTGTGCACCAACGATGATGTACAGGTAAATGTCCTGGTATCACTTCCTTAACGACGCTCAAGATCCCAGCGTGCCTATCAGACAACACACATACCTCCCTCCCCGGGCCAACCACATGGATCCGTACAAGCCGTAGAAACCAAGCCCAGCTAGATTTGTCCTCCTTCTCCACCAAAGCAAAAGCCAACGGCACAAGCGAGTTGTCCGCATCACAGCCAATAGAAATCAACAACGTTCCCTCATACTTGCCCAACAGGAACGTCCCATCAATTGACAGAACAGGCCTACAATGTTTAAAAGCCTCGACACACTGACCAAAGCACCAGAATGCTCGAAAGAAAATCTGTCTTCCATTAACCCATACATCGGGCTTAGGCACGTACTTGTACTGCATTCCTGCATTGGCCGCTTTCATTGCGTTCAACATGGCCGGCAAACGCTCATACGCCTCCTCCCAATCACCATAAATCAACTTCAAAGAACGTTGTTGCGCCCTCCATGCTTTCCCATACTTGATTGTGTAGTGCCACTTTAGTTTAACGGCCTCTATCACTGCTGCCACGCGCATCGTCGGCATGTGCTTTATCATGGGGTACAGGCGGGTTGCAATGAACCGAGAAGTCAACTGACGATGTTTCTGGCTGGGCTCGGAAGACCCACAGCTGTGCGGTCCATCCACAGTTGTAATCTTAAACCTCTCCGTACCCTTCACCTTCCTGGCACAGACTTTCCATGCACACCCTGTGCTCTCACATTTGATGGTGTACCGACGTTTGGCGTATGAGTTCTTAACCCGGTATGGACGGTTGTGCACGATCGAGTACTCTTTCAACCACATCTTCAATGCCGACATATCCTCAAAGACATGACCCTTCTGAATTATGATACTAGCCCCAGGCCTAGGTACGTCCCTCTGCATTTGCCCTCCATCCGCGACAGCCCTATGTGCGTTGCTCAGGTCATTATAATCGGACACTAGTGGATCACGGCCAGGAAACATTCTTCTCAACATCTCAATTTCGCTAGACGTCAAACCTGTGACTGGTCTGTCATCATCTGAGTCCACAGCCCTCGCATCCTCATAAGCAGCCTCGTCTCCTGCAAGCTGTACATCCACCCTGTTAGATGCTACACAAACCATGGGTTCCTCAAACACTGTCTCCTCGTCGAATCCACCAACAAAGCGGTCATCGACATCCTCAGAGTCAGCTTCTACTTGAGTCAATGGAACCTCACATACTTGAGCCAAGGATACAACTTGCACCTCGACCTCTTCATGATCCGGTGACCCAACCAATGGTGAGTCATTGGGATCCAATGCAGCCCTAGGAGGTGATTGATCTCTCACCACCCTCTGCACAAACAAGTCAGGTGCTCTGACCTCTGAGTCCAAAACAATGGCCACATAGTTATCCCATTCACCGTCGCTGCCAATCGAAACCAATCTCTTTATACGCGGCCCCTTTGACGACCCAACATCAATCAATCCTTGCATAACGACATCACCATGCTCATCTGTCCATCCCAACCTCTCTTTCAAGCGATAAATGACCTCACCATACGACGGACGTGAACTAAATAGCAATGTGGTCTCTTCCATGCCCTCCAAATCAACACCCCCATTGTCATTTCTCTTCACAGTACCACCATGGTGCAAAGTCACAACCTTATCCATCTATAGCACAACAAAAAAACATACCTCAGTCATTACGTACAATAATCAAACCCTAGAAACGAATCTATACACATTACTACTAATACATTACGCATATCTATTGCGAATCGAACCTAAAACCGAGCCAAATCCAACTAATTTCATCTAGGGTTTCAAATTTTGCCCTACGAAATGTACCTCAAATAATCCATATCTACTGCGACAAATCAAAGGAGGAGAGGGAGCTCACCTTGCTTGCTCGGTTTGGAAGCAAAACTGCAAGAAAATTCGATGGATTGGGATGGATTTGGGGAGGGGAGAGACGGGCGGCGGCGGAGGCTGCTCTCTGCTCGGTCTGTTCGAACAGAGCACTGAGGGGTGGTGGGGGGGCCGGGGGCTGCGCTCGGTCTTAAGTCCCAGGAAACGGCGCCACGACCGTTAGCGCCGTTTATGTATTGCACGGTGCCATGTGCTTTGGCGCCGTGCTGTGCCACCGTGGATCCTACGTGTCCATGCACGGCGCCAAAGCATATGGCGTCGTGACGTGTACACTGGGCGCCATGTGATTTGGCGCCGTGCTAGGGGTCCATTTTTGCAAATCTTTTCTCCAGGGGTCCATATGTAAAAGACTTTCAAAATTTGGGCTAAAAAGCAAAAATTTTACTCGAATAATTCGGTCATTGTGCAATACTATTCTAATTCCATGCATGCATGCACTAAAAATTTCGAAATTGTGTTACATATACAATGATGAATTTATGTATTAGCTCATGATTTTAACTTGTCCCTGCATTATTGATGTACATGTTGTTGGTGCTGCTGATACTGTCGAAGTATCAATCGTTGCATGAGCTAGTTCTAGCTAGAGATGGCCCGGACTCAAAGAGCCATTTATATCCCAGCTAGTACTACTGCACTGCTACGGCATTGTCAGACCAGGATTTTATCTATGATATCCTCTGTTGCTAGATTATGTGAAGATTGTGAATACAATGACGATAAATAATTGACTTTTGAGTTGCATTGAAATTTGTATTTGAGAAAGTTTCAGTCGACCACGGTTGGTGATCAGCAGGTTTCGACTATGGACAGTAGTCTGATCGGCCTTGGAATGGATGGTCTGATTGGTAGGCATCGACCACGGCAGAACAACCATATTTAAATGACCATGGATCGACCACGACTAAACAACCATGGAAGAACGACCTTGATCAGAGAATCAGTCGTAAGCTGCAGTGAACCAGTCGTATAGAACAGTGAACCGGTCGTGAGCTACAATGAACATGTCAATAGTCACAACCTTGTGTTGGGCTGCATGATCGGCAAACTTCAACCATGGTCGATAGTCGAAGATGTCACCGGCGATCAGTGATTGATAGTATGAGCTACAGTAACTGATCGGTGGTCGTAGCTACAATACCTTGTCATTGGTCGTAGCTACAGTACCTGATCGATACTCGGTAGTCATTGCTACAGTACCTGGCTAGTGATCGCTATGGCTTCAGAGAGGTTTGTAACATCCTAAATTTTGAATGTCTGAAATTGCGAAGAATTTAAAACTTTTTATTTGCATCCTATTAGCATTTGAAATTTTGTCAAAATCTTATTTGGATTTTCCTGAGCTTTGTGCTAAGTAAAATATTGACTTAAAATAATTCTCAATTACAAATAAGAATCATGATGATAAAAGATACGAAATAATTTAAATATGAGTTTAAAACTCTAAAAATCAAAATCCAGAAATTAAATTAAATGAAAATCCATCTTCCATCAAATTGACCCAAGACGTCACTGCTCACACTGTGCGCACGTCGTCCGCATCGCTTCCGTCGCGTCCCCGACGTCTCGGCGCCCGCGCCCACATCGCTGTCGCCATGCCCTGCCGCCCATCCTTTCATTGCCTACTCTCGTCGCGTTGGCCATCCCCTCACCACGCCCCCACCATACCCTACGCCTGCACAATCGTTCCCCCTTGAGCTATAAGTAGCCTCTGACCTCCTCTAGGCCTCCCTACGCCCTCCCATCTCCTCTTTCTTTCCCCAAAGCCAAGGCTCACCCCGCCGCCACCTTGGTTGCACGCTCCCACCAGCGCCTCCATGTCGTTCCTGCCGGTCCGGTTGCTCACTCCAAAAATTAGCCACGTCACGGTGTGTCCCTAAGCCCCTTCTATCGTCCCACCGGCCTGATTGAATTCCCATGCACCAAGATCACTGAAATGGTCATCTCCCCCAACTCCAGCCAATGGTGCCTCCCCCTTAGCCATTGCATCTCTGGCAACTCTCGGTCCAGTTCCTCCGTGGGAGAGCACCCCCACGCCTACCCGAAGCCGACCATGGCACCACCTTTGGTTTTCCTTCCCCCTGACGAGCTGCCCATGGTGACCCCCTCTGCGCCGCCCCTAGTCTCTGCCATCGGCCCACCTCGGCATCCCTCCAGCCGCCAACTGCCGGTGTAAGTTCCGCTGGCCTCCCTCATGCTCATGCACGCCTCAATCCCCCCTCTCCACCACGTCGGCGCCGTCGCCCCATTGCTACCTCGCCGCCGGCCGCTCCGAGCTACCGTCCGCCCGCCTCACTGCCGCTCCGGTCAATGCATCGCCACCCCTAGCCTCCTTATCTACCCAGGAGTCCATTTCACTCATCGCCGCCTCCCTCCAGCTGCTCCCTCACTGACGCCACCGCCATCTGCCCAGTGCTGCCGCTCTCCCCTGTTTCAGCCACTGCTTCCTCTGTTCTGTTCCCCCTACACCCCCTCACCTCATCTAATTAACTACATCCACTCAATCACAAGCGAGCGCGTGCTCAGTTGGTCAGCCCAGCCATTTGCTAAACAGTCGGCCTGAGTTCAAATCCCGTTGGCCGCACCTTTTTCTTTTTTTATTTTATTTTCCTTAATCCATTTCAATTAAGGAAAATTAGAAATTAATCCATGGAAGCTAGTAAATTTGATTAGGATGTAAATAAGATTATTTAAGATTTAATATTGGATTAGTTATCATAATGAATAATTAATGTGCCTTTATTATTTATTTTAAATCTAATTATTGATTAAAGGCATTAATAAAAGATGTCTTTGGGTAAATGTCCAATTTTAATAATCCCAACTCAAAGGTAACAAGGTGAATGATAAAATCAAGCCGCTTCATAAAATTATTTAAACGATATGATGTAACCATTTAACATGAAATACATATTTAAATTAGAAAGTCATGATTTAAAATGCAATCCCCACCATTAGCACATCACCGATAAATAAATCTCAATGATAGACTTAGTTAATAATGATAGTGAAATAGGAATTGGTATTTGGATTAACCTTCCCCCTAAACTGACTATGGCTAAATTGAAATATGACCCTGTATAACAAGCTCGGTCCTAGATAAATAAATTTAAACTAAAAATAAGGCTATGCCTAATAATAACTAAAGTGTATATAAAATATTAACGATGCTATTAATTAAATCTTAACATTAGATTTAATAAATAATAATGCGGAGTCATGATTGTATATAACAAGCTAGGACCCATATAAATAGATTCTAATTCAAATTAAACTATGCCTAGAGATAACTGAGGGTACATAAAACATCGTACCACAAAATGCTACAAACCTGAACTCTAAGATTAATTCGGTAAGCTAAAAATTATATACATTGCATACATAGCGTATGCCCTGAATATTAACACTCGACAAAATAATGCTCAGCTAAATGCATACACCTGCCCATAAGTCTAGCCTAATTCATGGAATTTCCTAAATAAATATATGAAATAATAAAAGAAGTTATTAAATTAAAAGATCAAGTTATGGCATTCTACTATCGGCTATACACAGCCATCCTTGAACCTAAAGAGGAATATTTCCATGAATATTCTTTCACCATAAACCTTCCTTGGCATCCATCTCAACAGATTTCCCTTAGCTATAGATCACTTCGTTTCCAACCCTTTTTACTCCATCAATACTCCGCACCCCATCGCCCTTGCCAAATCACCTATTAACTCATAATAAAGCTAAATTGAGTTTATTTGGATTTATTTGGACTTTTTGAGTTATATGTATTTATTTTGATTCAGTTGTTTAACGCGTAATTAGAAATGAGAGTCCTGAAGAATCAATGGATCAAGCAAGGCCAAGGTTAAGGTGAAGATAAAGACTAGAAGCTTAGGACCTTCAAATGAAAAACTTCGAGTGAGCTCAAGACCGCGGTAAACCGCACAAGGCGAGTCAATATGTTGATCATGTTGAATCTACATTTGCTGCAAATTACTTTTGTTTAAATTATCAAAGTGCATGTTGTTATTTCATATGCAAATATATGTTTGTTTTAAGATTCTAGTTATATGCCCATTATTTGACTTGTTAGTATTACACTTCCTTTGGAACATTTGAATATTTGAAACTTGTCACCCTAGCAAAATTATAATGGTAAACTTTTTAAAAAATAAGTCCTTAATTATACGTCATGCTTAGTACTGCTTAGATATTCGGGGGCACCAAAATGCCTCAAGCATCACTTTTAATCATGAAAAACTGATTTGGGAAGTTATAGTGGAAATGACTGGTATATTTTGATATAATTATTTTATACTCCTAAAACCCCAACATGCTTAATATATGGGCGGATGGTATGGGGGCTGGTGTGTGGTGCAGTGGAAGCACGATGTGTGGATTGTGGTAGAACCACCCAAATACCACTAAGGACTGAATCTTATCATGACCTCCTATGTAAAACAGTACAACCACAAGTCTGCAAATTGCAACTTGGTTAAGTAAATCTATCAAAACCCCCGGACTCATCTACCGGTAGTGGAAAGGAGTGAAATATTGCAAGGGCAAGTGAAGGCCTAAAGGGACACCGAGAGGAGGGTGAAGTAACCAGCCGTGCTAGTGTTGTGGAGAGTGGAGTCTGAATGCACTAGTAGCCGTGGTTACATCCCACGCAACATATGGGACCCATCGCAAGTGGGAGCAGCCCATAGGGTGAGATGACAAAAGGGGCTAGATATTTTGAAAAGTTATTGTGACAGTCTACTCAACCACATGACTAAGGAATCATGTGGAGCAACGAGCGGATTGCTCTTGTGGGTAAAGTGTACAAACTCTGCAGAGTCAAAACTATCCGAATAGCCGTGCCCACGGTCAAGGGCGGACATAGGAACTTAACCTGATATAGTTCTATTTCAAAAACTTTGTGGGTGGAATTGGAAAAGTGGAGGGCAATGAAAAGCCCTGATTTGTGTTGCCCTGGGTGTCACCCCAGTGATAAGGTAAGCGATTATAACGCTGAAAGGTTAACATATGGTGCAGAAGCCATGTAACGGTGGATGGTATCTAGATCGCTATTATTATTGCATTCTTTCACACATTATGCTTTAGTTCAAACTGTTAGGTCTCAGGAAATTTCTATGTATCATATTTTAAAAACAATTTATGGCAAATAAAATAACCCGAGCCTTTCCTTGATAAGCCATGCATGTTATCCATTTGCATCATGTGTATTGGCTCGCGGAGCACGGTAGTTTGTGCTCACCCTCCTCACTCAATTAATCCAGAATCAGGAGACATATCGCTATGCTTTAGCAATACACTTGGACATGATGGTGAAGAAGATGAAGGTGTCAAGAACTAGGTCACGTACCCCTAGTTGGCTGCCTGTGGGCATATCCTGAGGGTCCCACCTGTGCTTCGTTTTTGCTGCTGCATTTTATTGATTTTGGCTTGCTCAGCCCATAAGTAAGTCTACTATTATATTTACGCTTTCATATGATATGTATTTTTATGTTTAACTCTGTATCTATGAGCACTATTTATTGATCCAGGGAATAGTGCGGTGGAATCAGAGAGGATCCCGGATTGTAAAATCTGGGTTCGACAGTATGTGAATCGTCCCCCATGCTAGATGGTACTGGTTTTACTTTTTTGAAGTGTCGAATGCAAGCGTACATTGAGGCTTAGGGTAATGATGTTTGGAATAAAGTTTCTAGACCGTATGAGGTTCCTGTTTTTGTTACTACCCTAATAAGGCAGATGTTGATTTAAATGCTTAACCTCGTAACTTGCTGTTTCAAGGGATTTCACATAAAGAATTTCATCGAGTAGCTCATATTAATTCTGCCCACTTTATATAGAAAACTTTTTGTGATTATTATGAAGGAACCACTAAAATCAAGAAAGTGCACAAGAATCTGTATCAAAAAGAGTACTCTGATTTGCTATGAAGCCTGGTGACTCTATTGATGATCTTTTTGCTCATTTTGAGAAGATATTGAGTAATTTATATGGTGTTAATGTTATTCCTGCTGATGAAGATAATGCAACTAAAATTTTAAGATCTTTAGGTTCTGAGATGTTGATGGTTGACATGATTATTAATCAAACTATCGATCTAGATACTTTGACCATGGATGATCTTTATTCTATATTGAAAACCTATGAGATGGAAGCTTTGTCATCTAAGATTGATAAATCTTCATATTTAGCACTTGTGATTGACCCCGTGCAGGCTGCTTCATCGAGTGTGTTGTCTTGTATTTTCATGTCTACTTTGACTTCTTTTTCCTGGGAACAATTCGAGCAGCTACCTGAAGAAGACTTGATGTTGATCTCCTCATAGGCATGCAAGACACTCAATGTGAGACCATGTGGAGGTCACCCCATGGTTATGATGAGTAATTGACTTCTGCTTTAGAGGTCGGGTAAAGGCTGAGTTTGGTTTTTGATGTCTATGCAGAAGTTTGCTTGTTTTTATGACCTCTGTGTGATCGACAGTCATCCTTATGACTTGGTGGTCGTAGGAGCTATTACGACCAGGTGCTCATAGGTTCTGTTACGACCAGGTGGTCGTAGGCGCCGTTACGACTTATGGTTGTAGGCGTCACTACGACATGGTGGTCATGAGGGCTTTTACGACTTGCTCTTTATAACCACGTTGTGTGTCTCTGTGATCGGTAGCAGTCTTTACGACCATGTGGTCAGTAGCCAGATTTATGACTTTGTGGTTGACAGTCGATTTTACGACTTAGTGGTCGGCAGTCGGTTTTACAACTTTGTGGTCGGCAGTCAGTTTTACGACTCTGCGGTCGGCTTCCAGTTTTAGACTTGGTGGTTGGCAGTTGGTTTTACGACTTGGTGGTCGGAAGAGGTTTTTACGACTTCATGGTCGATAGTCGTAACTTGGTCTGGCCGTGGTCGATAATCGTAGATCTGACTGGCCGTGGTTGATAGTCATAGATCTGACTGGCCGTGGTCGTAGATCTGACTGGCCGTGGTCGTAGATCTGACTGGCCGTGGTCGATGGTCGTAGATCTGATTGGCCATGGTCGATGGTTGTAGATCTGACTGGCCGTGGTTGATGGTCGTAGATTCTACTAGTCGTGGTCGATGGTCATGGATTCTACTGGCTATGAGCGATGGTCGAAGTGTTCTATCTGTGTGATCGTAAGTCATATCGACCAGATTTGTTAAAGTCGTAGCCACTATGAGTGATGGTTGTAGCATCTGCTACGTGGTTGTGGCACTTGTTTCATGGTCGTAGCTATATTTGCGATGGTCATAACGACTTGCTGAGTGGTCGTAGACTGTTGGTAGGTCCTCGTGGGCTACGAGTACCTCTGTTTTGTGCATCAGAGTAGTCGTAAGTTGTGTTAAGACCAGTGGTTTGTTGAGATTGCTCTCTGGGATTCATTCTGATATATACAAATTGATGAATCTTGTTTATAGTGCGGTGCTATGTGATGCTTTGCTTGTTTGTGATGGTTGCAGGACTTTGGAGCTAGGTCATGGTGAGGCATGGAATAACCGGGACTAGGCACAGGGAGGTGTTGAGGTCTAGAACGGTTGGGGAGATGCCAAAGATGACTGAGGCTGGCAAGGTGGCTGCAAGGATTGGACGACAAGAAAACAAGAAGCTTCCAGGAAGGTGCAGAGGGGCATTGTGGTGATTTGCCCAAGACCTGAAAAAGGAAGGATGTCCTGTTAAAGCACTTTTGTCTTGTATGAGCTAATGGGTTGATGTAAGTGGTGTGCATGAGAAAACCTAGTGTTAGGTAGGGGTTAACGGGTTATCCCCACTATCTAGAGGCTATAAAAGGGATGGAGGGCTACCCATCTAGAGTCTTTAGGGTTTTCTGTTCTTCTTGCGTGCATTCTTGTTTTTGGTGTAGGAGCACTCGTGCTCTTGGTTCTCCAGGATGGAGTGGCTGTAGACTCTTCTCTCAGAGCAATATATCATCTTTCTATCTCTATTTGTGTTGCTCTTATGGTTGCAGTTGAGTTGAGTATGGTCGTTCTAGGTGTTTTCTCCCCGTTTTGTTTTTGTTCTTCTAGTTCTTGATCTAGGAGTTCTGCGTTCATTTGCTTTGTTGATAATCTGACTTGTCTGATGTTGGGAATCGTACTCAAAGCCATCTTGGCTATGCTACTCCCGTTGGCATGGTCAGATTGTCTTTCTATACTCTTAGATTTGGTTTTAAATGATCTCGGTGAAATCTTGTGAAGCTCTCATTTCGGATCAGAGCAACCTCTTGTGATCCTCACCTTCGTGTGCTCAAAGTTTCTTGACTAGTAGATCTTTGAATTAAGAGTTATTGGGGATATTGTTTTTGCGCTCGTGTGCCTCGCCAGCTTTCCTCTATTTTTTGGCTCATGTTTCGACCACGTTCAGTTGGTTGCTTCCTCATCTTTTTCAGTCGAACCTAAACTGAGACAGTCTTAGTCGATGCAGTCCTAGTCTGGAACGTTGATTGGATTTACGAGTATGTTGGTTTTGAACAAGATCAAGATCCAAATCACACCGCACTGATTTCGACCACGATCTTTTGAGTTGCAGTCTGATTTCGACCACGTTGGTTGTTCGACCACTTGTTGGCTTACGACCACGTTGGTGACGATCACAGAGCTGACTAGTTGTGACAAAGTTTATTGTTCGACCACTAGTTATCATTCGATCACATTGTCTATGACTACGGCAGTTTCGACTGCAATCATTTCTGGTCACATTGGTCCTGGCCTCTGTGGTTATCGACCACATAGTCAAGTTTACGACCACACTGTTTGCTCTCGACCTTGTTACTAGAGTTTGACCACGTTGTTAAGACTTATGACCACATTGTAAGTTTCAACCACGTTGAACAGTTTTTGACCAGCTTGCTTTTCTTGCTCGGTTTGGTCTATCTGCTCGGTTTTCCAATGAGCTTTCAACCCTAGTCTTCATAGCTCAGTAGCTATTGGAGAAAAGGGTTAAGTGGATACTTGGGGAGATTTTGGAGGCACCATTCACCCTCTCTATTGCCTGTTCGGTCCTACATTCAACAAGTTGAGGATGAGAAAGTAAGGTGGCGTTTTAGGTTCCATCAGATGTTTTGAGTGTGGCGAGGCAAGCCATATTAAGATGGATTGCCCCAAGCTCAAGGGAAAGGTGTTCAAGGAACACAAGAACTATCATCGTCGGCCATCCAAGGATAACAACACCAAGGGTGGCAATTTCTGTTGCAAGTTTGCTGAAAAGATCATAACAACTCTTGAGTGTCTTGATTTGAGCGATGTGGAATATGAGATTTGCGACGACGTCGACTACGGCGATGATGATGGTAAAGGAAAGAAGAAGAATGACAAGTTCACAGGCATGTGCTTAATGGCAAGTAACAACAATGATGATGACTACAATAATCTCGATGAGGTAAGACCATCGTATGATGAGCTTGAAGATACTTTAGTTAAACTTGCTATTGAATTAAAGAAGACCAAAAAGAAATTGAAACAAAATAATTTGTTGTTGAAAGCTTGAATTATGAGATTAATTGATTTAGAGCTTCTATTCCTAATGATGAATCATGTGAGTCTTATCAAATTTTATATTATGAGTTGGAGAGTGCTAGATCAATTAATGCATCAGACTTAGTTCAACTTAGTAATATAACTGCTAAACTTGATGAATTAAAATTTTCATATGATTCTTGTGATGAAAAATTAAAACATGGAAATGATGAAATTGAAAAGCTCTAATTTAGTTCCTCTATATGTTTAGAGCGAATTATTTCAAATGCTCAAACTAAAGCTTGCTCTATGTGTGAATTGTTAAAAGCTAGAGTTAAGTCATCTCAGCAATCAATTCAACAAATGCTATATCATGAGACCCTTTGTTGCTCTAACTGTCCTAAGCTCAACATTGAAATTGATGCTCTAACAAGGCAATTAAATGAGTTTGCTAAAAAAGAAATATTGGTTCAATGTAGTACTTCTAAGAATTTAGTGAAGGAACCTGTGAAATGCACAACATGTCCTGCTTTAGCTAAAGAAAATGAGTTCCTTAAGGATACTTTAGAGAGTTTGTTGGCAAGAAAAATCTAAATATGATTCTAGATAAGTCAAAAATAAGTGTGAAAAATCGTGGTTTAGGATTTAATTTTATTGAGCGTGATAAGAATAATCCTCCTAAGATTGTTAAGTTTCTTGAACATGGAAAATTTAAAGTAGAATCTGAACCAAAATAAATTATCTTTAAATCTACTGGTATTGTAACGGATACCTCTACCAATGTGGGTGTTGTGAAGGCAATAGATACGACTTCTTATCAAGTCAAGTATCAATGCACTCATTGTGGTTGAGATGGTTATTTAGATCAATTTAGATTTTGAAAAGCAAAGAAAGAGAAGAAAAATAGGTTAAGGGAGCGTTCTTGAGTGGAGTCTGTGAAAGCTCCTTATTGTCACTTTGCTCCTTCTAATCAATCGTCTGTAGGATGTCGCTTTGCTTCATCTAATCAATCTTCTACTGGCTTGGGAGCTTGTGAGACCCGGAGTAGAAACTTCCGGACCCCCCTGTGCATTACAGTACTAGTCCCAGATCAAAGCTAGTACACACAGATAACCAGAAAAAAAAACGGTACATTGTCATCCACGATTTATTACAATAATAACTGAAGTTTACATTGGTCATTGCCTTACAAAGGTTCACAGAACCTTAAAACGAAAATAAACACAGCGGAAGCAAAAAGTAAATTAATCGACCCATCAATCTGCCACAGGCAATTGACTGGGGAAACGAGTCCTAAGCATCCGGGAAGAATCCACCGCATCCACACTCGGCACAGAAGTCGTATTCTCCAGCTTGAGCTTCTTCATCCTCTGCTAATGTATTTGTAGAGCAACATGTGAGTACAAAATTGTACTCCGCAAGTCTTGGGAAAGATGCATAGATGCAAGGCTTCACAAAGGAAGGCTATATGGTTCTTTTGCAAAAATCAGCATTTTATTTCAAATCTACATAATTACTTCAAAGGCCATTTGATAAACATCTTGTTTTTCATAAATGAAATTAGATAAATAACTTAGTGAAGGTTAAACCACCAACACTAAAATCTCAGGCTATCTGCCAACTTTCAAAATTCAGGTTAAACCACCTGATCTGGTTACACCACTAGATTTAAATCACGAGAGTTATACCACTCTCAAGTTTGACAAACCATTTTATTTTGAAATCAAAATCAAACTTCTACCATGTGAATGCATTCCTTGCCCGACCTTGACCGTGGGCACGGCTATTCGAATAGTTTTTACTCTGCAGAGTTTGTACACTTTACCCACAAGAGATAAATTATCTTAATGGTCAACATGCTTCCTTTGGCATGAGACCCAGATAAAATATCACAAAGCCTTTCACCTACTACAGTATAGCTAGATACCACCCGCTAAGGTTTCACCACAACTCGAATCCACGAGTTGGAGCCCCCTCTTGCGCCGTATGAGTACAGTAAACCCTGTCCCTCACTATGAGTAACCAGTACACCCTGGCACTCAATACACCACTGGTGATATCTAAACTACACCTTTATAGGTTAGTTAGCTAGGTCGTACCCATATAGACTTGTGGTTGCACTGTTTTGCTCAGTTTGGACAAACACAAGCGTCGGTCCTTAAACGACCAGGGTGGCTCATTCACAATCCCAAAAATTCTCGTGCTATACTGCACCAGCCAAACCTTCCATCCACCCTTGTCAACTTTTCCCTTTGAACTTCATTTTTATTTTCAAATTAACAGTGGTAACATCCATTACCACTTTTCAAACAAATCAATTAACAATGGTAACATCCATTACCAATGTTCAAACAAACCATTGATCAAAACGTTTAACAAACATGCTTCTCATTTGAACATTTTATATTGATTCGCTAAACTAAGCATTTGCTAGTATAAATTTAACAAAATGTAATACTAACTCATTATTGAGTCAAAGGGATATCCTAAGTTGACAATGGTACAAGGTAAACGATTTTCAATGGAAGGTATAACAATTGGAACATTTAACTAAATTTTTCTAAAATCAAGTTATCCACTTTTACAACATAAGCATGCAATAATTTAAAATAACTACACAAATCATTTTGTAAATCATAGGAGCAAGATGGTCAAAGGAGACTTGCCTTCCTGTGCTGGGTTGGTATCTTCCTGAGCTTGATCCTGAATATCTTCGGACAAATCGGTTTCTACACGTAAATCGAGAAAACCAAATAAATAAAATAAAATAAAAATCCAAAAATTGAAAATAAATATACCAAATGAAATATTGGAATTTTAGATGAATTTAGAAATTTGAATGGATCAATTTGGATTTAAAATGAGCAAGATATGGCTGTTGGAAGTTTGAATTCAGAGAAAATGGGAAAAAGATAATTTCTGGAATTATTTTTGAACTGAAAATGAATTATGACGTCAGCACGGATTTTCTGAGAATTATTTTACAAAAGGAAATCCTAATTATGACGTCAGCAAGAAAATTAAAATAATATACAGAGGCCGACATGTGGGCCCGGTCTACGGTGGACCGCGTCCACGGACAACTACAGTTGCTGATGTGGCAGACCGAGAGGGACACGTGGCATGCTGACGTGGCATGGGCGAAGGGTTTCGGCTGATGTGGCGCTGACGAGGCAAACACATGTCTGCCACATGGCTTGACACGTCGGATAGGGCTGACGTGGAGGCTGAGGTGGCGGAGCTGACGCGGCGGGTGTGCGGCTGTCGGCGGAGGTGAATCGGACGGCTGGGAGTTCGGACGCGTGGCTCTATCCCGAGCGTTGGCTCAGATCCAGATGAGCGGCGGTGATGAGGCGGCGGAGACGCGGGCGTTCGGTGGATGGATGCCGCGTGTCGCGGCTCGCTGCGCGAGGCGTCGCGCGGACGCGAACGCGCGCGCGGACGGCGGTTTGGACGGTGGCGATGGGGACGCGTAGACGCATCCCGGCCGTCGGAAATTGAATGGTGGAGATGGTTCGGCGCGGAGGCGGGAGTCCGGGCGATCGACGACGCGTGTCCAGGCGCATCGCACGAAGCGTCGCGGACGCGAGCGCGCGCGGGCGAGCGCGGACGCGGGCGGCGCAACCGAGGGAGCGGGCGCGGGCGTTCGGCGCTGGCTCGGGGACCGAGGGGCGGCGCGAGCGACCGGTGCGGCGGAGCGGACAAACGGAGCGGCGGAGGAACTCACCGGCGACGGCGCTTTCGGTCGGCGGTGACGGTTTTGGACGGCGGCGACGACACGCGCGAGAGAGGAAGAGAGAGGGTGAGTGCGAAGGGGTGAGAGGGGTGGCCGGGGCTCGTTTTATACACAGCGGAGATGGAAACGGCCGCGCAAACCTCGCCGGCGTAAATGCTTTGGTTTCCGTCGGCGAAGCGGCAAAACGGCGCTCTCCGAGGGGAAACGGCAGCGGCATTAACTCGGCGGTGAGTGCGCGCGACGGACGGACGAGTGCGGCCATTAATGGCGAAGCGGAGCCGACGCACGAAGCTCGGCGGGCGGCATCAATGGCGTCAGCGCGCGGAGGTGAAACCGTCGCGGGGACGACGGACCTGACAGGTGGGAACCACCTGTCAGCGAGAGAGAGAGAGAGAAGGGGAAAGGGTGAGCGATCGGATGAGCGACAGGTGGCGGAGAGGAAAGGAACGGGCCGTCGGATGAAATGAATCGGTAAGTGGAGATGAGCGGCGGAGATTAGATCGAGCGGGGTTGATCTGATCTGGGCCGTCCGGTGCATCGAGTGGAAACGGCCGGCTCGGATGAGCGCGGGCACGGGCGCGGGGTGCGGATGGGTGACAGATGGCGCACGGAGAAGGAGGGAAGGCGGGATGAGGGCGAATGGTCGGAATCAGACCGGCGGCGGGGATGGACGGCCGGATGGGCGCCACGTGGCGGCCGGGGAGGATTTTAGAATTTAAATCTTTTATAGATTTCAGAAATCAATAGGAGGCTTAAAAATACTTAGAAAAATACCAAATAAATTTCAAAAATTCCAGAAAAATTCACATAATTCACTGGTAATGCTTTGAACATAAAAATATTTTCAAGCTATATTAATTTAAATGTTTATTTTTAAACAGAGACTTTAATTTCTGAAAATTCCAAATAAATTGAAATAATTAATTTAAAATTATTCTTTCCAAATAAAAGCAAAATTTGGGATGTTACAAACCTACCCCCCTTAGAAAGAATCTCGACCCCGAGATTCGAAAAGACTGGGAAATAGATCAGGGAACTCTGCTCGAAGATCCTCTTCACGCTCCCAGGTTGCTTCCGATTTTGGATGATTATTCCACTGCACCTTGCAAAATTTGATAGTCTTGTTTCTTGTACAGCGCTCTGCCTCTTCTAAAATCTTGACAGGAAATTCTAGATACGTCAAGTCTTCTTTTAAATCCACCTCTTCTAAAGGTATTAACTCCTCTGGTACTCTTAAGCACTTCTTCAACTGTGATACATGAAATACATCATGTACATCTGACAACTAAGGAGGAAGCTCTAACTGATATGCAACTTCACCTCTTCTGGCTATAACTAGAAATGGTCCGATATACCTTGGAGCAAGCTTTCCACTGACCTTGAAACGTCGCATCCCTTTTAAAGGTGACACCTTCAAATACACGTGATCCCCTGGTGCGAATTCCAACATTCTGCGACGATTATCTGCATAACTCTTTTGTCTGGTCTGTGCTATTTTCAATCGGTCTCGTATTAATCGAACTTGCTCTTCGGCTAGCTTCAAGACATCGGGTCCGAATACTTGACTTTCTCCAGTCTCTGACCAATATAATGGCATTCTGCATTTCCTGCCATAGAAGGCTTCAAACGGAGACATCTTCAGACTAGACTGATAACTATTATTATAGGAAAATTCCGCGTAGGGTAAACTTTGATCCCAACTGACTTTATTGGCTAAAGCACACGCTCTTAGCATATCTTCCAATATCTGATTCACTCGTTCAGTCTGGCCATCTGTTTGAGGATGATAAGCAGTACTGAAATTTAAATTGGTGCCCAAAACTTCATGAAGCTTCTGCCAAAATCTTGAGGTAAATTGCGTTCCTCTATCCGATACGATCTTCTTTGGAACTCCATGCAGACATACAATTCTTGACATATAGAGCTCTGCCAATCTACCCCTGAATAGGTAGTCTTTACAGGTATGAAATGTGCAACCTTTGTTAAGCGATCCACTATAACCCAGATTGAATCATACCCTGACTTGCTTCTTGGTAGTCCTGTTATGAAATCCATTCCGATTTCCTCCCATTTCCATTCAGGTATCTGCAGAGGTTGCAAAAGACCGGCAGGTCGTTGGTGCTCTGCTTTAACCCTTTGACATATATCACATAAAGCTACATATTATGCAATTTCTCGTTTCATACTGGTCCACCAGTAACTTTCCTTTAGATCTTGGTACATCTTTGTACTTCCGGGATGAATGGAATATCCTGATTCATGAGCTTCCTTTAGAATTAAATCTTTTATTTCCTTTCTCTCCGGTACTAAAATCCTTTTTCCAAACCAAAGAATTCCTTCTTCATCTTCTAAGAATCCAGGTGCTTTGCCTTTCTTCATGTTATCTTTTATTTCTTTAACATACTCATCTTGTTTCTGAGCTGCCTTGATCTGATCTTCTAAAGTGGGTTGAACCTTTAATGTAGACAGAATTCCTTCATTTATCACTCCCAAATTGAGACGCTGAAATTCTTCACGAAGAGTTGACTGACTGTCTTGAATCAACATATTGCTAACATGGATCTTCCGACTTAAAGCATCTGCCACTACATTGGCCTTTCCTGGATGATAGTGTATTCCCACATCATAATCCTTTATCAGTTCAAGCCATCTTCTTTGTCTCAGATTAAGATCGGGTTGAGTGAATATATACTTTAGACTTTTATGATCCGTATATATTTCACACCGATTACTAATTAGATAATGCCTCCACAACTTTAGAGCATGCACTACAGCAGCTAGCTCTAAATCATGAGTGGGGTAATTCTCCTCATGTGGCCTTAACTGCCTTGATGCATAAGCAACAACCTTTCCTTCTTGCATTAGTACACCTCCAAGACCTTGTTTTGATGCGTCACAATAAACTTCAAAATCTTTTCTAATATCCGGTAACCGCAGAACTGGTGCTGAAGTTAACCTCTTCTTTAACTCTTGAAAACTATCCTCACAGGATTTACTCCATTCAAATTTCTTCTCTTTCTGTAACATCCCAAAAATTCGCTTTCTGAAAAATTTAATTTTAAATTAATTATTTTAATGTATTTGAGTCTTATCTGGATTTACTCGGATTTATTTGGATTTATCTAAATTTTATTTCAAAATCTAAATCAAATTTAATCCTCAACCTCTCTACTCGGCCATCACGTGTCGCTCCCTGATTCAATCCATCCTCGCCCGGTTTAATCTCAGCCACCCGCCTTCACTTACCCCTTCGTTTTAATCCGATGGCCCTGATTTCTCTTTCGCCTCGTGGCATTCGTCCGACCGTCCACTTCTTCCTCCTCTCTCTTCCCATTCACCGATGCCCTCAGTCCCCGTGCACCACCTCAGCAGTCGTGAGCCATGCAAGCGCTACGCCAGCCGCCGCATGCCACCTCAACCTTCTCCCTAGTCCTTGGACCAAGATTCACAAAAGCTGATCCGACCTATCATTGAATAAAACCATTTTTCTGTTGAAAAATAATTCGGCCAGAAAATCGAAATCCTTGCTAATGTCACCCTAACGTATAAATCCCTTTTCCCACAGAAAAATAATTCCTCTAAAAATCATTTCCCTTGATGACATCATAATCTGATTTTTCAATTCAAAAATAATTCCAGAAAATCAGTTTATTCTTTTTCTCTACTTTCGAGCTTCGAAAAGCTCGTGTTTCTTCATTTTGATTACGATTGAGCCCATTCAAATTTCTAATTTCATATAAAATCCCAATATATCCATTTCTATCCTCTTTTCAAATTTTTGGAATTTTCGAATTTATTTGAATTAAATTAAAGCCTAGAAAGTAAAAATATTTTAAATGGCTAAAATACACCTCAAATAAATCCAAAATTATTTTATTTAGTCTTTTCGTTTTCCAAGGATTTTTATAGAATTTTTTCTTATTTTTTTCGAATTTATTATTTTTTTAAACAAAATATTATTATTTTATTCCCGTTTTCTCTCTCCTCGCTTCATCTTCCTCCACGCGTGCGATGCGTCCAGAGCAAGCTGCTGCCATGGCCGTTTCTTTGAAGCTCTCATATCTCTTGATTTTCTCAACGGTTTTTAGTGCAATAAATTGCATTCAACTCCTCTCATCAAACTCTTTCATTTCCCTACCGTTTTCCCCTCATTCATGAGCCGTTTCGCGAGAAATTAACCCATGCCATTGATGGACATGGTCTCTTGATCTCCCTCTCCCGTCCACCTCCGCCCCTACAAAAGGGAGCACCGTGAGCCCCTCCTCATCCTCACTCAACCTCGAAAATATCAAGTCCCCACTCCTTTTCTCTTGGGCGCAATCGGAGTTTTTCGTTTGTGTTCCAAGCGGCGTTCTTCGGCTTATTGTGCCTCGTCCGGTGGAGCCCCGCCACTTTTGAGCACATCCCCGGATTCGCCTCGTCGCGTTCTACGCGGTGCTCACCTCGCTTTCGCCGGAACTTCGCCGGAGCACTGTCGCCACCGTGGGCCATAGCGCGTCGTCGTTCCTCGCGTCGCCACCGGCCGTCCGTGCATGCCCGACCAAAACCAAGGTGAGCATCACGTTCCCCACACTCTACTCTTCGTTTCGCCGCAAGACGTGCATATTAATTCCTCTCCGTTTGCCCGGAATGTCGATGTCAGCCTGTCGGCTATATAAAAGCTTGTCCACCGCGTTTCACTAGTCCGTTGGCCGAGCCGTCTGCACCGTTGAGTTGGCCTCGACGCGTTCTACGCCGTGCTCTCTTCCATTTGTCCAAAACCCTTTCCTAAATTTTTGACCCGGACACCTTGCCATGGCCGCAAATGGCACTTCGCATCCCTGCCTGTCCGGGAATGTTTTCAACAATCCGTTCACGTCAAAACGTGCCAAACTATCCCAGGTGGCTACGTTTCAGACGGTTTTGGATTCGCTCTACCGAGCACGAAGATATTGAGTTTTTCGTGTTTCGGTACCGTCGTTGTTCAAACGACGATTGCGTCGCCTCCGGTGAGTTTTCGGCTTAGCCGATATTTTTCCTAGCTTCGCCTCACTGCGTTCTAGGCCGTGCTCACCTTACTTCTCCTTGTTTCTTTCCCGAAAATTATTCTTCTCTCCACACCTTATGTCGTTGTCATCGTACACGTCGTCATCGTGCTCCGTTTGACGTGTCGTCACTTCCTACATGTGCCTCGGGTCCTTAGCAACCCATTTTGCTAGTTAGATTCACCTCCCATGCCTCCTCTCGTCAGCGCTAGCCTTCTCGCCAAAAGTACTGTTCTCGGATGAACAGTAACATCTGTGAATTTCCAGCATTTTCTCGCCCCGGCAAACTTTAGATCGCTCGTTCTCCTTCGTCCGAACTCCGATCAACCCGATTCTTTTTCCTAAATTCATCTAAAATTGAGTTCTATCTTTTGGTTCTGGTTTTGCAGTTTTTTTTGAGTTCATTTGAATTTTATTTGAATTTATTTTGTTTGTTTTATCGTTTCGCGCGTAGAACCCGACGTCGCCGAAGAGTTTGTCGAACCACAGCAAGAGGGACCAATCAGTGCACAAGAAGGCAAGTCTCCTTTGATCATTTTGATCCTATGTTTTGCAAGTTTTCTTTGATCAACTTGCTCAAATGATTTATAAAATGATTAGGTAGTTATTTTAAATTATTGCATGCTTATGTCATATCAAGTGATAATTTGATTTAGAAAATTTAGTTAAATACCCAATTTGTTATACCTTCCATTGAAAATTGTTTACCTTGTACCATTGTCAACTTAGGATATCCCTTTGACTCAATAATGAGTTAGTATTACATCTGTTGAATTTTTAAATACTAGCAAATGCTTAGCGTAGCAAATCAATGTAATAATGCTCAAATGAGTAGCATTTTTGCTAAATGTTTTGATGAATGATTTGTTTGAACATTGGTAATGGATGTTACCATTGTTAAATGATTTGTTTGAAAAGTGGTAATGGATGTTACCACTGTTAATTTGAAAATAAAAATGAAGTTCAAAGGAAAAGTTGACAAGGGTGGATGGAAGGTTTGGCTGGTGCAGTTAGCACGAGAATTTTTGGAATTGTGAATGAACCACCCTGGTCGTTTAAGGACCGACGCTTGTGTTTGTCCAAACTGAGCAAAACAGTGCAACCACAAGTCTAAATGGGTACGACCTAGCTAACTAACCTATAAAGGTGTAGTTTAGATATCACCAGTGGTGTATTGAGTGCCAGGGTGTACTGGTTACTCATAGTGAGGGACAGGGTTTACTGTACTCATACGGCGCAAGAGGGGGCTCCGACTCGTGGATTCGAGTTGTGGTGAAACCTTAGCGGGTGGTATCTAGCTATACTGGAGTAGGTGAAAGGCTTTGTGATATTTTATCTGGGTCTCATGCCAAAGGAAGCATGTTGACTATTAAGATAATTTATCTCTTGTGGGTAAAGTGTACAAACTCTGCAGAGTAAAAACTATTCGAATAGCCGTGCCCACGGTCAAGGGCGGGCAAGGAATGCATTCACATGGTAGAAGTTTGATTTTGATTTCAAAATAAAATGGTTTGTCAAACTTGAGAGTGGTATAACTCTCGTGATTTAAATCTGGTGGTGTAACCAGATCAGGTGGTTTAACCTGAGTTTTGAAAGTTGGCAGATAGCCTGAGATATTAGTGTTGGTGGTTTAACCTTCACTAAGATTATTTATCTATTTTCAATTATTGAAAACAAGATGTTTAACAAATGGCTTTGAAATAATAGGAAAGTTTGAAATAAAATGCTGACTTTCGCAAAAGAACCATATAGCCTTCCTTTGTTAAGCCCTGCATCTATGCATCTTTCCCAAGACTTGCGGAGTACATTCATGTACTCACGTGCTACATTTCAAATTAACTCTCAGAGGAGATCGAAGCTCAAGAGGTGGACTACGACTACTTCGTGGATGGATTCGTCGAAGGCTTTCCGGAAAACTAGGTTGCGTTTTCCCCAGACAATTGCCTGTGGCGTATTGATGGGTCTTGCTTTAGTTTCTTTTTGCTTCCGCTGTAATTTTCTGTTTGGTGTGAGGTCTTAAAACCTCATTTGTAATCAAGGCTTCGAGGTCTGTAATCTCGATTATGATAATAAAGCGTTGTTGGCAATGTATCATCTTTTCTGTTTGAACTGTGTGTACTAGCGTTGATCTGGGACTAGTACTGTAATGCACAGGAGGTCCAGGAGTTTCTACTCCGGGGTCTCACAGAAGTGGTATCAGAGCCAATTTGACTGTAGGGCGTAACCTAGTTAGAATGGCCGTTATTAGAAAAGCTTCAAATTTTATTTTATAAAATAAAAATTTAATAATGTGCTTTTCTCATCTTTTCTCTTCTTTCTATCCTTACCTTCTTCAGGATATTCTATCTTATATATCTGTTTACTCACTTTTAAGAATGATAATTGTATCCACTTTCCTTTATAATTTCTATAGACGGGTTAGAGAGATCAAGTCTAAGAAGCAACCAGAGGACCGTGTCGTCATGAAGATTTGAAGAGTAGTTCTTTAGTTCATAATACCCAAGTAAAGTCATACGATTTTAGAACGCTTATATATATTGCTTGTTGGTGCTAGATGGACTGTACCAAATCTTTGTGTACTTGTAGTACAACCATCTTTAAAAACTATTTTTGTTTTTGAGCTAAGTTTCTTCTGGTTGGAGTTTGCTTATCTCTTGTGTGTTTGTTTGGGATGTTATTTAGTTGTTCCCCGACCTCTTATCTAAGCTACTTCCCTCTTACATTGTGCTAACCCTAGTTACTGCTTCAGATGGGGTAAGTTCCAATTCTTCCATTGTAGTCCAAGCTTGGAAAATATTTGAGAACCAAGAATATATGGAAGATCACTAAATTTACGGAAAGTACTCTTATCAGGAAAGTCATCCTAATCCTTAGATGTCAAGTTAGGTAATTTGGAGGATTGTTGCTAGTGTGATATATTTGGAGTTAGAATTGACAAGATTGGATAATATTTGGGTGATTCGAAAGTAATAAAGGTATATTTGTGGATACAAATTGATTATGAATAAATCTCAAGACTACAATATTTATGGATTGAATAAATTTTGGAAATAATCACATTATTGAACTTGGTGGAACTAATTAGATAATGAAAAGTATCCAAACTTGGTGCCTTGGATTTATTATCTTGGATTGAAAGGAGTAATTGGAAGATTTTAGTTGAAGGATTTATTTGTGATCATTGGAGAATTAATATTAAGAATTTGATATAGTAAAAGTGGAAATTAAAAGATTGGATTATCATAAACAATTTATGACATCAATTTTGTCTGATTTGGTTGAATCATGAAGAGCGGATAAATTTTGTGGAATTAATTGATTATCATAGTTTGGTGGACCTATTGATGATGAGTGGATACCAGTGCAATTATGGAAGATAATACACTTAGATATCTGGTGGATTACTCTTGTCATTGCAAAGGGGATATTGATTTGAAACTCGTGGATTTATCAGATCGTTGAAAGATAACTGGATTTTAATTTATGAGATTGAATATATCATTTAAGGATGATCGAAGGCTTAAGTTTGATGGATTTAAGTCAAATATGGAAGATAGATCGTTCGATAAGAATTAATTGTGGTACTCAGATTCACTCAAATTTGGTGGAACCAAAATGATGATTTTCGAGAAGTTGATTTTGGTGGATTAATCTTATCATCGAAAAGTGGGTTCTGATATGTTGATTTGAAATTTGGTGGATTTAAAAGATCATTGTTAGATAATTGGATTTTAACTAATGAGATTAACTAGATCGTTAAAGGATGTTCAAAGGGATAACCCGGAGGATTTAAATTAATTATGGGAGATAGATTGTCCGATGATAATTGAAAGATTGTCTGATAAGAAGTAATTGAGAGATTGTCCGATAAGAATTAATTGAAGTATGTGAGTTCATTCAAATTTGGTGGAACCAAAATGATGGTTGATGTTGGTGGATTAATGAATATTAAATGATGGCTTAGATGATCTTAAACTTGATTGGTGAATACTAAAAGGTTGGATTAATCTTACATTATTTGATTAAAGTTATGGATCTGTTGGACTAGATAATGATCATAAAACCATTGGTGGAAATCACAATTACAATGTTATTGGATTCTTGTTGGAAAAATTATATAGTTTGCTGTTGATTCAAATTAGGGCAGAGAATAAAAGTTTATGGGATTATTTGTTGGAATCAATGTGAAATCAATAAGGTGCATTGGTGGTATATGATTTTGGAATCAAGAATTTTTGAAGAGTTGAAATAATTATGTCCTTCTCGGATGAACACTTGTGGAAGTTAAGCCCTTTTGGTGGAATACTGAATTAATTGATATGATAAGGGCAATTGAAGTTAACCTAGAGCTTGCAGGCGACTAAAGATGTACCAATCCAATTTGTTGTTCTCTTCCATATTTCTCAGTTAAAGGAATCCTTCAGAGCATCGAACAACAACATAGAATCATGAAGGAAGCTGAACGCTGCGCAAGAAGCATGACCATAAAGTCCCACAAAGTACAGAAGAGCAATCATTCGAAGTCAAGCAACTTGGGAGCGTGAAGAGGACCTAAGTGCCGAGTTTCCCTCTCTTTTCTCTTTCCCAGTCGGTCCGAATCTCGGGGTCGAGATTCTTTCTAAGGGGGGTAGATTTGTAACATCCCAAAAATTCGCTTTCTGAAAAATTTAATTTTAAATTAATTATTTTAATGTATTTGAGTCTTATCTGGATTTACTCGGATTTATTTGGATTTATCTAAATTTTATTTCAAAATCTAAATCAAATTTAATCCTCAACCTCTCTACTCGGCCATCACGTGTCGCTCCCTGATTCAATCCATCCTCGCCCGGTTTAATCTCAGCCACCCGCCTTCACTTACCCCTTCGTTTTAATCCGATGGCCCTGATTTCTCTTTCGCCTCGTGGCATTCGTCCGACCGTCCACTTCTTCCTCCTCTCTCTTCCCATTCACCGATGCCCTCAGTCCCCGTGCACCACCTCAGCAGTCGTGAGCCATGCAAGCGCTACGCCAGCCGCCGCATGCCACCTCAACCTTCTCCCTAGTCCTTGGACCAAGATTCACAAAAGCTGATCCGACCTATCATTGAATAAAACCATTTTTCTGTTGAAAAATAATTCGGCCAGAAAATCGAAATCCTTGCTAATGTCACCCTAACGTATAAATCCCTTTTCCCACAGAAAAATAATTCCTCTAAAAATCATTTCCCTTGATGACATCATAATCTGATTTTTCAATTCAAAAATAATTCCAGAAAATCAGTTTATTCTTTTTCTCTACTTTCGAGCTTCGAAAAGCTCGTGTTTCTTCATTTTGATTACGATTGAGCCCATTCAAATTTCTAATTTCATATAAAATCCCAATATATCCATTTCTATCCTCTTTTCAAATTTTTGGAATTTTCGAATTTATTTGAATTAAATTAAAGCCTAGAAAGTAAAAATATTTTAAATGGCTAAAATACACCTCAAATAAATCCAAAATTATTTTATTTAGTCTTTTCGTTTTCCAAGGATTTTTATAGAATTTTTTCTTATTTTTTTCGAATTTATTATTTTTTTAAACAAAATATTATTATTTTATTCCCGTTTTCTCTCTCCTCGCTTCATCTTCCTCCACGCGTGCGATGCGTCCAGAGCAAGCTGCTGCCATGGCCGTTTCTTTGAAGCTCTCATATCTCTTGATTTTCTCAACGGTTTTTAGTGCAATAAATTGCATTCAACTCCTCTCATCAAACTCTTTCATTTCCCTACCGTTTTCCCCTCATTCATGAGCCGTTTCGCGAGAAATTAACCCATGCCATTGATGGACATGGTCTCTTGATCTCCCTCTCCCGTCCACCTCCGCCCCTACAAAAGGGAGCACCGTGAGCCCCTCCTCATCCTCACTCAACCTCGAAAATATCAAGTCCCCACTCCTTTTCTCTTGGGCGCAATCGGAGTTTTTCGTTTGTGTTCCAAGCGGCGTTCTTCGGCTTATTGTGCCTCGTCCGGTGGAGCCCCGCCACTTTTGAGCACATCCCCGGATTCGCCTCGTCGCGTTCTACGCGGTGCTATCCTCGCTTTCGCCGGAACTTCGCCGGAGCACTGTCGCCACCGTGGGCCATAGCGCGTCGTCGTTCCTCGCGTCGCCACCGGCCGTCCGTGCATGCCCGACCAAAACCAAGGTGAGCATCACGTTCCCCACACTCTACTCTTCGTTTCGCCGCAAGACGTGCATATTAATTCCTCTCCGTTTGCCCGGAATGTCGATGTCAGCCTGTCGGCTATATAAAAGCTTGTCCACCGCGTTTCACTAGTCCGTTGGCCGAGCCGTCTGCACCGTTGAGTTGGCCTCGATGCGTTCTACGCCGTGCTCTCTTCCATTTGTCCAAAACCCTTTCCTAAATTTTTGACCCGGACACCTTGCCATGGCCGCAAATGGCACTTCGCATCCCTGCCTGTCCGGGAATGTTTTCAACAATCCGTTCACGTCAAAACGTGCCAAACTATCCCAGGTGGCTACGTTTCAGACGGTTTTGGATTCGCTCTACCGAGCACGAAGATATTGAGTTTTTCGTGTTTCGGTACCGTCGTTGTTCAAACGACGATTGCGTCGCCTCCGGTGAGTTTTCGGCTTAGCCAATATTTTTCCTAGCTTCGCCTCACTGCGTTCTAGGCCGTGCTCACCTTACTTCTCCTTGTTTCTTTCCCGAAAATTATTCTTCTCTCCACACCTTATGTCGTTGTCATCGTACACGTCGTCATCGTGCTCCGTTTGACGTGTCGTCACTTCCTACATGTGCCTCGGGTCCTTAGCAACCCATTTTGCTAGTTAGATTCACCTCCCATGCCTCCTCTCGTCAGCGCTAGCCTTCTCGCCAAAAGTACTGTTCTCGGATGAACAGTAACATCTGTGAATTTCCAGCATTTTCTCGCCCCGGCAAACTTTAGATCGCTCGTTCTCCTTCGTCCGAACTCCGATCAACCCGATTCTTTTTCCTAAATTCATATAAAATTGAGTTCTATCTTTTGGTTCTGGTTTTGCAGTTTTTTTTGAGTTCATTTGAATTTTATTTGAATTTGTTTTGTTTGTTTTATCGTTTCGCGCGTAGAACCCGACGTCGCCGAAGAGTTTGTCGAACCACAGCAAGAGGGACCAACCAGTGCACAAGAAGGCAAGTCTCCTTTGATCATTTTGATCCTATGTTTTGCAAGTTTTCTTTGATCAACTTGCTCAAATGATTTATAAAATGATTAGGTAGTTATTTTAAATTATTGCATGCTTATGTCATATCAAGTGATAATTTGATTTAGAAAATTTAGTTAAATACCCAATTTGTTATACCTTCCATTGAAAATTGTTTACCTTGTACCATTGTCAACTTAGGATATCCCTTTGACTCAATAATGAGTTAGTATTACATCTGTTGAATTTTTAAATACTAGCAAATGCTTAGCGTAGCAAATCAATGTAATAATGCTCAAATGAGTAGCATTTTTGCTAAATGTTTTGATGAATGATTTGTTTGAACATTGGTAATGGATGTTACCATTGTTAAATGATTTGTTTGAAAAGTGGTAATGGATGTTACCACTGTTAATTTGAAAATAAAAATGAAGTTCAAAGGAAAAGTTGACAAGGGTGGATGGAAGGTTTGGCTGGTGCAGTTAGCACGAGAATTTTTGGAATTGTGAATGAACCACCCTGGTCGTTTAAGGACCGACGCTTGTGTTTGTCCAAACTGAGCAAAACAGTGCAACCACAAGTCTAAATGGGTACGACCTAGCTAACTAACCTATAAAGGTGTAGTTTAGATATCACCAGTGGTGTATTGAGTGCCAGGGTGTACTGGTTACTCATAGTGAGGGACAGGGTTTACTGTACTCATACGGCGCAAGAGGGGGCTCCGACTCGTGGATTCGAGTTGTGGTGAAACCTTAGCGGGTGGTATCTAGCTATACTGGAGTAGGTGAAAGGCTTTGTGATATTTTATCTGGGTCTCATGCCAAAGGAAGCATGTTGACTATTAAGATAATTTATCTCTTGTGGGTAAAGTGTACAAACTCTGCAGAGTAAAAACTATTCGAATAGCCGTGCCCACGGTCAAGGGCGGGCAAGGAATGCATTCACATGGTAGAAGTTTGATTTTGATTTCAAAATAAAATGGTTTGTCAAACTTGAGAGTGGTATAACTCTCGTGATTTAAATCTGGTGGTGTAACCAGATCAGGTGGTTTAACCTGAGTTTTGAAAGTTGGCAGATAGCCTGAGATATTAGTGTTGGTGGTTTAACCTTCACTAAGATTATTTATCTATTTTCAATTATTGAAAACAAGATGTTTAACAAATGGCTTTGAAATAATAGGAAAGTTTGAAATAAAATGCTGACTTTCGCAAAAGAACCATATAGCCTTCCTTTGTTAAGCCCTGCATCTATGCATCTTTCCCAAGACTTGCGGAGTACATTCATGTACTCACGTGCTACATTTCAAATTAACTCTCAGAGGAGATCGAAGCTCAAGAGGTGGACTACGACTACTTCGTGGATGGATTCGTCGAAGGCTTTCCGGAAAACTAGGTTGCGTTTTCCCCAGTCAATTGCCTGTGGCGTATTGATGGGTCTTGCTTTAGTTTCTTTTTGCTTCCGCTGTAATTTTCTGTTTGGTGTGAGGTCTTAAAACCTCATTTGTAATCAAGGCTTCGAGGTCTGTAATCTCGATTATGATAATAAAGCGTTGTTGGCAATGTATCATCTTTTCTGTTTGAACTGTGTATACTAGCGTTGATCTGGGACTAGTACTGTAATGCACAGGAGGTCCAGGAGTTTCTACTCCGGGGTCTCACACTTTCTTTAACAGCTGGGTTAAAGGTCTGGCAATCTTGGAAAAGCCTTCAATGAATCGACGATAGTAACCAGCTAAACCCAGAAAACTTCTGATCTCGGTTACTGCCTTGGGTGGAGTCCAATTTAATACATCCTTAACTTTTCCAGGATCTACAGATACTCCTTCTGCTGAAATTACGTGTCCCAAAAACTCAATTTCCTTTAACCAAAACGCACACTTGCTAAACTTGGCATATAACTGGTGTTCACGGAGTCTTTGCAACACTATCCTTAGATGATCCTCATGTTCTTTATTGTTTTTCGAATAGATAAGATTGTCATCTATAAAGACAACAACAAACTTATCTAAATAATCCATAAATACTTTATTCATCAAATTCATGAAGTATGCCGGGGCATTTGTCAGACCGAAAGACATCACCGTATACTCATATAGTCCATATCTTGTGGCGAAGGCTGTCTTTGGTATATCTTCTGGTCTAATCTTCAACTGGTGATATCCTGACCGAAGATCAATATTGGAGAAGACACTTGATCCTTTGAGTTGATCGAACAGATCGTCGATCCGGGGTAAGGGATACTTATTCTTTATAGTTACTTCATTTAAAGCTCTATAGTCCACGCACATACGCTGACTACCATCCTTCTTGTTTACCAAAAGCACTGGGGCTCCCCAAGGTGAAGAACTTGGTCTAATGAAACTTTTCTCTTGTAATTCTTGAATCTGCCTCTTGACTTCAGCTAAATCATCAGCTGACATCCGATAAGGTCTTTTTGATATTGGGGCTGTACCAGGTACCAGATTTATAACAAATTCAATCTCTCGATCTGGTGGCAATCCTGGCAAATCCTCAGGGAAAACATCAGGGTATTCGCAAGCTACCGACACATCCTCCAACTTTTTCCCTTTTAAGTTGGTTAACATACTGTTCTTCTTTGAGTGCATAACTGCCTCATGTCTTATCTGAATTCCGTCAGAATTGGTAAGAATAATGGCACGATTGGCACAATCTATCTGTCCTTTATACTTGATCAACCAATCCATACCAAGTATTATATCTATGCCATCGGAGTCTATTATAATAAGGTTCGCTAGGAACTTTACTCCATTTATAATTACGGTTGCACTAGGGCTAACCAATTTAGTCCTCAATTCTTTTCCAGGAGATTGGACTATCATAGGGTTCTTTAGCAAACAAATATTCCAATTATTTCTTTCAGCAAAAGCTTTTGTTACGAATGAATGTGTAGCTCCAGAATCAAATAATATAATTGCTGGTACTGAATTAACCAGGAACTTACCCAGAACTACGTCTGGTGCATCTTCCGCTGCTTCTGCGGTGACATGATTGATACGCCCTCTGTTGAATGGCTGTGGAGTCTGAGGAGTCTGAGGGCTTCCACGTCCTTGACCGGTAGTTGGAGCTCTTGCTGGTGTAGGATCCAGGTTGAAGCGGACCGGGGTTACCGCTTGACGCTTCTGTGGGCAACTGCTGGCATAGTGTCCCATATTTTTGTAATTGTAGCATTGCACTCCTGCAGCTACATTTCTATTCTGCTGTTGTTGGGCTGCATTTCCAGTTCTAGGAGTTTGAGGCAAAGGGCGAGGTGCAGAAATGGGTGTCCTTGGATGACTATGCACTGGAGGCCGGTTGTACTGTTGTTGAGTAGGGCGTTGACGGGAACTGCTAGCAGACTGTTGGGCTTGAAACTTCCTTTTCCTAGCATCAAAAAGCTGACGCTGAGCATCTTCTTGTACTAAAGCTTTGTTCACCAGATGTTGAAAGGTAGGGTAGTCATTGGAGACTAACTGAACTTTGAGGTTGGGGTCCATTCCTCCCATGAACCTCCAGATCTTTGCGGCATCAGTCGCCACATCTTCCGGTGCATATCTTGATAATTGGATAAATTTACTCAGATATGCGGAAACGCTAAGGTTTCCTTGTTGTAGCTGATGAAACTCCTTCCTCTTCATTTCCATAATACTCATAGGAATATGAGCAGTACGGAAGGCTTCCAAAAATTCTACCCATGCAATATTCTGGGCATCTTGATGTGCGGCACAGTAGTTATCCCACCAATTAGCAGCAACTCCCTTGAGTTGGTGGGCGGCGTACAGAACCTTCTCATGCTCTGCACATTGAGCCAAATTGAGTTTCCTTTCTATTTCTTTAATCCAATCATCCGCCTCCAAAGGGTCAGCAGATCCTGCAAAGGTCGGAGGTCGGGTTCTCATAAATTCCCCAAGTTTAGACTGTGGCTGTTGAACTGGTGCTTGCTGGACTTGTTGGACTTGATTTTGGGCCAAAGCTTGAAGTAGTTGCAACTGCATGGCCATCATCTGTTCCATGTTGGGAGCTTGAGCTGGCGGAGGTGGAATTGGGGCTTCATTGTTGTTGAGCGCTTGATTGTTGTTGATGTTACTTCTGGTGTTCACCATCTGAAGCTCCATCAAGAAAAGTACAGGTAAGATGGAAATAGCATAGATAAGATGGTCGGGGCAATTTAACAACATCCCAAAACAACTCACAAGATCAACACAACAGATTGAGAAAACGCAACTTTTGAATTCAAATTAACTTTTGAAAAATGGCTGTACCACAGATGCACAAGGATTGGTACAGTCCATTTTATTACATCATAGTAATATAAAACGTTCTAATGCCGACAACTCAAAAGGTAAACTATAGGCTAGCATCTAATCATCCTCAACGATGATGCGCTCCTCTGGCTCCTCCTCGGGGTCCTCCTCTGAATCCGATGAGTGTCTCTGTCCACAACCACGGCAGTTGTTCGGCGAACGCGACCGTGATCGACTCTGACTGAAGTCGGAAGAACCGGAGCGAGATAGCTGGTGTCCTCGGCTAGATCCTCCGATATCAACGTCGGGTGGCGGACTGGAGCGTCGCACACTCTTCCTCGCAGTAAGCCTAGTGCGAGGTCCCGTAAACTGGACTGGAGCAGCAACAGGGGCTGGTGGAGTCGGTGTAGTGGTAGCAGCTCGAAGACGCTCTACCTCTGCCTCGGCAGCAGTCCTCGCCTGAACGGCGTCGGCGTGGGCAGCCTCACTCTGCAGTAGTTGGGCTCGGAGAGTGTCGGAGTGGTCGTAGCTTGACGTAAGCAGCCTCCGAAGAAGTCCGATCTCCCGCTGAGCTCTGGCGTAAGTCGCTGAAGCTGCCAGAGTGTGCTGTACCTGGTGAGACAAGCGCGGGTCGTCCACCACCAGCTAGAAAAGCTCTGGATGAGTCTGTCCTGCTCTCGTCGTCGGGAAGAAGCAAAAAGGTGACTGTCGTAGCTCCTCCTTGTGCCTCCTGCACAACTCCGAGATCGCCATCTGTGCTGCATCCTGGATCGCATCTGAGCAGAAGGTCTGTGGATACTCAATATGACGCTCAACTGGGTCAATCCTCCCGTCTAGAGCGTAAATGAACACCTCCATGCTCCAGGAGTCCATGTTCATCACTCGCGTGTTCCGCCCTCTGAAAATAGGCTGTTGGGTGTACTTCAGATGCTGCATTAGCTGCCGTAGAAGAGTCGCAAAAGCTCCCTCGCTCTCGCCATGAGAATGGTGATCCCACGGGGCTGATGATGATGAACCTGCCATCTACAAGTTTGGAAAGAGGAGAGATCAGTAAAGATTTTTAAATAGTGAAAGGGAGGACAGAAACAAGATACTAAGTAAGAGGAGAGTAGAAGAAAAAGAACTTATGTTTTTGTACATAAAATTTTTTTTATTAAATATAAATCCTTAAAACTTCCCAAAACCTAGGGTTCGTCCTACAGTCAAGATGGCTCTGATACCACTTCTGTGAGACCCGGAGTAGAAACTTCCGGACCCCCCTGTGCATTACAGTACTAGTCCCAGATCAAAGCTAGTACACACAGATAACCAGAAAAAAAACGGTACATTGTCATCCACGATTTATTACAATAATAACTGAAGTTTACATTGGTCATTGCCTTACAAAGGTTCACAGAACCTTAAAACGAAAATAAACACAGCGGAAGCAAAAAGTAAATTAATCGACCCATCAATCTGCCACAGGCAATTGACTGGGGAAACGAGTCCTAAGCATCCGGGAAGAATCCACCGCATCCACACTCGGCACAGAAGTCGTATTCTCCAGCTTGAGCTTCTTCATCCTCTGCTAATGTATTTGTAGAGCAACATGTGAGTACAAAATTGTACTCCGCAAGTCTTGGGAAAGATGCATAGATGCAAGGCTTCACAAAGGAAGGCTATATGGTTCTTTTGCAAAAATCAGCATTTTATTTCAAATCTACATAATTACTTCAAAGGACATTTGATAAACATCTTGTTTTTCATAAATGAAATTAGATAAATAACTTAGTGAAGGTTAAACCACCAACACTAAAATCTCAGGCTATCTGCCAACTTTCAAAATTCAGGTTAAACCACCTGATCTGGTTACACCACTAGATTTAAATCACGAGAGTTATACCACTCTCAAGTTTGACAAACCATTTTATTTTGAAATCAAAATCAAACTTCTACCATGTGAATGCATTCCTTGCCCGACCTTGACCGTGGACACGGCTATTCGAATAGTTTTTACTCTGCAGAGTTTGTACACTTTACCCACAAGAGATAAATTATCTTAATGGTCAACATGCTTCCTTTGGCATGAGACCCAGATAAAATATCACAAAGCCTTTCACCTACTACAGTATAGCTAGATACCACCCGCTAAGGTTTCACCACAACTCGAATCCACGAGTTGGAGCCCCCTCTTGCGCCGTATGAGTACAGTAAACCCTGTCCCTCACTATGAGTAACCAGTATACCCTGGCACTCAATACACCACTGGTGATATCTAAACTACACCTTTATAGGTTAGTTAGCTAGGTCGTACCCATATAGACTTGTGGTTGCACTGTTTTGCTCAGTTTGGACAAACACAAGCGTCGGTCCTTAAACGACCAGGGTGGCTCATTCACAATCCCAAAAATTCTCGTGCTATACTGCACCAGCCAAACCTTCCATCCACCCTTGTCAACTTTTCCCTTTGAACTTCATTTTTATTTTCAAATTAACAGTGGTAACATCCATTACCACTTTTCAAACAAATCAATTAACAATGGTAACATCCATTACCAATGTTCAAACAAACCATTGATCAAAACGTTTAACAAACATGCTTCTCATTTGAACATTTTATATTGATTCGCTAAACTAAGCATTTGCTAGTATAAATTTAACAAAATGTAATACTAACTCATTATTGAGTCAAAGGGATATCCTAAGTTGACAATGGTACAAGGTAAACGATTTTCAATGGAAGGTATAACAATTGGAACATTTAACTAAATTTTTCTAAAATCAAGTTATCCACTTTTACAACATAAGCATGCAATAATTTAAAATAACTACACAAATCATTTTGTAAATCATAGGAGCAAGATGGTCAAAGGAGACTTGCCTTCCTGTGCTGGGTTGGTATCTTCCTGAGCTTGATCCTGAATATCTTCGGACAAATCGGTCTCTACACGTAAATCGAGAAAACCAAATAAATAAAATAAAATAAAAATCCAAAAATTGAAAATAAATATACCAAATGAAATATTGGAATTTTAGATGAATTTAGAAATTTGAATGGATCAATTTGGATTTAAAATGAGCAAGATATGGCTGTTGGAAGTTTGAATTCAGAGAAAATGGGAAAAAGATAATTTCTGGAAATATTTTTGAACTGAAAATGAATTATGACGTCAGCACGGATTTTCTGAGAATTATTTTACAAAAGGAAATCCTAATTATGACGTCAGCAAGAAAATTAAAATAATATACAGAGGCCGACATGTGGGCCCGGTCTACGGTGGACCGCGTCCACGGACAACTACAGTTGCTGACGTGGTAGACCGAGAGGGACACGTGGCATGCTGACGTGGCATGGGCGAAGGGTTTCGGCTGACGTGGCGCTGACGTGGCAAACACATGTCTGCCACGTGGCTTGACACGTCGGATAGGGCTGACGTGGAGGCTAAGGTGGCGGAGCTGACGCGGCGGGTGCGCGGCTGTCGGCGGAGGTGAATCGGACGGCTGGGAGTTCGGACGCGTGGCTCTATCCCGAGCGTTGGCTCAGATCCAGATGAGCGGCGGTGATGAGGCGGCGGAGACGCGAGCGTCCGGTGGATGGATGCCGCGTGGCGCGGCTCGCTGCGCGAGGCGTCGCGCGGACGCGAAAGCGCGCGTGGACGGCGGTTTGGACGGCGGCGATGGGGACGCGTAGACGCATCCCGGCCGTCGGAAATTGAATGGTGGAGATGGTTCGGCACGGAGGCGGGAGTCCGGGCGATCGACGACGCATGTCCAGGCGCGTCGCACGAAGCGTCGCGGACGCGAGCGCGCGCGGGCGAGCGCAGACGCGGGCGGCGCGACCGAGGGAGCAGGCGCGGGCGTTCGGCGCTGGCTCGGGGACCGAGGAGCGACGCGAGCGACCGGTGCGGCGGAGCGGAAAAACGGAGCGGCGGAGGAACTCACCGGCGACGGCGCTTTCGGTCGGCGGTGACGGTTTTGGACGGCGGCGACGACACGCGCGAGAGAGGAAGAGAGAGGGAGAGTGCGAAGGGGTGAGAGGGGTGGCCGGGGCTCGTTTTATACACGGCGGAGATGGAAACGGCCGCGCAAACCTCGCCGGCGTAAATGCTTCGGTTTCCGTCGGCGAAGCGGCAAAACGGCGCTCTCCGAGGGGAAACGGCAGCGGCATTAACTCGGCGGTGAGTGCGCGCGACGGACGGACGAGTGCGGCCATTAATGGCGAAGCGGAGCTGACGCACGAAGCTCGGCGGGCGGCATCAATGGCGTCGGCGCGCGGAGGTGAAACCGTCGCGGGGACGACGGACCTGACAGGTGGGAACCACCTGTCAGCGAGAGAGTGAGAGAGAAGGGGAAAGGGTGAGCGGTCGGATGAGCGACAGGTGGCGGAGAGGAAAGGAACGGGCCGTCGGATGAAATGAATCGGTAAGTGGAGATGAGCGGCGGAGATTAGATCGAGCGGGGTTGATCTGATCTGGGCCGTCCGGTGCATCGAGTGGAAACGGCCGGCTCGGATGAGCGCGGGCGCGGGCGCGGGGTGCGGATGGGTGACAGATGGCGCACGGAGAAGGAGGGAAGGCGGGATGAGGGCGAATGGTCGGAATCAGACCGGCGGCGGGGATGGACGGCCGGATGGGCGCCACGTGGCGGCCGGGGAGGATTTTAGAATTTAAATCTTTTATAGATTTCAGAAATCAATAGGAGGCTTAAAAATACTCAGAAAAATACCAAATAAATTTCAAAAATTCCAGAAAAATTCACATAATTCACTGGTAATGCTTTGAACATAAAAATATTTTCAAGCTATATTAATTTAAATGTTTATTTTTAAACAGAGACTTTAATTTCTGAAAATTCCAAATAAATTGAAATAATTAATTTAAAATTATTCTTTCCAAATAAAAGCAAAATTTGGGATGTTACAGAGCTTTTGCAATAGGACCAGTCAGACTAGTGTTTTCACATGATTAGACCAGTCAACGGTCAGACCAGCCTTGTTGAGGTAGCCAGACCACCCCATGGTCGGATCAGCATTTTCCACACGGTCGGCAGTTAGACTAGCCTTGCATCAGCGATTAGATCATCCCATGGTTGGACCAGCGTATCAATCAACGTCTTCTACTCGATCAAACCGATCATGGGCAGTCAAACTGGCTCTACCAAGGCAGTCAGACCGCTCTGTGGTCAGACCGACTTTTCAATGATGGTCTAACTGGAATGAGACAGTGGCTAATTTTTCACTTAAATCTTTATCGTTTTCTACTGTTCATCATGTATCTCAGTATTGAATTCCTAAAACTTATTTCACTAACCCCAGTACTGTGATATCGATGATTTCTATTATGTAAGACCAGCTAACGCGGGATGGAGAACATGCGCTTTATTGGGTTCCAGTCATTTACCTCATTGACTTGACTAGAACACTTGATGGTTGCTCACCTTTTTGATGGCGTCCAAGAGATTTCACCATCTGAGAGACCAGGTGGAAAGGGTGATGTTGTTCTACACCTTGTTGAGTTTCATTTTTAGATTGCTGTTATTATCTCAAATCTATTTGATTTTTCTCATTTGGCTCTTTTGTGAACTGTTTTGGGTGTGATGCGTCCTAAGGGATTGTTCTGAGAGGAAGCATGTTATTGTAAAAATTTTCAGAAGCTTTGTTTCTTATACTTGTCAAATGATACATCAAGTCCAAGTCATTGAAATCAAATAAGTAGTGGAGCTACCTTTATCATATTTACTCATATATTGCGTAGCTTTGATCATGACTAGTTAAAAGTATTTTGCTACATTGAACTAAAATATGACATGGCAGAATACTTTAACTAGATTGATTATAGATAGTACTTTGTGATGTTCATCTAAAAAATTAGCTTGATTGTAAGTCTTATTTTAAATCTTACCTATGAGGCTTGTATATTTTATATTGTAATTATTTTTATATTCACTCAAGTTGGCATGTTATAAAAAATGATGAGTAAGAGAAAGTTGAAAAGATGTATTCTTCAAGCATGCCATGGTTAAACAAAAAGAAAAGGTACAATAAGTGCATAAATGAAAAGAATTATACTTCATTCATGCCACCATCTAAAAGAAGTATGCTAAGCCACAAGCATGCCATCATAAAAAGAAGTACGCTACAAGCATGCCACATGCGTAAGAATTGAGTGTGCAGTTATAGGTTGCTATATAAAATTGCTAGTTCGTCTAGACTTTTACCGAGTGCTTGCTACCTTTGCTGAGTGCTTGCAGCCTTTGCCGAGTGCCTACTATTGTGGTTTGTCAAAGTTCTTTTCTCTGCAACCTTGAAACATTCTTTTCATAAATTTTGCTATTCTTTCAAAACTCAACTCATTCAAAAGATTTTGAGGTATTTTCAATGTATTCAGATGGGGGAGATTGTTAGACCATCTGGAGGTCATGAATACAGTGATGATGAATAATTGACTTTTAGGTTGCATTGAAATTTGCATTTGTGAAAGTTTCAGTCGACCACGTTTGGCGATCAGCAGGTTTTGACCACGGACGATAGTCCGATCAGCCTTGGAATGGATGGTCCAATTGGCAGGTCTGATTGGCAAGCATTGACCACGACATGTCGACCAGATCCCGTCATGTGATTTGATGCTCCGGTGTCAAGAAACCAGGAGGTCTCCTCACGCTCTTCATTGAGGAAGACCAACCTGGCACTCTCCTCATTGAGGAAGACCTGCCTGCCGACGTGTTCTGGCTTGGCAGGTGTTCGGGCGATGTTCTCTTCTACCACTGTTACTTGGGCCATCAGGAGAGACGACTCATCGTCGGTATTCTGCACCAAATATGCCTCCTCCCTTTTCTTCTTGCGGCAATCGCAAGCCCAATGCCCCTAATTTTCCACAGTAACTGCACTCGTCTCTCTCAGGGTTATCGGGCCCACCGCGAGAATGGGTATCCTTCCCATTGCTAGAGGAATCTCACCCGCGCCCACCACGCAGTCTACCACAGTGCACGGAAGAGTTGCTAGATGTCGATCCGTCCCAATCGTGTACCTGCGCCCGTGCCCGCCACTCCTCCTTCGTGAGGAGCAGACTTGTTCCCTTGTCGTCGGCGTCATGGTTGGAGTAGCGCTATTCCACCGCTCAAAGTAGATCATAACCTCTTCAATCGAGAGGGCGCTGACGTCGAGGAGTGTCTCTATGGAAATAGACACTGGAGGTAGGGATTTGGTACCACTTGCAGGAGTTTCTTGACCACCTCTTCCTCCTGGATGGGATCACCGAGCAGGTGAAGGTTGTTGGCAAGCCCAAAGATCCTCATTGAGAAATCATCAATGGACTCACCGTTTTTTAAGGAGATGTTGCCGAACCCCTTACGCAGTTGCTGGGCGTTGGCTTCGCGCACACGGTCAACACCCATATGCATGGTCTTCACGGCCTCCCAGGCAGCCTTCACCGTGTGCTTGATGGCAAGAGTCAATAGCATCTCGGCCAGCACGACGCGGAGAATTGCTGACAACGCAAGCCGGTCGTCATGGTAATCTGTGTCATCGATTTCGATGGCCTCCCAGAGACCTTGCACCTGGAGGTTGACTCACATGACTAGCGCCCAGTCGTTGTAGTTCGTTCACGTGAGCATGGGGTAGACAATGGAGCATGAAGACTCCCTGATAACATGCTGGACGATGGGCGTGTAGCCACCATCGTCACGGTGTTGCGGTCGACGCAGAGGAGGTGAAGGCGAGCGTGGGTGGCCTTGCCATGGAGGAGTCGTCGACTGCCTTGCTAACGGAGCCCACAACGAAGACATGTCTTCTAGATGATTAGCGAACATAGGCTCTTATACCACTTGTCGCAGCGGTCACGCATGTAGTCAAACGGCCACACCTCGTCGCAGCAAGTTGATAGTCGAGTCATAGCGGACACGCACATAGTCAAACGACCATGTCTCATTGCAGCAAGTCAATCGTCGATAGCCGGTTATGACTTTCGACTTCTGATTTACGACTTACGACTTCTGACTTCTAACTTACTCAAACACTCTGAGATACGCACGCAACACTAAGGGGAAAACACGAGGATTTGTGCTACTCGACTACCAAAGCTTTTCTGAGAACTCTATTTAAGCATCAAACTACAAGATCCGTGCCATCCTACGACCAGTCATGACGCATGACTACTAACTGAAACCGACGAAAAAGAAACAACCATTCCCGTGTGAACGCAGCACACATCGAACGTTTAACGCGCACAACCAAAGAGCCATGCCTAACTACTAAACCCACTACTAGCAACTTGATCGAACATCCCAACATTTGAATCAATCGATCGTCCCAGGCCGCCAGCATGCGAGTTAGAACTGTCTCGCGCGGAGCAAGAAACCCCGAAGAAGGGGTGCCAACCTAGAGTTGTTTCAATGGACATATTATATATACCGTTGGAAAGCTTACCGGGTCTACTTGTTAATGCTTGAGACGACGTGTCATTTTAGAGCAAGTATTATAAGAGGCTGTAAGCTAGCTGTATGCTGAGGTGGAGGAGAGAGAGGAGGAGAGAGAAGAGAGGTGGGCTGTAAGCTTACAGCCAGCTGAAGCATAAGAACCAAGAAACTTTGTAAGAGGAAGGGGTAGATCATACAGCCTTTAGCTGGCTGTAACTACTATATGAGTAGGCTGATAAGTGGGATGTAAGTATCCATACAGCCAGCTGAAGGCTGTATTATAAGACTTGCTCTTAGACTTTCGTATGGAAAGTTATCGCTGTTCTAGTTGGCGCTGCTTATCTTGTAAGCGAAGTAAATGAGAATCCGAGTCTCAGAAAGGTGGGCAAGGTAAGATTGATACCTTTTTCTGACAAAATCGAGCTGTAGGATCACATAATACACTTCCAGATTGCTAGTAATAGAGATATTCTCTATCTTTTTCGTCAATAGCTTTCTCTAAATAAATAAACTAGACGATTTATGTGTATTCTTTTCGAAGCAACTTATCAAAACAACATTTTCGAAACAATTTATTAGCATTCGGTTCGTTCCCACAAATGCTCACGCTAAAACCAAAAACCATCAGCTATAGCAAAAAAAAAACCCCACCCATTATTGTGTGTGTGCTATTTGTTAATCCCATGCATGCATGCGCCAAGATGGGCTGCAGAACCACATTCGGAATTGAGTGAAACAAACATTGCAGAGCGAGAGCGAGAGCGAACTCAGCGATGCAGACACTGTTCTTGCATTACTTCCGGATCATTCTTGTGGTACTACTGTTCTCGCTTTGTTTTCATGTATCCTATTCTATTTCAAGAACAGATGTGTAAAGAGTTTAGATTTTCTTCCCACATAATGATGATTCTGTGGAATGTGGACACTGTTCTTGCATTACTTCCGGATCATTCTTGTGTGGTCTAGTACTCTAGTTATATTTTCAGGAATGTGATCCTATGGTTGGAATTTTGTTTATACAAGAGTGAGTCTGGTTCTAATTTGCAAACAAATAAGTAGATGCATCCTTAACATTGTTGGAAGGGAAATACTATTGCATGTTAAATTCTAAATTTCTATTGATTTTTGTTAGTTGATAATTGATATATGTTCTGACTCATTAAATCTTAGTAAGTCAGTTGCTTATATTTCTTCTGTTTAGATGTTAACCATATATACAAATTCTTGTTCCTAGGTATAAATATGAAAATGAGCAGGTCATTGATGCAGCTTCAACTGATGCAAGCTCACCCTTACCATATGAGGTGTATGGCAATGGAAAGACTGGATCAGAGCTGTCAATCCGAGGAACATATGACCAGCTACTAGAAAGACAGGTACTCCCTTAAGAGGCATTTTGTTAGGGAAGAATCCATTAGCTAGACTAGGAATACAAGAAGTGTGAATTGTGTTCTGTTATTGATGGAAAGAAAACGAAATTGTCCTTAACTGAAGAATGGTAAATTGCATGTTCAGTTGTTAATGTGCCACAGCATCAAGGATGGTGAAAAAAAAATCAATGTATAATGTTGTTTCTTGCAACCATTTTTCAGAAAAAGGAGATATTTCAGGATCTGGCTCCACTGTTGTGGCACTCTTTTGGCACAATGACCGCTCTGCTCAGGTATGTCATAATCCTTATGCCTCTTCTATATTTACTGATTTAGTATGGTCATTCTTGAAGTCACAAAGAACAAGGAGCTTTGAGTTACCTGTTGTGTTTTGTTTCCATGATCAATTTGTTGTTAAGGTCAGTCGTTCGTGGTCATTCAATCTACTAGGTGGATTTCAACCTATTTATGTACGCGACAGAGTCGGGGACATAATGGTGCGCAAAGACAAACTTTCCCGACTAAGGTATCCTTATGATGGTCACTGCTGGTTTTAACTGTTTGTTAAGCATTGAGAATAATTTGTTCCTTGCTTTGTTAAGTGGAGGATATGAACTTGATTTATTAATATTTGTGATGATTGTTTGTTGATGAAATTTCAAATGTCAAATTTTGAATTTAAAACCGCTAATCGGAAAAACCGATCTATTACGACAATTGTAGGAGGATATTCGTATTCGACCGAATTAAGCATATATCCGATTCGAATTCGTATTCGTTACGACATTCGATTCGTATTCGTATTCGAGAATGTTCGAATTCGTATCCGTATCCGTTTTAAAAACATGAATCCGTATTCGTATTTGAGACTATTCGACCGTATCCGATCCGTTTCCACCCCTAGTTGTTGGGCTATCAGTCAACCAATAAAAAATGGAGTAGAAATAAAAGTGGAGCAAATCGTCAGACACACTTCAATGGTTCAAAGTTACAGTTCTGGAAAGAGATTTAACTCATTGATCTGTGCAGAAACATACTCCTAGTTACAGATAAAACAGCAAGAAATGCTCACTGGCATTAATAATTCAGCAAGCCATCGATTGATTACATCCTGACATGCTCAAAAAACTGCAGGTCCTCATTCCCTCTCTGGAATACAATCACAGTATCATATCACATGTAACCGGTATCAGTCAGCAAGCACCAGAGTCACAATGACAATGCTTCACAAAGCTCCAACATTCAGAACAGAGCTTGTAACAAACTGCAGCAGATGATCTACATTACCATGTTCGCTTGAAGTTGCTCTCCTCATCACTTGAATCCTCATCATACACCAGCCACCTGGAGTACCTGGATGTTAGCACTTGCTTGGGCGAGAAGAAGCAGAAGGAGACAGTAGACAAGATAGAGGGGCAGGTAAGATTTCAGAAGTATTCAGACAATTCTTTACAATGTTCACCCTCTCTTGCCTTCGCTACTCACTTAAATACTTCCTATTACACCCAGTCCGGGCCGGACACAAATGGATTGGGCCGGCGCTCGCGAATGGGTCTGGTCGCCTGGTTTGCTTCAGCTGATGTGATTCCGTCTTCGTCCGCAGTCGGCGTATACTCCGTTGTCTGACTGGGAGCAGTGCTGACATTCCCTCCCTCATAAGAACCGGCATGCCCCCATGCCGGAGCGCGGGGAAATTGCTGACGAAGCTGCTCGTAGGACTCCCAAGTAGCAAGGGAGGAAGGCATCAGCGACCATTTGATCAAGACTTGCTCCACTGGGTGTTCTCCAGATGTCCAGCGGCGCTGCAATACTTGTTCTGGCACCTGAAACTCAACATCAGGAGACGGTAAGAGGTCTGTTACCTGAGCTGCGCCATGGGATTTCTTGAGCTGGGACACGTGAAAAACAGGATGCACTGCTGAAGAAGAAGGTAGCGCCAACTTATAAGCCACAGCACCCACACGGTCCGAAATCTTGTATGGACCGAAGAATCGAAATGCGAGTTTCTGATGGGAACGTCGCGCAACTGACGCTTGGGCGTAAGGTTGCAACTTCAGGAACACCTAGTCACCGATCTGGAACTGTCTTTCAGTGCGGTTTTTATCGGCTTGCCTCTTCATGCGCTCTTGAGCTCGGAGAAGATGCTGCCTGACCAAATCCTGCATCAAGGAACGTTCGGAGAGCCATTCGTTCAGGTCTGGCACAGTGGCACCCACGAGGTCGGGAGACAGCCCCAAGTGCCGAGGTGAATACCCATACAGTACTTCAAACGGGGTGCGGCCGAGAGCGGAGTGGAAGCTTGAGTTGTACCAAAACTCTGCGAGAGATAGCCATTGCTTCCACTTAGTTGGGCATGCATGAACATAACAGCGTAAATATGTCTCAAGGCATTGATTTAAGCGCTCGGTTTGTCCGTCCGTCTGAGGGTGATAAGCGGTACTCATCCGGAGCTCAGTCCTAGCCAATTTGAACAACTGCTTCCAAAAGGTACTAGTAAAAATACGGTCCCTGTCAGAGATAATAGCCGTGGGCATGCCATGAAGGCGATACACCTGATCCAGGAATAGCTGAGCTACGGTGGAAGCAGAAAAGGGATGGTGCAATGGCAGGAAATGACCGAACTTGGTAAATTTGTCGATAACCACTAGAATAGCATTAGCTGATCCAGAAGATGGCAAACCTTCAATGAAATCCATTGAAATGACGTCCCAAGCAGCCGAAGGAACTGGTAATGGCTGGAGGAGTCCCGGGTATTTGCAACGGTCAGGCTTCGCTTGCTGGCATACAGTACATGATTTAACCATCGACCAAATGTCAGATTTCATTGTAGGCCAATAGAACAACTGTTTCACCCTATGATACGTAGCTGGTGCTCCAGAATGTCCCCCCAAGGCGCTGGAGTGTAGGGCTGTAATTATTCGGCTGTGGAGCTCGGCATTGTTGCCCAACCAAATCCTGCCCTTATACCTGATGATGCCATTAATTAGAGAGTAGTGAGGATCGGCTTCCGAACTGATTGAAAGCTGGGTCAACAAATGTTGTGCTGTGGAGTCAGAAACATAACTATGCTGAATATCTTGGAGCCACTGTGGTTGTACAGAAGTGACTGTCAGCAGCTGGTCAGAAGCTGGACAGCGAGACAGGGCATCCGCAGCAGTGTTGTCAACTCCCTTCTTGTATATGACCTTGTACTGTAGCCCCAGCAACTTAGTAAACACCTTCTGTTGCCAAGGAGTGTGCAGCCTCTGTTCATTGAGGTGGACCAAGCTCTTTTGATCAGTATGGATATAGAATTCTCCTTGTAACAAATAATGTCTCCATTGATCCACAGCTACTAGAATAGCCAAGTATTCTTTTTCATAAGTAGATAGCCCTTGATTCCTTGGTCCTAAGGCCTTGCTGATGTAAGCCAATGGATGTCCCTCCTGTAACAGAACCGCTCCCACCCCAGTCGCACAAGCATCAGTCTCAATGTGGAAGGGAAGAGTAAAATCTGGTAGGGCAAGGCAGGGAGAAGAACTGAGGGCTTGCTTCAGGCGCTGAAAGGTCAAGTCGTGTTCATCCTTCCACACAAAGGGAGTGTCCTTGCACAATAGCTCAGTCAGTGGTTTTGCAATAATGCCAAAATGCCTGACAAACTTCCTGTAGTAGCCAGCTAAACCCAGGAAGCCTCTTACATCCTTCACACATTTGGGAGTGGGCCAATTTCGAATTGCTGCTACCTTAGCGGGGTCGGTGGAGAGACCAGCACCACTAACAATGTGGCCTAAATAAGCAATTGATCTCTGGGCAAACTTGCATTTAGCAAACTTCAACCTCCACTGATCAGATGACAGCCATTGAAAAACCTGAGACAGATGCGAAATATGGTCGTCGAAGGTTTTGCTGTAAACTAAAATATCATCAAAGAAGACTAGAACAAACTTTCTAAGACTGGGTGCTAACGTTGTATTCATGGCGCCTTGGAATGTTCCAGGGGCTCCTGTCAACCCAAATGCCATTACCCTGAACTCATATTGTCCTAAATGCGTCTGAAAGGCAGTCTTGTATTCTTCACCTGGTTGTAGCAATATTTGATGAAAGCCAGCCCGCAGGTCCAAAGTGGAGAACCACTGTGACTGTGCTAACTCATCCATCAATTGATCGAAGATTGGGACAGGAAACTTGGACTTAAGAGTTATAGCATTCAATTGCCTGAAATCCACACAGAAGCGGTACCCTCCATCCTTCTTAGGAACCAGCAGAATAGGAGAAGAAAAGAGGCTAGCACTCGGCTGAATGACACCCTGCTGTAGCATATCCTGCACTTGTCGTTCAATCTCATCTTTTAGTTTTGGAGGGTATCTGTATGGTCTGATAGCAATTGGTTTAGAGCCAGGGATCAGAGGAATAGCGTGATTACAGGCTCTAGTTGGAGGCAAACCGGTTGGTAGGTCAAATAGGTGAGCAGAAGAATGCAGCAAGGGGTGAAGTTCATCAGGTATATTAGATAAATCCAAGGGAGCTGTGTCAGAAGTGGTATAGGAAATCTGCAACAGTAAATTATCAGAAGCTGCAGGATGTAACCCTTGTAAAACTGCATGGGATCCTTCATAAGGAATGTGAATCCATTTCTGAGCCCAATGGACTTGCATAGGACTATACTTTTCCAACCAATCCATGCCAATAATCAGATCATAATGGGCTAAGGAAAGTAACTTGAAATCTGACACAAAAATACAGTTATCAACACTCCACTTTAGATTGTGCAGAACACCTGGGCTAACAAGGACTCCTCCACCAGCTACATGGACTGAAGTGGGTTGAGGAATCAAGGCTTGAGAATCCAACTGCTTAAATATAAGGGTACTGACAAAGGATGAAGAACTCCCAGAATCCACAAGTGCAGTAACAGGGATGCCTTCTAATGCACCATAAAACTGGATAGTACGTGGGGCAGGGGCTCCAGAGACAGCCGCCTTAGAAACAGCTAAAAACATTTGTTCAGAAGCCGAACCTGAAGAATCCAAAGGTGGTGACGACTCATCAAGCGATACAGACTCCCAAAGGTCCTGGACGGCATGTAAAACCTCAGGAGCACACTTATGGTCTTTAGACCATTTTGCAGAACACTTGTAGCAGAGTCCCATAGCACGCCGGTAAGCTTTAAGGGCAGCCATTTTGGAATCCATAGCCCCACTGCTTGGCGAAGAATCATGAACTCCAGGCCCCGGCCTGTCAGTTTTGGGCGGTGGGGGCAGGGGCATTGGTGACCTTGACAGGGGTTTCGCCACTGATGCCAATGGAATTCGAGGAGGATCACGCGCACCTCCGGCTTCTTCCTGCAATAAGGCCAGGGAACAAGCAGTATCCAAATTCTTTGGTCTCTGAACAAGAATAATAGAATGTATATCAGCACGCAGCCCATCTATGAACCTAGTCGTGAAATAGACAGGATCAGTGCCTCCTGCATAAGCAATTAGCTGATCCACCAATTCTGTGAAACGTGAGACATAATCAGAAACAGTGGTGGTTTGTTTCACATGGAACAATTGGCGAATTAAGAGCTCATGCTGGTCGCGATCAAAGCGTTCACTGAGCAGGCAACAGAACTGAGACCACGTCGCCTGCTCCAGGTGTGGCTCGACAGACTGCAACCAACGCGCTGCGGATCCTTCTAAGTGCATCTCCGCCACGCGAACCCACATGTTTGGATCAACCCCATACATCTCAAAATACTTCTCACACCGGGAACGCCACAAACGCGGGTTGTCTCCGTCGAACTTAGGAAATTGTAATTTCGGTAGACGACCCGAAGGAGGAGGGTGGTATACTGGCGGTGGAGGACGTGGTTGAGGAAAGAAACGAGAAGCAGCAAATGGATGTGACCCAGTGTGCGTACCATTGGCCGGGACGGAAGATTGAGTCAATGAGGACCCAAATCCACCATCCTGTGTTGAAGTTGCAGCGCCGTGCCCCTTGGGCCCATCGGTGATGATTCCGGCAGATGAGCGCGCGGCCACCGATATTGGAGACGAGAGGAGACCTTGGCGGTGCGACGAAGTGTCGAACACCGCGCGGTCCCAATTCTTCGCCACCTTCTGAACCTCTAACTTCAGATCATCGACAACGCTCTCCAGCTCTGGACGCCATGAGTTGAGGTCTGCCGCAGCCACCTCGAGGGCGGTCACACGCTCGTCACGCTCATCGGCGATATGCGCGACGCGGATCGACTCCAGATCGGAGAAGCGCTTGGAGACGACCACCTCGTGATCTGATTGTGCGGTCTCCAAGGCGGAGAGTCGACGTTCAACAGCAACGTCGCGATCCGCACGTTCGCGCTCCATTTCGGTGAAGCGCTTCTCCCAGCGAGCTTCGTGATCGTCGAAACGGCGTCCAAATTCGTCGAGGACGAGTTTCAGGTTGGGATCCATGGCGCCGAGCCGCCGTTGACGTCGAGTGAAGTGGTGGTGTTCTGCTGCTGAAGTCTGGTCCAGCGTGGGATCTGAGGATGGGGTCTTGAGATCGAGAGGCTCTGATACCAGATTGTTAGCACTTGCTTGGGCGAGAAGAAGCAGAAGGAGACAGTAGACAAGATAGAGGGGCAGGTAAGATTTCAGAAGTATTCAGACAATTCTTTACAATGTTCACCCTCTCTTGCCTTCGCTACTCACTTAAATACTTCCTATTACACCCAGTCCGGGCCGGACACAAATGGATTGGGCCGGCGCTCGCGAATGGGTCTGGTCGCCTGGTTTGCTTCAGCTGATGTGATTCCGTCTTCGTCCGCAGTCGGCGTATACTCCGTTGTCTGACTGGGAGCAGTGCTGACACTGGACTTCTGGCTCCTATGCTGATCACCATCTCTTGGACTCCTTGCAGGAGATGCACGAATCTTCTTCCTACTATGATGCTCCTCATCGTGGTCACGGCAATCAAAGCTATGCCCCTCGCTGTCCCGCATCTCCGAACCTGATCTGGTTCTGCTCCGGACCCTCCTTTGCGAGTTGAGGTGGGGGAATGATAACGCTCTGATTGATGACATTGCAGACCAGCATCTCTGGGGCTTTCAGTTTGCCTTGCATGTGCAGAAGCTTGGTGAACTCTAGTTGGGAATCCCCCACTAAAGGAAATAACAGGAGAAATAGTCAATGTTGAAACACAGGTAAGATATAGGCGTTGGATTGAAGCATGACAAACTAATAAATATAATTCAGGAAATAATTTCTGTTGTATAATATGAACTCATCTTAAAAGTTCAGTGCTTCTACAAATTGGTTTTCTGGTGTTTACCATCTCGCTAATGCAACAAGTCTGCAACTCTGCATACCTGTTATAACTTGCTAGATAGCCTTGCATTCCAAGAGCCTGCAGTGGTAGGTTACTGATGCCATTAGCATTATACAAACCCATTGGGTAGCCGCTGTAAGGCATATTGAGCATGCCGTACATGTATGGATCTGCTCCCAAAAGCAGTCCTCCAAGTCCAAAGGAATGGTTGTAACATGATGTGTCAAATGGAATGCTGCAATTATATTCGGCACAGTTGGAATTGCCACTTACAGTTGTGCAGCCTTCTTTTGCTTCTTCTTTGATTTTACCCCACCAGCAACTTTTCGCTCAAGCACCCCTGAAGCTGTTATTCTGTTAGATGTTGACTCGCTCTGATCTCTTGGTTTTGGAACAATTTACAAAGCATCAGCACTTGTTACAGTCTTCTTCACTGATTACCTTGAAGATTCTCCAGTTTTGCTCTTGAGATCAGAACGTGTCAATTTCTCTTGAATGTCTGCCGGATTGCTTCATGCTGTAATCAGGTGACTACCTTCAGGAGTAACTGATGGCAGGTTGTCCATATGATGCTTCTTGTCCCCTTTCAACGCAGCAGAAGCAGTGAAGCTCTGAGATTTGCCATCTAAATCGGTTTCCCTGTACCACTTGAAAAACCGCTAGCCCTTGATGACAGCAAGCTGGTGATTGTACTCCTGATGGTTTGATCGGGAATAAGGTTATCTGCAAGTGTTTTGATACCACAAACGCACTTTGATTGGGCAATAACGTAGTCTCAAATGCCTGAGGACAAATAAACATGTGGGGTTATTTTTCATCTGGTATGCAACTACACTACCTTTCATAGAATCGAATTTGACGTTGTTGTGGCTACTGACCAAACAGTGAAGTAGGAGAGTAGTGTAGTGAAGATGATGGATGGACAATGCTTGTCCCTTCCCTATATCCAGAGCATGTATATATATTTCCATGAAGTGTATTTTACAATTTTCCCCTTACATCCATGTGCCCTCCATAGGGATATCTATGTCATTACATACATCCCATTTTGGGCTTTGCAACCCTTTAGCAGGCCGGATGAGCTTAGGTAGGGGTCACCCCTACAACAAGAGCCTCTCATGATGACGGGCTTCATGGGGCGAAGCCATGTTGCCGAGCCCTTGGCCCCCTGCGTCCCTACGGCCTGTGATCTTTGACATGGTCGGGTGAACTGGATGATGCCGTCGGTTTGGCCCACTCGCTTGTCGCAGGCACTGGCCATCAGGACGGCTCAGTAGCCCACGCTCCACCGTGTTGCCTGATGGCCCCGAGAGTCGGACCGTCCGCTGGCGCGCGACGGGAGTTGGACCGTCCGCTGGTGCGCAATGGGACATGCGGTGGGACGGCACTAGCGCGTCGTGTGATGTCAGACGGCGGTTTGACTGCTGTTATGCGTTGGTTCCCAAGGTTGTGGGACATGCGTTCGCAGGATATTGGGTGGTCGTGCAGCTTCGACTTCCGCCGGTTGAGTTTCCCGATCATGGGGGAGGCGAAGGGACTTTATAAGCACGGTCGCCGTCGTACCATTGTCGTTCACTAGCTGCCACAAGAGTGCTTTTTCGCTCCCTGCTTCCGTGCACCCTGCTTTTGTGTCACTGCTCTCGCCACTGCTCGCTGACACACCCGTATGCCTCAACGTGCACTTTGAGAAGATGGCGCGCTGTGATGACCGCTCTCGTCGGCCCAGCGGTGGCGCCTTGTCGAGCCACGGTGCCTCCTTCCACCGGTGCACCCTGGCAATAACGGAGATGGAGTACACCCTGGTGGGGCGTGACCCGTCGCTCGCCAACAAATGCTGGAGCGCGGAGAAGAAGCTCAACGGCGTCTGCTCGAATGCGCTAGGGTAGAGCCTCGTGACGGAGGAGACCATCTGGTCTCTTCTGCACGAGGGGAAGTTGTCGAACCGCGGCGCGATTCGTCTGCCTGCCAGTGATGAGACGGAGCCGCATCCGACGGAGTCAGAGGCGGTTGTCTTTGTCGCCTACTTCGAAGCTAGACTCCGAAGTCCGTCGGCGATTCCTAGTGCGCCTGGCTGTATCCAGCTGGGCATCGCGGACAGAAGGGGCAAAGCCCAGCGCCTCGCTGTTCTCGTTCCTCCACGACGCGCGGTGCCAGCCGAAGAAGCTGGAGGGGGGAATATTCGAACTTCGGCATCGTCAACTTCGTGCTGCGATCACCGTGCACGAAGATCTTCCCTGCGAACTCGACTCGTGCCAAGTGGGAGTCGAACTAGATGCGGCGTTGGTTCTACCACTGTGTGGCGAGCAGCAGCAACCTTCGATGGACGGGTCTGCCCATGGAGTTCCACACATTGCCCTCGGTGCCACTTGATCGCGACGACAAACATCGGGCACGGAGGCTCGTGGGGGGTTGCTATTCACTTCAACATGCGGAACCTTGCAGAGGAGTACCTCATATACGTCGTGGTGCCCCTTGCCCAGCAATGGCACATCCAGTCCGACCCCGTCTGCCTTGATGGGATTCGCCCATCAGTAGCTTCGCTGCCGAAGCCCTCCAATCCTCGTAAGTTCTTAACTGTACCCTGCGAACAAGATAACTGTCGTAGACTGTTGTAACCTTCCCTTATATGTTGCGTTTTTTTATTGGCAGAGCTCCTTCTGGAGGACGCAGAGCGCATGGCAGTGATGTTCCTTGGGCCATACGTGGCCAAGGAGCATAGCCTTCGTGAGTCTGTGACAGCGAAGCTCGGGCGGATAAACCGTGTGTGCAAAGCTCTGGGCATCCCTGTGCCGGAGCGTGCCATGCCATCCGCTAACCGGGCTCGCCCACGAGATGGCGATGACAAGGGGGAGGCCTCTCCCCCTCGCCGTAGGGCTCGGTCTCCAGTCGCCGGATCCAGCCCGGCGGCTGCCCCTGTTGAAGAACCTGCCGGTGTGGAGGCTACAACGGTCACCGGCTCGAACTTGGCGGAGTATGCTAACTCTAATTTGGAGGTGGAGGCAAACTCCATGCGGCCAGCGACACGGGCAACAAAGGGCGCGACCACCCCGAACCTGACGCGGACGCTCTGGAGGGTGAAGCTTCATCGCCCATGCCAATTGTGGAGGTCGACAAGGCATCTCCAAAGGCATCGAGTGCGAAGCACGCTCGAACAAGTTCACCTACAAGGCTGGTGGAGGACTTCGAGTTGGCGGTGGGGGCAATGTCGGAGTCTGACTCTGAAGATGAGGCCACTAGGCCCGAAGAGGATTTCACCGCCCAAGATGCAGGCGCCGCCGCCGCGGTTCAGTCAGAGGCAGGCTGGACACCCCGATGGTCTTCACCGCTCCGCAACAAAGGTAGGTGCAACTCCTTTTCTCCCCGTGACTTCGTGAAGCTCTCTCCAATCTGCTCCCTGATACCATCTCGACATCAGCCGAAACACGATCTACAGGATGCGGACAAGGTGGTAGTGTCTCCGGCGTACCCGTCCCAGATGTGACGTTGACTCCCGCTGCCATGGAAGTCACCGGCGTGGAGACTCGGCGCCTGACCGTCTCTGACTTCGTCCCTCGACCGAAGACGCTACAGGCTCTACAAGGGGCCACCGACTGTGCGGATGCAAGATTGGACCGGTGGGCACTGTCGTCATGTTGCCCGGAGCTCCTAGAGGGCGCGCTCAAGGCCGCGGATATGAGGGTAAGTTCTCCCACTCTTGAATTACACTTGTGTTTGAGACTTCACTGACAACTGCGTTGTGCAGGCTCTTGCCCTTGCACGCGCTCTACAGGCGGCCCGGGCTCGTGAGCGAGGGGCGTTGGAGGACCGACTTCACGCCGCGAAGAGGCCAACGCTGCCAAGGACGAGCGCATCTGCTTCCTCGAGACGGAGGGCGCGACAGCGATCGCGGATGCTTGGGCGCTCGCGGAGCAGACGCGGCAGGCAGCCGCCGAAGAGTGCGACGGGCTGCTCCAACAAATCTCGATCCGCCCGAGCCTTCCACCAAAGGATTTGGGACTACATCAGCGAAGCCGTGGCGAAGGTGGCAATGCGGCGAAGCCTGCGGGTGACGTGGACTTCGGGGCCTGGCTCGATGAAGTCCCATGATGTGACAAAGATGAGTATATTGACAAACACAAAAAAGGCATGAAGATGAGTTTGTTTTTGAATAGACAAGCAAGAAGTTGCAAATGCCACACATGGTCAAATAGAAGAGAAGAAGGAACACATGACCATGTTGACACAGAGTGAAATAGAGCAAACAAAGAAAGACCAAGTTTTCTACAAAAGCTCCAAATCACACAAAAAATCCAATCTTGCTCATGGTCCCAAGAAAAGAGCAATTGCTCACCATGACCATTTTCATAGCAAGATGACCCAAGCATTCTCCCTTATTAATGCCAAGCATTCTCCCCTTTTAATGCCCCCCTCTTTTTTATTCTTATCATTCTTTCCCTTTTGCACTCCTTAATTCCTTTTTCTCTATCATTCTCCCCCTTTTGGCAATAGAGTCATCAAGATGCAAGGAAAAAGGTAGAGCATGAATGAAATAAAGTGACTGGATTTGAATCATTTTAAGCATCAGTGTAACACCCCAAATTTGGTTATTCAAAAATATGGGATTTTAAAAAAAATTCTTGCATTTTGCTGGCATTCGAATTCTTTTGAATATTTATTTGAAATCTTTTTAAGTCTTGTGGCATGCAAGTTAATAACCAAAAATACTCCCAAGTGCAAAGCATGATCATGTAAAAATGACAATGCAGATCCTGAATTCAAAATACCAAAATCTTGAATTTAAATTCAAGTCAATAAGATGAAACCAAAAATTTCTTCTTTTAATTTAATTAGCAAACAAAACCCAAGTTTGGACATTCAAGAATTTATATATACAATGTATAGTAAAAAATATATAAATAAATAAAATCAAAAATAGAGGACTATTAGATTTTGTATCTAGAAAATCGAACCAAAGCTTGAAATAAAATTTCAAGTATTAGAAATCAACAATTTTAATTAGGAAATAGAAATTCAAACTCAAGATTCAAAATTTCAAAAACTGCTAAAGCTTCACATTTTCTCATTCTTTTATTTCTCTGTCACTTCCATGTGGGCCCAGCCCCTTCTCTCTCTCCCTTCTCTTTCTCCTCTCTCTGCCAGCGGGCTCGGGCCACTCCTCCCTCCCTTCTTTCTTTTTCCTCCCCCCCCCCCCCCGTGCACCCGCGCCACCTTCTCTCTGCTGCGCTCAGCTCCCGACCTCCCCGTGGCAGCCATGCGCCGCACCCTCCAGACGTCGCCCACGGTTTTTGCTTGCGCTGCCCACCATCTCCAAAGCCCTCCCTCTCCATGACCATAAGTACCTCCCCGTGTGCCATTCCCCCTACCTCCTTACTCTTCCGCCCGTGCGCAGGCCACCGCCCCCATCTCCGTCGTTGCTCCTCCTGGGCGCCGTGCCCCGATTGCCTCCAGCCAGAGCCCCACCGAGGTGCCATGAAGCTTTCCCAAGCGTCGGTTGTGGCTCCCCGTCACCTTAGCTTGCCAGCTTCATGCGCATGCCCGCGCCGCCCTCGGTCTCCGCCGCCGGCTCGCCTCGGATCCTCCCCGGCTCGACCAATGGCAAGGTAAGTATCCTTTAGACTCCTACCTGCCCAGGCGCGCTCTAGTTCCCCTCTTCATCCTCTCGGCCGCTGGCGCCCCGTTCCCACCTCGCCGCCGGCCGCTCAAACCGCTGCCCCAACTAGCCTACGCCATCTCGGGCCGCGCCACCACCTCTACTGGATACCTCGACTCCCCGGGATCCCATTTTGTCGATTTGCCCTACCCCTCTAGCCTTCCCTCGCCGGACCCCTCGCCACTCGGCCGTTTCCTCTGTTTTGCCCCGGCCCCTACATCGCCTCTTCTAATTTGTCCACCTCCTCTACTCACAAAGTGCATGTCGCCCAGTTGGTCACCAGCGTGCGCCTAACACACTCACAGCCGAGGTCCTGAGTTCGAATCTGTCGGCCGCAATTCTCCATTTCTTTTTTTTATTTTATTTTACTTTTGTAACCCATTTTAATTAAGAAAAATTTGAAAATAATCTAGGGAAGCTAATAAATTTAACTAGGATGTAAATGAGATTATTTAAGATTTAAATTTGAATCAGTTCATATATGATTAATTAATATGGTTTGAATATTACCTAAAAGACTAAATATTAATTAAAGGCATAGATAAAGAAAAACCACTTTGGTTAAATATTCAAACTTTATAAAGATTACCCTTAATTATAATATATGCCCTAATATTTATCATGACACCATTAAACAAATCTCAGTGATATATTTTATTAAATAACAATATTGAAATATGAACCCGAATAACAAGCTCGGCCCAAATAAATAAATTTAAAATAAAGCTAAGCCTAATAATAATAACTAAAGTATAGACAAAATAATAATGGTGCTATTAATTAAATCCTAACGTTAGATTTAAATTAATAATAACATCGAGCATAAATGTATATAACGAGCTAGGACCCGTATAAATAGATCCTACTTCAAATTAAATTTAGCCTAGTGATAACTGAAGATACATAAAATGTCGTATCACAAAGAGCTATAAACCCAGATTCTAAAATTAATACACCAAACTAAAGATTGTATACATCACGTATAGCATATGCCCTGAATATTAGCGCTCGACAAAATAATACCTAGATAGACTTGTACACCAATTCATAGGTCAAACATAACTCATGGAACTTCCGTGATGAATACAAAAATAATAAAAGAGATTATTAATAAAAATATCAAGTCATCGTATTCAAATCACCCGAATCCCCCATTAACTCATAATAAAACTAAATTGAGTTTATTTGGATTTGTGTGGGTCTTTTGAGTTATTTGCCTTTATTTGTATTTAGTCGTTTGGCGCGTAATTAGAAATTGGAGTCCTGAAGAATTAAAGAATCAAGCGTGATCGAGAGCGAAGCGAAGATAAAGACCAAAAGCTCAAGAGGAAGCATTGTGTGAACTCAAGACCGCGGTAAACTGCGCAAGGCGAGTCAATACTTTGATCATATTGAACCTACATTTTCTGCAAATTATTTCCATTTTAAAATTATGAAATTGCATGCTGTTATTTTATGTGCAAATGTATATTTGATTTTAAGCTTCTAGTTATATGCCCGATAATGAACTTGTTAGTATTACACTCATTTGAGACTTTTGAATATCTGAGCCTTGCCACTTTAGCAAAAACTATAATGGTACGACTTTCGAAAATAAGTTTGTAATCATATGCTACTGCTTTGTATTGCCTAGGTACTCGGGGGCACCAAAATGCCCCAAGCATCACTTTTAATCATGAATAACTGATTTGGGAAGTCAGGGTGGAAATGATTGGTGTATTTTAACATGATTATTTTATGTTCCCAAAAACCCCAACTTGCTTGAATATCTGGGCGGATGGTATGGGGGTTGATATGTGGTGCAGTGGAAGCACAAATTATGAAATGTGGTATAACCGCCCAGGTAATCCTAAAGACCGAATCTTGTCATGATATCCTGTGCAAAACAGTACAACCACAAGTCTGTAAAATACAACTTGGCTAAGTAAATTTGTCGAAACTCCCAGACTCATCTCACCAGTAGTGGTTAGGAGTGGATATTGCAAGGACAAGGGGAGGCCTAAAGGGACACCGAGTGGAGGGTGAAGTTTTCCAGTCATACTAGCATTATGGGGAGTGAAGCCCAAATGCACCAGTAGCCGTGGTGAACATCCCGTGCAACGTATAGGACCCACCGCGAGTGGGAGCAGCCCATAGGGTGAGATGACAAAAGGAACTAGGTATTTTGAAAAGTCACTGTGATGGTCTACTCAACCACATTACTAAGGAATCGTGTGGGGCAACGAGCTGATTGTCTCTTGTGGTGAAAGTGTACAAACTTTGCTGAGTCAAAACTATTCGAATAGCCGTACCCACGGTCAAGGGTGGACATGGGAACTTAACCAGATATAGTTCTGTTTTCAAAATGCTTTATGGGTGGAATTGGAAAAGTGGAGGGCAGTGGAAATGCCCTAGTTTGAATTGTCCTGGGTGTCATCCCAGTGATATGGTAAGCGGTTACAATACTGAAAGTTAGCATATGGTGCAGAAACCATGCAACGGTGGATGGAATTTGGATCACTATTATTATCGCATTCTTTCAGACAATGATAAAATATGTTTTAGTTAAAGCTGCTAAGTCTCAGAAAATTTCTATGTATCATATTTCAAATGTAATTTATGGCAAATAAAATAACCTGAGCCTTCCTTTGATAAGCCATGCATGAAATCTATTTGCATCCTGTGTATTGCTCACGGAGCACAGTGGTTTGTGCTCACCCTCGCTCTCAATATTAATCCAGATCCAAGAGTCCGATCACAATGCTTCAACATTTCACTTGGTCACAATGGTGAAGAAAATGAAGATGTCAAGAACTAGGTCGCGAACACCCAGTTGGCTGCCTGTGGGCATGTCCTAAGGATCCCACCTGTGTGCTTCGTTCTTCCGCTGCTACAATTTAATGATTTTAGCCTAATCGGCCCATGAGTAAGTCTACTATTATATTTATGCTTCCGCATGATATGTATTTTGATATCCAGTGCGGTGTAATCATAGAGGATTTTGGATTGTAAAATCTGGGTCCGACAATCAGGAGCCATGAAGATTATCCAAAGTGACCTTCCAAATATTACACCGAGCCATAAATAATGAAAATGTTATCTAGATCATGGCAAACCATGTATTGCCAAGCTAAAGCCAAATAAGCCATAATCTAAAATTAAATGGATTCTTTAGTTGTAAGTCACTCAAGATCTTAGTCTAGCTAAAGGTATCCAAAAATGAGTCAAGCCATGTCAATATTCTAAGTGGAACCAAGAAGCTATCATTGAGTCAGTTTAGAGTGCTACAAGTTCTCAAATGAAACACTGTGTTCAAGCACTAGATATCACTTGTAATTGAGCAAGTTTAGCACATTTGGCATTTTCAGAAATTCATGGTTGACCTTAACCATTTCTCAAAAGATTTTATTTTCTTAGCCATGTGCTGGATCTCAAGCCTTATGCGACCACTCCAAGCAAAAAGTTTAAGGAAATAATCTTGGTCATCCAAAACTCCCCCTAAGTTCATGCCTAGTACAATGGCAAGCCGTCTCATAAGAAAGAATTGGTGAGATCAATTGTTTTCGCACAAAAGAGATCTTATTGCATTTTCTTGATTTAGTTCATGAACAAAGGGTTAATACTAACTCATGCTTCACTAATGAACTAACATAGCTCAATCTAAAGCTCAATGCAGATTCAAGGGTCAACTCAGCTTATTTGACATGGCATGAATCATAAAAGGATCACTAGAGCCAGACTAGTTGCAAGATCTAACAAGACATGATTTAATTCAAGTTGTTCACATTTAATAAAGCTAGCATGACAAAAGCTAAGCTACACATAGAATGACATGATAAATCTAGCAAGCTATCACAAGTCATGGCAAGATGTAAAGCATGATATCATGCCACATAAGGATAGTAGTCAAGGCTCCATGATTTGTACAAGCATTCCTGTGAATATTATGCAATAATGAAACCAATGAATGCACAAGAAGTAAGCTCCCTCTAAAAAGCAACCCGAAAAGAAAGAGAAGCTCCAACTCCCCCTAAAGAAGGCAAATTGAGAAGAACCAAGAAAATATGCGTAAAATCCAGAAAATGAGGGTTCAAACTCAACGAGATAATTTGCAATCACACCCTTTCCTCATGGTCTCTAGCCTATGACCTCATACCATTGAGCAAAAAGCACACCATGTCAAAGCACAAGACACTAGTGGCCAAGAAGAAGGTTCAAACTAGGTAGAAGATGATCTTAGAGAACCACAGCCCAAACTAGGTAGTAAATAATCCTAGAGAACCATTTGGATGAGAGGTGTGACTGAGACAATATCACCTAGAGATGGCTTCTATCTGTCCAATCAGACCCTTCCTACTATTAGAATAAAAATACTATGCAAAGCCAAGTGATGGAAAACAAGAGACTGGAGATCACAAGAGAGCAAACCTATGTCATATCGCTCGGTGGTGTGGTGCAGTTGATGTGGTGAAGGTTGACTGAAGTTGCATCATCACATCAAAAAGCTCAAGGGAGGTGAGAGACCCATAGCATCAAAATAATCCACATGGTCTCCCCCTCATATTCACAACTTGTCGCTCAAACATAGGAACAACTGGTGTCCTAATACTGGGGTAAATGATATGCAAGCATGGATCCAGTACTAAGACATATGACAACAAGTGTAGCATCACAAGTACTAATGACAAAGAACACATGAGAACACACCCCCACGCAAGCTCAATCTAGCCTTCATCAAAGCATCTAGAATAACAAGCCTAGTGCCACCCAATTCTAGAAGAAGCTTGTAAGCTAACCACATTTCTCATGATATCTAAGCATAAGCACAACCTAAACTACCACGATGTCATACAGACTATTTCATGCTAGAACGAAAATGAATAAGATCAAGATATACATGCATCTCACTGAATCACAACCATGCATACATAGCAGGTGACAAGGAAAAGTCACAGAAGCATATGCTAGTATGAATACAAGTATAAGCATGTACATATGAACCGAAAAGATAAGAAGGCATGAATAGACATAACATCATGACATAGAAAACTATCCAAGATATGATCAAGCTCAAATTGTCCATAAACAAACATACATCATGTAGGCATACATCATGTCAAACCAAAATCATTGAAGAGTATGCTAACATGTATAAATAATAGTGAATGAATATAAGGAGCAAGATGTAAGCAATAAACCATGATAGATACAACAAGGTACAATGTCATGATGATCCTTGACTTCTAATACACACATTCTACAAGTCTCTTATGCGCATGAAGTCAAGTCAAAGCTTAAGCATCCAATAAACTAACATATATAACATGATACAGGGATACCTAAGCAGAATACACATAAAGGCATGACAAGAAAGTACCGAGAGTAGAACATGCCAATATGGTACACGTGAGCTCATAGACAATCACAACATACCAATTATGATCAATCATGAATATAAGAGCATGAGGATATAGAATAACTCACAAAGTAGGTGGAAATGCCAATCGTGGAAGCATATGCCTCTTGGAGGCCATCAAAAGAAGTGGAGAACCAACAAGTGTTCTAGTCACGACATGAAGCAAAAGACTAAAACCCAATCAATCACATGTTCTCCATCCTGCGTCTGGACACCAACATAGGACAAGAACAAAGTGCCCAGGTCTTGGATCACGAAGAGTTAGTAAGTATATACTTGGGAACCCAAGACTTGACACACGGCCACACAGCAGGAAAGAGTGATCGTTACATGCTACGACCACGGCCGAGAAGAAATGAACGTCGTCGTAGCGCGAGAAGCGTAGTCATAAACGACTACAGCCGGGAGACGTGGTCGTAAAGCATTATGACCACAACAGGGGATTGCAGGCGTGGTTGTAATGGAGTTACGACCACGGCGATCGAGTAGCAGGTGCTCAGAAGCAGTAAACATGGTCGTAGAGACATATGACCACAGCAACAAGTGGAGGTGTCCGCCAGTAGACGTGGTCGCAAGAAGTTACGACTACAGTCGTAGAGCTGAAAATGTGGTCGTAAGGCATTACGACTATAGCGATGACAGCCTTTGGCGTAGTCAAAAGGACCTACGACTACAGAGATCGACCGCGGTCGAAGGAGGTGCAGCGAGAGGCGGTGTACATAATCATAAGATCCTAGGAACAGTCATAAAGACTATAACAAATTGCACTAGCCAAAATAGGAGCATTAAGGATATGGCACAAATGCCAATACAGAAAGTTTTATGCTTACTACAAGAAGGCTCCAGATCCAAATGAACAGAGGAGACTAAGTCACAAGATACAACGCTCATATCATCGCGCTCTCCCCTCAAAGCATTCACATCATCTCTCAAAGAATCACAATATATGCTAGAGATGAAAATGCAAGCAAGCAATGAATGGAGCAACATGAGAAACATGTCTAGTACAAACATAAAACAAGAGAAGCTAGAACAGAAGAACATAGCTTTCTAATCTCAGCCCTAGCAAACTCAAGCTCCTCTACACATGTGCAATGAGTCAATTTTAATTTCTCATTTTCAGATTTTTAACATGCAAGAAGAGAAATTAAATTTTCACATCTATAAGAAAAAGACTCACAACCTACACATGATAAATGAGATTCCACCCTAGCAAGAACAATCTAGCAATTTTAACATTTAGGCATCTCACATTATCCCTAAGAGCAAGTATATTCATCTTGGACAAGGCCAAGGTCACAATGAGGTTTTACCTTGCTCATGATGAGTCGACGCTAGTCCTTCTTATCATCATCAGTGGTCTCCAAAACCTTCTCCTCCCTAGCACTTGAGCAACCAAAGGTAAAAAATGTACTTGGTTTCTTGCAAATAAAATCACTCTCTAGTCGAATTCGAGCCTCTTGTCACAGAGGACATCATTGGCAAAAACACCCAACAAGATGCAAAGAAAAGTTCACAAGATTCCCTACTGATTGCCATGCTCAAGATCAATTAAGATCAAATACAGAGCTAACATGGCTCTGATACCACTTGTAGGACTGGACAGGCAACAAAGGGGGGGTGAATGGTGCCTTTAGATTTTTTTTGGTCCAAATAATCACATACTCATTTTTCTCCAATAGCTACTAAGCTATGAAGATTAGGATATGAGGTCTACTAAAAAATAGAGGAACACAGACCACCATTTGATCTGATCAGAGAACAATGTGGTCGAATTACGACCACTCGGCAGAAACACAACATGGTCGAAAACTCACATATCATAACAAGCAGAAGCAACGGAGAAATCAAATCAAGAATGACAATGTGATCGAAGCTTACACCATGGTCATAAGTCCGACAGCGTTGTCGATAGCTTGCACAGTGATCGTGAATTCGACTGCTCGTCTGAAGCACAACTTGGTCGGAAATCGACTACCAAACAGAGGTCACTGTAGTCGATAACCACCAATATCAAAACTGATGAGATCGAAAGATGCATCCAGTCAGAACCGACGTGGTCGTAAGCCAATGGTGTGGTCGAACGGTCAACGTGGTTGAAGACTGCCGAGCACTCGTAACCAACTATGGTCGTAAACAATTCGTAAGGCAGTGGGGGGCACACGACCACGAGATCTACAACCATCAAGCAATCGAAAACCAGTGCGAACGAAAAGCAGACGCGAATCGATCTGAGTCTTTGACCGTGGTCAAAATACTGGCAGCGGTCGTAACTTCTCAGAAGAACAGAGGAAGCGATGAGGCGCACGACCACAAGATCCAGAATGCGAATAACTTCTGAATAAGAGATCGACTTGCTATGAAACTTTGCACACAACATGGTTAGGGTCTTAGGAAGTTGCTCTGATCTTTAATTGAAAACTTATCAACCAGAGTGAGACCTTTTTGTGATTTGATCAAGAGTGCACAAGAACCGAGTTCATGAACCGAGGTCGTTGATTAGAACACTCGTGGGCCAAAACTAGCCAAGTTAGCTTGGAGCACAATCCCACATGTCACTGCGATTCAGAGCAATCAACAAGAACAGGCCAAGAACAAGAAAGAAGAAGAACAGAAAAAAATGCACTCAATACATACAAGCATCAATCAGACAAAACAACTCAAATAGAAGCACAGAGATGGATGATTGCATTCAAACAGCCACTCCCCTCGGGAGGACAAGTCTCTAACCCTAGAGACACACCCACTCTCAGATCTAACTCCCATAGGAGAGAGAGGTGCCAGCCGCCAGGGCTTGGGCCACTTGCACCCAGCTAACTCTTGCCTCCCCTCTCCCTTTTATAGTCTCACATGCGAGACCTAGACCTAATGGATCCACCCATTAGTCCACACTGGAGATAACCCGTAACGATGACCCGTAAACACCGACAAGACACAGTTGCTTTAATAGGAACCGCTCCCTTTTTGCAGGCCTTGAGTCACTTCACCGAATTGCCCCTCAAGCACCTTCCCGGAAGCTTCCTATTCTCGCACGACCGCACCTGCCTTCCGACTGGACTTCCACTCCTCTCTGAGCCTAGTCCCAGTCCACTCATTGCAGACGACCGCATCCGGCATCAGACCGACTGGACCTTGACTCCTCTCTGAGTCTAGTCCTGGTCCACCTCACTGTTGCCCGTCATGTCCACCTCCGGTAGCTCCAGCTCTGGTTCCACGTCGTTGCGGCTTGCAACCACCTCACCAACCTCGATCATCTTCGGTGTCTCTGACCATTCTGGACCTCAACACCTCTAGTGCCTAGTCCCGGTCCTCCCACCCCTCACCATGACCTAGCTCCGAAGCAAACCATCACACAACACCGCATAAAACGCTAAGATCATCAATCTATATTAGAAGAACGTACTCGGAAATCACCCCAGCTGGTCGTAAACAACTCACAACCAGTCGAATGCATAAAACATGAGAAGCTCATAGCCTACGATCGCACTGCAAGATGATTCGACCACCCAGAAGTCGGTATGACCACTTACAAGAGGCTACGGTCACCTCCTGCTGCGTTACGACCACTCTGTCTATCTTATGACCACTCAGACAGTCGTTTCGACCACGTTATAGCTCCTCTGATCGCTTCGACTTCAAGGTCGTAAATCTTATACTGAAATTTGGAGCACGTTCATTTCTTCATAGCGTGGTCGAAGCGCCTTCCGACTGCGTACAACGTGGTCGAAGCCTCTTCCGACCACGTACAACGTGTACTACCGTGGTCGTAGCTCCTCCCGACCATGTTCAGTTCCTTCAGCAGCGGTCGTATCGCCCTTCGACAGCGTCTTCTTCTGGTTTGCCATGATTGCAACGCCTTCCGACCACGTTTCCCATCAATGTGGTCGAAGCCCGCTTTCGACTACCGACCACGCCTTCCGACCGCGTTTCCCATCAACATGGTTGAAACCTGCTTTCGATTACCGACCACGCCTTCCAACCGCGTTTGCCGTTAACGTGGTCGAAACCCTCTTTCGACTATCGACCACACCTTCGGACCGCGTTTCCCATCAACGTGGTCGAAACCCGCCTTCGATTAACGACCATGCCTTCCGACCACGTACAACGTGGTCGAAGTCTGCCGACTTCGGAACATGGTCGAAGACCCGACTGCTGACTTCTGATTACGAACAACGTGGTCGAAATTTGCCGACTTCCGAACGTGGTCGAAGACCCGACTGCCGACTTCCTATTGCGAACAGCGTGGTCGAAGTCTGCCGACTTCCGAATGTGGTTGAAGACCGTCTGCCGACTTCTGACCACAAACAACATGGTCGTAAATCCGTCTGCCGGCTTTCGACCGCTGACAACGTGGTTGTAAATCCGTCTGCCGGCTTCTGACTTCCGACCACGGCCAGTTGAGGCTTCCGACTTCCAACCACGGCTAGTTGAGGCGTCCGACTTCCGACCACGGCCAGTCGAAGCTTTCGACCACGGACAACATGGTCGTAAATCTGTCTTCCGACCACGACGACACACAACGTGGCCGTAAGCGGCACAACGTGGCCGTAAGAGGTTCTGCCGACCACATGCAGCTGACAACGTGGTCGTAAACACCTCTGCCGACCACATGGAAGAAAAGCCATTGCTAACCAAGCCGTAAACACTTAAGACCTTTGCGGAAAGAGCACAAATCTCAAAAACTAAACTCAACCTCTACACAAATTCTGATCCAAATGTCAATTACTCATCACAACCATAGGGTGACCTCCACATGGTCTCACACCTTCAACGCGGACTTGGAGGATGGGAGCGTCATTGATTCTCTCAGTACTGGTCTCATCTTTCACGTCACACATAACCGCAGAGATTTAGCGCTTCAATCGCAAAATGTAGCTTGGGCTGGTTGTGTTCGCGGTTTATGTTGTCGGATCTGCTACAGTTATCACCATCTTTTATTTATTTAGATTTTCGCCGAAGCGCCTTGTCTGAGCTGGTTTTCTAATCATCTTGCAAACGAAAATTGACACCTTTTTATTCTCCTCTTCAATGACTTGGCAAAAATAAGTGTAGATCCACTTTTAGCAGTATGGTACAACTAATTCAGGCGCAAAACATTGAAGTTTGAACGATCTACTTTAGCATCTTTTCTGGTCCTCTTCTGACGAGTTATGGCCGGTCATTTGGTTTAGAAGAATCCTTATCTGCGCTAAAAACAATAGTTCCTTTTTAGACAGAGGGTAACACGCCCAGCTTGTATTGAAAGCTGAGTTTCGAGAGTGAAAAGATAACCCCTGGGGTCTCCTGCTTGCATGGAGGTAAATTTTAAAAGAAGCTAAGTTACTTCAGACATCATCCTAACACCAGAACCACAAATAAAACATTACAAGATGCAGTACAAGTCTTGAAAGTATTACCAAACATCTAAATAAACATAAGACACTATCTTCAGATGATAATCCTGGCATATTCCTTTCAGCTTCGTCATCTGTACGGTCAATCGATCCTCCGTCCAAACCAAGCTTTTCCATTGCTGCATAAAAGTTAGGGATTTGAAAACAACATCAGTATTCAATAGGATGGTTTACAAGCTTCTCCTTAATTGCCAAAGAGATAGTTTATTTTATCAACTGTGTGCGCGAAGGCGCTTCAACTTCGCTTGTGCAAAACGTTGTCTGTTTTGAGTATTCTTATATATGTTCCAACAGTTTTTTCCTTCCAAGCAGGTTGCTAAGCATTTGATGATTATGCACACACGATGCCTGCGACACGACGATTCATACATCAAGAAGCTAAGGATCACAAAGCTTTTAGGGAGTGCTATTACTCAGAGTAACAAGGTAAATAGTTCCCGCTGTTCCATTTTACCACAGCGACAATTAATGGATTAAGTTCTCTCGTTTTGGCATATGTAATGTAGTTCATCCTGTCCCTGTTAGATATTCACAGAATCCATGCCATAACAGCACGGCCATTAAGAATCAACTGTGTCCTAGTTTCACATGTTGTAAATAATCTTGTTTAGAAGTCGTACACAAGTTTTTGGAAGTAATCGAATCCAAAACGAGTAAGAAATCAGAAGTCGAAAACCGAGGCCTAGATGAAGTCGTAACCGAGTCGAAGTCGTATAAGACTCGGAGTCGGAGTAGGTGTTGAGAACCCGCGTTGAATTAGAACAGCCGGGTATAAAAGGAGGCTTAGAGCCATGTATTCTATGTACCAAGCAATTGAGAAAATACCAAAAAGAGGGAAACACACAAAGCATTGTTTTGTCGTGGAAGGCGTGGTCGGAAGGACTCACGATCACCGCAAGCGTGATCGGGAGGAGTTACGACCACGGCGAAGTTCCAGCGGGCGTGATCGAGAGGCGCTACGATCACGGCAAAGGTAACAGTAATTCTTCGACTACGCAGGAAAGGCTGCGACCACGGTGAAGGTGGTCGTAAGGAGTTGAAGGTGGTCGTAAGGAGTTACGACTACGTCGAGAAGGCCAGAACGTGGTCGGAAGCGACTCCGACCACGTTGAAGGAAGTGAACGTGGTCGTACGGGTGTTCGACTACGGTGAACAGTGATCGCCAGCATCACTGCGTGATTGTAGAAGGTTGCGATCACAGTATCTCGAGCGGCTAAAGGAAGGCAGCGGCAGCGATATATCAGAGCGGTCGTAAATTGCTACAGTAAATTTACGACCACGTTGAAAAAACGATCGGAAGAGTTTGAAGCGATCCAGAACTGGTCGTACTCAATCCTCACCAGTCGTAAACGACCCTAACCGGTCGTGGAAGATCCTGAGAGGTCGTAAGACCCCCTTTACAACAGTTGGTATCAGAGCAAGGTTAAACATGGCTGACACGGCGAAGCAGAGCGTGTCGCTGCAGTACCCGATCCTCAGTTCGGACAACTATCCGGTCTGGGCGATGAAGATGAAGGTCAACATGATCGCGCAAGGCGTCTGGGGTGCGGTCGAACCGAAGGAGAAGGACAAGGTCCTCGATGATCGTCTCGACAAAATGGCGATGGCAGCGATCTATCAAGCTGTGCCCGATTCAATGATGCGGCAGCTAGTCGGCAAGGAGACGGCGAAGGAAGTCTGGACTACTCTGCGAACCATGCATGAAGGAGTAGACCGAGTGAAGGAAGTTCGACTTCAAACCTTAAGAAGTGAGTTTGAAGCCATGAAGATGGGGAAGAGTCAGACCGTGGAAGAATTCTCTGGTCGATTCAATGAAGTCGTAAACGAGATCAAATCTCTCGGCGATGACTTGAAAGATGAGATGGCGGTGAAGAAGTATTTGCGAGTACTGCCAGAGAAGTTTCTCCCAGTTGTGACTACACTCATGTACTCACAGGACCTCTCAAAGATGAAGATTGAGGAGGTAACCGGAGCGCTCAAAGCACACGAGCAGCTCTTAAAGAGTTATCAAGAAGACAACGGTCAGCAAGTGCTGCTCGTAAGAGAAGATGCAAAAGACCGAGGAGACTCGTCATCGAGGGGCGGTCGTGGTTGTGGTCGTGGTCGTGGCACATCGACCGACCGCGGTGCGTTTCATGGACGAGGTCGAGGCTACGACCAGAGTGGCCGTGGAAGAGGTGGTCGAGGAGGTCGTGGTGGTCGTGGAGATAGCAATCACCAGACAGACAAGTCTGATGTCCAGTGCTACACATGCGAGAAATTCGGACATTACGCTGCCGAATGTCGGAGCCACATCCAGTGCCATAACTGCAAGAAGTATGGTCACTATGCTGCGAATCGTCGGGGCAAGAAGAAGGTGGAGGAAGCAAACTTGGCACAAACTACAGAACACAAGGAGCCGACACTGTTGTTGTCGCTCTGCACTGTAGACGAACCGACAATGGTTCTGTTAAACGAGGAGAAGGTATTCCCAAGTCTGATGGAGCAGACGGGAGAGTGGTACCTCGACAACGGAGCCAGCAACCACATGACGGGTACGTACTCGATGTTTTACGAATTAAATAAAAGTGTGCTCGGAAAAGTACAGTTCGGAGACGGCTCTACTGTTCAGATAAAAGGGAGAGGCACAATCCTGATGCAATGCAAAGATGGAAGTCGAAGAAAGCTCTCAGATGTATATTACATACCGAGTCTTCGGAGCAATATCATAAGCCTTGGACAATTGACTGAAGAAGATTGTCGAATTGAGCTCAAAGGCAACTATCTGAAGGTGTTCGACCACAGCGAACGTCTGCTAATGAAGGTACAACGGACTGTGAACCGTTTGTACAAAATCAAGATCGAAACATGCAAGCAGAAGTGTTTGAACACCACAATTGAAGATCCCGCCTGGTTGTGGCATGAGAGATTTGGTCATATAAACTTCCAAAGTCTCAGAGCGATGGCAGGAAAAGAGATGGTGGTCGGATTACCGACAATCGACCACCCAGAGCAAGTCTGCGAAGGTTGTCTGGTGGCGAAACAAACTCGTAGCAGCTTCCCACAGCAAACGAAGTTTAGAGCTTCGCAACCACTCGAGCTGGTTCACGTCGACTTATGCGGACCAATCACACCCCGCACCGACGCTGGAAACCAGTACTTCATGCTAGTCGTGGATGACTACTCCAGAGCCATGTGGGTGTACATGCAGAAGAGCAAGGATGAGGCAAAGTTGAATTTTCGGAGGTTTATTACTCTTGCCGAAAACGAAGTCGACAAGAGGGTAAAAGCGGTCAGGTCTGATCGAGGAGGAGAATTTCTCGCAAAAGGGTTTGACTCAATCTGTGAAGAGAAGGGCATTGCAAGGTTCTTCACGGCTCCGTACTCGCCTCAACAAAACAGAGTCGTAGAGAGAAGAAACCGAACCGTGGTCGAAACAGCACGAAGTCTGCTGAAGAGTCAATTTCTGCCCGGCAGGTTTTGGGCAGAAGCAGTAAGACATGCCATCTATCTGCTAAATCGTGCGACCACGTGATCACTGGATGGAGTCACTCCATATGAACAGTGGTCGGGAAGAAAACCCAATGTTGAGCATCTAAGGGTCTTCGGATGCTTAGCCCATGTGAAGCCATCCACTTATCTCAAGAAGCTAGACGACCGGAGCCGACGGATGATCTACCTTGGCTCGGAACCAGGCACCAAGGCATACAGGTGCTATGATCCGGTCGAAAAGAAGATTCATGTGAGCAGAGATGTGGTTTTTCAAGAAGACAAACATTGGGAGTGGGAAGAACACCAGAACATTAAGAAAGATAAATCGGAGTGGATAACTTTTGAAGTCGAAGAAGTCGATACCGACAATACGACAATGGAGGAAGGAGCTATGACCATACCTCAAAGCTCGAACACGATTGATCAGGAAGCATCACCTGATACTGAAGATGAAGAAGACGGCAGGGTGCCGAAGATGAGGAGCATTGATGAGATCTATGCTCGAACTGAGCCAATACAGATGAATGAGCTGTTACTATACACAACAGCCGAAGAACCCGAAAGCTATGAAGAAGCGACGGGAGATGAACATTGGAGAACTGCTATGCAGGAAGAGCTGAAATCCATTGAAGACAACAACACTTGGGAACTCACCGATTTGCCAAAGGGTCATCGAGCGATTGGTTTAAAATGGGTCTTCAAGGTAAAGAAGGACTCCAAGGGAGAAGTCGCAAAACACAAAGCACGACTTGTGGCGAAAGGGTATGTTCAAAAACAAGGCATCGACTACGAAGAAGTCTTTGCCCCAGTAGCTCGTATGGAGACCATACGACTACTTCTTGCATTGGCAGCAAACGGTGGATGGCAAATTCATCACATGGACGTGAAAACGGTGTTTTTGAACGAAGACATCGAGGAGGAGGTATATGTCTCTCAACCGCCGGGTTTTCAGTCTAGAAAGCAAGCTGAGAAAGTCTTGAAGTTGAACAAAGCTCTCTATGGGCTCAAGCAAGCACCACGTGCATGGAACTTGAAACTTGACAAAAGTCTAACGGCACTCGGTTTCAGAAGAAGCAACTCTGAACATGCTGTGTACACGAGGGGAGATGCGAAGAACAGATTGATCGTGGGCGTTTATGTGGACGACTTGATCATTACTGGATCAAGGTCGAAGGAGATTATGAGGTTTAAGGAAGAGATGAAGAGGCTGTTCAAAATGACCGATTTGGGACTTCTGTGCTACTACCTCGGCATTGAAGTAAATCAAACCGACAACGGCATAACACTTTGTCAGTCGGGATATGCTCGAAAGATTCTAGAGAAGTCGGGTATGGAAGAATGCAATCCATGTCAAACCCCAATGGAGAATCATCTGAAGTTGAGCAAGACAGGCCCAGGATCACCAGTTGATGCCACGACTTGTAGGAGCATTGTCGGAAGTCTACGGTATCTGGTGCACACCCGACCAGACATCTCGTTTGCGGTCGGATACGTAAGTCGTTTCATGGAGAAACCAACTCAGGAGCATATGAATGCCGTGAAGCACATCCTGAGATACATCAAAGGTACTTTGAATCTCGGGATTCAGTACAAGAGAGGAGGTGGAAAGTCGTTGCAGCTGACGGGCTACAGTGATAGCGACATGGCAGGAGATGTCGACGATCGAAAGAGCACGACAGGCATAATGTTTGTGCTTGGGGAGAGTCCGATCAGCTGGCAATCTCAGAAGCAAAAGGTGGTTGCATTATCTTCATGTGAAGCTGAGTACATCGCAGCGAGCGCAGCATCTTGCCAGGGAGTCTGGCTCGTTCGACTATTGAGTGAATTGTCAGATAAAGAGGATCAGAAGGTAACGCTCAGGGTTGATAACAAATCGGCTATTTCGCTGAGCAAGAATCCGGTTCTACATGATAGAAGCAAACACATAGACACAAGATATCATTATATCAGAGATTGTGTCGAAGAAGGGAAGATTGAAATCGACTACATCAGAACCGAAGAACAGAAAGCAGACATATTGACAAAGTCGCTGGGGCGGATAAAGTTCTCGGAGATGAGGAGAAAGATCGGCATGATTGAAGTCGAAAAACAAGATTAGGGAGAGAATGTTGTAAATAATCTTGTTTAGAAGTCGTACACAAGTTTTTGGAAGTAATCGAATCCAAAACGAGTAAGAAATCAGAAGTCGAAAACCGAGGCCTAGATGAAGTCGTAACCGAGTCGAAGTCGTATAAGACTCGGAGTCGGAGTAGGTGTTGAGAACCCGCGTTGAATTAGAACAGCCGGGTATAAAAGGAGGCTTAGAGCCATGTATTCTATGTACCAAGCAATTGAGAAAATACCAAAAAGAGGGAAACACACAAAGCATTGTTTTGTCGTGGAAGGCGTGGTCGGAAGGACTCACGATCACCGCAAGCGTGATCGGGAGGAGTTACGACCACGGCGAAGTTCCAGCGGGCGTGATTGAGAGGCGCTACGATCACGGCAAAGGTAACAGTAATTCTTCGACTACGCAGGAAAGGCTGCGACCACGGTGAAGGTGGTCGTAAGGAGTTCAAGGTGGTCGTAAGGAGTTACGACTACGTCGAGAAGGCCAGAACGTGGTCGGAAGCGACTCCGACCACATTGAAGGAAGTGAACGTGGTCGTACGGGTGTTCGACTACGGTGAACAGTGATCGCCAGCATCACTGCGTGATTGTAGAAGGTTGCGATCACAGTATCTCGAGCGGCTGAAGGAAGGCAGCGGCAGCGATATATCAGAGCGGTCGTAAATTGCTACAGTAAATTTACGACCACGTTGAAAAAACGATCGGAAGAGTTTGAAGCGATCCAGAACTGGTCGTACTCAATCCTCACCGGTCGTAAACGACCCTAACCGGTCGTGGAAGATCCTGAGAGGTCATAAGACCCCCTTTACAACATCACAGTCCCCATGGTTTTTGTCGTCTTTATCTAGTTTCCCCAAATTTACAAATGCTTCCAACATTTTGCCTTGTTTCTGATTTAACCACCTTGTCCTTCACCACCAAAACTGGATAGCGCTGGTT